>CM069156.1:15866570-16496570 GCA_035221665.1 Okamejei kenojei
CTCTCCCCCGCCCCCCCCCCCCCCCCTGATACTGATAGCAGCATGCACTAACTGCACTTCTTCCCAACCTATCACTAGTCAAAGAAGTCATACTTTCTCTTTCAGAGTTGCTGACAAAACCACTCGTGTATCTTGTGTCTCCCAAGATTGTTTGAGAATGAATTAGTGGCTCTTAAAGCATTACAAGCTCATGAGGTTTGAAGTGTATCACAACAGGCCTTTAAACCTATTTACAAGGTACCCCCACCATGGGTACAATTGATTGCGGTGCTGGATTCCATTTAAGGGAGCACGGTATCTGATGATGTATCACAGTGAACAAACGGTGGAGAGAGTGTGGATCAGGTTCCAATGAGGCTTTGCCCTGGGCACTGTTGGAGCTTCTTGATCTGTGCTCATCCAGAAAGTGGAGAGTGTTTCAATCACTCTCAAGCGACACCTCCTGAAACAGGGTAGATTCTCCAAAATTAGTATTAACTTTTGGGTCCAAATTCCTCAAGTTCTCTCCCCTCCATTGCATCTGGTGTCATGGATCCCATGGGAAAAACTTTCCATTTTACTTATTTTACACCACAGCAACTTGCAGCACACCGAAGGGCATTTTCAAGTCAAGGCAGAAGTTGGTGCGAGGATGTGACAGGAATGGCACATAAATACATAGATACATAGACAATAGGTGCAGGAGTAGGCCATTCAGCCCTTCAAGCCAGCACCGCCATTCAATGTGATCATGGCTGATCATCCACAATCAGTATCCCGTTCCTGCCTTCTGCCCATATCCCATGACTCCGCTATCTTTAAGAGAACAGGACTGAGCCATTTCCAAGGGGCTGGAGGACCAGGAGTAGCAGAGCTGCCTGATGTTCCTTCTGGAGGACCATCCTTTGCAGAATCGCATACTACATAGATTGAGAAACCATCATTTATTTGGCATAAAATGCCAGTTATGAAAGTGCTTCACAATCTAAAATAAGGAAAAAATAATATGGAGCCGGCATGGGAAAAAGATGGAATGGGAACATAAGCTTTGCGCAATTAATTGGCTGCCATTTCTTATCACTTCAACCGCATGTGTACATACCCTCCACTCAGTCCGCAGGTATAGAAGGGAGAGAAAGTGTAATCTTACAGCACTGAAGCTTTTAAAATTTTGGAACGCCTGTTAAATACTGACATGCTGTAACCGTGGATTATGGATTAAGAGGTATCATCACTCTCACCTTCAGGGGGGGGGGGGTGGGGGGGGGAGTATCCACTCGGAAGTTGTCAGGAACTAATCCCATTCAACAATCCGTCCGCTCCGAGCAAGATATAGCTGTGGGTCGCAATTTGAAAATTAAGTTTGCAGAAGCTGTGCTTTAAGTCAGATACCAGTAACAAGATTTTCACCCCAATGATTCAATTTCAGATACAACCCTCTGTGCAATTATCTGGTATCTCCAACTCAGCACTGCCCTGCAGGCATGGACATACCGCATGGTGCTGTGTCAAAGTCAAACCCATTGCACTGCAAATCCCAGACTGTATGAATCTTCAGTCCTAGATTGAAGTGGCAGTCTAGAATCTGTCTCTGGAAAACACACCGTGAAGTAGAAAATGGTGTTGGGCTCCATTGGTGCTGCTTGGGTGTGAAATTGGAGCATTTACCGAATGACTAGCAACACCTTTAGATTTTCAGTGCACAATCATGTCATAGTCCTTTGCAACAATATAACCTGTGCTGACTGATGTTATGTCTCCATCTCATACTAGACTTGCTTGTCACCACCAATGCTGGAATTCACCATCAAACTTGGTTGTCTTCTCCGGTGACAGTCCAAGGTCGCCACGCCATTCCTCTGCTCTTCCATCACTTCTTGCTCCCAGCTGCCTTCAGCAGCCGAGCTCGGAGGAGTCTGCCTCAAGAAGCTGACTATGCTCAATTGCATCTGGGATGGCAACATGGCTTTAATCAGGCAACTGAATCATCCTACCACAACCCGAGAGCAGTGCTGAACTACTATCTACCTCATTGGTGACCCTTGGACTATCCTTGATCGGACTTTGCTGGCTTTATCTTGCACTAAACATTATTCCCTTTGGTTACTAAGACATTCATTAACTGTGACATCATGCCACAAACATGGCAAATCTAACTTAGCAGGACTGATTGAGAAGACCACTTCCTTCCAGCATGCTTGCTCACAAATGGAAACAAACTCACACTGCCTGGGCAATACATGTGTTAACTTACTTATAACAACACAGAAAGAGGCCATTTGACCCATCAGGTCCAGGCCAGCTGCCAAAGACCTGCCGTAAATCCGATTTTCCTCTCTTTAATTCCCCTGTAACCTAGCCAATGATTACAGTCTTAATGAACCGTCGGTGTAGGACAAGGTAGTCAACTGCCTACCCTGACTAAAAATTATACATTGGTGACAACTAAATAAAAAAAGTAAAGGCATGGGAGAATTATGCCTTTGTAAGATAACGATCACTTAGGTAGCCTAAATCTCCGTGGCCTTTCATCCACAGCGCTTTGTAAACACTGGAAGCTCGTGCAACCCACGTGCCGGCAGCGCTGCCTGAGCCGTAATGATAATCGGGGCTGAAGTCCAGATATTCTGCCTGGTCAGCACTGCGCATGTGCATCGGTCCTACTGCGCAATGCACAGAGCAAGTTTCATGGCGGGGTTTTCAATAAGGTTAGTCAATATTTCAAGTGTATGTTAGTAGCAAAGAGAGAAAATGGAGCTTGTGTCCAATAATGTGGTAAGTACATTCTAGTGTTTTTATGTTTTTTAAATACAGGATTTCCCGGGGTGTGTGTGTGGGGGGGGGAGAGCACCTTTCCACAGTGTTTGGGGAGTCTGGCCCGGGTAAGGTTGCCGGGAGGGCACGAATTGTAAGATGATGGGATTTGGATAGATGCCATTTGCGACGCTCCTTGCACCGGAGGCGTGAATGCCACCGCATTGAGGCACGGGTGTGAGGTGGGTGAAGTAAGCAGCTCGGTTTGTTTGAGCGGCCGCCGGGCCGACAGCGGAACCATGCCTCCACCTAGCATCCTTCTGCCGTTCCCCGCTCACCTCTGGCAGCTCATCCAACTACAAACCTCTCTCCTGCCGCTCGCCGACCTCACTCATGGCCTTAAATACCGATTGAGGTTACTCGGCTGTGGGAATTTATGATTTGCAGAAAGCTGCTGACATGAGCGAAGTCAGCAACTGCGGTTACAGGTGTTCCACGGAGAGCACTGCCAGAGGTGAAGCGGGCCCAAAGGCCTGAATGCGCCATTCTGCGTCCCGATACCGCGGCCCTCGGAGCTACCCGAGCTGCTTCTAACCCCACAACAGTGCGGGGGCTTCATGCCAGAAGCTGCGTCAGCGTGAGTGAGTAAGTTCATCTTCTGCCATTATCCCAGACACCTCCTCTCAACACTCGGCCCTCCCCACCAACTTTACCCCTGACGCAGACTCTCCACACGCTGTGAAAGGGAACTGTTTTCCCACCAATTGGTCTAGGGACTAGGAAGCCTTGCAAATTGAAATTCACTGTTTTATTTTTTATTTATTATATCGAGCGAACAATCTGCTGCGCATGCGAGGTTCATATTTTTTTTAGCAAACTGATGCCTACCCTGAGTATTACTCATGGCACGTGCCTGTAATGAACATAGCCTGATGTAATTTTGCATTCGTAATAATCAAGGGTTGAGATGTGCACTTTCAACTCATGTATCAACATATTTTTTTCTTTTGCCATTTACAATACAACCTAATGTTAATTTGCAGCAGTCCAATTAAGGACTAAGCAGTCTAAGATTTACAGGAATTAAGCAGTCACACAAGCAGCCCATTTAGTCTCTCGGGGAGAACTGTGCAAACTTCCACAGGAGTGGTCCCAGGATTAGATCAGTCCTTTTGCCGTGATGAGGTGGAGCTCCACTAGCTCAATGCTCATCTAGCCACCCAACAATTTGAAGGAATTCTATTAAACCGTGTACACACAAAATTTGCAAAGGAAATTGATGCAAATCATCAGCAATTCCAGGTAACAAAATAACTGGCATATAGGTAAGCACAATTTGACAGCTTCTTTGCTGAGGATTAATACCTATTTCAGAGAGTAGTGGAAGAACTGTCACCCTCTACCATAATGCCGGTACTATGAGCAATCAGCAGTTGCCACTTTTTTCCAATAGCCGGGACCCCCCCCCCCCCCTCTTCTTTCCTGCCATTTAAAATGTCAGTGCAATTCAATACCGCCCTTTTAAATGAGTATATTAGAAACTATTGAATTGGTGCTGTGCACTGTCATCTCTAAATGATGAGTATGCCTCCTGCTGAGGTATTCGAACAGGGCCAAGCAATCTTGCAAATAGTAACATTCTTATCTACTTCCTGCTGAATTACATCTCAAGGCAATTAAATAAATCACATCCATGGATGCAAATCAATCAGTCGGAGTTGGTTCATCCTAGAGGCTGGAACATTTAACCATGAGATTCTTCTTCCTTGGGCCATGTCTGTGAATTGGTTCTCACAGCCTGCAATGTAGAGTGAAGTGGTGAATTGGAGGGAGATTTAAAATACTTGCTGGTGATTAGCCAAGATTTACATCACTAAACATCATTCTCAGGGGGGTTGTTTTCCCTATCATTGTGTTTGTTTTTCGATTCTTTTGTTTACCTCACAAACCACCTGTCGTTTAACCAACAGAAGAACCTCCTCGTGGAATAGCACCGCTGCCCCCTAACTGGGTGATACCTCCCGCCTTGAGCCTGAAGGGAAAATGCTGCATGAGTTTTTGATCAAATAACAAATTTAACTGGTACATCTTAAATCCAAAGGTTTCTCCATTTGGTCCCAATTTGTGAAGACCAGTGATCAACCCCACTGACAAACCACAGGTTAGCATTCTATCACCTCACCTTACCACCACATGTCTCCAGCTGTCCACTGTATGCCAATTTTCACGTGAAGCTTCCCCGACCTATAGAAAATGCATTAAAAACAAGAGGTTAACACCTATTGATTGTTAACTATTGATTGACCGTGTCTCATTAGCGATTCAGCTGAGGACCTGCAGCATTAATGCTTCAGTTTTGATTAACTCTTTGTGTTGGTTATCACTTGGTTATTGTCTGCTCTAAGTATCATTCTTTCTTTTATTTTCGTACCTCTCAAAAGGGATTTGGGACTATCATCCCCAGATCTTACCCAGTCCAAGCCCTGTTATGAATTTTGCACATTTTGATGAGAATTTAGCCCACACTACTCCATCTCTCCTCCCTGGGGACAAAAAGCATATCCTAATCCCAGAAATCAATATGATTGATAATTGAGGGAGTACAACAAGGTTTTACAGTTATATCCCCCATGGATAGGGACACACACTGTATATAACATTCCAGGTATGGTCTCACCAGGATCCGATACCATTACAATAACACAATATACTCAAATGGTCTTGCAATAAAGAACACGATACTATCTGTTTTCCTAACTACTTGCTTTACCTGCACCTTAACTTTCAATTATTTGTGCCAAAGGACATCAAAGTTCCCCTGAGCACGAATGCATTTCAATCTCTCACCATTTAAAAATATATTCCATTCCTCTAAGCTTCTTCTTCTTATCGAGTCCACACACAAGATTAGAAGTTGTTCAGCCAGAGCTGAACAAACTTCTCAGCATCTGCGTACAATGGTGTCTGTCTTACGCTTCTTTATGCTTCTTCTGTGTGGTCAATGGAAAGAGATTTGTGAAAAACATGGGGCGCGACGTTGAAAACGCTCTTTCCTTGAACCACCCTCCTCTAAGCTGGAAGGACTCTAAGTTTGCCACATTCGATTCCAACTGTTATATCTTGGCCTATTATCTAGCCTGCCTGCCCCTGTACTGTACTCAAGCTTTCTCTGCAATCCATCCTCAAAGCCCACAATGGCACTTAGCCTTGTATCGTCAGAAAATATACATATATTATACAATTTCTTCATTGGATTATTGATATATGTTGCGAAAATCAGAGCACCAAAATATGTTCCCGGTGCCACCACGGAAATCACAACTTCCCAATCTCACAATGATCAACTCATTCTGTTTATTATCTGTTAACCAATCCTCGATGCATGCCACTGCAATTCTCCACTCCAATCCAGCAGGCAGGGTCTTCACATGAATTATTTTGCAGCATCCCTGAGAGCCTGGATCAATTATTGCTCAAAAAGCTTCTATGTGGCAAATAAATCTTTACACAATGAGAATAATAAGAAGAGCAACAAATAGTGCAAAAATAGAATGATGCTCTGGAGAGACATGATGCAAGATGAATCTCTGGCAATCTTGACTGCTTGACAAATCTTCTTTAATTTTTTTGAGGATGTGACAAGTAAAATGGATGAAGGGGTGCCAGTGGATGTAGTGTATCTCGATTTTCAGAAAGCCTTTAATAAGGTCCCGCACGAGAGACTGGTGACTAAAATTAGAGCACATGGTATTGGGGGTAGGGTGTTGACATGATAAGAAAATTGGTTGGCAGACCGGAAGCAAAGAGTGGGAGTGAACAGGTCCCTTTCAGAATGGCAGGCAGTGGCGAGTGGAGTGCCGCAAGGCTCGGTGTTGGGCCCGCAACTGTTTATCATATATATTAATGATTTGGAAGAAGGAATTAGGAGCAACACTAGCAAGTTTGCGGATGACACAAAGTTGGGTGGCAGTGTGAACTGTGAAGAGGATGTTAGGAGGTTGCAGGGTGACCTGGACAGCTTGAGTGAGTGGGCAGATGCGTGGCAGATGCAGTATAATATAGATAAATGTGAGGTTATCCACTTTGGCGGCAAAAACAAGGGGGCAGATTATTATCTCAATGGGGTTAGGTTAGGTAAGCGGGAGGTGCAGCGAGACCTGGGCATCCTTGTACACTAGTCACTGAAAGTTGGCTTACAGGTACAGCAGGCAGTGAAGAAAGCTAATGGAATGTTGGCCTTCATAACAAGAGGATTTCAGTTTAGGAGTAAAGAGGTTCTTCTGCAGTTGCATAGGGCTCTGGTGAGACCACATCTGGAGTTTTGCGTACAGTTTTGGTCTCCTAATTTGAGGAAGGACATCCTTGTGATTGAGGCAGTGCAGCGTAGGTTCACGAGATTGATCCCTGGGATGGCGGGACTGTCATATGAGGAAACATTGAAAAGACTAGGCTCGTATTCACTGGAGTTTAGAAGGATGAGGGGGTATCTTATAGAAACCTATAAAATTATAAAAGGACTGGACAAGCTAGATGCAGGAAAAATGTTCCCATTGTTGGACGAGTCCAGAACCAGGGGCCACAGTCTTAGAATAAAGGGGAGGTCATTTAAGACTGAGGTGAGAAAAAACTTTTTCACCAGAGAGTTGTGAATTTACGGAATTCCCTGCCACAGAGGGCAGTGGAGGCCAAGTCACTGGATGGATTTAAGCGAGAGTTAGATAAAGCTCTAGGGGCTAGTGGAGTCAAGGGATATGGGGAGTAGGCAGGCACGGATTATTGATAGGGGACGATCAGCCATGATCACAATAAATGGCGGTGCTGACTCGAAGGGCCGAATGGCCTCCTCCTGCACCTAGTTTCTATGTTTCTATGTTTATAATCTACAGTTTCTGGAGGTAACATGGGCATCACAAGGTGTTTTGGCAACTACTCTGTCCAAGACCACAAGATATTGCAGAGACTTGTAGATAGTTCATCACACAAACCAGCCTCTGCCCCTCCCCCCATATCAACTCTATCTAAGGTTCACGCTGCCGCGGGAAAGCTGCTAACATAATCAAGGACCACTTACACCCCGGTCATTCTCTCTTTTCCCTCCTTTCCCATTAGGCAGAGATACAAAAGCTTGAAAGCACGTACCACCAAATTCAGGAACAACTTCTTCCCTGCTGTCAGCAGGATACCAAATGGTCTTCTCATTAGCTGATGGTTAAGTCCCGATCTCCCAACCATTGCAGATCTTGGACTCTTCAAGATGCGCTTTTTCTATAACTGTAACATTATAGCATTGTAGTATTATTTTCTTTACTGTTGTATTTTAGCAGGTGTGGCAGCATCTATGGAGCGAAAGAAAGGGTTTCGACCCGAAACGTTGCCTATTTCCTTCGCTCCATAGTTGCAGCCTCACCCGCTGAGTTTCTCCAGCATTTTTGTCTACAATTGTCCATCATCTGCAGTTCCTTCTTGAACAACTAATCCAGTCCAAGGCAGTGCTCAGAAAGGTAAAAAAAATCTGTGGCTGTGAGACTACAACATTAGTACTGGAATAATAATGTTGGTGCTAATAAAATATCTGTTCTTAATTTCGGAAATAAATGTTAAGCACTTCTTTTTTCTCTAACAGGGATGTCAAGAGATGGGTGTTTCACCACATTTGTGCACGCTGGTCTTGTGCTTTAGCCAATGTCACCAAGGAACAGCAAGGAGTTGAGTAAAAGGAAGGACAGGTGTGGAGTTGGTGGAGGAAGGACCACAAACGAGATGTCCAGCACAATGGAACCTTTGGAGGATTACTGTGACATTGGTAGCAGAGCGGGTTTGGTAGGCCTGTGGGGGAAATGGTTTGGGGACAACTTTGTGGGAAACATGGGTCACCATTTGAAGGCAATTACAAGAGGAAAAGGAAGATGGCAAAATAATTGCAGAAAATAGAGTAGGTGCACAAGTGGAGCAAGCAAAGGCAGAGAGGGAATTAAGAATGTGAGGCCTGGGGTTGGGTTTGGCATGTCAATGATAATAGTAAGATTAAACGAGAACTTACCTGTTTGAAGTTTGATCTACGATTCGTCACGTGCCCTCCGCTCCCGACCCTCATAATCTAAACGATCATCTGGTAGTTCTAGTCTTCAGTAAGCCTTACTATCTTACTTCGGCTATTGGTTTCTGTGTTTTTCACGCCGCTGCTTTGAAGTATGACGCGCATGCGCCTGGCGCGGCTTCTTCACGTAATCCCTCATCGTAACTCCTCATAAAATAAAGATCAAACTTCGAACAGGTAAGTTCTCGTTTAATCTTACTATTATCATTGACATGCCAAACCTCAACCCCATTTTCGAACTTCAAACTTCGAACAGGTAAGTTCTCATTTAATCTTACTATTTTACTTCGGAGTCACGTGAGTGACTACGTGAAGATTTTAAAGCTCTGTGATTTTCATGCCGTAGATTCACTCCATACGGCACACTGCTTCAGGTGACACAGTGGTGAATAAATAATATATTGAACATTGCTTCAAATTATTCAATAACTATGTTAATAATATAATAACAAGGAAAGTAATAACCCCTCTATCCCAGGGGAAAATTACAACAAATGATATGAAACAATTATATGAAACAAAGCAAACAAATTGAACAGAACACAACATAGCATGTGCAAACCCTGGCACTGTGACAACGGGTTTATCATAAATCTAGAAAGTTACTTCTTTAGACCATCCTGCGGCCTCTAGAATTTGGTCGAGCGGCATGTCCTGCGCCTTCGCCGCGGACATTGATGCCGCCCCTGTGGAGTTGAGATTTAACACATGAGTGCGAACTCCAGCTAAATACAGAACCTGTTGTGCTGGAGCTATATATATATTCTGTCTGTGATATATTTTCTACCTGACGAGTTTCTGGTGGCAGCAAACACCAACCTAATCAATATTATGCAGCATCATTCATTATAAAACAATTGTAATCTTACACCCAACCAGAGGTTGTACCCCAGAAGTTCTATGTGTGATGGAATAAAGTTACTGTACCTCCATAATTGAACTAGAATTGTTTTGGCAGATTTTCACCAATAATTAATCTGGTTATTGTTTGTCCTACATAGTCCTGCATTTTTGGGTATAATGTTGGCCAAATGGCAATTTTCATCATACAGTTAGGTTCAAATAGGCACTGCAGAGTAACGCAAGCCTGTCTTATAAGTTTTGGCATTTATCGACCCTTGTATGTCTTCCCCAAATGCAGTGATGCCAACTGATATCAGCTAGAGGACATGCTGGAAACATATTTCCTGCCCTCGCATCGTAACACTCATGGGTGCCCAAATTACTGAGTTTACTGTTGGCACCCTGAGTGAGGCACAATAGACAGGTGTTTAATATATTTACTGTTTCAGTCATAACAGTTTCTTGGAGCAGGTGTGAAATAATGTTGGCAGCCAGGTCTCAGTCCATACCGATAAAGCAAACTTGATGCTACATCGGGAACACCCGGAGCGTGGCTCTTGTGCTCTGGTGTATACACATAAGTAGGGACACCAGCTTCAGGGTCGGGTCTCTTCCTGCCCTGGTACTCCCGAGTCTTGCTCTACGAAACCTCATACCAGACCTAAACAAGGCACTGGAGAGTCAGATTCCCATTTTTTTTAATTTTATTTTTTTAACAGGCACCATACTCAGTGTATGGAACTCCTTCGGAGGCTGCCTGGGAATCTCTGGGTCTTTGGACCCTTGACTGATTAAAGTTTAGAGCATTTTAGTCTTGCTCTAGGGAGACCTCATCCAGACCTAAGAAGGCACTGGAGAGTCAGATTTCCATTTTGTACAGGCACCATACATAGTGTATGGGACTCCTTTGGAGGCTGCCTGGGAATCTTTGGGTCTTTGGACCTTTGACTGAGTAAAGTGTGGAGCATTTTCTCCATTTCTAGTCTCCCCCACATTCTTGTCCTCTCTTGGAGGAGAGTAACTTTATTTACATGTCCTTGTGTATTTGTGCATAATCATATATGTTCATGTTTAGAATTATAGATTCTGACAGGCACATTTTACTTGCAGAATATTTATATTACTCTCAGTATTACACAGTTCTCCCAATATAAGGGTTGATGTGGCTGTATTGGGTATAATACTTTGTACCCATCTCTCTGCCTCTGCTGGCCCCAGAATAAACCTTTGTATTTAACCTGCTTGTTCTCTCAGCAGGGATGAAAGTTTAATAATGCACATATCATACACATCAAACTAAGGAACTGCATCTGGTAACACATACTCAGAGCAGGCCTTGTATGCTTACCTATCTTTGTGGCTTCAGCCCGAACGACCTAGACCAGCTGGAGGGTATTAACTACGGAATAACGGCCACCGGTATCGGAACCGACACCGCACTTATCTATTTTGCCGATCGCTGCGATGGGACCGCAATGCTGCGTGGCCCATGCTTGCTCCTCCCGCTGAACAGGCTCTTGCTGACTCACAAGCCAGCCTTACGGAGCTTAAGTCTCGTTGGAAGTTTTTAAAACTTACCTGCGAGGTTTTCTACTTACCACTGGTGGAGCTGCGCTCTCCAGCTCCGTTCAATGCGACATGCGTCGACGTAATGACGCGCATGCGCCTGGCGGGGCTTCTTCACGTAGTCACTCACGTGACTCTGAAGTAAAATTGGGGTAGAGATGAAGTTAATAGACAATATATAGGTCTGGAGAGTGAGTGTAGCAAGATAAGAGAGAAACCGATAAAATACAGCTCTAATTTAGATAGGTTCTAAAGCAGGCTTTCAGTAATGATCAAAACAAATGTTCACTGCAGCTCAGTAAAGACAATTTTAAATTCTCATAAATATATCTCGCCAATGGCACAAAGATAAAATATAGAGAGGACCCTGTTTATGATAGAGCTTAGCTCTCCCAATACAATACTAGCCAATATTACCCACAATGACTGTTTTGACAATTCCTCCTTTTAATGCACCCACTTTCATCAGTCTCAATGTTGTGCTTTCTTGCCTCTACTATCCACTTTGGAGACAGCATCCAGATTGGAAGAAAACCAATTCTTACAGCCCTTTAAGTATTCAATCAATTGGAAAATATGTTACCGAATCCTTCAGTTTGAAACAAACCAAGATGAGGAAAGTGTTTAAAAGCACTTATTGACTATATATTTCCACCACAGAGAAAGAAAATCAATAAATAATAGATGCTAGAGTCAAGGGAGTCTCCAGATGAGACTCCTATTAAAATAAAAAGTTAAAATACAATGGAAGTAACTTGAGTTGAGCACTGAAATGTTTTCTGTGGAGAGAAATACAGCTAATGTTTCCGGCCACTCAACTTTTGCCAGAACTGATGGAAGGTCAATGACCAAAAATACTGGGGGGATTTTAACCCCCTCAAAACTTGAGCCATGGAACATTCTGGGGGGATGACTGGGGATTTTAACCCCCTTTGAGCCATGGAACATTCTTAAAAACAGTAGGTATGAACTAGCCCTTTGTCAAGTCAGAGATTTCATTGCTGAACTATCTCTTCTCAGAAATTGGTCACTGTCCCCACAGGCACAATAGTGGGATTCATTGAGCTGGGACCATGGGAGTTCTTGTTGATGGCTTGCTACTTGTAAAGTCAGAGGTATTTGGACCCCATTGGGTTGTGTGCAACTGAAGAGACCTAATCTTGTCAGTTTTTCCTTATAGGGCAGCAGAATAGGAGAAACCTGGGCTCGATCCCAACCTTTGGTGCTGTCTGGATGGAGGTTGCATGATCCCCCTATGATAATGAGGATTCCTCCTGTTTCTCCCACATCCCAAATGCACACTGATAGTTAATTGGCAGCTATAAACTGCCCCTAGTGTACAGGTGAACATTAGAATCTGAGGGGAACTAATGGAAAATGGGTTTGGGTAATTTGTGTAAATGGGTGCGTGATACTGTGGGCTGAAGGGCCGGTTTTTAAGCTATCCACTCATAACCAGAAACAATCTTGTGAATCTTTGTGCATTCAATCAAGGCAAGTGCATGCTTTTGTAAAGAGATCAGACCTTTAAGTGTGGTTCCCCCCTCCCCACACAAGATCATAATTGCAGTTGGGTTTCTTTTATGCTATATTTATTTTGCAATATGTTATTTTGCAATAAAAATACTATTTCTCAGTAAGTGATTGATGCATCTGCTTGTGATATTTAAGATATTTGTACAAGAACACATTGGTCTTTCTGTAAAGGAACATTTCCCGGTCTGTAGACACCAACTAATCTACTTTTCTAATTGACTATGAAAAGTGGTTAACCTTGTCACATCCTACTGCATTTGGCATGTTCCTGCCTATTAAATTCTCCCTGTGCAATCTTACATCCTACTACTCCATTCAACCTTGCAACAGTAGGAGGCACACATCGTCCCCTAATCTGAGCAATTCCATTTGAATGAGATAGAACTCTGATCCCAGAGGTACCAGCTGATTAGAGTGAGTCATCCGGAAAATTAACGTTCCATTTCTCCCCTCCGCTCTCTGAGCCCTAATATTGTGAAGTGACTTTGTGTTTCAACCAGAGCTCACTCACTGCCACCACAAACATTAAGTCTTGTACTAGTTACATCTTCAGGAACTCAATTAAGTTTGTCAAACATAATTTCACTTTCATAAGTCTTTGTTTTTCCTGTCTAATCATATAATATCTTAAGTACTCAATTGCCAATCGATCTTAGTACCTACCTTACACTCAGTGGTGAATCTTTATCTTCTAAGAACTGACATCAGGCTAAAACCCCTGTCTCACGGTGCGAGTCGGCCCACGAGTGACCCCGAGTTTTCACTCGTGGTGATCACGTAGCGGGAACGTCGGAACTCGCACAAGCAACTTATCGACTCGTGGCGCTAACGGCAGGTACTCAGGAAACTTGTTAACTCGTGAAAAAAATCAAACATGTTTGATTTTTTCCACGAGTCAAATTAACTGTTCAAGTTAAAAATGGAAACATTTAAACTCGTTGTAATAACGTAGTGGCCCGTGCGTTTACCTTAGTGACTCGTGAGTCTACCGTGGGAACTTTCTTATAATCTGTTTCGTTCGCTCGAGTAAAGACAGAACCAAAGATAGACACAAAATGCTGGAGTAACTCAGCGGACCAGGCAGCATCTTTGGGGAGAAAGAATGGAGTCGAGACCCTTCTTCAGACTTACCCGAAACGTCACCCATTCCTTCTCTCCAGAGATGCGGCCTGTCCCGCCGAGTTACTCCAGCATTTTGTGTCTATCTTCGGCCTTTCTGCGATGATCTGCCACTGTTTTTGAGGTGCCTGCCCCGTGGCTTCATATTCGCCACTCTGCCTCAATGAACGGCTTTAGGACGCGGTTAAAGACCTGCTGGAGGGGCAAGTCTGGGGCGGCGGGTGGGATGTGTCCACGTGTGATGCTCCATCCAACCCCCGGGGCCGAGAGTGTGGGATTGCGAAGGAACTGCAGATGCTGGTTTACACCGAAGATAGACACACACAAAGCTGGAGTAACTCCGAGGGACAGGCAGCATCTCTGGAGAGATGAGACGGGTGAGATTTCGGGACGAGACCCTACTTCAGACTTCTCCAGAGATCCCGCTGAGTTTACTCCAGTAGTTGGTGTCTATCCCGGTGGCGGGGGGCCGGGCTTGGCCAACCCGCCGCCTCTACTTGCCGGTCAGTCCAGTGATCATCGCCCTCCGCCCGGGATGCAGCGGAGGTTTGCACCCGGTGAGTTGTCCAGCGCTCACGGTGGACGATGGAGGACAGCAACAGGCCAGGTGAATGAATAGCAGCACATAAATGAGTCAACCTTTAACATTTATTGATTTTATGTTTTAATTTACAAGCCGCTTCAAGCGAGGCAAGTTTTATTTTCAGTCTGAAGAAGGGTCTCGACCCGAAACGTCACCCATTCAATGATAGACACAAAAAAGCTGGAGTAACTCAGAGGGTCAGGCAGCAACTCTGGAGAGAAGGAATAGGTGACTTTTCGGGTCGAGATCGTTCTTCAGAAGACGAGCCCTTATCCGAAACGTCACCTATCCACATTCTCCAGAGATGTTACCTGGCCCGCGTTGTTACTCCAGCTTGTTGCGTCTGCCTTCCGTCTAAAGCCTTGGGATCGTCGCCAACATGAAGACGGTGTGGCGAAGCCCCCGCGCCCGGTGCAATGGATCGGGGAGCTGGGGAGGGGAGGGAAGGGGTCACACACATGGCCGGGAAGCAGAGGTGGGGTGGGGGTGGGGGTGGTGACAGACAGGGCCAACAATGAGATAGGAGAAATACAGAAACACCGACGTGCAAAGGAGACCTACAATAGCGCATGATCTCTCTCGTGTTATGGCGGGTGATTGTCGCCTGTTCCGCTGTTTCTGCCCCTAAAGCCTTGGGATCGTTGCCCTTTGTGTTGGCGTGGAGGGGGAGGGGGCTATTGTGCTGCTTGATTGCCCCTGCTATCATAGGGACAGGGAGACACAGCGGCTTTTGAGACTGGTGGGCAATCACTACCAAAGTGTCTGCCTGCAGTCAGCACACCTCTCCTACACATGTCTCCCGCACTAAGACCATCCCGCAGAGAATGATCCCAGCACCCAAGAGCCTTGTCTGTCACCCCCCACCCCCAACCACCCTCCACCTCAACTTACGCCTGGGCACCAAAGCAGCTCAGGAGGTGAACCCTGAGCTCCGTCTCCCAACAATCTGATGTGCAACTGACGTGAAAGAACAGCGGCTGCGGCCAGCACCTGGCATGAACTTCTCACACCCTCACACACTTACCTTCATTCGTGGTTGGCTCAAGAGTAACGGGAGAGGAACTTGGTAACTCGGGAGAGGAACTTGGAACATCGCAGCAATGACATACCCGTGGGAACTCGGTTAAACACTTGATCATAAACTTGAAATCTCGTACACAACCACGAGTCTATTTTTTTTCTTTCACTTGGGGTCATTCGTGGGATGACTCGCACCGTGAGACAGGGCCACCAGAGCTCTTATAAAAGTAGCAATGTTACAAAATTTTGAGATTTAAAAAATCAAGTCTGCAATTTATCCCATCAGATAAAGCATAAAACGAAGTTTAATTTGACACCTAATTCACTTTCATATCATCAGTATTAAAAAAAGTTATGGCCATTTTCATATTCAGAAATTAGCATCTTGTTCCCCATTGCCTTTCGATTGACTTAACACAAAAGCTGTGATCTAGGACAGTCAGAAGCCCATTACTTTCCTAAAAATTAAGAGAACTCAATGAAATTTTCAGTTATTATAGATTGAAGCATTCTGAAACAAATATAAAACAATACTACTTGGATGACCTGAAATTAAAGCATATAATTAGTTAGTTACCTAATTGCAGCTAATTACAAAATTCAATTACTAGATCTAAACATCTATCCATTTCTTAAGAAAAGATAAACTTTTTTTATTTGCCTAAGTGTCCAAATAACATTCACACAATAATTCACAATATAACATGATTTTTAAATCTCATTTTCATGAATTTATAGGCCAAATGGAAGGAATTTAGTGTTTAATTCCTGTAAATTAATGGCCATTTAAATCAACTTGCGAGTGGGTTTTAGTGGAATGCGGTGGAGTAGAACGTTGCGGTTTGCGGTGAAGTCGGCATGTAAAACACTGCTGGTTCATACATTTTTTTGTCCCCATTTTGCAACATGAAAATGTGATTAAAGGCTTCCTAAAAACCAAGTTTTAATGTAAAAATAAACTGTGTACTTTATTTTCTCCCCTACGTAAAATCCTTCCCGTTGTCGGCGCTCACGGCTTTAGACGATGATTTTTAAATTACTCTAGTTAATAAATAATCTAGCGTAATTTAAAAATACTTTCATGAATGAAATGTCGGAGCGATTTTTCTTCAGCAACGAAATCGCCTGACATGGATCGATTTGTCCCATTCTGTGGAAAAACGGCACTTTAAACACGCCCCCTCTGAAAGGCACCAAAGTCACGCACACGGGGAGCGGCAGAACTGCAGCGCTGCTCAAGGTAAGTTTTGTAACATACCTAATAAAAGGCCATTGTCCTGTGCATCTCAGTTGCTCTCTCCATGGCTGTAATGATCGCCAACATTCTCTATTTTTATTTCTGAAGTTCAGCATCTGTATTACTCTATTTTTTAACCTGTAGTTTACAGCTTTCTCTCACCCTCCTTTCTTCAAATGCAAGGTTATTACTGCCTTTCAATCCCCTGGACAGTTCTACAACTTAGTGAATGCTGAAGATAAGACAATGTCTGAAGCCGCTTCGTTTAAAAGCTAGGCTTTCAGAAGCTGAGATTTACCTGCTTTCAGTCCTATTAATTTATCCAATGTTTTTGTATATCACTGATAATATTTACTTTGTTTTTCTGTCCCAAATCAACTACTAGCCTCCATTATATCTGAAATGTCTGTTGTACCTACTGTTTGGGAAACAGATCTAAATTATTGATTAAATATCTTTACACTCTCCACATTCCCCATTACAATGTTTCCCGTATTTTCCCGCAAAATTTAATTTTGATAAAGCGTTTCTTTCTATATACTTTCTGTGTCTTCCACCACCTTGTTTTATGTCCATTTATATTCAATCTTATCATTATTCCTATAACAACAGTTAATAGGGATTTGGACAGGTACCTGGATAGGAAAGAATTAGAGGGATATGTACCAAATGCTGATGGGACGTAAATGGGGCATGTTGGTTGGCATGGCAGGTTGTGCCAAAGGGCACGTTTCTATGCTGTACGACTCTATGACTATTACTATTATTTTACATCGTTTTAGAGTCACAGAGTTGTACAACAAAGAAATGCCTACCATGCGTTTCAGCCCACCATGTCCATGCTGACCTTTTAGCCCATTTATACCAACTCCATTTGCCAACATAACCACAGTCCACCGACTCCCCACAGTCGAAGTCTTGTAATCGTAATGATTGTATCTGAACTCCGCCACCTCTGGCAGCGAGTTCCAGATATCAACCACTCTCCGTGTGAAAATGGGTGGAAATCACTGGATTAAAAGGAACACCTGCATTCACGTTCACATCTGCAATTATCAATCCCTTTACAACCAGATAATCATCCAGTGCCTTTTTACAGTTAATCAATTTGGCATTGTCTGGATGGGTTACTGATACAGTCTGTAACAGAGCAGCCACGTAGATCTATACAGTATCTAAAATGCCTTTGCAAAAACATTGAACTAACTTCTAACATCACTCACAAGCTTTACATAGATCTAATTCTGTAATCCAGTTGAGAAGATTGAACAGAATTTGACATCTAAGGAAAATGTTTTAAGCTATGCTCTAACAGATGCAATAATATCTGGCTTCAGAAATGAAAAGGACAAATTATACTTTTCTAATTTAGGGACTCCTTTTAACATGGTTACCTCAAGAGCAAACTAACAAAAGTCAATGATATACATTCCTTCAAGGACAGTCTGGCGTTTACAGCCAATTGGCTGCGAGTGGACAGTTTCTACTCACTGTTACGTAGCTGAAGCCTGTGATTTAGCATCAGTCAAAGCTACAGGAATTTCATGCCACTTCTATATTATATTTCTCTTTTTCTTACAATATGGAGGAACCATTTGTCCATTGAATCCATGCCAACATCCGCAAGGAATCCTATGAAACCCATTACCTCATTTATTAACATATAGCAGTAATGGGATTTGTGCCAAATGCAGGCAGATGGGACTGGTGTAAATAGGGCATCTTGGTTGGCATGGCAGGTTGTGCCAAATGGCCTGTTTCCATGGTGTGTGACTCTATGACTCCATTACCATTATTTTACATTGTTTTGGAGTCAAAGAGTTGTACAGCAAAGAAATGGCACCTTCAGGCTACCATATCCATACAGCCTACCATGACAGCACAGCACAAGTACAGGCCCTTTGGCTGACAATGTCTCAGGCCCTTTGGCCCTCAATGCTGCACATAGTTCCAAGTTAAATTAATCTCCTCTGCCTGCCGGTGATCCATACCCCACCATTCTCTGCATATCCATATCTAAAAGCCTCTTACATGCTACTAGTATTTGCCCTCCCCTATCACTGCTGGTACTGTGTTCTAGACACCCACAAATCTGCGTAAAAATCTTGCCCTGCTCACTTTAAGTCTTTGATGTTTCCACCCTGGGGAAAAGGTTTGACTACCCTATCTATGCCTCATATTTGTATAAACCTATCAGGTCTCACCTCGTCATCCGATACTCCTGAGAAAACAACCCAAGTTCTTCCAATCTCCCCCTAGAGCTAAAACCTTCTAATCCAAGCAGCATTCTGGCAAATCTCTTCTGCACTCTCTCCAAAGCATCCACATTCCTTCCGGTTATAGGCCAACCAGAACTGCACACAATCCACCAAATGCGGCCCAATCATAGTACTGAAAAAATGCAACATGTCTTTCTGACTCTTGTAGTCAATGCCCTGATGGAAGGAAGCATGCCATACATCTTCTTTACTATTCTATCTACTGGTGTTGCCATTTTCAGGGAGCTGTGGACATGGACTTGGACTCAAACAATAGAGATGCCAGCAACAATAGAGACTCCACCTTTCTGCTGTTCCCTACCTCCCACACCAGGTGCAATTAACAATAGTCAATTGGCCATTCAACCCGCATGTCTTTGGCATGTGGGAGGAAGTAAAGCATGCCAGCACTTAATACTCAGCTCTAACTGTACCAAGAAAAGGTACTTTCCTGAAAGACTCCAGGACTAGTGGTACAGATATGAAGGTTCTGTAACAGTACTGTTGGGCAGGATATGCCAAGATGTTGATCTAGTGACGATGAAAAGGTGGGCATATGTTTCTAAATCACAGAAGTGTGTGGTTCAGCAGTTGGGGGGTGGGCCTGCAGATGGTGGTATCATCTGAGGCCCTCTGGGTGGTAGAGCTCATGGGATTTGGAGCGCACAGTCAAGTAAACATTGCCGATGACTGAAGAGTGTGTTGTCAGTGGCACATAGTGCACCTCTGGCAGAGGGGATGAATGTTCAGAGGATGGATAAGGTGCATGTCAAGTGGGTTGCTTTGTCGTGGGTGGCACCAATGTTCCTGAACATTGCTGGATCTGTGCCGCCTGGTAACAGAGACAAGCTGTGAGCAAATATTGGCTGGAAACACAATGTTCATCCACATGCAACAACGCTTCCCTCTTGTTCGTTGGAAGTGGCTTGGACAGCGTATCTGGAGCTTCACAGGAACAAGCAGTAAAAGGATGCCATACATGTTAATTGAAAATTGAGTTACCAGGCAATATTTGTATTTTAAATACATCAGATTGTTTTGACGAAATATAAAATTCCATTCCACTTTGCTTTGATACATACTAGAGTGTGCAGTAATGGCCAATTGCCCTCAGTTGGCCTGGAGAAGTGAAACACAAAAGGCCCATGTGGCATATAATGTGAGTCGCCCATATTACACAGATTTTAAATGCCTAATATGCCAGATGTATTCCATTTAATTTGATGTACTTGTGACAATAGACAATAGACAGACTGCTGTGATTACAGCAGACAACATAAAAGCTACATATTTTAACAGATCCTTTAAAGGGCAGAGAGGACAAAAATGAGACGATCCCTGCTAGATTGTGGTTCAGCAAAAAAGGTTCAAAAAACCCTTGTGACATATAGTTGACCTTTCGTTTGATAGCAACTATAGTCAGCTCTCCAGCACTCAGTAGGTTACATGTTGGCCTGGTTTTATGCCAGGAAATGGCAGCGACCTTTTGCAGGGCAAGGTTTAGGACTTGGATAAACGTGGCCACCCCAATTTTGCCAGTTGATCTCTGCTAGACATTTCCTGACTCTACTCTGCTTCTGAACTTACCATGGAGTTTAGTGTGAGAGCTAAGTCTCACTTAGATATTCCAGCATTGAAACTGAGGTTACACAAAAAAGCTGGAGAAACTCAGCGGGTGCAGCAGCATCTAAGGAGCCGAAGGAGATAGGCGACGTTTCGGGTCGAGACCCTTCTTCAGACTGGTCAGGGATCAGGGAAACGAGAGATATAGACGGTGATGTGGAGAGATAAGGAACAATGAGTGAAAGATATGCAAAAAAGTATCGGTGATAAAGGGAACAAGCCATTGTAAGCTGTTTGTGGTGTGAAAATGAGAAGCTGGTGCGACTGGGGTGGGGGAGGGAAGATAGAGACAGAGGGAATGTCAGGGCCCAAGGGCTGAGGGAGAGGTGGGAAGGGGAGGAGACAGCAAGGGTTAACAGAATTGAGAAAATTCAATATTCAAGCCCAAAGGATGCAGACTCCCCTAAGCGTAATATGAGGTGCTGTTCCTCCAGCTTGCGGTGTTGCTCACTCTGGCCGTGGAGGAGGCCCAGGACCTGAGAGGTCGGATGTGGAATGGGAGGGGGTAGTTGAAGTGCTGAGCCACCGGGAGGTCGGGTTGGTTATTGCGGACCGAGCGGAGGTGTTCGGCGAAGCGATCGCCAAGCCTCCGCTTGGTCTCACCGATATAGATCTCTGGCATCTGGAGCAACGGATGCAGTAGATGAGGTTGGAGGAGGTGCAGGTGAACCTCTGTCGGACCTGGAAGGACTGCTTGGGTCCCTGAAAGGAGTGGAGGGGGGGAGGTGAAGGGACAAGTGTTGCATTTCTTGTGGTTTGCAAGGGAAAGTGCCCGGGTGAAACTGAGGTAGCTGTTCTTAGATCACATGCCCAGTGGAGGAGAAAGGGAGATTTGAGGTTCTACACAGTTTTTGTTCCATTTGAGTACTATTCAATATTTTTAATTACTTAAATGCTTCCGAGAAGTTCAATTAAATTAAATTTAATTTTTAAACCATTTTTCATTTTTTTATAGTTCTTAATTAATACTGGAAGTGTAGCTGCCAGAACAATGTGGGGACAGGATGATGATGGCTATCAAAGATTGAAGAGACATTTCAAGAATTCAATTGTTCTGGCCAGTCCAGAATGTCATCATCTGAGACCCAATCCCATTTTTCCTCTTGCCTGATATCCCTGCCACCCGCCTACACCAGGGGCAATTTACCAGTTACCAGTTAACCTAAAAACCAGTTCATCTTTGGGAGACCAGAGCATCTGTCAGAAACCCACATGTTCACAGGGAGAAGTTGAAAGCTCTACACAAACAGCATCCAGGACCAGGATTGATCTCCGGTCTATGTAATTATGAGGCTCCAGTGCTAATTTCAGTGCTGTGGTGTAAGTAGGTTGATTTTCTAGAAATTCAGCCAGGTTTAGGGCAATGGCGAATGTTGCCATCAAGTCGTTAAGGGTGGGGACTGTGCCAGTAAAATCTGGGTCAATGTTAATAGCTTATGGTGTCAGAATAATTTACACGAGACGTGAGTGACAGTTAACTTCTTCTTTATGCGCAATAACTTGTCAGACAAGGAGAACCGTCAAACAAGAGACTGTTCTGCAAACTTAAAGCATGCTGCATTTTAATATAATTTTTGATTGAATAAATAAAAGGTGGTGCATGGATAGGAAAGGTTTAGAAGGATATGGGCCAAACGCAAGCAGGTGGGACTAGTGTAGATCAAAGTCAAGTCAAAAGTCAAAAGAGTTTATTGTCATGTGTCCCTGACAGGACAATGAAATTCTTTCTTTGCATAGCACAACAGAACATAGTAGGCATTGACTACAGTTATATACTTAAATACACACATTAATTAATAAATTAATAAAGTGCAAATAACAGATGGAGGGGTATTAATGTTCAGAGTTTTGTCCGAGCCAGGTTTAATAGCCTGATGGCGGTGGGGAAGTAGCTATTCCTGAACCGGGTTGTTGCAGTTCTCAGGCTCCTGTACCTTCTACCCGAAGGTAGCAGGGAGATGAGTGTGTGGCCAGGGTGGTGTGGGTCCTTGATGATGCTGCCAGCCTTTTTGAGGCAACGCCTGTGGTAGATCCCCTCGATGGAAGGAAGGTCAGAGCCGATGATGGACTGGGCAGTGTTTACTACTTTTTGTAGTCTTTTCCTCTCCAGGGCACTCGAGGTGCCGAACCAAGCCACGATGCAACCAGTCAGCAAGCTCTCTACTGTGCACCTGTAGAAGTTAGAGAGAGTCCTCCTTGACAGACCGACTCTCCGTAATCTTCTCAGGAAGTAGAGGCACTGATGAGCTTTCTTAATAATTGCATCTGTGTTCTCGGACCAGGAAAGATCTTCACAGATGTGCACGCCCAGGAATTTGAAGCTCTTGACCCTTTCAACCATCGACCCGTTGATATAAACAGGACTGTGGGTCCCCATCCTACTCCTTCCAAAGTCCACAATCAGTTCCTTGGTTTTGCTGGTGTTGAGGGCCAGGTTATTGTGCTGGCACCATATGGACAGTAGCTCGATCTCTCTTCTGTACTCCGACTCATCCCCATCAGTGATACGTCCCACTACAGTGGTGTCTTCAGCGAACTTGATGATGGAGTTCGCACTGTGACCGGCTACACAGTCATGAGTATAGAGTGAGTACAGCAGGGGGCTGAGCACGCAGCCTTGAGGTGCTCCCATGCTGATTGTTATCGAGTCTGACACATTTCCACCAATACGAACAGACTGTGGTCTGTGAATGAGGAACTCGAGGATCCAATTGCAGAGGGATGCGCAGAGACCCAGTTCTGAGAGTTTGGTAACCAGCTTGGAGGGGATGATTGTGTTAATTGCCGAGCTGTAGTCAATGAATAACAGCCTGACATATGAGTTTTTGTTGTCCAAGTGGTCCAGAGCGGAGTGGAGGGCCAGCGAGATCGCGTCCACCGTTGATCTGTTGTGGCGGTAAGCGAACTGCAGTGGGTCCAGGTTTTTGTCAAGGTAGAAGTTGATTTGCGCCATGATCAACCTCTCAAAGCATTTCATCACCACAGGCGTTAGTGCCACAGGTCGATAGTCATTGAGGCACGTCACCTTGCTCTTCTTGGGCACCGGTATTATTGATGCCCTTTTGAAGCAGGTGGGAACCTCAGACCTCAGAAGTGACAGGTTGAAAATATCCGTAAAAACTCCAGCCAGTTGGTCCGCACAGGTTTTTAAAACACGACCAGGTATGCATCTTGGTTGGCTTGGGCAAGTCCTGTCTCCATGCTGCATCTCTATGACCTAGTGTTGCTGAAATACTGACGTCATGCATTGAATATATAGGACATTGATGAAGGTGAGGTTGGCATCACTTATGTGCCATAACCCATTCCTGGACAGTGAAGTGATGTTGAGCCAGACGAACTCAAACAAGATTGGAATCTATGGAGCTCATGCCTGTAGCCCAATCATGTCCCCTTGTTGTTGGGCACCCTTTGGCATTGACGTTGAAGTAATGTAATACTGAAAACAGGATCTCTATTTAATCATCAGTACACATACAGCATTAGGGATGCCAAGTGTCCAGCACTGCCCCACTGGACATGCTCCATGTCACCTCACAGTCTCTCCGTGCCAAGGTGAGAGAGTTGTTTTGGATGTCTGAAGCCTGGAGCTGGCTCCTGTTTGATCCCATCCAAGGCAAGCCACTTCTCCTGAAAACGGTAGTAATTTGTGGCCAAAGATGATTATGGATAAAAGCACAGAATTTAAACACAGTACAGTTTGTGGCAAGGAGCCAGAACACCCATAGGAAACACAAACGATTACAGTAAGGATGTGCAAACTCCAAACAGACAGCACTAGAGGTAAAGATAAAGCACAGGTCACTGAAATAGTGACGCAACAATTCTGCTAACTGTGTGACTGTGCCACCCTCATGGCACAGCCCAAATTTCACTCTGTTTTTAATTATGTCAGACATTGAAGGCTCAGGTTCTTCCGGGGCTTTAGAATGTAATTTATATTAATGATGCGGTGATGGTTTATGTAAGGGGGAGCCTTGTTTCGGAACCAAATGAACCAATGAAGAGTAATAACTCTCTTCAGCTCCCAAGCTCCCTCCACACCATGCAGCCAGCCCAAAGCACCTTCAGAAATGAATAGGTGGGATAAGACCTGCCTGCCATTATGATCTGGCAGATGTGCCTTACCTGAAGCAATTGCAAAGTTCACCCAAGGTCACCACTCTGGAAACCAGCTGCCAACAGAAAGTATTTGCCTCTGGCATAAAGATCAAAGAGACCTTTTCCTGCTTTTTAGTGTACCAGAGGCCAACAAATTTTATACAGATGCTCGTAATTTTTCCTTGGAACATCTATCATGTTTTCCATTAGTCAATTTTTAATTTTATTTTCCACTGGGCACCCAAGCCTGCAGCTCTGAACGATGCAGAAATAATTATTTAGAGTCATATGCGTCTCAAATTTAGATTGCATCAAAACTGCATGAAATATTAATATCAGTGATTTTTTTTTTTCCTTCCTAAGGACATGTAGGAATCATTGCGAAACAGAAACAGGATGATGCAGAGCCAGAGTGAAGTGCCTCATCTGGGGGACTGATGTGTTGCTTCTGCAAACAATGGTAAAATATTGCTGAGCCCAAATTTCATCACCATTAGTGTGTTTAAACAGAGCACGATGATTCTTGGTGAAGGAGCAACACCCTGCAATTATCCATAATATGGTGGACAATTTGTACTGCTTGTCTGTCTGATTCGATCTAACCAAAAACATAGCCAGTAAAATAAATTGTCTACCGTGAAATTGCTGGATTTAAGCCATTAGTGTGAATTAATCTGCCTCAACCATTTAGGACCGGTAATTCATGTTGTAGGAACTCTGTTAATGATGTGATTTACAGCTAGGAATGGGAATAATTAAACCCCTGGGTTTTGCTTCTGAGCAAGTAAAATATTCCTGGAGGATTCCTGAACTCTAGCTGTGTTGGTAGAAGGCAAATTAAATGAAGTTTGTCTTTTCACCAATAGCAGTTTTTACATTCCAATAAAGGCAATTCAAGGCTCAGAATTATGATAATCATGCTGCTTCAATACCCAGTGGTCCAACTAGATATTGTAGCACTGTTTCGCAGCGGTAGAGTTGCTGCCATACCGCGCCAGGGAGCCCGGTTCGATCCTGACCACTGGTGCTGTTTGTACAGAGTTTGTACGTTCTCTGATTTCTCTGATTTCCTCTCATATTCCAAAGACGCACTTGTTTGAAGGTTAATTGGCTTCTGTGAAATGTGCCTAGTGAGTAGCAATATGTTCATTCAATGGGGCATGGGCTTATTGTGCCATACAAGTCGCATACAATGAATTAGCAAAAACTTTAACTGGTTACAGAGACAAGAGCATTTGGTGTCCTTGATCTATGTACCCAATTAGTTTTTTCATGCTGTACTTGTCAGATTAATTACTTGGCAGATTTTTGGCTCTTAGCATTGCTCTCTGTCAATCCATTCTAACACGGCACTGGAGAGGGATCACTAGGGAATTCAGATGCTTTGTCCTTCTAAAGTCTTGACCTAATAGTCACACTTTTGCATCTCTCGTCTAATAAGATGATGTGAAATACTGAAAGGAGCAGGTTTGGCTGAAACTGAGGGTTACACAAAAAGCTGGAGAAACTCAGCGGGTGCAGCAGCATCTAAGAGCGAAGGAGATAGGCGACGTTTCGGGTCGAGACCCTTCTTCAGACTGGTCAGGGATCAGGGAAACAAGAGATATAGACGGTGATGTGGAGAGATAAAGAACAATGAATGAAAGATATGCAAAAAAGTATTGATGATAAAGGGAACAAGCCATTGTAGCTGTTTGTGGTGTGAAAATGAAGAAGCTAGTGCGACTAGGGTGGCGGAGGGAGATAGAGATAGAGGGAATGCCAGGGCCTGAGGGCTGAGGAGAGGTGGGAGGGGGAGGAGACAGCAGGGTTAACAGAATTGAGAAAATTCAATGTTCAAGCCCAAAGGATGCAGGCTCCCCAAGCGGAATATGAGGTGCTGTTCCTCCAACTTGCGGTGTTGCTCACTCTGGCCATGGAGGAGGCCCAGGACCGAGAGGTCGGATACGGAATGCAAAACCAACCCGACCTCCTGGTCGCTCAGCACTTCAACTCCCCCTCCCATTCCGTATCCGACCTCTCGGTCCTGGGCCTCCTCCATGGCCAGAGTGAGCAACACCGCAAGTTGGAGGAACAGCACTTCAATTCCGCTTGGGGAGCCTGCATCCTTTGGGCTTGAACATTGAATTTTCTCAATTCTGTTAACCCCTGCTGTCTCCTCCCCCTCCCACCTCTCCCTCAGCCCTCGGGCCCTGGCATTCCCTCTATCTCTATCTCCCTCCCCGCCACCCTAGTCGCACTAGCTTCTCATTTTCATACCACAAACAGCTTACAATGGCTTGTTCCCTTTATCATCGATACTTTTTGCATATCTTTCATTCATTGTTTCTTTATCTCTCCACATCACCGTCTATATCTCTTGTTTCCTGATCCCTGACCAGTCTGAAGAAGGGTCTCGACCCGAAACGTCGCCTATCTCCTTCGCTCCTTAGATGCTGCTGCACCCGCTGAGTTTCTCCAGCTTTTTGTGTAACCCTCGATTCATCCAGCATCTGCAGTTTCTTCGTTAACACTTTGGCTGAAACTGATGCAGAGCAACCAATGGACTACCCGGCAACTAGTTCAGCCCTTTTCTAATCAAGAACAGAGTGTCACCCATTATTCCCTGCTAAAGATCCTAAATCAGGTCAGATTGTCTGATCTTATTACTGGTAACTCAGTTGGTTCTCAGGAGAGTGTGTAGGAAATAACTGCAGATGCTGGTTTAAATCATAGGTAAACACCAAATGCTGGAGTAACTCAGCGAGACAGGCAGCATCTCTGGAATGGTTTTGGGTCGAGACCCTTCTTCAGAGAAATTAGTTCTGCTTGATTCAGATTATTACTTGGGGCTGGATGGTGAGAATGAGCGTGAGATGTGTCTGGAAAACACAACATTAATTGAATTTGAGAACAGTAGGGACTGGATTTGGATTTAATCATGTGTCCATTCTTCACCTTGAACATTATTGGAATTGAGTTTGAAAAGATGACAAAGAGCAGAGTGATGAAGGAACTCAGCAGGTCAGGCAGCACCTGTGGAGCAATATGGGTAGACAATGCTCTGGGTCGGGACTTTCTTCAGACTGTTGGGTCAGGAAGAGGAAAGCTGGAAAAGAGAGGGGAAGTGGGGCAAAGCTTGGCAAGTGAGAGATGAGGGGAGTGGCGATGGGTTAATGGTTGGAGTTTGTGACAAAGGCTGGAGGTGAAAAGGAGACAAATGGGCATCAGATAGCAAACAAAGAAGAGGAGTGAAATGTAAAGCTGGAGGGAGGGATATGGGTGAAAGGGGGTAGGAGGGAGGGGAAAGGGTGGACAAAAAGTATCTCTAAACTAAACTAAAAAGTGATAGATACAGTATGTATGTGAAGAGATCAGGGAAGTGATGTGCAAGAGGGTGATGAGGTATCAAACTCCAAGTAAGGTTTATTATCTCTGGGCAGTTACATCTTCCAAGAAACTCTTGTGTAGGTACGCCCGAGGCCAGTTGATAAATATGTGTTAATTTTGCACTAGAGAGGCTTGAAAGAACTACCTAGAAATTGGATTTTTTAAAATTGTGGGTGCTTTCAAAGCCTGTTCCAAAATCACATCCCTAACAAAATAAAGACCTTACCAAGACAGGTGTAACTGTATTAGGTTGATTTACATGCAGCATAAAGGAAGACCTGCACAGTTCCTGAGGGAACAAGGCTCCATTGAATGCACCAGCCAACACGTTGCATTTCACTCTGGAGATCCTGTTCGCTTATTTCCAAAGGGTGAAAGTCAATCCTCTCATAAAGCATTGTGTGGTGGAGTGATAGCAGTCACGCCACACACAAAGTCTCTGCCGTGCACAATATCACCATGAGCCGGCTTTGTGTTCCTCATCGAGCAGGGAAAGGCCACCTGCGAGCAGGTTGCTGCTTTCAATGGGTGTAACCCATGAGTAGCTTGCACATCCCCCCCCAAGGCAAAGGTACTCTGTACACAAGGCATCACGGAAGCCATGCATGAGCAGATGGCCCTCCTGCAGGAGAAAGGATACGGCATTTGGGAAATCATCTCTTTTCTGTTGAAACAGCAACGTATTCCCCCAACTCACCTCATCATGACCATCGTTCCGCTAGGACTGGAGCGAGCTGACTCTGACGTGGAGAGTGAAAGTAATGTGGAGCTGCAATGGGGAAAGTGTTATCTGTGCAGAGGTCAGCTGCTTAGGCGAGGTGGCACTCATGAAAATATACAGACCTTAGGGTATGACATTTAAATTATAGGAACAGGTGGTAAAGTGTTATATCATGTGACGATTCTGTCTAATAATTACACACCTTGCATATTCTCCTATAATTCAGTGAATTTCAACTTGTTTACAAAATCATAGAGGCAGATAGTCCTAAATAACCTTAAGTACAACATCCTCCACTATCCTGCCTCTGCTGCACCATGCAACCCTTCAACAAATACTCACAGTGAGACCCTGGAAAACATGGACCACTTCCCATATAACCGCAAAACCATCTCTCTGCAAAGCCAGGCATTGATGGTGAAATTCATCTCTGCCTGCATTGCACCAGCGCAGCCTTTGGTCGGGTCAGGAAAAATGGTATTTCAAGATCAGGACTCAGACTTGGCACAAATTTCATGGCTTACTGGGCATCAATGATCCCTGCCCTCATGCTTCTGGGGACCAGGACTGGCTTTAGCAGCCATATCAAAACAGAAAAAATACAACCAGTATTGTTTCTGTAAAATTCTCCAAACTCGCTGCAAGAATAACAAAAACCAACGTCAACGTCCTCGGCCAGGCCAACCTCAAGGCACTAGTTGCACCTGGTCAGATATTTAGGACAGCCACATTATTATCATGTAATAAGGAGGAACTGCAGATGCTGGTTTATACCGAAGAGAGACCCAAAGTGCTGGAGCAACTCAGTGGGTCAGGCAACATCTCTGGAGAAAATAGATAGGTGACATTTCGGGTTGGGACCCTTCTTCAAACTGAGGAGAAGCATTAGGGATGGAACCTTGGCACCATGCACCAGGACACACAAAAGTCCTGCGTAAAATGGTGGAAGATGAGCAGCACAACTGTCCAGCTCCCCTCCTCCATCAGGCACCTCCTGGCCTATCTGTGAACTCACTGAACCATAGTGGAAATCACCCATGATCATGAGGGTCTGTGAAGAGAAAGAAGGATTGCAGTGTGAATAGGGTATAAATCAGAGAGTCGTAGAGAGATACAGTACGACAACAGGTCATTCAGCTCATTGTTTCCAAACTGACTGTCAACTATCCTTTTGTGATACATGAATCCCTTTTTGTATTTTCTCCATGTTCTCATCACACTTCTACCACTAGATTCTACCACTCACCTACACATTGTACAGTGGCCAATTCACATATCAACCTGCACTTTTGGGATGTGGGAAGAAATCTGAGCACCCAAGGAATCCCGCACTGTTACAAGGACAAAGTGCAAACTCCACACATACTGCACTTGGGGTCCAGATCTAAACCGTATCTCTGACACAGATGCTCTAACCAGCTGCAACCCTCTGCTGCCTGGATTGGTTTGTTTTGTCCATTCCACCTCCTTCAAGACTGAGTTCCAAGCTTGGCCATCCCCACAGCTCATTACGTCCAGACTGTAAGTTCTGATGACACAGTCATTGTAGATGATTTTAGGATGGACAGTCTACCTACACTGTACAGCACTCTCCTAGGCTGGCAATTGTTGTATGTGCATTTGACATGCGACCCAGATTCTTTTGTTGTTAACGTGGCTTCCACGTTAGGTTGGCTAAGTTGCTAATTAACACACTTCAATGTTGGCAATATTGTCAGATCATTTAATTCCCATTATGCTGCGTTGGTGCTACTGTTGCAAGCACTTGCATTTCTTGATATGGTGATGATATGGGTCGGTATTTAACAAGCATGAGACATGCTGAAAGTCCTCGTTGATGCTAGTGTTATTGGTCACAGTACTATCTCCATGGTAGAAAAAATTGCCGTTGTTTATGTGGCTACTGTTCTGTTTTATTTCTAGTATTCTACAATGACAAATTCCCACCATGGGAAGGCTTCAATACATGAATTACAGTTGACTCAAAGCCACAGACCCTACAATAAAGGGCCACACAGTGGCACAGCAGTAGAGTTGCTGCCTTATAATGCGTGCAGCGCCTGAGACCAGGGTTCCGCCCTGATTATGGGTGCTGGCTACATGGAGTTTGTACGTTCTCCCCGTGACCGCGTGGGTTTTCTGCGAGATCTTCAGTTTCCTCCCACACTCCAAAGACGTACAGGTTTGTAGGTTGATTGGCTTGGTATCTATGTGAATTGTCCCTAATGTGTGTAATATAGTGTTAATGTGCGGGGATCACTGGTCAGTGCGGTCTCGGTGGGCCGAAGGACCTGTTTCTGCGCTGTATCTCCGAACTCAACTAAACTAAAGAAATCAAAATGTGATGTGCAGAAAAGCTTAAAGGAGATGAAAACAAAACAGATGCTAGTTCTTCTGGTTTGCAACAACTCTGATTTTTGAAAGGCATGTGGCCTTGTAATATGTGTGAACTTGGTGAAATTATGGTGACCCCATGCAGCGCGTTGCTGTGTGTGTGAGGGAAAAAACATCACGGACTCACTTCTGCAATCCCTGCAGCACTGTGATGCACTCCACAGGCTTTGGCAATAATAACACTGACATTTCAGCTTAGTAGGTACAGATGATGCAAAACCCCAATGCAAAAGTGGTCCAGCTGCGGAGAACCGGAGAAGGAAAAGGCAGAATCTCAAAAAGAAAGCAATAGGATTAAGGATTTGCAAAACTGCAGAAATCAACAAAAGAAGAGCAAGCCACGGTATGGAAAGGGAAAGAAGAAACAAAATCGGACTAGCAAGAAAAAGTAAGAACAGCCTGTAAAGCTTCTGTGGATATTTCAAAGGCAGGAATTGATCACTCAATGTGGATCTCTCAAGAGAATGATACATGGAAATCGTAGAAGAAGGAAATGGCAGAGAAATTAAACAAATACTTTGTGTCAGTCTTCATGGAAGAAGGGACAGAAAATAGAGCTGAACAACAGGCCTAGATTAAATGGGAAGCTTAAAGATATTAACTTTCATAGAAACATAATATTGGAGAAATTAAATAAATAAAAATCCCAAAACTCTCCAGGACCTGACGTTCAGCTACTAAAGTGATTGAAAGAGATAACGGATGCATACATTGACATCTTCCAAAATACCAGAACTTCTAGAATTCCGGGCAGCACGGTGGCGCAGCAGCAGAGTAGTGGCCTTAGCGCCAGAGACACGAGTTTGATCCCGACTATGGGTGCTGTCTGCATGGAGTTTGTACGTTCTCCCCGTGACCGCGAGGGTTTTCCCTTAGATCTTTGGTTTCCTCCCACACACCAAAGATGTACAGGTTTGTAGTTGAATTGGCTCGGTATAAATGTAAATTGGCCCTAGTATGTGTTGGGTAGTGTTAATGTGCGGAGACCGCTGGTTGGCGCGGACGCGGAGGGCCGAAGTTTCCACGTTGTATCTCTAAACTAATCTAAACTAAAATTGGTTCCCACAGTTATAAGTGTGAGACTATTTAAATAAGGAATTAATCCTTTCGTTGGCAACATGGCAGGAAAGTGGCAGCAAGAAGGCTGCTACATCTTAAACAGTCTACACTGGTAACAGAGATGACTGCCAATCCCACATTGGACTCAAGAGCCACCTCAGGACCCATGGAACTGGAATGGATATTTGCTGCTGCTGAGTTGTTCGAAAAGAGAAGAAGAAAACACTATGCATGGAATGAGGGGTTGCTCAAAGATGGTAGACGTAATTAGACGTAATTAGAAACATAGAAAATAGTAGCACGAGTAGGCCATTCGGCCCTTCGAACCAGCCATTCAATATGATCATGGCTGATCATCCAGAATCAGCTGGATGTTCCTGCTTTCTCCCCATATCACTAGATTCTGTTGGTCATCAAAACTGGTCATCTTTGGGCTGCAATGTTGTAGGCAGTGACATGCTACAGCATATCTGCTGAGGTCCAGACTGGTTCCAATCCATGTCAATGATTTGGATGAGGGGGAGAACACAGAAAAGCTTCAGGGAATATGAATAGTCTAATTGAGGTGATGATAAGGTGATGTAATAGAATGTGGAAAAACTTGAGGTTGTTCATTTTGGTAGAAAAATATAGAGGTGGTGTTCAGGGGAAGCTGATTGTCATGGAACGAGCTGCCAGAGGAGGTGGTTCAGGCAATTACTATTGCAATGTTTAAAAAACATTTAGGCAAGTACATGGATACGATAGGTTTAGAGGGATATGGGGCAAATGCAGGCAGGTGAGATAAGTGTAGATGGGACTTGTTGGCTGGTGTGGGCAAGTTGGGCCGAAGGGCCTGTTTCCACACTGTATGACTCTATGACTCTACTGTGCACAGGTCTGGTCTTCCTAACCTAGGAGGGGGAATATTTGTGATAGAGGAAGTGCAACAAAGATTTACCAGATTGATTCATGGGAATGTGCTGTGGTTTTCCATATGAAGCGAGCATAAGCAATCTGGGTGGTGTCAGTAGAAGGGTCCCCACCTGAAACACCATCTGTCCATTTCCTTTCACATACATTCCCTGACCCGAGGGCTGAGGGAGAGGTGGGAAGGGGAGGAGACAGCAAGGGTTAACAGAATTGAGAAAATTCAATGTTCAAGCCCAAAGGATGCAGACTCCCCAAGCGGAATATGAGGTGCTGTTCCCAAGCGGAATACTCTCCCTCACACCTCGGGCCATGGCATTCCCTCTATCTCTATCTCCCTCCCCCACCCTAGTCGCACTAGCTTCTCATTTTCACACCACAAACAGCTTACAATGGCTTGTTCCCTTTATCATCGATACTTTTTTGCATATCTTTCATTCATTGTTCTTTATCTCTCCACATCACCGTCTATATCTCTAATTTCCCTGATCCCTGACCAGTCTGAAGAAGGGTCTCGACCCGAAACGTCGCCTATCTCCTTCGCTCCTTAGATGCTGCTGCACCCGCTGAGTTTCTCCCGCTTTTTGTGTACCCTTGCAAGTATATGGATTTTGTAATGGTTCCAATGAGCAACAGAGTTAAAGAGAGGTTTTTACCTTGACTAAGGTTCCTCCTTCTGCTTTGAACTCTTTGTCTGAAAAAAACAATCAGTAAAATTGCTTTTGAGCAGTCTTGCCCAGATTGTTGCCTGCTATAAATCACAAGAACACAAGGACTGAGGTACCCACAGGCATATCTATAAATCACAGCTACCCTGGGAAGTGAAACGCCATCTGATTTTCAAAGCACAATATCTATCTGCCAAATGTAGGTCTTCGCAAGGGGAAGGGTAGCCCAAAGGCCTTGGCCTCCTGATCAGTCACAGCCATAGCCATGAGCCATTGTAACATTGCAAGGATTGTTCCACTCCTAACTGCAGATAGCAGTAAATGTTAGGCTTTGCTGATTGCCCTTCCTGCTCAGTAGCCTGTACACAATGTTTACACACCCTTGTGCTACCAGCAATGAAGCTGTAATAATGGTCCACCTTAAGGCTAAAAACCACTACATGCCAACGTGAGGATTACCCCAGACCTGAACTGGCTGACGCCAACTTTATGTTGCTTATTATAAAAGGACTTCATCCTTTTTATGTTGCTTATTATAAAAGGACTTCATCCTTCCGATGGTAATTTCTGACCACACATTTAGATCATTCCATCCATGCACTGAAATGTGGGCTTGTGTACCCCCCCCCCCCCCCCACACTGACTTTACTGTGCAACTCGTCACCCACAGGCATCATCACAATGTCCCAAGCATCACACCATCTTGTGGCTGTTGTGCTAATTCCATCAAAAGAAGCCAAAACTAATTACTCCCCATCATCGCCTCAGTTAGTGCCTTTCAACTTTATTATTGTGAGTATGATGCCATATAATTACTGTGCAATCCTGAATTATTTTAAATACATGCCAAGATAAAATGAATCCAAAATATGCATTTAACCATTAACGACTTGCTGTGGTATTTTATTTCTCACTGCTTCCTCGTTCTAAAATATTATGATTATTATACCACAATGTATTATTCTGCACATAACAAAAGACCAGGATTAATCAGACTGACATCAAGAATGTAAATTATACTGGTAAACTAGTGCTTTGCATTGTAGTAATGTCAGCTTTCAGCCTTTGTCTGCTCATTGGCAAATGTGATTTTAGTAAATTTAAGATGATTAGAAGTGCGTAGCAATTTATGATTGTCTGTGATTGTTCGTTAGAAATATAAGGAAGAGCTCAGTGGAGACACAAGGCAAGCACCATCATTAACTGATGGTCGGGTGTCCTTAAGATAAGTACATACACAAGAAGGACCGTAACTTATAGTTTGCAAGATCAAGGTCTCTGATTCAGATAGAGGAGGTGACGGTTCTGTCATTACAAGGATGACACATAATTATATTAGTAATGAATAATAACTAATACAAAATGCAGAAGAGGTGAATAAAATAATTTCACGAGTGGAATGCTGGGACAACTAGTTCAGGAATTTATTAAGGTAGAAATAAGGAACTGCAGATGCTGGTTTACACAAAGGGACACAAAGTGCTGGATAAGTCAGCAGGTCAGGCAGCAACTCTGGAGAACATGGATAGGTGAGCTTTCAGGCTTGAGGAATAGTTCAAACCCATAACATCACCTATCCATGTTCTCCAGAGATGCTTTCCAACCCACTGAGTTACTCCAGCAATTAGTGTTTTTTCTGGAATATCTTAAGCTCTGATTAACCCAATGCCAGTTCAGAAGAGATGTTGCGTGCTCTGACTAACATAGGAAGACTATTTTGTGGTACTCCAAGTTTATCTTTAATTATTACATGATTAATTAAGTAGAAGTAGCAACACAAGTTGATAGTGGTAAGAAGACTTATGGAGTTCTGGCCTTCATTGGCTAGGGCATTGAGTACAAAAGCTAGGAAGTTATGATGCAGCTTTGTAAACTGTTCTGGTCACTGCATTGCAGGAAGGATGTGGAGGCTTTGGAGAGGATACAGGGTATTGCCTAGATCAGAGGCTATTAGCTTTAAGGAAAGGTTGGACAAACGTGAATTGTTTTCTCTGGAACATTGGAAGCCGAGAGGAAACCTGAAAGAAGTTAATAAATTTCTGAGACATACATTTTTCCCACGATGGAAATGTAATATACTGTAGCGTTAAGGTGATGGTGGCCTGGGGGGGGGGGGGTGTGGCAGGGATAAGTTTAAAGGACACTGGACCAGGGGGACCCGTTGGGCCCCGTCCCCTCAACGCATGGGGGGGGGCAGCCTTCGGCGTCACACACACACTAACCATCCCACACACACACTAACCCCCCCTTGATATTATATTCATATTATTCATTCGCTCCTTTTACCCCATCCCCCGCCATATCCACTCACGCATAACCCTCAACTATGGAGAGATTTGTATGTACTTTTAAAGTTGGACATGGAACCTTGCCGCAAGTGATGTGTTGTGGACAGGTATTGCACAGTGAGATAGTTGTGGTCCATTGGGAGAGTGAAGTAGGCGTGTCTGCCTGTTGTCGGTCAGGTTATATTTAGATAATGGCAATGGGTAGGCTTTAAATGCTCGGTGATTGGCACCGTCAGTCCAACTTTGGGGTGTGGATTCCATCGAATCCAATGGAATCTGGATGGTTGGGTGGGTGGGGGTGCAAAGATTTGACTGTCGGGAAAAATAGGGGAGAGGTGCCATTGCCATTGGGCTGAAAACATCCTGTGCTTCCTGACGGGCAGAATATATTTAATAAAGGGAACCCGATCATTTCCACATCACGTCTAGTGCTTCCTTGATGTATCTCTATGAGCCTCGCCACTGCTGAGGCCAATGAACAGTGGAGTCCTACAATGTGGCATCATTTTTAATGGACGCTTCAGCTCCTGCCTCTCTCAGGAAGAAAAAGAGAGTGAATCGCGTGCTTGGACACTTCTCTGAACTTTTTGGTAGCAGTCATCTCTCACATCTCCCCTCCCTTGTTTACCACACCCTCCTGCCTCCACACTGGATTACTAGGTACCAACCTGATCAGAATTTGGAATGGAATGGAATCGAATACGTTATTGTCACATGGCACAGTGAAATTCTTGCTTGCATACCAAGTGTATGCAAATAGCTGCCACATGAAGGGCGCTTAGAAAGTTACAAAGTACCCCACGCCGGCTCATCCTTTGTTCTCCCCCCCTCCCCTCCCCCTTACACCTCCTTAGCTTTGTATCTAACCCCTCCCCTGATTCTCAGTCTAAACCATATAACCATATAACCAAATAACAATGACAGCACGGAAACAGGCCCTCTCGGCCCTTCCAGTCCGTGCCGACCATTTGTTTTCCCCTAGTCCCATCTACCTGCACTCAGACCATACCCCTCCATTCCCTTCCCGTCCATATACCTATCCACTTTACTTTTAAATGTTAAAATCGATCCTGCCTCCACCACTTCTGCTGGAAGCTCATTCCACACAGCCACCACCCTCTGAGTAAAGAAGTTCCCCCTCACGTTACCCCGAAACTTCTGTCCCTTAATTCTCATGTCATGCCCTCTCATGACCGCCAAATGGGGAGCGTGAATTGGAAGAGCAAATATGTAAGGAGATAGCAGATATTAGTAGTAAGCACAAGGTAGTGATTGTGGGAGATTTCAATTTTCCAAAAATAGACTGGGAAACACATTCTGTAAATGGGCTGGATGGTTTGGAGTTTGTAAAATGTGTGCAGGATAGTTTTTTGCAGCAGTACATAGAGGTATCGACCAGAGAAGGGGCAGTGCTGGACCTCCTGTTAGGAAATGAGGCAGGTCAGGTGACGGAGGTATGCGTTGGTGAGCACTTCGGGACCAGTGATCACAATACCATTAGTTTCAATATAATTATGGAGAGAGTCAGAACTGGACCTAGGGTGGAGATTTTTGATTGGAGAAAGGCTAACTTTGAGGGAATGCGTAAGGATTTTAAAGGAGTGAATTGGGACACTTTGTTTCATGGGAAGGATGTAGAAGAGAAATGGAGGACATTTAAAGGGGAAATTGTAAGAGTACAGAATCTTTATGTCCCTGTTAGGTTGAAAGGAAATAGTAAAAATTGGAAAGAGCCATGGTTTTTCAAGGGAAATTGGACACTTGTTTCGAAAAAAGAGAGATATCTACAATAATTATAGGAGGCATGGAGTAAATGAGGTGCTAGAGGAGTATAAAAGAATGTAAAAAGAATATTAAGAAAGAAATTAGGAAGGCTAAAAGAAGATATGAGGTTGCTTTGGCAAGAAAGGTGAAAGTAAACCCAAAGGGTTTCTACAGCTATATTAATAGCAAAAGGATAACGAGGGATAAAATTGGACCATTAGAGAACCAGAATGGACAGCTATCTGCAGAGCCAAAAGAGATGGGGAGATATTGAACAATTTATTTTCTTCGGTATTCACCAAGGAGAAGGATATTGAACTCGGTGAGTTAAGGGGGAAAAGTAGAGTAGCTATGGAAACTATGAGATTCAAAGAGGAGGAAGTACTGACACTTTTGAAAAATATAAAAGTGGATAAGTCTCCAGGTCCTGACAGGATATTCCCTAGGACATTGAGGGAAGTTAGTGTAGAAATAGCAGGAGCTATGACAGAAATATTTCAAATGTCATTAGAAACGGGAATAGTGCCGGAGGATTGGCGTACTGCGCATGTTGTTCCATTGTTTAAAAAGGGTTCAAAGAATAAACCTAGCAATTATAGACCTATTAGTTTGACATCAGTGGTGGGCAAATTAATGGAAAGGATACTTAGAGATAATATATATAAGCATCTCGATAAACAGGGTCTGATCAGGAACAGTCAACATGGATTTGTGCCTGGAAGGTCATGTTTGACAAACCTTCTTGAATTTTTTGAAGCGGTAACTAGGGAAATTGATGAGGGTAAAGCAGTGGATGTTGTCTATATGGATTTCAGTAAGGCCTTTGACAAGGTTCCCCATGGAAGGTTGGTTAAGAAGGTTCAATCTTTGGGTGTTTAATGGCAGAGTAGCAAGATGGATTCAACAGTGGCTGAATGGGAGATGTCAGAGAGTAATGGTGGATGGCTGTTTGTCAGGTTGGAAGCCGGTGACCAGTGGGGTGCCTCAGGGATCTGTGTTGGGTCCACTGTTGTTTGTCATGTACATCAATGATCTGGATGATGGGGTGGAAAATTGGATAAGTAAGTATGCAGATGATACTAAGATAGGTGGTGTTGTGGATAATGAAGTAGATTTTCAAAGTCTACAGAGAGATTTGGGGCCATTTGGAAAAGTGGTTGAAGATGGCAGATGGAGTTTAATGCTGATAAGTGTGAAGTGCTACATCTTGGCAGGACAATCAAAATAGGAAGTACGTGGTAAATGGTAGGGAATTGAGGAATGCTGTGGAACAGAGGGATCTAGGAATAAACTGTGCATAGTTCCCTGAAGGTGAATCGCATGTAGATAGGGTGGTAAAGAAAGCCTTTGGTGTGCTGGCCTTTATAAATCAGAGCATTGAATATAGGAGTAGGGAAGTAATGTTAAAAATTGTACAAAGCATTGGTAAGACCAATTCTGGAGTATGGTGTACAATTTTGGTCGCCTAGTTATAGGAAGGATGTCAACAAAATAGAGAGAGTACAGAGGAGATTTACTAGAATGTTGCCAGGGTTCCAGCAACTATGTTACAGAGAAAGGTTGAACAAGTTAGGTCTTTATTCTTTGGAGCGCAGAAGGTTAAGGGGGGACTTGATTGAGGTCTTTAAAATGATGAAAGGGATAGACAGAGTTGACATGGATACGTTTTTCCCATTGAGGGTAGGGAAGATTCAAACAAGAGGGCATGACATGAGAATTAAGGGACAGAGGTTTCGGGGTAACGTGAGGGGGGAACTTCTTTACTCAGAGGGTGGTGGCTGTGTGGAATCAGCTTCCAGCAGAAGTGGTGGAGGCAGGGTCGATTTTAACATTTAAGAGTAAAGTGGATAGGTATATGGACGTGAAGGGAATGGAGGGGTATGGTCCAAGTGCAGGTAGATGGGACTAGGGGAAAACAAATGGTCGGCACGGACTGGAAGGGCCGAGAGGGCCTGTTTCCGTGCTGTAATTGTTATATGGTTATATGGTTATATGCCCTCTTGTTTGAATCTTTCAATGGGAAAAGCTTATCCACTTCAACTCTGTCTAACCCTTTCATCATTTTAAAGACCTCAATCAAGTCCCCCCTTAACCTTCTGTGCTCCAAAGAATAAAGACCTAACTTGTTCAACCTTTCTCTGTAACATAGTTGCTGGAACCCAGGCAACATTCTAGTAAATCTCCTCTGTACTCTCTCTATTTTGTTGACATCCTTCCTATAATTAGGCGACCAAAATTGTACACCATACTCCAGAATTGGTCTTACCAATGCCTTGTACAATTTTAACATTACTTCCCTACTCTTATATTCAATGCTCTGATTTATAAAGGCCAGCACACCAAAGGCTTTCTTTACCACCCTATCTACATGCGATTCCACCTGTCCAATTTCCCTTGAAAACAAAGAATAAAGAAGGGTCTCGACCTGAACTGTCACCCATTTCTTCTCTCCAGAGATGCTGCCTGTCCCGCTGAGTTACTCCAGCATTTTGTGTCTGAATTTTGTTTTATACCAGGCTGTTCATGAAAATTGTTCAAGGCTACTCATGAAAAATACAGATCCATTTTGAAATTGGCATATTTTGAGATAGAAGCCGAACATCTGATGTCTTCCTTTTGTTCCTATGTTAAAAAGTGACCTTTTTAAGTGGATAGTTCTAGTTTAAACCTGCTGTCAAAACTCCAGATGCTGCCCATTGTGTTTTCACAGCAGTTGCTATCATTGACTTATCTCAATGTTAATGAGTCCGTCCTTCTGCTAATCTCCCTGATTATTTTCCAAAAAAAAACCTGTCTCTGGATTCCTGTAATGCTGCAAACAAATAGCTATCCCAACATCAATGTCAAACTTTAACTCATTATCGAACCAAGTAAATGAACTACCAATCCTCTCTATAGAAGGAACTGCAGATGCTGGTTTAAACCGAAGATAGACAAAACATGCTGGAGACACTCAGCGGGACAGGCAGGATCACTGGAGAGAAGGAATGGGTGATGTTTTGGGTCGAGGTCCTTCCTCGGAATGAGAGTCAGGGGAGAGGGAGATACAAAGATAAGGAAGTGTAAGGTGTGAGAATGAGACTACCAAATGTCTTGGCTCACAAAGAGCCCATAGGCAGGCCAAAATGTGACATCTCACTCAAGGTCCCAACCAAGCACAACAGGTGAAAGCTGGGCTAGGTTTCAATGTAAGAAATGCAATTGTAGGCTCCTGAAATGCATTTTGAAATGCAATTGTAGGCTCCTGAATATTTAGTTTTGGTCGTGAGATGTAGGGTGTTGCTAGTATTAATTACCCATCCCGAAAGACTTTGAGACTGCGAGGCTTATTCATATATGTTAGAGGTTCATTAAGGATCAGTCATGTGGAGTTGGGTCTAGTCACATGAAGGCAAAGGCAATGGATCTTCTTTACCAAAAGGCATTGTAAATGCTCAATGAATGCCACCATGTTGTGCAGTTTCCATGGAATCCATTGGAATTTGGATGGGCAGGTGGCTGGGAGTACATGGGGAGGGAGTGGGGGTTGCTCAAATCTTTGTGGACATCAATATTTCATTTCAAATCCTTTTAATTATTTGAAGTTGAAGTCCCCAGCTGCCATGTTGTGACTCAAATTCTTTGAGTTGAACAATCTATGCTTCCCAAGCTTAGTCCAGTTTTTTTTTAAAAATCAACATTAACTTTATTCAAAGTAAAAAATATGTACAATACAGGAACTGCGCAAAATGTCTTGCGACATTCACGGAGGCTGTACATACATTCAATTCGTCGTTACAGAGTGTTTTCACAATTTCTACAGCCCCCCCCCCCCACCCTTGCCACTCATGTGAGGAGTGCCTCCACAACACCCTGCCTAAACCCCCCACACCCGCCCTAATGTCAGCAGCGGAAGAACCCTAGATTGTGGTCGTCCGTGCTCCAGAGCCTTGAAGTTGGCTGCACCAAGTGTCAGTGCCTTGACCACTGGCCACAACATGGCAATGGCAATGGCAATGGCATGTCAACTGAGAAACCCGTGAAGGAGCATCCTCAGCCATGAGCATCAACAGAATGTTGTTCCAGCAATGTGACATCATTAGCTGCTCGCCTCCTTGTTCACTGCTGTAAACCCCCTTATTTACTGCGGGACTGTGCAAAATTGCCTGGAGTTGCCGGGTAATGAGGACGTTACATGGTAATTTGCTTCCGCTATGTTTCAATGGACCCTGGTTTCCTTACTGAAGGGTGCCTGTCCGCAGAATCAGCTGTTATACAAGGATCTCAATGAAATATTAAAACTGTTCCTCCCCTGGTTAATACCCAGAGAGGTGAGTTCAAATCAATCTGCTGGTAATACTTGTGACTCACAACTTCACTGTTACTGTTCACTGTCTGAAGAAGGGTCTCGACCTGAATCGTCACCTATCTCCTTCGCTCCTTAGATGCTGCTGCACCCGCTGAGTTTCTCCAGCCTCTTGTGTACCTTCACTGTTACATACACAGCTCATTTTCTCGTTTGATTTGCATATCCACTATGTGATAGAAATCAATTATAAAACCTTGAGTGAAATCAACATTGCATTTTTGCAGATTTATTTAATTGCATACTAACAGTACATACGTGGTTTTATTTTATTTCCTGAACTCGTTCTTTGCTGCCTTTTTTGGTTTATTTACCTAATATTTGACTTCCAATTCCGCGATCCACTTAACTATCTCTCTCTTCTGCTGCTGCCGCCTCTTTCTTCCATCGCTCTTCTCCCCGTTCTCCTTTATCATTCTCCACTGCTGTTTCTTTTTCTTCCTGATGCCATTAGTCTGCCTTCCTGCCTGCCATTTCCTCGCTCTCTTCTCTGACCTGTTTTCTTCTGCCTCCCCCTCACCCTCCCACACCACATCTCTCTGCTGACATCAATCTCATGGAACTAGCTGCCTTCACAGCCCTATAGGTGGCAGCTTTCTCCTCTTGTCCCCCCATTGGCGTCACAAGCAAGGTAAAAAGCCCCCTCAGAATCACCCGACATTCAGCAGACGGTCCATGCAAACACAAAACAGCTGAATAAAACTAGACTTAGATATTTAATTTATGTATTTATTACCAACAGTGAAGGAGGCCATTCACTCCATCAAGTCAATGTTGGCTCACATCTCATCCCAAATTTTCCTGCAACATATTCTCCCCAACATATTCTCATCAGTTAAGAAAGGCACGGTGGCGCAGTGGTGGAGTTGCTGCCTTACAGCGCTAGAGATCTGGGTTAGATCCTAACTATGGGTGCTGTCTGCATGGCGTTTGTACATTCTCCCCGTGACCGCATGGGTCTTCCCCGGGTGCTTGAATTTCTTCCCACATTCCAATGACGTACAGGTTTGTAGTTGAATTGGCTTTGGTAAAAATTGTAAATGGTCCTTAGTGTGTAGGATTGTGCTAATGAACCGAGATTGCTGGTTGGTGCAGGTTCGGTGGGCCGAATGGCCTGTTTCCATACTGTCTGTAAACTAAACCAAACTAAACTAAAGTTTTATTCCCACCTTTACTATTGGCAATGTGCAACAGTGGCCATTGAACATAGCAACATGCAGGGATCACACACAAAACTAGAAACAATAGAGAGATTAAGGATTTTGTCTGAGTAACAGAATTTGCAACTTTCCTTCCTGTTTTTCCATACACAATGCACATGGTGGAACCCAGGTATGTGCAGTGCATCCAACACAGGGGTGAAGATAATTTTTTTTTTCCCAGCCATATAACTAACACGGTGCAGACTGCAGCAGCTATTATCTACCCAGTGTGCAGACTGGGGGAGAGGGCTGGGCTGAAGGTGTCCTGGTTGGGTTGCTCCTAGGTCTGGCCAAGCTGGCCATCCGCAAGGCACAGCGCCAGGCGGAAGAGGGCTTTGTCCGAGCCAGATGCTTGCCCCTTTACTGGGGATACGTCCACAGCCGGGTGGTGTTAGAGAGGGACATAGTAGTTATTTAGTATATTTGTAACATAGTTGGTTGGAATTTAGTGTCCGAATAATTTAGTGATTTTGCAATATGGTGGTGAGTGTGTCAACACGGTTTTGTTTTGTTTTTGGTTTTTGTATCGTGTTCGGAATCAAATAAATTATTTTTGATACAAAAAGAAGCGTGCAGACTGGCTTTCACCTGTGATCGAACTCATGCCTGGACACTAGTTCCATCGTTTACAAATGTGCATCAGTAACCTTCACACACCTCAGGGCAGTCATACAGACCCGGGCGTTCCCAGAGCCAGTCATACACGACACTCAAGGTACGTACTTAACAGTTCAATATCACCTGGCGACAAATACCTCCCATCCCATAGCCTCATTCCCACCCAAATACGAGATCCCTGACTGATCTACCTCCCTTTGCCCATCAAGTGTAAAATTAATCTTCAAAAATATAATGGCATATTTTTCCAACCAAAGAAATTAATAGAGAAATAAGGAACTGCAGATGCTGGTTTACAAAAAAGACACGGTGCTGGAGTAACTCAGCAGGTCGGGCAGTGTTTTTGGAGAACATGGATAGGCAACGTTTTAAGTCAGGTCCCTTCTTCAGAATTAATTGGCCCATATTTTTTTACTAAATCTCCCTGCAATAAGCCCATGAACAACTGAGTAAACACATTTGGAAACACCAACTAATTTCTAAGCAAATTCCTGGTGTGTCTTTTAGTTATAGACTTTATATGCCCGCCCCTCAGATTGATTTTTGGTTTAAATTTTTCAATGCAGCACGATTACATTTCAATTTAAGAAGATTAAAGGTCTTGATTGGATGCATAGGAATAAACTGTTTGGTATGCTGTTGGATTCCAAAACAAGGAATTTGTCATTAATATTGGAACTAAGCTGTTCTGAGAAGATGTAATTGTACAAAACGTAGAAGGTTCACTCCAGCAAAATTTAATTGTTAAGGTTAAAGGTCAATTGAAAACTTAACAACTGTGACTGATTTTTGAAAGACAATGAATATTAAAGGCATGTAAAACCAGTGTTTGGGTGGATATATTGAATATAGATCAGCTACAGCCTCACTGACTTCTGGAAAGGTGTATGTTTTCCTTGTCCTCAAACTCCTCCAAGCTGTCTAATGTGTGGAACTGCAGATGCTGGTATATACTGAAAAGAGACACAAAATGCTGGAGTAACTCCAGTTCCCTCCCCTGTACTTTCAGTCGGAAGAAGGGTCCTGACACGAAACATCACCCATCCTTTTTCTCTGGCGATGTGTGACCTACTGAGTTACTCCAACACTTTGTGTCTATCTTCACTTTCTCTCATGGTAGTTTCGCTAACTTGCAAGGCCAATCAGTGTGCTAATATCCTGCGGCTCCAGAGTGGGATTGGGCAAAGAAGGGCTTTCCATATTCTCCAGAGATGCTCCCTGTCCCGCTGAGTTACCCCAGCACTTTGTGTCTTTTTGCATGTATATGCATTATATAGTCTGGAATATGTCACAGAAGGTCAACATACAACAGTTGGAAGTGCAGGCGAATATTAAGAGGGGGTAAAGCACTCCTGTCTCCTGACCCAAGGAAGATTTGTGCAGGTGCTTATTTCTCCCTCAAATTATCTTCACCTCACTCCATCAGCTTTCCTTAAGCAGGGAAACCACAAAATAATGCTAATCAGAAGCTACCAATTTCATGAACATAGTTACTTTTTCAACAAGCACACCTTGTATCCAATTTTATAAAGATCCAGCAGTGGGTGTTTCAAAATCCACAGTGGGTGTTTCAGCATTCATGTTTTTAAAATGTTAACATCCATCCTGAGTGTATTATTTTTTATTATGTCAAAATTCAAACATTTAACTCTGAAATAAAATGCTTCCCTATATCCTCTTATTACTCAGTTAATGCCATTTAAATAAACAAATGTTTGTAGAATGTGGCTTGACTGAGGCCATAGCTGCCAGTCTTATGAGGTGCAAGCTGAACTATCATTAGGGATGGTTTTTCCAGCTGGTCAGTAACATGAAGCATAAGTGGCTGTGGACTCAAAGGACTACTGCAGTGAATGATAAGTACTTAGAGGAAGCTGACTCCAAGGACTCCATATAATGAGCAATAATTACATTCAAGAAAATGCAATTCCAGGATTCACCTTACTTGAGATGTCTAATTACTGTCATCATCAGTAATGCTCCACAGTGGAATTCGTTTTCAATTATGTCTCAAATCTGTGATTCCCAACCCTGTATTCCAATATTCATGGTCTTATACCCTCCCTAGGGCATGGTGGCACAGCGATAGAGTTGCTTCCTTACAGCCCCAGAAACCCGGGTTCGATCTTGACTCTGGGTGCTGTCTGTACAGAGTTTGTAAGTTCACCGCATGACTGCGTGGGTTTCCCCCAGGTGCTCCGGTTTCCTCCCACGTTCTAAAGACGTATAGATTTGTAGGTTAATTGGCTTCGATAAAGATTGGTAAAGACTGTAAATTGTCCCTAGTGTGTATGGGAATTGCTGGTCGGCACCAACACAGTGGGCCGAAGGGCCTGTTTCCACGCTGTATCTCTAAACTAATCAGAACTAAACTAAATTGCAATCCCATCAACCTTTAAAAAAATAAAACAAACATTTTTTTAAAAGATGGCGGCGCGCTGAGACGCAGCGGCTTTGCGCTCCCCAGTCCGAGTGAATTCGGAGCAGCCCGGTACCAAACGTTGCTGTGAAACCAAGGTATTTAAAAACCATAAAACCCTGAGAACCCCTAGAACCCCTAGAAACTCCAGAACCTCCCCTAGAATTCCCAGTACGACCCGAAAACACCGTAAGGGACTCACTTCCATGACGGGGAAATCAGACACAGCGGCTCTGCGCTCCCCAGTCCGAGTCAATTCGGAGCAGCCCGTACCGAACGCTGCTGTGGAAATCTGGTACCTAAAAACCTCAGAACCCCTAGAAATCCCAGTACCCCCAGAAAACGCAGTAGGGACTCACCTCCAGGACGGGGATATCCAGTACCCGCACTGTGATCCCGACAGGTCGCACGTGGAGCCGAACGGAACTGCTCAACATTGGACGTGGCTGCGGGAAACTGGCTGGTGGGTACTACAGTACCCTCACCTAAATCCCGATGGAGCTTGGCAGAGCAGCCTCCTGGATCACCACCCCGGAGGGTAGGAGACGGAGAATGCGCCGGGAGAGGAAGCTGAAACGCGGAAGGCGAGCGGGGGTGCAGGATAGGCTACGGAGGGCCCCACAAAGACCATCGCTACCAAGCGTCTTTCTCGCGAATGTCCGGTCACTCACCAACAAGCTGGATGAGGTGAGGCTCTGGATCAACACCCAGCTATCCCTGAAAGACTGCTGTGTGCTGATCTTCACAGAGACCTGGCTCAGCGCGCTGGTTCCCGACGGGGCTGTGGACCTAACCCACCGGTCACTGCATCGTGCTGACAGAACAAAGGACTCCGGTAAGACCAAGGGCGGCGGGCTCTGCATCTATATCAACAAGGACTGGTGCACCAACCACACTGCAGTAGAGAGCTACTGTTCCCCAGACCTGGAATACCTGCTGCTTAAATGTAGGCCGTTTTACCTGCCTCGGGAGTTTACTGTGGTTATCATCATGGCCATTTACATCCCACCACAGGCTAATGCTAACCTAGCGCTAGCACAGCTGCACTCGCCCATCAGCAAGCAGCAGGATGCTCATCCCAACGGTGCCTTCATTGTTGCAGGGGACTTTAACCAGGTGGACCTACGAGCTGCACTCCGCAAATTCCACCAGCATGTGCAGTGCCCTACCAGGGGCTCACACATGCTGGATAAAGTGTACACCAACATCAAGGACGCATACAGAGCACCCCCCCCTGCCCATCCCTGGGACAATCCGATCACCTACCACTGTTTCTACTGCCTGCATACAAACCCCTCATCCACAGGACCAAACCTGCAATAAAGACAGTCAAAGTATGGCCCGAGGACGCCACCCTACAATTCCAGGACTGCTTTGATCGCACCGACTGGGACCTGTTTGCACAACAGGCTACCAGTGGTACAGAGGTAGACTTGGAGGAGTACACATCCACTGTGCTCTCCTACATCAACTGCTGTGTGGAGACTGTCACAGTGGACAAGGAAATAAAGATGTTCCCAAACCGCAAACTGTGGATGAACAAGGAGGTTCAGAACCTGCTAAGGACACGCAACATTGCCTTTAAATCCAGGGGCACTTCTGCCTACAGTGCTGCCAGGTCAAACCTGAACAAAGGCATAAAAAAGGCCAAAGACATCCACAGGCAAAGGGTGGAAGACCACTTCAACCACCGCGGACCCCCACCAGAAGCATGTGGCAGGGGTCAGGGACATCACTGACTACAAGAGCAGCCCCGTCTGCCCCACAGTGATATCACACTGGCCAATGAATTAAACACCTTCTTTGCCCGCTTTGAAACTGGCAGCACCACCAGGAGAGGAACAACCCCGGCTATGGCAGAGGGACAGGCCTTAACATTGAGCACCCAGGAGGTACAGTGCGCTCTGCGTAGGATCAATCCACGCAAGGCTGCAGGCCCGGATGGAGTCCAGGGTAGGGTACTAAAGGACTGTGCTGTACAGCTGGCGGAGGTATTTAGGAGGATCTTCAACCTGTCTCTATCTCTGGCAACGGTCCCCAAGTGCCTGAAGACAGCTGCCATAGTGCCGGTGCCGAAAAAGTCTAAAGTCACCAACCTGAATGACTACGGCCCGGTTGCCTAAATCCAATACCATGAAGTGCTTTGAAAGGTGGTCCTCTCCCACATCAATTCCAGCATCCCTGCATCATTGGACTCTCATCAATTTGCATACAGGGCAAATAGATCCACAGAAGATGCCATCTCTGTGGCTCTTCACACTGTCCTGACCCCACCTGGAACCTACTGAGGATGCTCGTCATTGCTATAGCTCTGCCTTCAATACGGTCATCCCCACCAAGCTCACCACCAAAACTCCACCAGCTAGGCCTCAGCTCACTGATATGCGATTGGATCCTGAACTTTCTGACGGAGCGACCGCAGGCAGTGAGATGGGGCCGCACCTGTCCTCCACTATCATCCTGAGCACCGGCACACCACAGGCTGTGTACTGAGCCCCATGCTCTACTCCCTCTTCACCCACGACTGTGTCCCTGCATTTGACAACAACACCATTGTCAAGTTTGCAGACAACACAACGGTGATCGGGCTGATCACCAACGGTGATGAAACAAACTATAGAGCGGAGGTGCAGAACTGGCGGATGGTGCTCACGGAACAACTTGTCGCTAAACACCTCCAAGACCAAGGAGCTGATTATCGACTTCAGGAGGTCACAGAATGGGGAATACACCCCAATCTCCATCTACGGAGACAGTGTGGAGAGAGTGTCCAGCTTCAAGTTTCTGGGCACTCACATCTCAGAGGACCTCACATGGTCCACCAACACCGCTGCGCTCGTCAAAAAGGCACAGCAACGACTGTTCTTCATAAGAACATTGAAACGGATTGGTCTGCCCCAACAGCTGCTGACAACCTTCTACCGCTGCACCACAGAGAGCATACTAACGTATGGCATCTCTGTGTGGTATCTCAGCTGCACGGAGGCGGAGAGGAGAGCTTATAATGGACTGTTCGAACTACTCCCTTCCGGCAGACGTTACAAGGCCTTCTACGCCCGCACCACCAGACTCAGGAACAGCTTCATTCCCAGAGCTATAGCGGCTCTGAAGCTGCTCTGCTGAGTACCCCCCCCCCACCCCCCCCCCCTCCCCCCCCACCCCCATGGACTGTCTCCCCAGCCTCGCACTTTAGTCGGTGTTGATTTTATAGGTCTAATGTTCGTTTTTACAAACCTTGTTCTCAGGGTATTTAAACCTAAATTTTATTTGTCGATTAAGTTATGACATCGGATGGAAGTTGCAAACCAAATCTCGTTGCACTTATGTGTAATGACCATAAAAGATATTATTGTTATTATTATTATTATTATTATTATTATTATTATTATTATTATTATTATTATTATTATTATTATTATTACCCCCTGTACCTTCTTTTCGGATCTATGGAATTCGGTTAGTTGGGGGGGGCCCCATCCCAAATGGCAGCCCTCACCTTGAACTGCTGGACCACACATTTCACTTGTACCAATTGGTCACCCCCCCCCCCCCCCCCCCCGGGGGGGGCCCCCCCCCCCCCCGGGTATGTGACAAATCAGTGTATCTTGTATCTTTTATCTTGAAGTTCAAAGGCTGAGGGACTTTCAACCACTCCCCCCCTACCCCCCTTCCCCCACCCACCCCCCGATTATTGTTTTTTCCCTTTTGTACTTGAAGCTCTCCTCCATGACATCTGCCAAATATGATCTGATAATGTTCATGTAAAGTTTTTGTTGATGAATATAAATTATATAACTACACATTTGTTTTTTTTGTTCATAAAAGATTTAAGAACCCGATATTGGAAAGGAGATGTGAAGATAGATACATTCACGTGTCAGATGCCCATCTATCTTTGGGGCTACATTAAATGACACAAAGTTTAAACAGCCCGATAGCCTGACAGTTAACGGTAATAATGGAGACAAGTATAGCATGAGAAATCCAGGTGCAATGGGTGAAAGTCAAGATTCGCTGGGAAGCTACCTGCTCAGTTTTAATCGTGAGTGACGTGCAAGGAGAATTCATTTGAGCTTAGAAGAAGATTACCCTATATTTAAGTAAGTAAACCAGAAACAGAGAATTTGAGCCTGGAGGCGATTGTTACATTGCATCCTCAGGGGACAGTACGCAGCGCACCATGTCCTTGTGGAATGATGGAGTATTAATATCTCGGACCCGAGTATACAGGATTCAATTCCAAAATTTGCAGGATGGCACAAAAAATTGTAGCAATTAGCCAATGTTCCTTTTTTTCTGTCTAATCTATATCTCGTACCTTGCACATTACTGTAGCGCTCTGTGTTTCTTGAAGAGGGAGACACAGGTTATTTCAGAGTTACCAACATTTATTTAGTGTCAAGCTATTTAAATCTTGAAAACATTTCTGCTCATTATCTGCTACCAGTGGTTGTTGCCACTCATTTATCTTGTTCATATCCTTTAAAACACACTCTAATTATCAGGAAACTTGCATACATTGCATTCAGTCTCTTCACCTATGGCATTAATATTGTTTTGTAAAAAGCCAAGGCCTCATACCAATACCTAAGCCAACCCATCAAATTCAACTTCCAACCTGAAAATGAACAGTTTGTTCTTGGCCTTTAATTAATTTAGCAGTCCATAGAAAACATAGGACAGAGAACAGGCCCTTCAGCCCATGATGTCTGTTGCTGACAAAAATTGTTGATGATTGCCAATCGAAATTAAACCCCTATCTGTCCCGCGGGAGTCTCTATTGCTCAATCAACTCACCCGGGCCCGTTCAAGTGCCGCTCTAAATTACTCTGAAAATATTGTTTCTATTGGATCCACTTCCACCACCAGCCAGCAGGCAGGCTCTTCCAGGCGCCTACGGTTCTCATAAATCTCCTCTAATCTTTGCTAGTTTCTCCTTAAAGCTGTCACACTCTCGGCTTTTGACATTTTCACTGCTCGGGAAAAAGACTGCCCTACTAACTGCCCTAATCCATGTCCCACGCTAATAGTTGTGATTAACTTCTTTCAGGTCACCTCCAGGCTCTGAATTCCAGAGAAAACAATTCCGTTCATTCCAATCTCTCTTATAACTAAGGGACTCTCTGAGTCGGCAGCATTCTGTTGAACCTTCTTCTGGCACCCTTTCCAAATATCCAACATTCTTCCCTCTGTTGCAAAGACCAGACTTGCCACAATTATCCAATTGAGTGCCCTAATCCAAATTTTATATAGCTGTCATATAAAATACCTTATTGAATAGTTTGTTATTACTCGGTGCCTTGACCATAAAGGCAAGATACCATTGTCATGTTTCAACCATAATTTCAATGTTTGGCACTTTCCAGGGAGAGAACTTAGACTTCGACTAATAGCCCTCTGGAACAACAATGCTTCTAAAGTCTGTAAATTACCTTACACCTGCATTTCTTCAAAACGTCACAAACCTCCTTGATGATATCAACATACTCTCGAATAACAGCATGACCTATGACCTCAGGTTTCCTCCATGTCTTACCTTAGATGATATAGCAAGCTAATGTACTCATTTATGTATCTCACCTACTTCTCTGGGGTCCAGGGCATTATCACTGCTTTGTGTCTTTGAAGGTCCTACCTTCTCACTACTACCCGTTTCTTTTTAACGTATTAAAAAATACCATAGGAATTTTCCATAATCCTACTCACCCAAAGTGTTTCATGCTCTTTTAGTCACCGTGATTCCCATTTGACTCCTTCCTCTTCCTATATATTACTCCGGGCCCCATCTAATTTTCATGCTTCCTAACTTTTCATATTGCTTCCCTTTTTTCGGTGAACTTAAACTGACCACTTCTCCCGTCACCTAACGGTTTCCTGTCCTTGTCCTCCTTATCTGCGTGTCCTTGCCTCCTGTGTTATCCCTGGTCTCTGCAAACCTGCAATATATCTTTATATGGGTCCTTATAGAAAGGCCTTTTGTGAATCCAAATACATTTAAATATCTCTTAATCTATCCGCTAGTTACATCTCAAACAAGTTTTTATAAAAATATATAAATACCATTTCCCATTTCATAAATTTATGTTGATACCTCCGAGTTGCCTTGTATCACTTTCTGAAAAAGAACTGGAGTGAAACTTGTGCAAAAAATCTCTGTGCCATTCCTTGGTACGCAAAAACTCCAAGTGGGACAAGGCCCCGTTCAAGCAACTTTGCAGGTACGATTGGGACAGGCTCCGATTAAAAAAATTAAAAATCTGGAAATTTGGAAATAAAAATACTCTCTCTCTGGTTCGGGGACACCTACTTTTGTGCCTAATTTTTAAGTACTGGAATAAATTGAGTATATTTTTAAAGATGGCTTCTATGGGATATTAGTAAAATTAATCGGGATTTAAGGTGTTGACTTGGATCAAAATTTCCTTGTCTCACCCATTGGCGAACCATCGGAGATGGAACAGGCTGTTTAATGGACTATCAAGTAAAAGGATAGATCCAAAGGAGATATCTGGAAATATTACCAGTGTGGATTAATATCTGGGATTAAGTGGTGTGTGTAGAATGTATGAGGGAGACTTGAATGTTAAGATGCGAGTTCCCTCGGAGAGGTCTATACTAACCATCCAAAAGTTACTCAGTGGTAAGAGGAAACTAGTCATAAGAAAGATCCTATTGCCTTGTGAAGTTGTAACCTACAACGGACTAAAAAGGTGGCAATGTGGTAGAGTTACAGGTCAGGTGAGCCCCTGGGTGGGGTACTTGTTGTCCGGAAGGATCAAGCATTTCACACCCACTCTCTCATTCTCAGAGAGCAGAATTAGTTATATGTGAATGCAAGGGACAAGAGTGGGTTTTCTTCATTGATCTCATTTCATAAGTCATTCGACTCTGCTGATATATTTTTTTTACATGTTCTTATCACATCACAACCATTATGGATGCAGCATTTTACCTGTTGGCATTTCTAAACAGCTCAGTAACAATTGTTTGCACTCCACTTACTTACTTAATGATGTGGAGTTCCATTTGCATGTATGGGAACCATTCCAGAATCATAAAATGTTAAAGCGATACATCCATATCTTTGTAACCACCTCTTTAAAAATTCTGGAATAAATTCTTTCTGTCTTCCGGGATTTATCAGTTTGTAATCTCATCATTTTTTCTCTAATCTAATTTTTCACCAGCTTCGCTCATTCTCTCTTGAACCTTTGGTTATGTTAGTAATTTTCCATATGGAGGTTGAAATATTTGTTAATTTTATGTGCCATTTCTTTAGGTCTCCAAAAAATAAATTTTCCCGCCTCAGTACTGTAGTGACCTCCATTTGCAATCCATAGTTCCTTTTCCTTTTTATTTCTCCTCAAAGCATACTTTTACCGTGCACAATTGCCTACAGCAACCAGAGAATAGTTTGAAACCTGTACAGGTGCGTCTGTATAGAGTTTGTACATTCCCCCCATGACTTGCGTGGGTTTTCTCCGGGAGCTCCAGTTTCCATCAACACTCCAAAAGACATTCAGACTTCAGACTGAAGAAGGGTCTCAACCCGAAACGTCACCTATTCCTTCGCTTCATAGATGCTGCCTCACCTGCTGAGTTTCTCCAGCACTTTTGTCTACCATGGGAGTAGTCAAAGTCAACATGACTTTACGAGAAAGAAATTGTGGTTTACAAACCTACTGGAGGTTATGAGGATGCAACTGATAGCATAGATAAGGGAGAACTAATGGAAGTGTTAGATTTTGATGTTATGAACGTCTCTGATAACATCTCACATAGGTTAACGTGTAAAATTAAAACACATGGGATGGAGGGGGGGTTAAATATTGCATAGATTAAAGGTTAATTAACAGAGAGGAAATGAGTGCAGGAATGAAAGAGTAGACTTCAGGTGTTTGGTGTCAATGTGTGTGAATGATTTACAGTAGATGATGGAAGCAAACTTAATATTTCTAAGTTTGCAAATGTAATTAAATCAGGATTTTGAGCTGAAGTGAATTGTAAAAATGGCCTTTTCAAGGCCTTTTTGGACAAGTTGAGTAAAATAGGCTTAAACACATGGGACAGGTGCAATATACAGCAATGCATGTTGCCCCCCCCCAGTAACCCACTTTAATAGAAAATACAGTATTATATAAATCGGGTCTCTTCAGACTGAAGAAGGATCTTGACCCGAAACATCACCCATTCCTTCTATCCAGAGATGTATCCTATCCCGCTGAGTTACTCCAGCATTTTGTGTCTACCTTCGATTTAAACCAGCATCTGCAGTTCTTTGCTACATGTTATATAAATAGTGATAGGTTGGGAAATGGGATTTGGGTCTCCTAATAGATCAATGAAAGCTAGCATGCAATAAATTGCAAGCAGTTAAGAAGGCAAACAGCATGTTGGTCATTACTGCAAGATATTTTGGGAACAGGAGTACGGATATCTTACTAGAATTGTACAGGACCTCAGTAGGAACACACATAGAGCATTGAGTGCAGGTTTGGTCTCTTTATGTTTACAACAGAGTGAATGCAGTGAAGGTTCAGCAGACTGATACCTGGAATGGCAGGACTGTTGTATGAGGACTGATTGGGTTGAGGAGGCATGTTTTCCTATGGGTTTAGAAGAATGAGAGGAAACATTTCTAAAAGGAACAGCATTTTCACAGGGTTTGTTAGACTAGATGGAGGATATGTTTCTTGCAGCTAGTGGGTCTAGAAGCAAGGATCACTTCTTAGGATTAGGCAAGATATGTCAGAAGAAATGTCTTCACTTAGAGGGCGGTAAACCTGCAGAATTTGCTGCTACAGAAGGCATTGTAGGCCAAGCTACTGCATCTATTTAAGGAGGAGGTAGATAGGTTTTGAGAAAGGTACTATGAAGTAGGGGGAGAAAGCAGGAATATAGTACTGAAATATAGGGTCTTTCTTTGTTGTATTTCCTGGCCCAGTAAACTCATTATAAGGCATTATTTCACCTTTCCTCATTGTCCCCCCTCAGTTCCAGAGCCTGACAGTGCTCAACAGTTCTTTGTTTTCCTTCCTGCACCTCAGCTCCAGTGCTCCTGCTCTTTGAAGCTCCTTCACACCACACTCACCTCTGCTAACTTCTCATCATCAAACAAACTTTATTGTCATTTAGAAATACATCGACATATGCAATTCCAAACGAAATTCCATTGCATTTGGCTCCCCGTGCAACACGATAATAAACAGAAGGATAAAATGGATAAAAGGATAAAATAGACAATGGTGGCGGCCCATTACATGGCATTCAGGAGTCTGATTTTCTCTCTAACTTGCTTTGCTTATGCTCCATCTCCCCACACCTGCACCCCTCCCTTTCTCCCCACTGTTCAGTCTCCATGATTTCCACTAGGCACTGGGACACTCTAAGACACCACTCCACATGTTTAGTTTCGCTTAAATTGTAGTCATAGTTACAGCACGGAAACAGAGCCTTTGGCCCAACTGGTCCATACTGACCAAGATGCCCCATCTAAGCAAGTTCCAGTGCCCCCTCCTCACCCAGATCCCTCTAAACCTTTCCCATCCATGTAGATGTCAAATATCCTTTGAATGTTATTATTACTCAATATTTGTCCTCCACAATTGTCCTCCGTATATCCTTATCAATTTGTAACTGGTTTGATCATAATTCAGCAAGTGAATCATTTGAACTGCTATGCAAACAGAACTCTAGAAATACAGGAGGATTCTGAACAACCCATTTACAGATACCCAGAGGTTGATATAAGAGTGAATAAGCTTTATAGGATACTTTCTGTTGTAGCCCAAGCAAGGGTATAAGTGGGGAAGCCGTATTAGAATTTGCATGGCCCTTGGTGGATTACTATCGACAATGCTGAACACCATTTCATAGAGGATGTGGTAGCAGTTGAGAGTCTGAAGAGAATTCAGACATGAAACTGGAAAATGTAAAATACTAATAGATATTCATTAATATTAATAATTAATAACGTGGGACAACTTTTATTCTTGCACCGAGAGAGGTTAATGCCTGGAACGTGCTTCCAGAGTTATTCTTCTTCTTGCGAATGAAACATAAACCAAAGGAATAGTTAAATCTCAAGCCGGGTGTCGAGCAGCCAGGTTGTTGTCTCTGCATCAATGTCTGCCAGGCCCTGAGCTCCATTTGGCGGGTGGTAGAGCGGGCACCCAGAGATGACATGGTTGGCTGTTAGTGGTTGAGGCAGATACGACAATAATATTTAAGAGGCTTTTGGATGGTCACACGGATAACCAGGGAACGGAGGGATATGGATCATGTGCAAGTAGATGGACAAAGATGAACAGTCATGTGCAAAGACATCCAGGCTTTGTAGGTCAATTGGCTTTGTGTAAATGTAAATTGCCCCCAGCGTGTGTAGGATAGTGTTAATATGAGGGGATTTCTGCTTGGGGCAGACTCCATGGGCCGAAGGGCCTGATTCCACACTGTATCTCAAAAATAAAATAAACTAAATATATGAACGTCCCTCGCATTCAAAACCAATTAAAAGCAAAATAAACACTCAAATTCATACATAAATCATTATATTTAAAAAAAATCAAATTACTCATGTAGGTGCTGGAAGTTCATGGTCTTGGCAAGACTCCATGCAGAGGAAGTATTGAGGGATTTGCTGTCTGGAAACTATCGAGCAGTTTAAGACCCAGAAAACTCCAAACTTGCCTGGTGTAAATGCCAACTGCTTGCCATGATGTTACTTTAAAACTAAATTAAAAATTCTAAAGGGCATCTTAAAGGAGGAAAGATAATGAGGGAGAGAGACATAGGAGGGAACTCCAGTGCTTATTGCCTTGGCAGCTGAAGGCATGGTAGGGAATGTACGTTCTGGTTATTATAGTGATTATAGTTCTTCCCTCTAGCATTAGCATCTCATCATCAGTGCAAATGTTATTTTGCTTTCTAAGTGCTTAACATTTATAGAACATTTTCGCAAAATTACTATATTTTACCATGTTTTCGTTCAAGAATAATTATTAATTTTCTCCTCCTTTTAATCAATTCATCCTTGAGGAGAGAAGCCGCAGCCAAGATCTATTACCAGGAAAGAGGAGAAATGGTGTTAGCATTTTATCTGTTATTTAGTTCATTTAGTGCCTTGCAACAAGTGGTCTGACAATAATGCCTCAAAAGGAATTGACTACATAATGACTTTCTCAAGTACACCTGTGTGCTTCTTCGTGTAAATAGGTCTTGTTTTAATCCATTTTATATCCATTCTGCTGCTTTTTACCAAGTGTTCCATTGAATAGTGTAATCTACTTATTGAGTTCTATCTTGTACTCATTAAATTGATTCAAAGCTCAAAATGCACCTATTCTCTTCCCTTCTATATAGGCAGGATTCAGCATTGATTTAAAATAGGATAATCGTAACTGGTTTCTATTAATTGGACCAGACCACAAAGGATATTTGTGATGAGCCATTCAAAAAGACAATTTAGTGCTGTGTAAGTGGAAGGTTCAGTGAAAGTATGTGCTAGATCATTTCGAAGTCTGTGTCCCACAACTGGATCATTAGACAAGCTGCAAGCAACTGGCATGGTTCAAGAAACACAAAACTAAAAGGAGTTACGGCTTGGTTTTGATCACTGTCAAGTTCTGAAATGTATTATTGGATAAAATAAGTTTTCTTTTCAGCTAATGTCCAATCTTACAGCTATGTCCAAGTAGTCAACACTTGGTAGATGTGAAGGGCCATCCATGCTCACAGGTGCCTATCCGCATGGCCTCATTGGGGGCACAAGAGACTGCAGATGCTGGAATCTTAAGCAAAAATCAAAGCGCTGGAGGTACTCAGTGGGTCTGGCCGCATCAGTGGAGGGAAATGGACAGAAAACGTTCCGATGTGGGACCCTTCTAAGGTCTGAAGAAAGGCACTTACCCTCCACACATGCTGCCTGACCTGCTGAGTTCCTCCAGCACATTGATTTTTGGCCTGAGTGGGAACCAGGCCTCTGGTGACTGACTTCAAACCCTGCCTCCAAAACGCTGCTGTGAATGCTTTGACTGCTGGCAAAGCCCCAAGCTTGGTTTTGCCAACTTCAAAAGCTGGAGCATTTTGAATTAGTTTATTTTAAAAATACAGCGTAGAAGCAGGACACTTCGTCCACCGAGTCCACGTTGACCAGTGGTCCCCGTTACACTAACACACTCTAAACACTAGGGTCCATATACAATTCAGCCAATTAACCTACAAACCTGTACGTCTTTGAGTGTGGGAGGAAACCGGGGCACCCGGGGAAAACCCACGCGGTCACGGGTAAAAAGTAGAAATTTCCATACAGACAGCACCCCTGTAATCAGCATCGAACCTGAGTCCCTGGCGCTGCAAGGCAGCAATGCTTCGACTCTGCAACCACTCCACCCAAATTGTTTTTTTAAATTTCCCTGAAGTTTGGAAGTTATTAAAACTGAAGTAAATAATTAAAATAAATTAAAAATGATTAAATATTTTAAAAGATATAAAAGTGAAGTTAATTAAAACTCATAAATAATTTAAAAAAAACATTAAACTAATGTGAACTAATTTAAAGAAGGTGCTTCCTTTAACTTTTCCAAAGCCCTACAATCTATATTGAAATCAAAGGAGTATCAGATAGGAAACGAGATCCAACTCCCATTAATAATGACAGGGCATGTCAGCGAGACTTGGCACAAGCGCTGTCTTCACAGGGACTCCAATAACGGACCATACCAACAGACCTGGTCTACAATATTTGTTGACAGTTTCTAAATCTCCACGCCTGGCGATGCATGTGTGGAAATCTGTGATTTCCTGCATTTTGAATCCTAAAACTAACAGCTTTAAATTGGGAAAATCTAATGAGCTGTGGTTCATCGTGTCTTTCATCTGCTTTTTACATGAAGTTTCTCATGATGTTTCTGACCATCGATCATATGGATCTCTCCAACTGTCTCTGCTAGGGTAGCTCAGTGGCACAGTGGTGGAGACGCTGCCTTATAGTGCCGGATATCCATGTTCGATCCTGACTACAGGTGTTGTCTGTGCAGAGTTTGTACATTCTCTTTGTGACCGTGTGGGATTTCTCCAGGTGCTCCGGATTCCTTCCACACTCCAAAGATGTACAGGTTTGTACGTTAATTGGCTTCTGTAAATTGTAAATTTTCCCTAACTTGTAGGATCGCATTAGTGTACGTGGTGATCACTCGTCGGCATGGACTCGGTGAGCCAAAGGTCCTGTTTAAAAGCTGTATCTCTAAAGTCTAATGTCTGAAGTGTTCTATCCATCTTCTACCTCCTCCACTTCTTTGTTTCCTTCTTAGAGAGTCATTCTCGATTCAGGATGATTTGCCTACACTCCACTTCTGTGGGTTTGAGGTTGCTGATGAGGCCAATGTGGGACCCACTGTCTCATTCATGGATGGTGCAGAAGGTGGCTGGCAGGGCAGGTACGTGGCTTGTGTGCTGGCGTGCTACAAGCCATGTGGGCATGTGCTCACGATGCATGGCCTCGAGCTCCTTTACTTTTAGTTTTGATTACAAAAATATACTTCATTCATAAAAAAAGTACACAGGAAATACAATGCAATCAGTGCATGTATTTATTTGAGGGCATAGATTTAAGGTGAGAGTGGTCAAGAGAGTTTTATTGTCATATGTCCCAAATAGGACAATGAAATTCTTACTTGCTGCAGCACAGCAGCATATGTAAACATAGTAATCTGTAAACAATATAATAAACGAGAGAGAAAAAAAGGTTCAATGTGTACACATACTCACAAGTGCGCACACACACACAACACGCACGCACGCACACGCAAAACAAACAACAGTGATGCAATAATAATAACAATAGTCTATTGTAGTTCAGAGCTTATTTGAGGTTTTAGTGTTTAATGGATACATTAACTAGCAATTGCTGAAACACGCCAATTGTTCATTAATTGAATCATTGTATGGCTGTAGGGAAGTAGCTGTTCCTGAACCTGGACGTTACAGTTTTCAGGCTCCTGTACTTTCTTCCCAATGGCAGGGGTGAATTGAGTGTCTGGACGGGATGGTGTGGGTCTCTGATGATGCTGGCTGCCTTTTTGGGTCAGGAACTCCGATAAAGCCCTTCGACGATGGACTGGCAGTGTTCACAACTTTTTGCAGTCTTTTTCGCTCCTGGGCGTTCAAGTTGCCAAACCAGGCCTTGATGCAACCAGTCAATATGCTCTCTACTGTACACCCATAGAAGAATCATCTCTGACATACCAAATGACATATCAAATGACATACCAAATCTCCGTAATCTTCTCAGGAAGTAGAGGCGTTGATTTGCTTTATTTATAATTGCATCAGTGTGCTGGGTCCAGGAAAGATCTTCGGAGATATGCACACCCAGGAATTTGAAGTTTTTGACTCTCTCCTGTTGATATAAACAGGATTGTGCGTCCTCGTCATTCCTCTTCCAAAGTCCACAATCAGTTCATTGGTTTTACTGATATTGTGAGCCAGGTTGTATAGCTGGAACCATTTGATCAATCGGTTGATCTCACTTCTATACTCTGACTCATCAACATCTGTAATTTGTCCAACAACGGTGGTGTCGTCAGCGAACTTGAAGATGGAGTTCGCACTGTGTCCGGCTACACAGTCATGAGTATAGAGTGAGTAGAGCAGGGGGCTGGGTACGTAGCCTTGAGGTGCTCCCGTACTGATTGTTTATGAGGAAGACGTATTTCTGCTAATTCGAACACACCGTGCTCTGTGGATGAGGAGGTCGAGGATCCAATTGCAGAGGTATGCGCAGAGACCCAGTTCCATGAGCTTGGTAACCAGCTTTTAAAAAAATCAAAAGTATTTATTCAAATATTAAAATAATATATACAGCACAGTAAAAAACAAAACAGAACCCACGACATATACTGTAATACACAAACAATATTATACAACTATCTGACACGCCTTGTCAAGGATACAATCAACCCCCTCGCAGTGCGCAGCGCTCCCAGAAATCCCCCAGGGTGCCCATGGACAGTGCATAATCCCTCTCTAACACCACCCGGCCACGGACATAACCTCAGAAAAGGGGCAGGCAGCAGAACCCTCTTCCACCTAGCGCCGTGACTCACGGATGGCCAGCTTGGCCAGGCCCAGGAGCAACCCAACCAGGACATCCTCGGCCCTACCCACTCCTCTATGAACAGTGTGCCCGAAGATGAGGATGGTGGGTAGGTAACCAGCTTGGGGGATGATGGTGTAGAACGCCGAGCTGTAGTCTATAAACAACAGCCTGACGTAAGTGTTTTTATCATCCAAGTGGTCCAGTGCGGAGTGGAGAGCCAGTGAGATCGCATCCTCCAATGATCTGTTGTGACGGTAGGTGAACTGTGGTGCGTTGAGGTTTTTGTTGAGGTAGGAATTGATATGCGATCATAACCAACCTCTCAAAGCCACTGGACAATAGTCGCTGAGGCACGTCACCTTACTCTTCTTGTGCGCTGGTATTATTGATGCCCGCTTAAAACAGGTGGGAACCTCAGACCTCAGCAATGAGAGGTTGAAAATGTCCGCAAAAACTCCAGCCAGTTGGTCTGCACAGGTGTTGAGGACTTGACCGGGTATACCATCAGGTCCAGACGCTTTCCAAGGGTTCACCGCCCTGAAGGATCTTCTGACATCAGCCTCTGTGACTGTGACTGTAATACCATCAGGACGTATGGGGTCCTGGGAAGGCACATCAGTGTTCTCCCTATCAAAGCGTGCATAGAACGCATTGAGCATGTCAGGGAGTGTTGCATCGCTGTCGCCTGAGCTGCGTCCTGATTTCGCCTTGTAGGAGGTGATGGCATTCAAGCCCTGCCACTGTTGCCAAACATCCGCCTCATCTTCCAGCTTTATGCAGAAGTCCCTTTTGGTATTTTTGATGGCCTTGTCAAGGTCTTATCTGGACTTCTCATAGACCTCTGCATCATCAGACCTGAATGCCCGGGATTTGGTCCAGCAGAATGCAGATCTCCTGGTTCATCCATGGCTTCTGGTTCGGAAACCCTCGGATGTTTTTTGTAGCAACACAGTCGTCCACACATTTCCTTATGAAATCTGTAACGACTGCGACGCATTCATTCAGGTCCATTGACGAGTCCTTGAACATTGCCCAGTCTACTAACTCCAAGCAGTCCCGTAGTTGTTACTCTGCCTCCCCAGACCAGCTCTGTGCAGTCCTCACCTCTGGGGGTGCGCTCTTCAGTTGCTGCCTGTATGCAGGAAGAAACAGCACCGCTGAATGGTCGGATTTCCAGAAGTGAGGAAGTGCCTGGAATGCACTGCCAGGCATGGTGGTGGAGGTCAAGAGCGGAACTCGCTATCAACACATGGAGGGGACCGGGGGAGGGACACACACACAATTTTTTGGTGGCCACGCGCGCATGCACACACTCACACACACATGCGCGAGGCTTCGGAGGCTCAATCCAGCGCTAAATGCAGCTCAACTGCCTGTCTCGCCGGGTTAACCTGCAGCCTTGACTGGACTGACGGGACACCAGCGCTGCTTCTCTACGCTGGCCATATTGCCCGCAAGCCCAGGCAGGTTAACCAGGCAGAGTTGAGTTGGGTTTAGCGCTGCGTCTCTGCGCTGGCTGTGGGCCTGGGGGCACGTTTGACTCCCGACCTCTCTGGCCACCCGTGGGGGTGGGGGGGTGCACACGGGTGGGGACGGGACAGCGCCAGAGACCCGGCCGGGATCGATCCTGGCTGTGGATGAGGCGCAGGTCTGTGCCACGTCTCCCTCCTCCAATCACCGCGCTCTATTTCTCAATCCCGACCCCCCCCCCACGCTCCACCTCCAATATCGCGCTTTAATCATCATAATGGTGTTGACCGCCGCCCATTCTGCTGACCGACTCTCCTTCTCGTCCAATCGGCGCCCTCGATCAGCATCCCACACCTCCGACTGGTCTTCAACGAAAGCGGAGATCTTTAAAAATCCGGAATTACAAAACATGGGGGATTTCCCCCGACCTCTCACAACATGGGGGGACGTGTCCCTCTGTTTCCCCCGTGTTTTCCGCGCCCCTGGTGGAGGTAGGATATAAATAATGGCATTTAAGAGACTTTTTAGAGAATCACATGGATATCTAAAGGATGGAGGATATGGATCAATGTGGCAGTCAGATGAGATTTATTTTATCTGCAGCAATGTCAGCACAGGCAGTGGGCCAGACGGCCATTTCCTTTCTGTTATAATCATTGATATAAATCCCAGACATTAACATATACAACCATCAATGCCACTCGGCTTTCTCCTCACCAAAATACTCAATGAAGTGCTTGAGAGGCTGATGCACTGCATGGAATCCCTCAATTCCACCAGTGTGGCAGGAACTTAAACGGTCCATCCCCACACACAGCTCTGTGGGGGCAGGCATAACTTTCAGTGCGTCTTCCCCCCCCCCCCACCAGGCCTTGAATGTGCTGTAGAAAGAATGGGTTCGACTGGTCTTGTATTCACTGGAATTTTAAAGGATGTCAAGATTATCTTTTCGAAACATATAAAAGGCATTCCTAAAGGAATGGCCAGCTACATGCAGGAAAAATGTTCCCAATGTTGGGGGAGTTCCTGAACTCTAAGGGTCGCACAGTTTTTAAGAATAAGGGTAGGCCACTTAGGACTGAGATGACGAAAAACATCTTCACCAGAGAGTTGTGAATCTGTGGAATTCTCTGCCACAGAAAGCTAGTGAGGCCAATTTCACTGGATGTTTTTCAAGGAGAGTTCCTTTAGCTCTTAGGTTTAACGGAATCAAGGATAGGGGAAAAAAGCAGGACGGATACTGATTTTACCATTCCGGGATCACGTGAGTTTGCAGCGGCAGCTGGGGGGGGGGGATGATAGCGCTCCCCTCCTCCACCGGCCTCCTTTCACACAGACCGGCAGGTAAGTATTACCTTCCTTTTACAAGCATGGACAGGGGCCGCAGGACGACGCTGTCGGTGAGCTGAGTTGTGCTGCGGCCAGCCGACGGCCCCCCTTCCCACGGAGCTGCTGCGCGGAACGCCGGCAGCTCTCAGGAAATGCGGAAGTCGGAGCACGGAGCTAGTACTTGAGCTGTGGCCAAAACCTCTGACTGGCCCTTGTCCCCGAGCCTGCAACGGAACGCCGGCAGCTTCAACACATGTGGAAGTCGGGGAGCGGAGCTGAGTTGCGGCCAGCCGACGCCCTTGTCCCCGGAGCTGCACGGAACGCCGGCAGCTTTATCGCAACGGTGGGGGCAGGAATGAGAGTCGGGCGCGGAGCTGAGCTGCGGCCAGCCGACGGCCCTTGTCCCCGGAGCTGCACGGAACGCCGGCAGCTTTATCGCAACGGTGGGGCTGGAATGCAGAGTCGGGCGCTCCCGCTAATACAGGGCCGACTCACCCGAATGGTTACCGCTATGGAGCTGCAAGCAACAGTCCCAGACTCCGAGCCCCCCGTCCCCCAAGAGAATAAGGGGGGATACAGGTACGTGGCAAGGGGTCTTGTTTTTCTTTTACAGGCAACCTCTCCCCGACTCCATAACCCGAGGGGCTGGGCCGGGGACAGCCGCACGACAGGGGAGCCCTGCAGAGTGCATTGCGACCGCAGCCAGGATATCTGCCATCGTGCAGTCCGGGCATAACACTGCTGCTCGTGTAGGCCTGCTGGAGCAGATAACCGCTGACAACACACCCCGTCCGGGCTGCGTCAAGGGCGGAGGTGGCAGCAGGAAGCGTTGGTCAGCTCAGCGCTGCGAGCGGCCGACCATGCGCCTCCACGCCAAGTAATGGTGTAAGTGTGGAGGTAAGCCTGCACGGACTCCGGGGAGCCAGGTTCCGGGGCCGGCGCCGAGTCAACTCACCTGCCTTCTTACTGCCAGGTGGGCCGCCACAGTCTGGGAGAAGACAGACTAGCGGAGAGTCCGTGCGGGAGTCGTATGACCCTACTTGGGCTTAGGTCACGATGACCTGCCATTGGACCATAGACCCTAAGGGGTGAGGTCCCGATGGTGGAAGCCCCATGAAGCCCCAGAGAGGCCCACAGGAGCCGTTGGAAGAAGAGGAGGGGAGGAGCGACACCCGACCGGTAAGGTTAAAAATCGAGCGCGGGGCTTGTTTTTCCAGAGGCCCACAGGAGCCGTTGGAAGAAGAGGAGGGGGAGGGAGCGACACCCGACCGGTAATGTTAAAAATCGAGCGCGGGGCTTGTTTTTCCAGAGGCCCACAGGAGCCGTTGGAAAAGAGGAGGGAGGAGCGACACCCTACCGGTAAGGTTAAAAATCGAGCGCTGGCTTGTTTTTTTCCAGAGGCTTACCCAAATCCATAACGTTCCATTTGGAGAAGTGGTTTTTTTTTTTTTTTTTTTTGAGAAGCCGCCTGATTGGTGGAAGAGGACCCGAGAAGCAGCTGATTGGTGTGCAACCCCGGTTTACTATTTTACATTCTGCCTTCTGGAGTGAGGATTCTGGGAGTTAGGGATTCATATTTAGTAGTAAAGTTTAAAGGATAAGTTTTTGTTGTTTTTTAAAAAATATTTAATACAGAGTAATTGGGATAAGGTATGTCAGTAGAGATTGGCCCCGTGTTTGTTCAGCCTGCAACATGTGGGAGATCAGAGATGGTCGGTGTCCTGGTGACCTACTTTGCAGGAAGTGTGTCCAGCTGCAGCTCCTGCAACCGCATTGAACGATTGGAACGCGGCTGTATTCATACTGGAGCATCCACGATGCGGAGAAAGGTCGTGGATAGCACTACAGTGAGTTGGTCCACACCGCAGGCAAAAGGTAGGAGGACAAGAAGGGAACGGGTGGCCAATAGCCAGCAAAGCAGTAGGCAGTAGTGCAGGAGTCCCCCTGCGGTCATCTCCCTCCTAAACAGGTAACCATTTTGGATACTGTTGAGGGAGATGGCTCATCAGGGGAATGCAGCAGCAGCCAGTTCATGGCACCATGGGTGGCTCTGCAGCACATGAGGGGGGAAAAAGAGGGGAAGGGCAATAGTAATAGGGGATTCAATTGTCAGGGAATAGATAGGCGTTTTCTGCGGCCGCAAACGAGACTCCAGGATGGTATGTTGCCTCCCTGGTGCAAAGGTCCAGGGATTCACTGAACGGCTGCAGAACATTCTGGAGGGGGAGGTGAACAGCCAGTTGTCGTGTGCATGTTGGCACCAACGATATAGTAAAAAAAGGGATGAAGGTCCTACAAGGTGAATTTAGGGAGCTAGAGATAAACTTAAAAGTAGGACCTCAAAGGTAGTAATCTCCAGGATTACTACCAGTACCACGGGCCAGTCAGAGTAGAAATAGGAGGATAATGCAAATGAATACGTGGCTTGAAAAGTGGTGCAAGGGAGGGATTCAAATTTTTAGGGCACTGGGACCAGTTCTGGGGGAGGTGGGACCGGTACAAACAGGACGGTTTGCACCTGGAATGGAATGGAACCAATGTTCTTGGGGGAGTGTTTGCTAGTGCTGTCGGGAGGATTTAAAACTAATGTGGCAGGGGGATGGGTACAAGAGCAGAGAGGCAGGAGGGTGTAAAATGACGGTAAGAGCATTAGGTAGCAAGGTGAAAGGTAAAAGTGGCAGGCAGACAAAACCAGGGCAAAAATCAAAAAGGGCCACTTTTCAGCAAAATTGTATAAGGGGTAAATGCGTAGTAAAGACAAGCCTGAAGGCTTTGTGTCTCAATGCAAGGAGTATTCGTATAAGGTGGACGAGTTGAACGTGCAGATAGATATTAATGATTATGATATAGTTGGGATCACGGAGACATGGCTCCAGGGTGACGTAGATGGGAGCTGAACATCCAGGGATATTCAATATTCAGAGGGATAGAGAGAAAGGAAAAGGAGGTGGGGTAGCGTTGCTGGTTAGAGAGGAGATTAAAGCAATGGAAAGGAAGGACATTAGCTTGGAGGATGTGGAATCGGTATGGGTAGAGCTACAAAACACTAAGGGGCAGAAAACGCTGGTGGGTGTTGTGTACAGGCCACCTAACAGTAGCAGAGAAGTTGGGGATGGTATCAAACAGGAAATTAGAAATGCGTGCGACAAAGGCAAAACAGTTATAATGGGTGACTTCAATTTACATATAGATTGGGTTAATCAAATTGCAGGGTGCTGAGGAAGAGGATTTTTGGAATGTATGCGGGATAGTTATCTAAATCAACATGTAGAGGAACCAACGAGAGAGCAGCTATTTTAGACTGGGTTTTTGAGTAATGAGGAAGGGTAATTAGCCGTCTTGTTGTACGTGCCCCCTTGGGCAAGAGTGACCATAATATGGTTGAGTTCTACATTAGGATGGAGAGTGACATTGTTAATTCAGAAACAATGGTTTCTGAACTTAAAGAAAGGTAACTTTGAGGTATGAGACGTGAATTGGGCCAAGATTGACTGGCAATTAATTCTAAAAGGGTTGACGGTGGATATACAATGGAAGACATTTAAAGACTGCATGGATGAACTACAAAAAATTGTTCATCCCAGTTTGGCAAAAGAATAAATCAGGAAGGTAGTGCATCCGTGGATAACAAGGGAAATCAGGGATAGTATCAAAGCAAAGGATGATGCGTACAAAGTAGCCAGAAAAAGCGGCATACCAGAGGACTGGGAGAAATTCAGAGACCAGCAGAGGGGACAAAGGGCTTAATTAGGAAAGGAAAAATAGATTATGAAAGAAAACTGGCAGGGAACATAAAAACTGACTGCAAAAAGTTTTTATAGATATGTGAAGAGAAAGAGGTTAGTTAAAACAAATGTAGGTCCCTTGCAGTCAGAAACAGGTGAGTTGATCATGGGGAACAAGGATATGGCGGACCAATTGAATAACTACTTTGGTTTCCGTCTTCACTAAGGAAGACATAAAATAATCTGTCTGAAATAGCAGGGGACTGTGGCCAAAGGAGGAATTGAGTGAAATCCAGGTCAGTCGGGAAGTGGTGTTGGGTAAATTGAATAGATTAAAGGCGATAAATCCCCAGGGCCAGATAGGCTGCATCCCAGAGTACTTAAGGAAGTAGCTCAGGAAATAGTGGATGCATTAGTGATAATCTTTCAAAATTCTCTAGATTCTGGAGTAGTTCCTGAGATTGGCGGGTAGCAAATGTAACCCCTCTTTTTAAGAAGGGAGGGAGAGAGAAAACGGGGAATTACAGACCAGTTAGTCTAACATCGGTAGTGGGGAAACTGCTAGAGTCAGTTATTAAAGATGGGATAGCAGCACATTTGGAAAGTGGTGAAATCATTGGACAAAGTCAGCATGGATTTACAAAAGGTAAATCATGTCTGACGAATCTTGTGGAATTTTTCGAGGATGTAACTAGTAGCGTGGATAAGGGAGAACCAGTGGATGTGGTATATCTGGACTTCCAGAAGGCTTTCGACAAGGTCCCACATAAGAGATTAGTATACAAACTTAAAGCATACGGTATTAGGGGTTCAGTATTGATGTGGATAGAGAACTGGCTGGCAAACAGGAAGCAAAGAGTAGGAGTAAACGGGTCCTTTTCACAATGGCAGGCAGTAACTAGTGGGGTACCGCAGGCTCAGTGCTGGGACCCCAGCTATTTACAATATATATTAATGATCTGGATGAGGGAATTGAAGGCAATATCTCCAAGTTTGCGGATGACACTAAGCTGGGGGCAGTGTTCGCTGTGAGGAGGATGCTAGGAGACTGCAAGGTGACTTGGATAGGCTGGGTGAGTGGGCAAATGTTTGGCAGATGCAGTATAATGTGGATAAATGTGAGGTTATCCACTTTGGTGGCAAAAACAGGAAAGCAGACTATTATTTAAATGGTGGCCGATTAGGAAAAGGGGAGATGCAGCGAGACCTGGGTGTCATGGTACACCAGTCATTGAAAGTAGGCATGCAGCAGGCAGGTGCAGCAGGCAGTGAAAAAAGCGAATGGTATGTTAGCTTTCATAGCAAAAGGATTTGAGTACAGGAGCAGGGAGGTTCTACTTCAGTTGTACAGGGTCTTGGTGAGACCACACCTGGAGTATTGCGTACAGTTTTGGTCTCCAAATCTGAGGAAGGACATTATTGCCATAGAGGGAGTGCAGAGAAGGTTCACCAGACTGATTCCTGGGATGTCAGGACTGTCTTATGAAGAAAGACTGGATAGACTCGGTTTATACTCTCTGGAATTTAGGAGATTGAGAGGGGATCTTATAGAAACTTACAAAATTCTTAAGGGTTGGACAGGCTAGATGCAGGAAAATGTTCCCGATGTTGGGGAAGTCCAGGACAAGGGGTCACAGCTTAAGGATAAGGGGGAAATCCTTTAAGACCGAGATGAGAAAGACTTTTTTCACACAGAGAGTGGTGAGTCTCTGGAACTCTCTGCCACAGAGGGTAGTTGAGGCCAGTTCATTGGCTATATTTAAGAGTGAGTTGGATGTGGCCCTTGTGGCTAAGGGGATCAGAGGGTATGGAGAGAAGGCAGGTACGGGATACTGAGTTGGATGATCAGCCATGATCATATTGAATGGCGGTGCAGGCTCGAAGGGCTGAATGGCCTACTCCTGCACCTAATTTCTATGTTTCTATGTTTCTATGAATTCGCAGGGCCTGGGGAAGTCGGCTTGTCCGCTGCATATAGCAGGGACGGTCCGCATTGAGCGGTTGGAGCTCTTAAATGGTCCAACATCTCCATCGGGACCAAGAACGAGAAGAACGGCATCCACTAGCCGTGCAAGGACTCCGCTCAGCTCCTCATCGTCTCCAGCCAGAAGCATTAATGATTGCCCAGCTGCTGAGTTTGACGACGACCAGGACAGCCAGTGACCGCTGAACCAGAGCATGAGGAGGATGCTGGATGTGGTGAGTGAAGTTTGCCGTTTCTACCAGACAGGTGAACCCTGCACCACGAATTGGCGGGCACCATTGATTGCCTACGTATGCACCAACTCTGGAGTCAGATTCACAATAATACCTTGGAGAAAGGTTCTCCATGGGCATAACGGCGTTCTGGAAAACCCTGATCGGGGATAATTGTCCAGTAAATAGCATGATGCGCTAGCACTCCTATGCAACGCCCAGTATGAGATATATTGCCTGCGTAAGAGCTCCATATAGCCCACACTAAACCCAAATTCGCGGGGTTGTGCCGACCATTACCGCTCCACCGCCGCATCAGTTGCTTGGAGACCTGTACAAACAGGTGAAGGGACTGGACAAAGGAGGCCAAAACAGTGGGCCTCATGAAACTCCATCGTCAGAGTTCACCCCATATCACCGGCAACAGCCTAATACAACCAGTGAACCAAGGCTGCCGGATAGGGCACAAAGATTCTACCGACCTCCATAACGTCCACCCGAAGCACCGTATGTATGGAACCGCCGTTCACTAATGGAGGTAAGGGGGTCTGGCTCCTCTCACGCCGTAGTATCCCTCCTGTATGAATAGGTGGGCGATTGCGGGCGGCCTGGACATATGGGAAAACTGTAACCACAGATGAGTTTATTTTACAAAGTGTTTCAAGGTATATAATTCGTGGGAGGTATAGATTCCCATACCCAGCATTCGCCTCGTAGGAATTTACTCTATCCCGAAAAGAGGTGGAGACAGGGCATGCTGAAATTATATGGCGAGCAGGGAAAAGTGGTAATTGGCATAACCAAGCATGGACATATTGAGTTATAATCGATTTAGCTGAGTTGAACACTTGTGTACAATATACCCATGTCAAAATGGATGCTTTTGGAACAGCTAGGTGGATGCTTTACTCAGGGTACTTTATTGCATGTATCAGTGTGAAAGAAGCATGCTATACGGTGCCCATCGCTGAGGCTCACAGGGAATTCTGAAGTTGTCTGGAAGGGTGCATTGCCTAATGGAACCATCACAGCTTAGGCTGTTTACCAAGTTGGTAATTTACCTGTATTGGCTCTTCTCCGACAACAAGATTATAGTGATGGCATGTTGGATGAAATCCTTATAATGGGGCAGACCGTCCAATTGGCAATTCAAGGAGTGGCTGCAACCAAGGCTCTGCTTGAGAAACTGGGATTGTAATCCATCCAGACAAATCAAAAACTGCACCCGCTACGGGTTATGGATTTGGTGTTCACCTTAGACACTAATTTAATGAAGTTTATCATCCCCACTAATAAAGCTACTGCTATATCAGAAGAGTGCCACAATCTTGCTTGCGCCAGGGTATCGACCATGTGGCAAACAGCGAAAGTTATTGGTATTGGTAACTCTAAATTGGTAACTACATTCCCAGCTGCACGATTCGGACCGCTACACTACCGAAATTCACAAAGGTCACAAATCACAGCACTTAAAAAACAAATGCTGGCTGCTTTGATCGGCCACTTTGGTTACCACCGGAAGCTAGTAACAAGCTATAATGGTGGGTAGATAATATTAAAGAATGTCATTGACCTATTATATGGAGCAACCCTGATGTTGTGCTACTAACTGACGCAAGTGCACCAGGCTGGGGAGCAACTGGTACGATGTCCAGTTGTGGTGGCAGATGGAACTCTCATGAGTCTACGTTCCTGGAGTCACATGGGATAAACTATATAGAAATGCTGGGGGTGTTTCATGGACTGCGGGTTTCTGTACTAATTCATGGGATTACATGTCCGCTTTTGAATAGATAATGCTACAATAATGGTTTACATCAATCATATGGGTAGTATTAGGTCGCTAGTTTGCAATGAATTGGCTAATACAATTTGGCACTGGTGCATTGAAAGAAATATTTGGATTACTGCGACCTATTTGCCTGGGAAGCTTAATTCAGTGGCGGACACCAGGTCACGTGTCTTCAATGACAACATTGAGTGGATGTTGAACCCCCAGATTTTGGAGATATTATAGCTCAAATTGGGGACACCAGATATTGACCTATTTGCGTCCAGGCTGAACCATCGAATACCAACGTATGTGTTGTGGGAACCAGACCCTGGGGTAATAGCATTGGATGCATTTTTATCCATTGGGGGAAATGGGTTGCTACGCGTTTCCCCCATGCTGCCTCACCAGTCGGTATTGCAGAAAATTAAACTAGACTCTGCAACTGACATATTGATCATTCCCGACTGGCCTACACAACCATGGTACCCGATGGTTGTAGAAATGTACAACACCATGGATGGCGATTGGGAAACATCCCAAATTGATTACTCACTCCATTACAGGGGGTCAGTCATCCTTGCCATGGTCATTAAACTTGTTGGCTTGCAGGTTCTGAAAAGACCGCTCAACCGGGCAGGCATCTCGTCAAGAGCCATGAACCTTATTGCAGCATCGTATCGGGAATCCACCCGCAAACAATATCTCACTCAAATCAGAAAGTGGGAGGTTTCTGTGCCCGGAACAACAAGTCCTCCAACTCGGCAACAATACTGGATGTGTTGGAGTTTCTAGCAGGCCTCCATTTTGATGCAGGCCTCAGCTACAGTGCCATCAACAGCGACAGGAGTACGCTGTATTCATACCTGGATATGGGTATCAGCTCCCACCACCTGGTGTCTAAACTAATGAGGGGAGTATTCAATACCAATCCCTCCACGACCCAGATATACAGTAACGTGGATGTGGGGATCAATGCTGACCCTACTGAGGAGCTGGGCTCCAATAGATGAGCTACCATTTGAAACAGCTCACTCTTGAGGTGGTGATGCTCATGGCACTGGCGACAGCCCAACGAGCCCAGATGTTACAAAAACTGCGACTGGACACCATGGTGGCCAACCCTGGTCAAATAAAATTCTTTGGTAAAGAGTTATTAAACAGGAGTTGCTACTAACGTTTTTAAGTCTTATTCCACCAGGGCTGCAGCGAGAGCCATGAAGGTGCCCATGGACCCACATTTTCGCCACTGCGGGCTGGGCCAGTGGGGGAAAAACCTTCAACGGTTCTATAACAAGTCTCTGGCCGGTTCCTGCGACATTCGCAGAAGCTATCCTGGTACGCTCAGTAAATGTGTCTGGCCCCGAATAGGGGTTTGTTGTTTAGTTGATTAATAAATTGTGTTGATTTTTCAGCCGCTGTCAACTGAACTCCATTAACAGTCTTACTCCATCAAATGGCGGCAGTGTGATAAGCATGGACGTTGTTCAGGGCGTGAAATCACAGAGCTTTGAAATCTTCACGAAGTCCACTCACGTGACTCCGAAGTAAAATAGTAAGATTAAACGAGAACTACCAAGTTTGAAGTTTGATCTGTATTTTACGAGGAGTCGCGGTGAGGGATTTCGTGCCCACCGCTCCCACCCTCTATCATCAGGTCAAACAGGTAGTTCTACGGTTTCATCTTACTATTTTCAGTCATGGTTGGTTCTGTGATTCCACACCGCTGCTTTGAAGGATGCTGCGCAAGCGTGCTGGCGGGTCTTCACAAAATCCACCTCACCGCGACACTCTTCGTAAATACAGATCAAACTTCAAACTTGGTAAGTTCTTCGTTTTAATCTTACTGATTTTAGTTGATTAGCCATGATCATATTGAATGGGAGTGCCGGCTCGAAGGCCTACTCCTGCAACTATGTTTCTATGTTTCTGGTGTCCGTGTGCCTGTGTTTCTATGTTTCTAAATGTCTATGTTTCTGTGCTAGTCTGTGGCATCCACTTACAGATATTGTGTTTGCAGTGGGATACCAACAAGTTTCGGGCAAACCAAAACGTGTCTTTCGTCAAGTTGAAAATCTACCAGCTTCTCCACTTTGACTGATCATTGTCCTGTTTCCCAGGATTCAGTCAATAATTCCCTCCATTCCATTAACGCATAGGAAGGAACTGCAGATGCTGGTTTACACCAAAGACAGACACAAAATGCTGGAGTAACTCAGCGGGACAGGAAGCATCACCGTAGAGAACCCATTCCATCCATTACTTCTATCCAGAGATGCTGCCTGTTCCGCTAAGTTAATTGCAGCATTTTGTGTCTATCTCCCATTCCATTAATCTCTGGTGATCTTGTTTCCTTTCGCTGAGAGGGGACAGGATGGGGATTGAACAAGCTGCTGCTCTAGTAAAGCTCCAGGGCAACATAATTAATTTACCTTTGAAAATTGCTATTTTGACATTATAAGGACTGCTACAAAGATGCAAGAATTGAGCTTTAAATAATATTGAGGAATGAGATAAGAACATCCTAGGAACATCCTGTAACATCTTGCCTATTAACAATAATTTACATATAAGCCATTTCAGTAGCTCATTAGGTTTGTGACTGCTGACTTTTCTATATAAACATACAAAAACATCATATTCTTTTGTATATGTAGGATTATCAACAATCAAAGACATACGCAGGAAAAAAACTCTTAAGTGAATCTCCCTTTTTTTATGACATCATTATGTGCCCATGCCAATTCAGACATGGAATCAAGTTCAGGGATCAACTGGAAATAAGAGGTGAGGATCCAGTCCTCTTAAGGCCAGTCCTTTTAAAAACAAATTAAATGTGACCTAAAACATGCAAAGGAGCTGTTTTAACTGCAGAGGGATGCATCAATAAAACTCATCAGGAAGGCTGGCTCTGTCCTGGGGAGGAGTTAGATTCTTGGGAGGTGGTCTTGGAGGGGAGGATGCTCCTTAAACTGCGGACATCCTGGACAACACAGCTCACCCCCTCCATGGCACACTGGTCAACTAGAGGTGTACCTTCAGCAACGGACTGGTTCCACCAAGATGCAGGACAGTAGATCCTTCTTCCCTGTGGCTATCAAACTGTACACCTCCTTCCCCTTGAGACAGAGACTGACTCCCCCAGCTCCCCAATCTTTACACATCCCCAATCCTTTCCGCTCGCCACTTTGTTTTACAATGTTTCATGTATTTTGTGTTTTTATGACTGTTGGCAGATCAATTTCCCTCCTGGGATAAATAAAGTTCTATCGTATCATATCGTATTTCACCTCTCCATCCCAGGCCTCCCTAACCCTTACCCTACCTCTCCCCTCACCTGAGTTTGGAAGGTTGTGGGAGGACCTCATTGAAACTTACCAAATAGCGAAAGGGTTGGATAGAGTGAATGTGGAGAGGATGTTTCCACTAGAGGGAAGGTCGAGGACCAAAGGCCAAAGCCTCAGAATAAAGGAGATGAGGAGGAATGTCTTTAGTCAGAGGGTGGTGAATCTGCGGAATTCATTGCTGCTGATGGCTGTGGAGGCCATGTCAATGGATATTTTTTAGTCGGAGATTGACAGATTCTTGATTAGTACGGGTGTCAGGGATTATGGAGAGAAGGCAGAAGAATTGGGTTGAGAGGGAGAGATAGATCAACCATGATTGAGTGGCAGTAGACTTGATGGGCTGAATGGCTTAATTCTGATCCTATAACATGAACTTATCAACCTCTAGACATCACATGCCACGTTGATTATGTCATCACTCTTACTGGCTGGTGTGAGTTCAGCCCAGGGAATTTAAGTGAGGGAAAGTCTCCCAGATATCACGGTCATGACGAGGGGGGGAGGAAGAATTCTCACCCTCTTTGATCTCCATTTCCTGCCGCAAGATGTAATCAGTCCTCTAGGGTCTATTATTAATCTGCATACAACTCGTCTCGTACACTTGGTAATGAAGTATTTTTCCCAGAAGGGAAAGATTGCTACTGTTTGCTATTAATTCCATCGTCATTTGCAAATGCAAATTAATTACTTACAAATTCACTGAGCACACATTCATTAAACGTGCATCGTTGTGTTCAGTCAATCATTAGCTGTATATTATTAAATTACACGTGCAGTTTGCTTATGTATTCCTGTGCTCATTGGCCTGCAAATGGTATTTCACCTACTTTTGGTACATATAAACAGTATTGTGCCTAATAGGAAAAGCAGACCAAGTCCCCATGAAAATAAAAGCACTAAATGGTCAAACGAAGATTAGAAACAGTGTTGGGGAGGTTTAGACACAGAAAGAACCAAAAAGAGACCATGGAGAAACATGCTCGATTACATCACTTCACTGTGTGGTGACCATAGAGTCTTAAGGGCCTGTCCCACTTGGCAATATTTGCGCATCATTTACGCGACAGGCCACTAATGACTGTCGTGCGAAAATCCTCTAGTAGTACGACAGTCGCACGCCAAGTGCTCTTGAGGGCCCTGCTTCTTTTGGGAGCCATTTGCGATGTCGTTCGTACTTAGTCCAATCTCCGTGGCCAGGATTTTCCCAGTGGAAAAATGTCAACACTACGAGCGCTTTATACCCGGGTGGTCACGTGGTGCGGAATTGAAATGATGCGCAAATGGCGTGTTCAGCAACGGCGGCGTATGGTTACGGACGTTGATGCACGGTAACACATAATAAATTAGCATAGGCAATGTTCGTGCGTCACCGTGTGTGACCATGCGTCACCACGCGCTACACGTACGCCGTCAGTAAGTTAGCGTGCGCAAGGGATAAGTCACGCAGGAGGCACACGAGGATTTTGAACATTACAAAATTCTAGGCATTGCGCATTACTGCGCATCACTGCATACGCCACCATGCCTCACGATGCGCCATGCGCATGTCATGATACGCCAAACAGTTTTTAGAATGTCGCATAAATAACGCGCAAATGACGCCCAAGTGGGACAGGCCCTTTACAGCGTGGAAACAGGCCCTGTTTACCCACACTGACCGATATGCCTCATCTAAACTATGCTGACCAAGCTAACCACTGACCAATATGCCCCTACCTGCCTGCTTTTGGCCCATATCCCTCTAAACCTACCCTATCCATGTGCCTGTCTAATTGTTTCTTCAATGTTGCGATCGTACCTGCCTCAACTACCTCTTCCAGTTACTTGTTACATACTCCCACCGCAATTTGTGTAAAAAAGTTACTCCTCATGTTTCCATTAAATCTTTCTCCCCTCACGTTAAACCTATTCCCTCTGGTTCTCTAGATCATCCCTTATCCTCCTGCGCATGAAGGAATAATATCTTAGCCTGCTCAATCTCTCTTTACAGCTGAGTCCCTCGTGTTCTGGCAACATCCTGGTAAATCTTCGCTGAACGTCTTCCAGCTTGACAACTTCTTTCCTGTAACATGGTGACCAGAACTGTACACAGTACTCTAAATTTGGTCATATCAGTGTCTTATACAACTGCAACGTGACCAGAGAAGGGCACCAGCTCTCAAAACCTCAGCAATCAGATAGCAGCAGCAAACACGATGGCTGTCATGGAAGGGAGACAGAGAGGCTGCAGAAGAGAAGCTGCACGGTGGCATAGCAGTAGAGTTGCTGCCTTACAGCACTTGCAGCGCTGGAGAGCCGGGTTCGATCACGACTCTACAGGTGCTGTCTGTACGGAGTTTGTATGTTCTCCCCGTGACCGCGTGGGTTTTCTCCGAGATCTTCGGTTTCCTCCCAAAGACGTACATGTATGTAGGTAAATTGGCTTGGTAAATGTAAAAAATGTCCTTAGTGTGTGCAGGATAGTGTTAATATACGGGGATCACTGGTCGGCACGGACTCAGTGGGCTGAACGGCCTGTTTCCACGCTGTATCTCTCAACTAAACTAAACTAAACTAAAAAGGGAGCGAACATCACCATTTTCCATGAAGAAACCTGAACATTTCCAGAAGGGATATATGCTGGAGGAAGGTCATGTGTATTGGGGAAAGGGAAGGAGATAAGCAAATGGGAGAGGGGACACGGTTGGGGGCAGGAGACTGGCAAGGGGAATGGCTAGATGAGGTTGGCAGGAGGTGACAGCAGTCCAGGAGTGGGAATCTCTCACATTATGGGCCAATCATCATAAAAATCTTCAAGACTTGACATGTCAAATTGAACCCCCACACCAGTGAAAATATCCCTGTTGCATGCACGCGTGCGCACAAACAAACACACCCACACACATGAACACGTATGTACACTGACAGAAACACATGGACACAAACACAAAAGCCCACATCCTGACCTCATCGGTGACACGCTATTCTCTCCACTCTCAAAAATGGGGTAGGTCCGAATATGATCAATAATGAATTGGTCCTTCTCCTCCCCCATTTAGGTTTAAACGGGAAGATATAGAGAAACAGTCACTGACACAGGAGGGGGTCCTGCTCAAGCGCAGTGCATTGTTGAGCTGGAAACAACCCTGCAACTGATGCCAGTCTGCAGCCTACCATTGCCAGGTATGTCTCCCCATGATGTGTCCCTCTCACCTGGTCTGCTCAATCCTTGCCATTCCACTTGCTAGGATTGGTGGGGTGGGACCTCAGGCATGACGATACATTATTCTGAGGTCATAGCCTCAGAATTAAAGGACGTTCTTTTAGGAAGGAGATGAGGAGACATTTCAGTGGAATTCCTTGCCACAGAAGGGTGTGAAGGCCAAGTCAGTAGATATTTTTAAGGCAAAGATAGATATATTTGTGAACAGTACATGTGCCCGAGGTTATGGGAAGAAGGCAGGAGAATGGGGTTAGGAGGTAGCGATAGATCAGCCATGATTGAATGGCGGAGTAGACTTGATGGGCAGAATAACCTAATTCTGTTCCTATAACTTATGAACTTATCAACCTCTAGCCATCACATGTCACGCTATGGATTATCCATGTGGGTAATCAACAGTGCCCGTTGATTATGTCATCATTCCTACTGGCCGGTGTGAGTTCAGCCTAGGGAATGTAAGTGAGGGAAAATCACAGATATCACAGTCATGACGAGGGGGGGGGGGGGTGGTTGGGGGTTGAGGGGTGAGGATGATTTCTCACCCTCTTTGATCTCCATTTCCTGCCTCAAGATGCAATCAATCCTCTAGGGTCTATTATTAATCTGCATACAACTCGTCTCGTATACTTGGTAGTTAAATATTTTTCCCAGAAGGGAAAGATTGCTACTGTTTGCTATTAATTCCATTGTCATTTGCAAATGCAAATTCATTACTTACAAAATCACTGAGCACACATTCATCGTTTGTTCAGTCAGTCATTAGCTGTACATTATTAAATTACACACAAAGTTTGCTTATGTATTCCTGTACTCATTGGCCTGCAAATGGTATTTCACCTGCTTTTGGTACATATAAACAGTATTGTGCCTAATGGGAAAAGCAGACCAAGTCCCCATGAAAATAAAAGCACAAAATAATCAAGCGAAGGTTTGAAACATGTTGTGAGGTAAGTGAAACTTTCACTACTTGTAATTTACTTAACTTTATTTAAGCTTTAAGCAACTTATTTCTTTAATACATTACTCAGAAACGTCTGGCAAACATGGCTGATTCCGCAGGCCTTTCCCGCCCGAAATACTTTGCACATGTGCACACTCCGGGAATGTCCTGCGCATGCGCACTCTCTAGAAGAACCCCGCACATGCGCACATGCGCCCACTTCAAAACAGTGTTGGGGAGGTTTAGACACAGAAAGAACCAACAAGAGACCATGGAGAAACATGCTCGATGCATTTCTTCACTGTGTGGTGACCATAGAATGGCCTAATTCTACTCCTATCGCGTATGACCGTATGATTATACATTATGCTCCTGTTCACCAGTCTCCAACTTATCTCATGCAGAAAGAAACATACCATACATATCATTAGGTCAAGTGACCAGCCTGACAGTACAAAATATAGGCCACACTCAAGTGGACGGAGCACAAAAATGTCCGGTCCAATTTTGAGGCTGGCTAATTTCATGCAAAGTGTTTGAAACAATAATATCTTCTGCATAAAATTATTTTTTTAGTTTAGTTTAGAGATAAAGCATGAAATCAGGCCCTTTGGTCCACCGAGTCTGCACCGACCAACACCCACCCATATACTAGTTCTATCCTACACACCAGGGACAATTTACAGAAGCCAATTACGCTGCGAACTTGTGCATCTTTGGAATATGGGAGGAAACTGGAGCAGCCGAAGAAAACCCACACGGTGACTGGGAGAACGTACAAACTCTGTACAGACTGCACCCAAAGTCAGGCATGAACCCGGGTCTCTAGCACTGTGAGGTAGCAACTCTACTGCTGCTCTAAAGTGTCTCAGTCAAATTTTTAAAAAGGTTTAGTGTTAGTATTGGCACGAGTACTGATGTACTGCGAAAAGCAATGTTTTGCATGCTATCAAAATAGATCAGATATACCATATGTAGATACAATTGGTTCGAATTCAATACACAGGCAGAGCAGAGGGGAAGATACAAGAGTGCAGAATATAGTTCTCAGCCTTCTAGCACATTGCAGTGCATCAGTTCCTTAGAGAAAGTCCAATCTCCTCAGTGGGGAGAGGTGAATCAAACAGTTCCCTAGCTTATGGAAGGGCTATTCAGATGCCCGATAACAAGGGGAAGAAGCTGTTTGTGAGTCTGGTGGTGCGCACTTTCAAGTTTCTGTGCTTTCTGCCAGACAGGAGTAGAGAAGAGAACAAATGATTGGGGTGGGACAAGTCTTCGATTATGTTTAGGAAAGAGCTGCAGGTGCTGGTTGAAATCAAAGGTAGACACAAAATACTGGAGTAACTCAGCGGGACAGGGTGCATCCCTGGAGAGAAGGAATGGGTGACGTTTCGGGTCAGATTGAAGAACGGTCTCGACCCAAAATGTCACCCATTCCTTCTCTCCAGAGATGCCGCCTGTTCCACTGAGTTACACCAGCATTTTGTATCCATCTTTGATTATGTTGGTTGCTTTTCTAAGGCAGCATAAGGTATGGATGGATTCAGTCCTGAGAAGTCTGGTCTGTGTGATGGACTTGGCTACATCCACAACACTCTGCAATCTTCTGGTGTATTGAGCAGAGCTGTTGCCAAACCAAGCTGTGACGCAACCTGACACTATGCTTTCTATGGTGCATCTGTAGAAGAATCGCTGGAGGTATGCCAAAATTCCTGTCTCCTCAGAAAGTAGAGGCGTTGGTGTGTCTTTTTTACTTTAGTTTTTTTTTAAGTTTAGTTTATTATTGTCATGTGTACTGAGGTACAGAAAAAAGCTTTTGCATACTATCCAATCAAAGAAAAGATTAGACATGACTGAAATCAATCCGTCCACAGTGAAGAGATAGAGGATAAAGGGTTCAAATTTACCGCGTCCATTAAGAACTGATTAAATATAATTCAAAGGCCTTGGCTGTGTCGCATCAATGTAATTTATATTCGACAAATCATTTGTAATATTAATGCCGTGTTAGAGTGTCCAGACTATTGTCCATACTTTCTTGAACACACAGACATTGTGCGTCAGTTCTCCGTATACACTGACATTTGTTTCCTGTTATCCCATTTATCACAAACAATTTTGCTCTAAGTAGCAATCAGCTGAACTGATTCATGCAGCTAAGCATATTGAAGTAACTTAAATTTAAATTAAAGTAGGTCAGAAGTATTAAATATTAAAATGGAACAATTATTTTTATTATGGAGAAAAATGGCAAGATAACAATTGCATTTCTCAACTTTAGCTACTGGAGGATCAATAATGTTTCATGTTCACTATGAAGATAATGGGATTGTCAAATTAAACTGGAGGCTTCTGCTGTATGCATAGAAACATAGAAACATAGAAATTAGGTGCAGGAGCAGGCCATTCGGCCCTTCGAGCCTGCACCGCCATTCAATATGATCATGGCTGATCATCCAACTCAGTATCCTGTACCTGCCTTCTTTCCATACCCCCTGATCCCTTCAGCCACAAGGGCCACATCCAACTCCCTCTTAAATATGGCCAACGAACTGGCCTCAATTACCTTCTGTGGCAGAGAATTCCACAGATTCACCACTCTCCGTGTGAAAAACGATTTTCTCATCTCGGTCCTAAAAGACTTGCCCCCTTATCCTTAAACTGTGACCCCTTGTCCTGGACTTCCCCAACATCGGGAACAATCTTCCTGCATCTAACCTGTCCAACCCCTTAAGAATTTTGTAAGTCTCTATGAGATCACCCCTCAATCTTCTAAATTCCAGCGAGTACAAGCCAAGTCTATCCAGTCTTTCTTCGTATGGAAGTCGTGCCATCCCAGGAATCAGTCTGGTGAACCTTCTCTGTACTCCCTCTATGGCAAGAATGTCTTTCCTCAGATTAGGAGACCAAAACTGTACGCAATACTCCAGGTGTGGCCTCACCAAGACCATGTACAACTGCAGTAGAACCTCCCTGCTCTTGTACTCAAGTCCTTTTGCTATGAATGCCAACATACCATTTGCTTTCTTCACAGCCTGCTGCACCTGCATGCCTACTTTCAATGACTGGTGTACCATGACACCCAGGTCTCGCTGCATCTCCCCTTTTCCTAATCGGTCACCATTCAAATAATAGTCTACCTTCCTGTTTTTGCCGCCAAAGTAGATAACCTCACATTTATCCACATTATACTGCATCTGCCATGCATTTGCCCACTCACCCAGTCTATCCAAGTCATCCTGCAGCCTCCTAGCATCCTCCTCACAGCTAACACTGCCCCCCAGTTTCGTGTCATCGGCAAACTTCGAGATGTTGCATTTAATTCCCTCGTCCAAATCATTAATGTATATTGTAAATAGCTGGGGTCCCAGCACTGAGCCTTGCGGCACCCCACTAGTCACTGCCTGCCATCCTGAAAAGGACCCGTTCACTCCTACTCTTTGCTTCCTGTCTGCCAGCCAGTTCTCTATCCACATCAATACTGAACCACCAATACCGTGTGCTTTAAGTTTGTATACCAATCTCTTGTGTGGGACCTTGTCGAAAGCCTTCTGAAAGTTCAGATATAACACATCCACTGCTTCTCCCTTATCCACTCTACTAGTTACATCCTCAAAAAATTCAATAAGTATCGTCAGACATGATTTACCCTTCGTAAAACCATGCATAAGCCCTACAGTCATGTGTGCAAGAGAGTCATCTGTTGATCCCGCTGCTTATGCTGAAAGATGGGTCAGGAGGATGGCAGAAATGCTATTGCACCATTATAGATCCTAACCAAAAATGAGGTACTTTAATGGAACAACACCTTGGACTATTCCATCTGTATAGCTTAATTGTTCCAGGAAAACTCACTGAGGCGCATAATGAACCAAGGATAAATCTAGTCCAGCCACTAATAAGATTGTTTTCCCATAACATAATTGTATATTTGCAGAAGAGAAGCCTTGCAAAGCTAATTAATGTCCTGTTAATTGACCCTGACTAAAACTAAATAAATACATAGGTGAAAAGACGATTGAATTGTATAGGACAAAAGAGAGAAAATAATTATTAATTAATTTGTAAAGAGAAGCAATTCTTGTGCATAATGGGTTTATAAGGAGACCAAAAGGCAAATTGATTAGATTTTTTTTACACGATGAAAGGGAAAAGATTTAACACAAAGGGTGGTGGGTGTATGGAACGAGCTGTCAGAGGTAGTAGTTGAGGCAGGGAGTATGCCAACATTTAAGAAACAGTTAGACAGGTATATGGATTGGACAGGTTTGGAGGGAAATGGACCAAACGTGGGCAGGTGTGACTAGTGTAGCTGGGACATGTTGGCTGGTGTAGGTAAGTTGGGCCAAAGAGCCTGTTTCCATACTGCATATTCTATTAATAAGATCTGTTTTTTTTTTAAAGAATGATGACATCAATCTGGACGGTCCTAACCTCGAGGGCAATGTTTCAAATAGGAACTTGACCTTCAGATTTCACAGGGTTTTGCAATCCACTCTTACAATTCTGTTGGAAGATCAATGGAACATTGGAGAGGTGGTGTAAGCAGCCATTTCCTTGATGTTCCCCAACCTACCAGTAAATTTACAAAAGCTGACTGAGAGAAATTCTAGGTGATTCTTTTATCAGCCTCAAAGTTTTCCAATTCATTGTACCTGACTGAGAAACATGCACCTGTGGACAGTGAACATTGAGGAACACAAATGCTTTGTATGCAAGATAACGTGGGCTACATTTTCACTCAACTGCATCATGCAAGTGAGACTTGATAATGACCATTTCTGGGCTTACGTGCATTACCTGGAAATGCACAGGGCCTGAAGTGAGATACCATTGTTAACCCCGGTGAACTTTCAGATCGGGGCCACGGAATGTGAAAGGGCGCCTGTTGCTAGGCTATATCAGGACAACATGGTGTTACCTGCACAACACCTGGCTAGGAGGTACGTGAAGAAGTAACTGACTTAGCTGCATCCTTGGGCTCCCTCAAACCTTACAATGGAATTCTTCCCCCAGATTGTCATGCTCCTTAACTGTCCTGGTGACACTTTCCCCTGTTCCTTCTTCTAAACATCTTCGTTCCGATGCCTCCCCCCCCCCCCATAAGAAACACACAATATCAGTCCTCCCACCTCCAACCACCCATCCCCTTTCACTCATCCCCTTTCCCAGCTGTCAGTTTCCCCAGTCACCCTCCATTGGTCATTTCTGGTCGCCTGCTATCGACCCATGTGTTTTCACCCTAACACCACTCCTTCCCCCCCCCCCCCCCTTTCCCCCCCCTCCCAGATCAATAAATTCTTTGGACACAGCGAGAACTCTCATCCAATGTGGTCAACTGTATCTTACAGCTGCAACAATCAACTTTGCCCCGAGATCTGCACTAGAACGTTTAGCCAAGTTGAGACGTTTAGTATTAGAATTCTACTGCAGACCATCTCTGGAGTCCCACGACATACCACTGCTGGATGGCACTTTATACACTGAACGTTATAAACTTGCCCCTGATCCCAAGGGGACTGACTTCTCTCTCAGACTTGTGGAAGTTGTGAAAGATACACAAATGAATATTCAGCTTCACCTTAAGAATCACAGTATAGGGAGGTTTCACGGCAGTCGGGTCACGACCCATGACCCGTACTGTTGTTACACTACGCCAAGTGGGGTACACGCGATGAACTGCAGGTAAGCACTGACCATTGTTTCCAGCATAGCAGGCCCGTTAAAACCTGCCAAAATTGTCAATTTTTGCACTGTAAATAATTATGGAAAGCGTGAGAGACATTTAGCCTACATCAGAATTCCAAAAGTGAGGAGAAATACGGTAGATAGAAGCGAGAGCTGAAGGGACAACACCAGCCAAAGTGCTTGATGAACATTGGCTGTTTTCTCACTGCATTTAATCAACTAAGGCATTATTTGTGTTTTTTCTTGAGTCCTTTGGCATCTAAAAACTTTCAGAACTGATAAATCTGGCTGTAAAATTTTTAAATCGCCCATGGTTCTCAAGTGGGTTTTTACATACAAAAAGAAAACGCCTCTGAAGCAAAATTTACAGCCAGATTGATCACTTCTGAGACTTTTTAGATACCAAAGGAATCAAGAAAAAACACAAATAATGCCTTACCGTTGATGAAATGCAGTGAGCAAACGCGATAATCCCAATATATTCAATTCCGATATCTGCACGGCCAATGTTCGCAAGCACTTTAGCTGTTGTTGTCCCTTCAGCTCTCGCATCTCTTTACCTTCATTCCGCTTCACTTTTGGAATTCTGAAGTTGGGTACATGTCTCTCACACTTACCCCGACTTCCACAATTTTTTACAGCGCAAAAATCCAACATTTTGATGGTTTTTAACAGGTAAGAAAGTACGCGTTTCTTGCATTAATAACATATACCTGAAGTTACGTATGTCCTCCAGATGGATCGAGTGGCTCCGTGCGTCAAGTCCTATGACCCAGTGACCTTACGTGCAAACCCCCTATACTGCTGAACACAATTTCACCGTCGTACCCAATAACATTTTCTTAAGAAGGTGAGGTTTTGCAAGCAGGCCTGGTCGACGTGAATTTTTTCATACTGCTCCTTCATGTTTTGAATCTTCTATCAGTAATTCCCAATTAATAACCAAGCCGTTCAAATTATGCCAGGCAGTAGGAGAAACAACAAGTGACAGAGGGAGGCAGGAAGTGAACTGCTGAACAAGAAACTGAACTGCTGGTTTTACTTAATATGTTTTAAGCAACAACTTTGCCACTGAAGCCAATGACTGTGATTAATGGAGCTGGGCAGCAAGATGGGGGGGGTGCATAGTTAAGACCCCATCAAATACCCGGAGAGAGGATTGAAAACTGCTAACACTATGACATACGGAAAGGAAATAAAGACACTCATTTGAAGAACAGCAAAAGAGCTTGGTCGCATTTGCTGCTCACCACATCTATTTAATTAGTGCCTCAATTTCTTGTGGTGGAAGGGGAAGTGTTGGCTAAATCCTCAGGGATCAGTGGTGTTTAAATCTTACCCGGCACATAATGCATGCTGCACATTGCAGGCGTTGAGGCTCACCTGAGCCTCGGTGGATCTTGTTTAACATTGATTTGGATTCAACACATTAGAAGCGTGATTTAACCAGGAAGGAAATTGCTGTAAAGGATTAGAGAAGTTAAACAAATAGCAGATTTCACTTAATAAATATGGATTCCACAGATCAGTCAAATGAGTGAAACATTTTAAGAAGATTTAAATACCATTATAATAATCCATCAGTAGTGCTGTCTGCAGTGACAATTACAGGAGTTTGTATATTCTCCCTGAGACCACGTGGGTTTCCCCCGGGTGTTCCGGTTTCCTCCCACACTTAGTGCTAATTTGCTTTGGTTAAAAACTGTAAATTGTCCCTACTATGTTCAACAGTGATGGTGTACAGGTGATCGCTGGTCAGTGGGGACCCGATGGAGCGAAGAGCCTGTTTCCACGCTGTACCTTTTAAGTCGAGCATTAGAACATTGTTGCAAGCACGAAAAAATGAAGAAACAACTTTTTGTCTTGCTTCTTCTCAGCTGTAAAATGTCCTTTGATAAGAATAGGTTCTGATCTTGCAGTGGAATTCCCAGTTGGAATGCTGAGAAATTCCAGGAAGTGAATGCTCTGCTGTTGATGTGTTGGGATACTCACACAACAATGCCCAAAACACGCTGCCATTTATATTGACAAATGCAAATTGTTCTCCTTGGAACTGCTAGTAAATCCCAGTAGGCTTTCATGAGCTACAATGTCCAAAGTGGAAGGCAGCCGTATGGGAAATAAATTCTTCTGAGTACATTAATACCATTGGACGTAATGGTTATTTTTATGTCGAGCACATATCAAGCGCTCAGGTCAACAGGTCTATCCTTTAATGCCTTTCTCTCTCTTGTGCTAATCCTGATTTCTCTTGTATGCATCTACAGTATGATCATTGCACCCTACCAAATGCCAGTATAATATTAAAGACCTCTACCAGGGATCTCTTCAGTCTTCTATACTCTGAAGAGAATAGTCCCAGTCTATTATTTAATACTGTGCAAGCAGAATACAAGCGTTATGTGATTCAAATAATTAATGTAATTAACTGGCATCAAAGCAGATATCTGCATGGGTTCAGAGAGAACTGTGCTTAACATGTGCCACACAATTTGTGAAAACTCTTTGCATAACTTTTGGAAATTCTGCCCTCGTAGTCCACATTTTCTCAAGCCCGTACACTTCACTGTCCTGTTTCCAGGAATTAGTAAATGTTTATATAGAACGGAATGATTCAGTAGACAGGATGTCCTGATAAAGACAAAATCTGCAGGTGCACAAACATAATTGCTCATAATATTTGACCCTGACTGCAGCTCCGCAGTTTGATATCCTGCTCATGTCAACTCTCAGTGGAAGCACTAACCACAGCATCAGCCACAAGGAGATTAAAGCAGTTAATAGCCTCTTTGTACTTTTAGTCACTACTTGGTAAAAGGGTTGAGGTGAATCACAAGCCACATTAATAGCTGCCCGCCTGAAGATAAAAGGCTTTGGTAGCAGAGAGGAATTACTGTGCTGATAACAGAGGATAAAGGGTTAACCTCAATTTAAAAACTGGAGTCAAAGGTGCATTATGAGAACATGATAGGTCTCCGTCCTCTGTAATTGGCATCAACATTTCTGACCGTTGCTCTTTGAATGGGATGACTGACGCGTGTGATTAAAATCAGTGCTGTAGAATTGAATAAGGGAAGTCAGGAAGAACCTTTTTACACATTAGCAAATCAAATTAAGGAACAGAATACCAGCGAAAGTGATTGAGATGCGTGACATTAATGGGTGTGGGACAATTAGTTATGCTCATATAGGGAGATGTAATTGAAGAATAAGACCAGTAGGCAGATGGTTGATATGTCAAAAAAGGATGTCTTGTTGTGGCTAATGGCACTTCCTTGCTCCCAAAGGCACTTACGTTTCACCCATTCCAAGCATTTATATACACAGTGAATTACACTTTCCTGTCATTATTGATGTTGCATTAAACTTTCCATGGGCACAAGGGCATGAGCCTTATAAATCTGATGTCTAAGTTCACCCTTCGAGTAGGTAGCCATTTAATGAGGGGTGAGTGTGACACTGTGGTGAGTAAGTGCAAGCAAAGTGAAAAGGTTTGCATTAATTATGTGATCAGATGCTTGCATTTAGGAGAGACAAAGAGACAGGAAATTGCCATTAACAGAGTAACGAGGTGCTCTGGTGGGCTCTGGGGACAAGATCAAATCCCACCACCAGATGCACTTTAAAAAGGGCCTGCAGGATTTACTTAAGAGTGGTCTGCCAGCTCGGTTAATGGATGCAACATAAGTGGTTCCTCAACACACACTGGCTGATCTTAAATGGTCTGTCCACAATATCTTCTGTAAATTGGAGTAAAATTTATGTGAGCAGTTAAATTTGAGAAGGGTGCACGACAATTCCTCTATTGACAGAGCCTAGGGCTATTGTTAGGTCAAGGAAGGCCATGTGGAGTGATTGTGTGTAGGAAGCTGGTTTAAACCGAAGATAGACACAAAAAGCCAGTGTAACTCAGCGGGTCAGACAGCATCTCTGGAGAAAAGGAATAGGTAATGTTTCAGGTCAAGACCCTTCTTGTTCCCCACACTTCTCTGGATATTGATGTACAGTGAGGTTCGTGTCTGTGCTGATAGATAGACGGAATCCAAACTGCTGAGTATCTTTCTGATCATGAGAAGGAAGTGGTTGAGGAGTATCTCGGCAATGATTTTAGGGATGTCCCTCTTAGATACTTAGATTTATGAGTATGATTTCTTTGAGTCTCCTTGCATGTCCTCGTCCAAAACAAGAGAGAAAGGGTTGGGAATTTCCGTTATGTTTCTCTCCACCAAATATTAGAACTTCAACAGAGGTTCCACCTCCTATGGATGCTGATTGACTCTCTGCCCGTGCGTGATATGTTTATCTCCATTCTTGTCACTTAGCAGGGTGCAGACTTGGGTGTTTGTGGAAGAGGTGAAGAATCCATGCATATCATTTCCATCTGCCATCTGTTCCCTGGGTTACAATATTTCTGTTGGATCTACAGCTGGGGCTGCTTGTGATGTTGTTCCTTTCCCCTTCCCACAGTGAATTAACTCTAGATCTCCTGGTCATTTTCATTAGCCATTGAAACAGGTCCATCAGCCCACCGAGCCCGAGCTGACCACCAACCACCCATTTACATTCCTCCTATGTTACCCGTCTCTCACATTCTTCACAACTTCTCCCAGATGTTACCACGTGCCTAACAGTGGGGGCAATGTACAGCGGTGAATTAATCCACCAATCTGCATGTCTTTGGGAATTGGGTGGAAGCCAGGGCACCCAAAGAAGACCCAATCAGTCTAGGGGAGAAAGTGCGATCAGTCTGAAGAAGGGTTTTGGCCCAAAACGTTGCCTAGCTCCTTCGCTCCTTAGATGCTGCTGCACCCGCTGAGTTTCTCCAGCTTTTGTGTACCCTCGATTTTCTAGCATTTGCAGTTCCTTCTTTAACACTTATATGATGCTGCAATATTCACTTTCAAGGCTGACCTCCAAGCCATTGTCAGCTTATTCACTAGAGACAATGGGTGTATGGACTTTAATAATAATAATAATAATAATAATAATAATAATAATAATAATAATAACTTTATTACGGACTCAAGGTCCAGACAAGGGGCAACATTACATTAAAAATGCATTGCATCTCAAATATCATAAATATATATAAAATCATGATAAATCACATAAAAATATCATAATTTATATATATTTAAAAAAACCCTCAATACTTAAGTTAAAAATCCAGAGTAAAAGATGATCAATGCCGTACAACGAGACAACGATACCAGTGTCTCCACAACTGGGATTCGTAGCGTGTAGTGCTAACCCTTATGTTTGTCAAGGCCACAATAAGCACATTTTTATAGTCATTTATTCTGCAAATGAATTTATACATGTGGTGTCTTAGGATAGCTTCTAGAGTACTGACTCCTGCAGCCACAAACATATTACTGGCACTACACCATCTTGGTTGCCTTAGCAGTGTTCTCATGGCATCGTTATATGCAACCTTTAGTCTCTGCATTCTTGTCTTTAAACAGTTCGACCACAGGTGCGCAGTGTAGAGGGGTGTGCAGTATGATCTAAATCTTAAGGGGTTGACAGGCTAGATGCATTGTTGGGTAAGTCCAGGGCAAGGGGTCACAGCTCCTTTAAGACCGAGATGAGAAAGACTTTTTTCACACACTCTGGAACTCTCTGCACACCAGTTCACCCCTTGTGGCTAAATCAGAGGGTATGGAGAGAAGGCAGGTACGGGATACTGAGTTGGATGATCACCATGATCATATTGAATGGCGGTGCAGGCTCGAAGGGCTGAATGGCCTACTCCTGCACCTGCTATGTTTGTGTTAAATAGCGAGCACATGCACCAAATTTACGTATTCGCCTGTATATGCAGCATGCGTCGTTGCCTATAAATATCCTCATCATCTGTCATTTGTTCTGTAATAATATGCCCTAGATATTTTATCTTATTACAGACACTAAGATTGTTGTCAGACAATTTAAAATCAGGATATTTTTTAGGCTTTTATCCTCTTTGGTTCTACAGACCATAACAGCACTCTTACTAGCATTATATTTAATGTCATGTTCCAAACCATACACGGAACATGCTGTAAGGAGCTGTTGGAGACCAGCGCTAGATGGACTAAAGACCACAAGATCATCTGCATACATAATATGGTTCACTAAAATATTACCAATCACGCACCCAGTGTTACAGGCTTTCAATTGTTTAGACAGATCATCAATATATAGATTAAAAAGGACTGGGGATAAAATTCCCCCTTGTCTAACACCATTGCTAACCCCAAATGGGGCTGAGACCCTATTGCCCCATTTTATTTGCATAGTCTGGTGGGCATACCAGTAGGCCAGTACTCTCACAATGTATTTAGGCACCCCTCTTTGACGCATTTTACCAAACAGCTTTCTGTGATTAACACGGTCAAAGTCTTTGGAAGCATCAATAAAGCACAATAAAGCACAAGACTTTATGCTGGGCATTAGTTAAACAAAGCTCTTCTGCCAATCTGTCCCTTCAGTCCAACTGCACCCTCTAACAATGCAGCTTCACAGTAGAACCCATGGAGAATGTGGATCTTCCCAATGTTTGGAGCCACCTCTCAATGAAATAAGATGACGATGGAATTCACCACTGCCTTCAGTGCACCCCAGAAAAGCCTTCACCTCTGCGGAAAACAGTTTCCATGTGCAAACCACAGAAGATACAAATACTTCTTAAATAAATAGAAAATTAAAATCTTTCAAGTACAGGTAATTCCACTACAAAGTGATCATTGTATACTCAGAAGCTTTGTGTTATCGAAAAGTCAATTGTGTCAATATTAGAAAGGAGATTTGGGACTTAAGAGTTTCAGACCCGCAATGACAAAATTATTTTTCCCATAGAATTTTCAAAAATAAAGATCTTTTCGATAGCAATGTTTATTTTTGTTACAACTTCCTAGACATGCTAAAGACTGCATGGTACATTGTTTAATGGAGTTTCATTTGCCAAGTGTCCATGGAAGTGAATTATCAATATCAACGACTACCTGCGGTTAAAATAGCTGGTATTTTCTTTGGGGCCAATGGTGTCTGATTACCGTGAGTAGATTATGTGGAAACAAGGTTTCCTTCCCCTATACTGTTTAAATCCAATGCAGCTTTCTTTCTGCTTATTAATTTCCAAAGTAACCTTTAAGTGGTTCTCTCGTTCCTGGTTGAAATTGTGTTGTAAGAAATTTGGCCTATGTGTTCCTAAATTCACCACTCGTATCATATTCAATTTATGTTATGGAAACGTGTCTATAGCAGAACTTAGGTCACCATAAATAGTTCATGGACCATATAACAAGTTCAGCCACAAATACAAAACAGTATCAGTGACAATCTCTGCAGTTGAATAGCTCAAGTTTAAAGCAAAATCACATTTGTATTTTGACAGTTACATCAGCCACATGGAAAAGGAACAACCCTCTGTTTATGTAGTATGGTGACAATGCACATTTGTCCTTCATTTCCATTGTGGCAGGGTACTCATTTCAAAACACACCATCTAATAACTCACACACACACACAGCAAAGTCCGTTCTCTGAACATATTGCAGCTCTGGGGGTTAATAAGCCTGATTACAGACTCTGGGTGAAAAAGTAAGCCTGCAAACCACTGTTAATAGATACATTACACCACACCACATGTGGCTAATTGAGAATGCAGATGTGGTAAATTGCAGTTCTGATCAGTAAATAAAATATTAGAAATAGATGTGATTATTGGTCAAGTCATCTCACCACATGTTCTCACAATTTATGCCCGGGATCGTCAAACGTTTTGGGCTCATGGCAAAAGGGCAGGATGAATATCTGAATGTGTAGGAAGGAACTTCAGATGCTGGTTTAAACCAAAGATAGAGACAAAATGCTGGAGTAATTCAGCAGGACAGGCAGTATCTTGGGATAGAAAGAACGGGTGATGGGTGATAGAAGGATGGGTCGAGACTCTTTCTGAATGTTTCTAGTCGAGGTGTGCTCTTTATCTCCATGGCTACTCTATGATGGTAGATGTGTAGATCAACCAGAGGAGCTGCTTAATTCTTTGGAACTCTGTACTCCAGAAGATGTGGAAGCTGGATCACTGGTCACTGATCACAATTTCAGTGGTTAAAGAAGAACTAGATAGATGTTTGAAAGCAATCAGTGAATTGATGGCTCTGGAGAACTGGGACAGACAAAGTGTTGACAGCATCTCTGGAGAGAACGAAGAGGTGGCATTTTGGGTCGAGACCCTTCCTCTGACTAAGAGCGCTTTTCTCCAGAGATGCTGCCTGACCCGCTGAGTTCCTCCAGAATTTAGAAGTTATTGATTCTAAATATTGCTAGTGGTCACACATTCTGTGTACATAATACCATTATTACACATGTGGGCTGCTGCAATGAAACATACTTCAAGCGTTCGAGAGGCATCTACATTGGATTCGCTCTAGTGGCATGACACCCTAGACTGCAGTCCTTCCCCACAAACTCTTTGTGCTCGCAGAACCTAGCTTTGATGCAACATTTAATACATTATATAGCTCTTAGGGCTAACGGAATCAGGTGATATGGGGAAAAATCTGGAATGGGGTACGGATTTTGGATGATCAGCCATGATCATAGTGAATGGCGTTGCTGGCTTGAAGGGCCGAATGGCCTACCCCTGCACCTACTTTCTATATTTCTATGTTTCTATGTGCTCCTGCAGGCTGGAATGTGTTGGTTAGCAGCATTCCTTTATGGACATGTTGTTGCATTTGAAGACAAACCAGTTTCAGACAGACCAAGAGTTGACGATCATCTGGCAGCACGTGCTGCCTGTCTCGATGTGCTTGGGAATAGCCTGTAGATCCGAGAGTCCTCCGTTACCCAGCAACAAAGACTCTTGCAAAACTTTCTCCAGACCTCTGCAAATGCATAATTCACAAAGAGGTGGGCAATCATCTCCTCATCGCAGCCATCCTGAGTGCAACCTGTGTTTGGACTGAGACGCTGACCATCCGGGAGGATCTGACTCGGAGGTTCTCTCTCACTGCACGTCGAGCAAATTCTTGATTTTTAGTTTAGTTTAGTTTAGTTTAGAGGAACAGGGCGGAAACAGGCCCTTCGGCCCACCAGGTCCGCGCTGACCAGCGATCCCCGCACATTAACACTATCCTACTCACACTAGGGACAATTTTTACATTTACCAAGTCAATTAACCTACAAACCTGTACGTCTTTGGAGTGTGGGAGGAAACCGAAGATCTCGGAGAGTCACGGGGAGAACGTACAAACCCCATACAGACAGCACCCATAGTCGGGATCGAACCTGGGTCTCCGGTGCTGCATTCGCTGTAAGACAGTTAATAACATAAAATTCACAGATTTATATAAAAATAATTATAAAATAAAAAATAAAAATTGAGAGTGTAAAAGAACAAGATACTGAGGTCAAATAAATAGCGTGCCCTCTCCTCTCTGACCTGATCACCCCTCCTGTTTGACTGGAGTGCCCTCTTGGCTGAGAAGAGGTACTTATAAAGTAAATGTCCACTGTTGAAATTTCTGCTTGGCACGGACACAAATCTCCCACTCAACTCTGCCCCTCCTCCACTGAGGAACCTTGGCTTCAGTTCTCGTCCTGGCTCCTGGTGACTTCTTGCCATAATTTGTTTAATACAATTTTTTTTTAAACAGTACAATGTCATAATTCCGAATCTCATTCCTAGCAGCCAAATGCAATTTCAATATGATACAAGTAGGAATGCTGTTACACATTCACAAAAGGCTTGCATGTCTGATGGGGTAAATAAAAAAACTTCTTACCACCAGCACCTTTTCAGACTGAGCTCAACATATATTGATAGCAGATTCCACGTGTTAACAAACAAGACCCCCATCACTCTTTCCAAGGACTTGTAGCTCACTCACAAATTTCGACCAATAACATATGTAATGGCTCTGGGATGGTCCTGCAGGCTTGAGGCTTTATTTTTTATGAAAATATTGTCAATATTCTTGCTCTATGGACCAAATAAAAACCATATGGGTTCAAAAAAGGGAAAAAACATAAGATCAAATGAACTTAAGGTGCAGGAGTGGATGTGGGCCAAACCTTTGAGGCCGGTCCACCATTTAATAAGATCATGTCTGATCCAAACTTTGCTTCAAAAATACTCTCCCATCTCTCCAATTCCCTTCGACTCCCTTGTAGTTCAACTTCCTGTCAGTCTCTGTATTGAATATATTCAGTGATTCCACCTTGTTAGCTCCCGGGGAACGAGAATTTCAAAGATTCACAGCAAAGTGAGATAACAAATTTCTCCTCATCTCTGTCTGTAAAGAGCAATCCCTTACTTTGAAATTATGCCCTCTAGATCTAGATACATATGTGTGGTCAACTATACGTGGAGCCACAGGACATATGAGAAGTTCTCAATTAATATTTCTTACCACCGAGAAAGTCATGAAGACTAGGGACCTTGACATAGTTAATGGTAATGTCGTGAGGACAGTCCATATTAGTCGAGGAGGTGCTGGACATCCTAAGGCATTAGAAGGTAAATAAATCTCCAGGGCTTGATCAGATATATCCAAGAACACTGTGAGAAGCTGGAGAAGAATTTGCAGGAGTCCTGACTAAGATATAATAATTATCGTTAGTCACAAGTGAGATGCCAGAGGGAACTATAGACCAGTAAGGTTAACATCTGTGGTAGGAGATAAGGTGTGCATTTATTTGGAAAGACAAGCGTTGATTAAGGATAGTCAGCATGGGTGGTAAGTCATGTCCCACAAATGTAATTGAGTTTTTTGAATAAGTTACCAATATGGTTGACAAGGGCGGGGTCATAGACATAGTCTTTAAGGAATTCAGCATGGCCTTCAAAAAGGCTCTGCATGGTAGGATCTCCTGGAAGGTTAAAGTTCAAGAGATCCAGGGAGAGCCAGCTAACCGGATGCAGGATTTGTTTCAAGGTAGGAAGCAGAGAGTGGTGGTGGAATATTGTTTTTTTTCTGACTGGAGACTTGTGATTTGTGACATGTGCCTCAGGGATCAATGTTGTGAATAGTTAGGGCTGGTACAATAATATCATTTAAAAGACTGAATAGAAAGGATCTGGCGGGATCTAGGCCAAACATGGACAAATAGGACTTGTTTAGATGGGCATCTTGTTCAAGCTGGATGAATTGGGCCAAGGGGCCTATATCTGTAGTGTATGACTCTATGACACTCTGACACTTCACTTCAAGAAAACATCCTCTCAGCACCCACCTGGTTAATCCTCAAAACCTTATATATTTCAATAAGATCTTCTCTCTTTCTTCTATTGACCCAACTTCCTCAACCTCTCTTTATACCTAAGATAGACACAAAAAGCTGCAGGAGCTCAGCGGGGCAGGCAGCACCTCTGGAGAGAAGGAATGGGTGACCTTTCGGGTCGAGATCCTTTAGAAGACTGAGGGGGGATCTTATAGAAACTTACAACATTCTTAAGGGGTTGGATAGGCTAGATGCAGGAAGATTGTTCCCGATGTTGGGGAGGTCCAGAACAAGGGGTCACAGTCTAAGGATAAGGGGGAATTCCTTTAGGACCAAGATGAGGAATACATTTTTCACACAGAGAGTGGTGAGAATCTGGAATTCTCTGCCACAGAAGGTAGTTGAGGCCAGTTCATTGGCTATATTTAAGAGGGAGTTAGATGTGGCCCTTGTGGCTAAAGGGATCAGGAGGTATGGAGAGAAGGCAGGTAAAGGATACTGAGTTGGATGATCAGCCATGATCATATTGAATGGCGGTGCAGGCTCGAAAGGCCGAATGGCCTACTCCTGCACGTATTTTCTATGTTTCCATGTTTCTATGTTCAGACTGGTTAGATATAAGGGAAACGAGAGATATAGACGGATGTGGAGAGATGAATGGCAGATATGCAAAAAAGTAAGGATGATAAAGGAAACAAGCCGTTTGTAAGGGTGAAAAAGAAAAGTTAGTGCGACTTGGGTGGGGGAGGGATAGAGTAAGAGGGAATGCCGGGGTTACCTGAAATGAGAGAAATCAATATTCATACCACTGGGCTTTAAGCCGCCCAAGCGAAATATGAAATGCGGTTCCTCCAACTCTGACAATGGAGGAGACTGAGAACCAAAAGGTTTGTGGTGGAACGGGAAGGAGAATTAAAGTGTCCAGCAAGCTGCTAATGCAAGTATACAGCTCTTTCATCAAGAAACCCAAAACCGCACATAGTACTTCAGCGCACTGTAAAATCACAAAAGTATTTCCCAACTTTTATATCCATTGCAATAAAGGCCAACCTTCTATTGGCCTTCGCATTTACTTGCTGCACCTGCAGACCAATGTTATGTGTTCCATGTTCTAAGACCCCCACATAGTTAATGTACTACACAGTCATAGTACATGGGCATGGTCAGACAATGCTTTGTAGTCTCAAGCCATTTAAATCTCCATGTTCTCCTTCATTCCTCCCTCTGAAGTAAATAACCTCACATTTTGCCACATTGTACTTTTATTTTATAGTCATAGAGTCATCGCGTGATACAGTGTGGAAACAGGCCCTTCGGCCCAGCCCGCCCAACAATGAACCATACTTCATCTGGTAATTTCCTGCCCACTCAATTACCTCCAACCCAATACGCTCATGAGCGGTAATCTCTCATTTATTTCTCTCCCTCTCTCTCTCATATTACACTCTTAAAAATCAGTTTGTGAGCCACCTTCCAGCTGTACAGTGGATGCACTGAGTCATTATTTCTGCAGGAATTACTCCAGGGCCTGTGCAATTCCCAATACAGGAGTGAATGCTGAGAGAAGTAGTATAAAGGTGATGGGTAGGTGCTGACAGCAACGGATAGAAGCTCACATGGCTATTACCTGAGGGAAGCATGTATGTGAGGAAATTGACGAAAGATAATCCCTCTCGGAATCAATGAACAACTGTGCAGCAAATGTTTCCTGAGATATTTTAGAAAAAAAGTACCAGATCTGAGAAAAGTGTGAAGGGAATCATTGAGGATCATTATCAGTTGTGAAGCTATGATGTATAAACATGCCCGTCCTTTAGATTTGCATTGCAATGTATAGATATTATCGTGTTTTTGTAAAAGGGGCCCGTGCAAGGTAGTTAAAGGTGCAACGTATAAGTGACATCTGTTATGCAGTAGAGCATTCTGAATTGAATTTAACTCCGGCTTCTTAAAGCTGACTACCTTATGAGCTGCGTAGAAAGGAAATGCAGATGCTGGAAAATACCGAAGATAGACACAAAGTGCTGGAGCAACTCAACAGCATCTCTGGAGAAAAAGGATGGGTAAACTGCGGCGACCTAATTGGCGAGTTTAGAAGAGTTTAGGAAAGTTTGAAAAAATGTCATGTTAAAGACCTCCTTCGACTATGTGGAAGACCTCCTTCGACTATGTTGAAGACTGGCTTCGACTAACTTCGGGAAAATTGGACACCGAATAGTGGAGAGTGAAGACAACCTCCTTCAATCTCCTTTGACCTCCCTTCGACTAGGTTCAAGACTATCTACGACTACCTTCAATTGCCTTCGACTACCCTTGATTACATACGAATAACATGCCGACCCACTACGACCTAATTTGACTAAACCTACAAGTAAAAAAAGTATTGATTTTTTCCATGACAAACTTTTTTTACTCACGGGCATTTTTCAACGTTGAAAAATACGCCGCAACCTAACTGAGGCCTCCAGTACACAGGGACTACTCTTGATCATGAAGGAGAGTTACAAAATCCTCCTAGGACCTTGTGTCGACCATGCTAAGAGTATGAGTCGAGGGCAAACTCGTCTGAACTCGCGGATTAGGTGGCCGCAGTGGGACAGCCCCTTGACGTTTTAGGTCAAGACCCTTCTTCAGACTGAAAGCAATGCAGGATCTGCAGGTTCAGTGGTGCTCTGAATCGTTCACAATGGAAGCTTGCAAATACCAAAGCACAAATCAGCACTTTCAGTCAGAAGAAGAGTCCCGATCCGAAACGTCACCCATGCTTTATCTCCAGAGATGCTGCCTGATCCGCTGAGGTACTCCAGCACTTTGTGTGAACCTTATAAGCTGCTGAGGAAATCTAATATTCTACGCAAGATTAATTAGCAAGTATTAAATGGCACGAACAATGCAGATGATCCATCATGAGCAGCATTTTATGGGTACAGAGTCATAGAAGTTATAAAGCATGGAAACAGACCCTTCAGCCCACCTTACCCACACCGACCAACATGTCCCATCGACACTAATCCCACCTGCCTGAGTTTGGCCCATATTCCTCCTAACCTGTCCTATCCATGCACCTGTCTAATTGTTTCTTATACGTTGCAATGGTCGCTGGCTCAACAACCTCCTCTGGTAGTTTGTTTCATACACCCACACCCTTTGTGTGATATCTTCAGTTTTTAATTAATTTATGAATGTGGCCATCCAAAAGGCCACTTTTAATGCGAGGCATAGTCACACATGGTGTAGCGAGTGTCAAGGGCTGTGAAGAAGACAGTGATCCCGATTTGTGTTGCCATTGTGAATGATTCAGGACACCACTGAACCAGACGAGCCTGCATTGCTTCAGCATCAAGAGTCAGTATCCAGCTGCTCACTTCCTTCCTCACTGGTCAGTGCTGCCAGCGAGCCCATAAACCAGCCGCTTAATGCCACAAATCTTGATGCCACGGATCCTGATTTCCTTCATGCTGCATCCCGTAAATTATCTGGCACTAGGTAACAGCTATAATAAAAAAATCTCTTCCCTTACTCATTCTTTCCTGCTGTGCTCACCACCGCAAAGGCTGCCAGTTCCCTGCAGGCTTCACTTCCAATCTTAAATAAGATAAATTGTTGTGATGTGGTAATTTCATGTGCCTCGGGATAGGCCAGGGTAACATTCTTGCCTGGGTCAGCAGCTTCTGAGTTCACCCCCCCCCCTCCTCCCCTCCCCCCCCCCCCCCCCCCCCCCCCCCCCCCCCCCCCCCCTCCCCCCCTCCCCTCCCCCCTTTGTTGGGGCTCGATCGTTTCTCAATCTTGCAGCAGTGCTAGAGGTTTGGAGAACTTTCAATGTTTTGTTGTTTAAAAAGAGAGAAAGGGATAAACCAAGTAATTAAAGGTCAAAGATTGTTTCAAAATGCTGGAGTAACTCAGCAGGACAGGCAGCATTTCTGGAGACAAGAAATGAGTGACATTTCGGGTCGAGACCTTTCTTCAGACTGAAAGTCACAGGAAAGAGAAACAAGAGATATAGACGGTGATGTAGAAAGATATAGAACAAATAAATGAAAGATATGCAAAAAAGTAACGATGATAAAGGAAACAGGCGATAGCTAGCTGTTTAACTAATGGTGGGCAGATTATAAACTTTCATTTGGAAAGGCACAGGTTAATCAAGGATAGTCAACGTAGAGTTTTTAAGAGTGAGTATAATTTTAATTTTAAGCCGGGGGGGGGAGGGAAAAAGAAAGAGGCGGAGACAGTAGGCTTGTGGGAGAGCTGGGAAGGGGAGGGAACGGAGGGAGAAAGCAAGGACTATCTGAAATTGGAGAAGTCAATGTTCATACCGCTGGGGTGTGAACTACCCAAGCTTAAATATGAGGCGTTGTTCCTCCAATTTGCGCTGGGCTTCACTCTGGCAACGGAGGAGTCCCAGGACAGAAAGGTTGAAATCAGAATGGGAGAGGGAGTTGAAGTGCTAAGCCAACGGGAGATCAGGTTGGTTATTGCGAACTGAGCGGAGGTGTTGGGCGAAGCGATCGCCAAGTCTGCGCTTGATGTCGCCGATGTAGAGAAGTTAATGGGCCTATAATAATTGATGGATGTTTTTGTGACTGCAAGGCTATGACTAATGGATTAGTGCTTAGACCGTTGCCTTTTGTAATATGTATTAACGGTTTAGGCCTAAAAATAGAGGGCAAGATCCAGAGGTTTGCAGAAAATACAAAATAGGCATGTGGTTCTCAGCAAGGAAGACAATATTTAACTTCAAATACGGATGATCTAGTCAACTGTGGTGAATGGTAAATGGTATTTGGTAAGGGGCAAGGTAATCTGTAATAAATGGTAAGATAATAGATGTCATGAAGGATCAAATAGTAAAAGTATAGATCTGTAAAGATTGGAGAGGTCATTAGAGTGGTTGTAGAGCCATTTCTGATGTTACATTTTATTAGCTGAGATATAGAATATAAAAGCAGGGGTGTTATGCTGTAAATGTTTATGATACTAGCTAGGCCGGGGTGGGAGATTGCAACCTTCACGTGGTCCGCCCTGTTTCGATGAATGCAATCAACTTGGTGTGCACAATCAAATACGATCAAATAGAACAAATTGTCCTACAATGTTAGGCACGCCATACGCAAGAAGAAGAAGAAGATAATAGCTAGGCCTAGTTATTCACCACATTATAGGAAGGAAATGATTGCATAGGAGAGCATATGAGGAGATTTATGAGGATGTTGTCGGAGCTGGAAATCTGTCGTTATGAATAAAGATTGGGAAAACCTGGATTGCTTTCTTTGGGGCTGGGAAGACTGAGGGAAAACTGAACTGCATGAAAAGGTGATACAAGCAGAAACCAACATTACATTTATATAGTGTTTGAATCTGTACTCAAAGAGTCCTGACCAGCAGGACATTGAACCTTTAGTTGAGAGATATAGCGTGGAATCAAGCCCTTCGGCCAACCACATCCGCACCGACCAGCGACTAGGTCGGTGTACACAGTAGTTCTATCCTACACACAGAGGGACAGTTTTACAGAAGCCCATTAACCGCCAATTTGGCACATCCTTGGGTTTAAGGAGGAACTGAAGATGCTGGAAAATCGAAAGAATTTCCTTCGCTCCATAGATGCTGCCGCACCCGCTGAGTTTCTCCAGCACTTTTGTCTATCTTGGCACATCCTTGGAATGTGGGAGGAAACCAGAGCACCCAGCGAAAACCCACGCGGTCACGGGGAGAATATACAAACTCTGTACAGCAGCACCTGTAGTCAGGATTGAACCGGCACTTTAAGGCTAGCAACTCTACCGCTGCACCGCCCCAACTACCGCACCCAATAATGGACGCTGGGTTTAGGCTGGGTTCTTTTCTAACTCGCACAAATATGATAGGTGAAATTGATTTCTTATGTGTCATAATTTGTCATTGATTCCATGATTCCGTGTTTGACTTGCTCCAAATTAACTTCCTCTGCATATTTATCACAGTACTATTCATACTCTGTGCGCATGCTGTCTGTGCGCATGCTGTCACCCCCTCCAGCAAGAAACCAATTTAAACCATAGCCTTGTTTTTAAATTCTTCCTTAGGCTTATTCCTTCCTATCCCTGGAATCCTGTCCAGCCCTGTAAACATTACCTCATACCTTAGCATTTTGCACATGCTCAGTTCGGATAAATTAATTATAATAACCATGCTTTCAGCTGTCAAGATTATAAACCGAGAAATTCTCTCGCTAAACCCTTCCACTCCCTGAGCCCCCAACTTCCCTTAAAGACAATTGTTAAAGCTGATAACTTTGTCCGAACCTTTGATTAATTCTCCTGGTGTGAGAGGGAAGGTGAATACCGAATACCAAAGTGTTATATATGAATGCACAAAGTATAAGAAATAAAGTGGATGAGCTTGAGGCTCAGTTAGAAATTGGTGAGTATGATGTAGTGGGAATTACAGAGACATGGCTGCAAGAGGATCAGTGCTGGGAACTGAATATTCAGGGGTACGTCCTATCGAAAACACAGACAGGTGGGAAGAGGGGGTAGGGTAGCTCTGTTGGTAAGGAATGAAATTTAGTCCCTTGCGAGGGATGGCATAGAGTCAGAAGATGTAGAGTCATTGTGGATAGAACTGAGAAATTGTAAGGGTAAAAAGACCCTAATGCAAGTTATCAACAGGCCCCCAAACAGTAGCCTGGAGATAGGGTGCAAGTTGCATTAGGAGTTAAAATTAGCATGTAACAAAGGTAATACTACGGCCGTAATGGGAGATTTCAACATGCAGGTGGACTGGGAAAATCAGGTTGGTACTGGACCCCAAGAAAGGGAGTTTGCAGAGTGCCTCTGGGATGGATTCTTAGAGCAGCTTGTACTGGAGCCTAACAGGGAGCAGGCATTTATGGATTTAGTGTTGTGTAATGAACTGGATTTGATAAGGGAACTCAAGGTAAAGAAACCATTAGGAGGTAGTGACCATAATATGATAAGTGTGAATCTGCAATTTGAGAGGGAAAAGGTAAATTCGGAAGTGTCAGTATTGTAGTTGAACAAAGGGAACTATGGAGGCATGAGGGAGGAGCTGGCCAAAGTTGACTGGAAAGGGACCCTAGCATGGATGACAGTGGAACAGCAATGGCAGGTATTTCTGTGAATAATCCAGAAGATGCAGGATCATTTCATTCCAAAGAGGAAGAAAGATTTTAAGGAGAGTAAGAGGTGACTATGGCTGACAAGGGAAGTCACAGACAGTATAAAAATAAAAGAGAAGGTGTATACTGTAACATAGCAAAGATGAGCAGGAAGCCAGAGGATTGAGAACTTTTAAAGAACAACAGAAGGTAACTAAAAAGGCAATACGGGGAGAAAAGGTGAGGTATGAAGGTAAGCTAGCCAGGAAAATAAAGGAGGATAGTAAAAGCTACTTTAGGTACGTGAAAAGGAAAAAATTAGTTAAGACAAATGTGGGTCCCTTAAAGACAGAAACAGGTGAATTTATTATGGGGAACAAGGAAATGTCAGGCGGGTTGAACTGGTACTTTGGTTCTTTCTTCAATAGGGAAGACACAAACAATCTCCCAGATGTACAAGGGGACAGAGGACTTAGGGTGATGGAGGAACCGAAGGAAATTCACATTAGTCAGGAAATGATGTTGGGTAGACTGATTGCACTGAAGGCTGATAAATCCCCAGGGCCTGATGGTCTGCATCCCAGGGTACTCAAGGGGGTGGCTCTAGAAATCATGGACGCATTGATGATCATTTTCCAATGTTCTATAGATTCTGAATCAGTTCCTGTGGTTTGGAGGGGGGGGGGGGGTAATGTTATCCCACTTTTCAAAAAAGAAAACAGGGAATAATAGACCAATTAGCCTGACATTAGTGGTGGGGAAGTTGCTGGAGTCGATTATCAAAGATGTATTAGTGGCTCATTTGCCTAGCAGTAACAGGATCGGTCCAAGTCAGCATGGATTTACGAAGGGGAAATCATGCCTGACAAATCATCTGGAATTTTTTGAGGATGTAACAAGTAAAATGGACAAGGGAGAGCCAGTGGATGTAGTGTACCTGGACTTTCAGAAATCCTTTGATAAGGCCCCACACAGGAGATTAGTGGGCAAAATTAGAGCACATGGTATTGGGGCTAGGGTTTGACATGGACAGAGAACTGGTAGGCAGACAGGAAGCAAAGAGTAGGAATGACTAGTAGGGTGCCGCAAGGCTTGGTGCAGGGACCACAACTATTTACAATATAAATTAACGATTTAGATGAAGGAATTAAAAGTAACATTAGCAAATTTGCAGATGACACAAAGCTGGGTGGCAGTGTGAACTGTGAAGAGGATGCTAGGAAGATGCAGGGTGATTTGGACAGATCGTGCGAGTGAGCAGATGCATGGCAAATGCAGTATAATGTAGATAAATGTGAGGTTATCCACTTTGGTGGCAATGACGGGAAGGCAGATTATTATCTGAATGGTGTCAGGTTAGGAAAAGGGGAAGTACAACGAGACCTGTGTGTCCTTTTACAGCAGTCACTGAAAGTAAGCATGCAGGTACAACAGGCAGTGAAGAAAGCTAATGGCATGTTGGTCTTCATAACGAGACTGTGTTGAATATAGGAGCAAAGATGTCCTTCTGCAGTTGTACAGGATGTGGTGAGACCACACCTGGTGTATTGTGTGCAGTTTTGGTCTCCTAATTTGAGGAACGACATTCTTGCTATTGAGGGAATGCAGCGTAGGATTACGAAGTTAATTCCCGGGATGGCGGGATTGTCATATGATGAAAGAATGGTGCGACTGGGCTTTAGTTCACTGGAATTTATAAGGATGAGAAGGGATCTTATAGAAACATTTAAAATTATGAAGGGATTGGACATGCTAGATGCAAGATGGGGCGAGTCCAGAAGCAGGGGCCACAGTCTTAGAATAAAGGAGAGGTCATTTAAGACAGGTGAGAAAAAACTTTTTCACCCAGAGAGTTGTGAATTTATGGAATTCCCTGCCACAGAGGGCAGTGGAGGCCAAATCACTGGATGGATTTAAGGGAGAGTTAGATAGAGCTCTAGGGGCTAGTGGAATCAAGGGATATGGGGAGAAGGCAGGCACGGGTTATTGATAGGGGATGATCAGCCATGATCAAAATGAATGGCGGTGCTGGCTCTAAGGGCTGAATGGCCTCCTACCGCACCTATTTTCTATGTTTCTATGTCTATGTCTATGCAGGAAACATGTTCCCGATATTGCGGGAGTCTAGAACCAGTGGCTACAGTTTAAGAATAAGGGGTAGGCCATTGAGAATTGAGATGAGGAAAAACATTTTCACAAAGTTGTGAATTTGTGGAATTCTCTTCCTCAGAAGGCTGTGGAGGCCGATTCACTGAATGCATTCAAAAGAGAGTTAGATAGAGCTCTTAGGACTAGCAGAATCAAGGGGTATGGGGAGAAGGCAGAAATGTGGTACTGATTGTGGATGATCAGCCATGATCACATTGAATGGTGGTGCCGGCTCGAAGGGGCGAATGGCCTACTCCTGCACCTATTGTCTATGTCTCTATGTATCTATGATATCTCCTTTCACGTCTCAGTATCGTTTGATACTCTTTGAGTGGAAAACCTCAGATACTTTACTACATTAAAGCAGCCATATAAATGTAAGTTGCTATTGTTGTATTGGTGCTACTTTAAGCTGAGACTCTGCCTGCTCAGGGATTTTATATAATTCCATGATCGGGGAAGTTCAACTACCTCTCAAACACATCACTCAAGCAGATAAGATAGTGATTTATCTGACTACTGTTTGCAGAACCTTGCTGCCTGCCAATTTGTGGGTTTGCTTCTCTGCAATACAATAATGATTACACTTTATAAAGTACCACAGCAGAAGCATTTTGAGATGCCCTAACATTACAGACGATGCAGTCGAAATGGCAGTTCCATCAGTGCCATAAGGCAAATCCTGTGCTTACTTTAGATTGAATATTTCCCGTGCAATGCGCAAATACGTCTGTTGTTCAAATGCTGCTTTTTAATGATCTCAACATCACTGCTTGTGTATTATGTAAAAATGAAATTTCATTCAGACCATGATTCTAGCAGTCTGAAAGGAACTGAGCCTGTTCACTCAACCTCTGCACATAATCAGCCACAATGCATTCATATTTTCATTGCAACACAAATGAATACTCTGCCTCTTTCCTCTTAAGTGATGAAAAACTCTATTACATCAATATAATTGATGGCCATAACATTAATGGTAACATATGCCCTGAGCGCTTCCGTTGGGTTCTTATGCCATATTGTACAAATCCATGTAGACAGCCAAAGGTTTTACAACATGCCTCATGACATTATGTACTAGCCTGCCTAATGAGATGTCATTCCTGGTCACTTTCCTCTTTGAAAGTCCACATGAGCATTGGTATGTAGCTCCACATGGACATTCATACACACAGCCATTCACACAAAAAGTTCCTATGTTCAGTCAGAAAAAAAATGCAAATGCTGGATATTTCATACAGTTTATCCTCATGGTCATCTCAGTTTCACCCTGTTCGAGGCATCCCCATCTCCCACCCTGCCCGCAGCTTTACAGACTTATTTCCCAGTTCTAACAAAGATTCTCCAACCTGAACTGTTAAGTCCATTTCTCTCCTCACCGATGCAGATTGATCCACTGAATATTCCCTGCCTGCTCTGCTTGTATTCTACATGCAGTACAATCTGCCTTGGTTAAGTGGTAACACTCCAGAGGTTTAAGCAAACAAGCAAGAATCGTGATTTATGAGGGTTAGCAAGTTGTCAGACATGTTATCTCTAGAATGAAATGTTACACTGATTTGCTCTCTTAGGTTGAAGTAGAAGATCTTATTACACTTTAAGGAACAGCTATGTTTCTGGTATTTATGGAGGCAAATTGGCTCGTAGCCTAGGTGAGGGTGCGGGCAGAAAATGCTGAGATACATTGCTTTGCAACACTTGGGATTTTTTGTTGCCTTGAAATCAGATTTACCAGTGTTTAACACTCCAGATAAACAATTCTTAAAACTGATCCACATTTTCTTTACATTCCATTAGAGGAGATTTGTCGATCATAAGAACTATCATCACCATATCGCCAATATCTGACAGACACCACAACTGATTTGTAGTTCCACATGGTCTGAAGAAGGGTCTCAACCCGAAACGTCGCCTATTCCTTCTCTCCAGAGATGCTGCCTATCCCGCTGAGTCACTCCAGCAATTTGTGCTATATTCCACAAGGGCATTGATACACACAACTACTCATATAGACCTTTCCCATATTCGGTCTGAAAAAAAAAATGCAGATGCTGGAAATTTAATATAGTTTATTCCTATGGTCACCTCAGTTCGTTCACAACTTTAAGGAGGACTCTGAAAGTAAATCAACCTCCAGTCAGCATAGATTCACAATGTGTTCTGCCGTGTCTCCATATCCCGAGGTCCTCATCTAGGAGGTGAAAGAAGCAATCACAAATGAGTATCTGTATTAGAGAATGCATGTTTGTATATATGACTCTATATGTGTGTATGCTAGTGTGTCTATTCATGTCTGTTCTATCTGCTTGGTATAAAATGAAAACAGCATGAGTGGTGTGGAGCTACTCGGACACCCTCATACCACTAATTACAATTTCTTAATATCATTTCTGGATCGGTGTATATCAGCTTCCAGAAGGCTCTCTCAATGGGGAGATTTTGAGATTGTGTGCTCAAATGATCAGCCACATTCCAAACTTACTTCCTACTAAAGCACTAGAAACACTTGCATTCAACTTCAGTGCTTCTTCATCAGCCTCCCTTCTATCTCCCATGAAAATTAAAGGACTGCGAATGATAGAATTCTAAAATAAAATCTCGAAATGTTTACTCTCCTCTTTCCACAGATGTTCACCAAAGCTAGCAACGTTTTCTGTTTTAATTTCTAGATGATTTATCATTTAAGAAGCATCCTGAGAAGCTCTTTAGGGCAGAGAAGGCTGTGGATTTCCAGAATACAGAATACAAGAATACAGGGTAAGTTTGTAATATGATTAACCCAAGAACTTCACATAATGAAAAAGGATGACGGGAAATTAGGACTTCATCGTGAAGGTAAATTAAAGATCATGTTAGAAGAGGTAGTACTTAGAGTCCATGTGGACTCTGGAATGGGTTTGAGCAGCCGGCAATGGCTTCTGTGACAATCTGGTTAGATCCCATAAGTTAGCAGATTGTTCCTTCAAATATTGCGGGGGAAAGGAACAAAGTCGTGTGAGCCATACTGAAATTGTTCCTTGAGGGCTGCAGGTTGCAGGTTGCTTCTTTGAGCTCCAAATTATGTTGATGTAAGTGGAAATGAGTATTAATCAAATTGGAGCCACACCAGATGAACATCAGGACAGCTAACGTGAATAGTGTATAGACAGTCCAGATCCAAATTACAGGTAATTGCTGAGGTTATCCATTCCTACTAATTCACTGCTTTTCACTGCACCTCCGGACATGTGACAATAAACTAAACTAAACTAACATCAATCAATTGCACAATTTGTACATGGAAAACAGGGCTCTCTATGCTTCTGTGCCAGAATATACCACAGAGGCAATGTGCAAAGGAAGATTGACAATGCAGCTGTTGGGATTACAGGGCCTTTCTCTGTGAACATAGGGACTCCTGTGGGTTCCATTGAATAGTTCAAGGCAGAGATATAATTTTGTCAAAAACAGTATTGTCATTTGGAATCAGAGGCTGGAATGTTCCAGGATATTGCAGATGTGATTCAAGGAGGAGTTGTGATCATAATATCCAGCTGCGGATTCTGCAAACCAGCATTTCAGAAAGTTACATAGATAGAGGGGCAATAAGAGAACTCAAAGTGAGGGGAATGAATGAAGACAGCATAGAATTCAAGCTGCTAGGTGGATTCCTTCCCTTGACAATGCCATCTCAATGCTGACCATTTGAACCTCATTTCCCCAGACAGATGTCACAGAGATTGTTCAGAATGACATCATTCAATGTATTAAAGTATAGCAAAGAAGATTTTTCACAGAGCATGATCTGCAGTCAACAGATTTTTTGCACACACATTGAAAAGTACCTGTCAAGCCTAATATTTTCTACCATACTGCTTTCATCTTTTAAGCAGCCACTGTTCTTTGGGCATAGTTAATGGCCTGATGCTTTAGCTAAGTAATTCCTCAAAAGCAGGCGATTAACAGTCAAGTCAAGTCAAGAGAGTTTATTGTCATGTGTCCCAGATAGGACAATGAAATTCTTGCTTGCTGCAGCACAACAGAATATAGTAAGCATAAATACAGAACAGTTCTGTGTGCTTCTATAGCATGGACCATATATATACACATAAATAAACAGATAAAATGCAATGGGCTGTTATAGTTCAGAGTTTGTTTGATGGCGAGTTTAATAGCCTGATGGCTGAGGGAAGAAGCTGTTCATGAACCTGGATGTACCAGATTTCAGGCTCCTGTACATTCTACCTGATGGCAGCGGAGAGATGAGTGTGTGGCCAGGATGGTGTGGGTCCATGATGATGCTGGCAGCCTTTTTGAGCCAGTGACTGCGATAGATCCCTTCGATGGTGGGGAGGTCAGAACCGATGATGGACTGGGCATGGCCACAACTTTGTGAATTATTTTCCGCTCCCGGACGCTCACGTTGCCGAACCAAGCCACGATGCAACCAGTCAGTATGCTCTCTACTGTGCACCAGTAGAAGTTTGAGAGAGTCCTCTTTGACATACCGACTCTCCGTAATCTTCTCAGCAAGTAGAGGCGCTGAGGTGCTTTCTTTATAATTGCTTCAGTGTGCTGGGACCAGGAAAGATCTTCGCAAATATGCATGCCCAGGTATTTGAAGTTCTTGACGCTTTCCACATCGTCCCAATGATATAAACGGGATTGTGGGTCCCAATCCTACCCCTTCCAAAGTCCACAATCAGTTCCTTGATTTTGCTGGTGTTGAGAGCCAGGTTATTGTGCTGGCATCATTTGGTCAATCGGTCGATCTCACTTCTACACTCCGACTCGTCACCATCAGTGATACGTTCCACAACAGTGGTGTTGTTGGCAATTTGATGATGGAGTTCGCACTATGTCTGGCTATGCAGTCATGAGTATAGAGTGAGTATAGCAAGGGGCTGAACACGCATCCTTGAGGTGCTCCCGTGCTGATTGTTATCGAGGATGACACATTTCCATTAATAAAGACAGACTGTGGTCTATGGATGAAGAAGTCAAGGATCCAATTGCAGAGGGATACGCAGACACCCAGATCTGAGGGCTTGGTAACCAGCTTGGAGGGGATGATCGTATTTAACGCCGAGCTGTAGTCAATGAATAACAGCCTGACATATGAGTTTTCTGTTGTCCAAGTGGTCCAGAGCGGAGTGGAGAGCCAGTGAGATTGCATCCACCATTGATCTGTTGTCGCGGTAAGCGAATTGCAGTGGGTCGCGGTTCTTGTCGAGGTAAAGCACTTCATTCCTCAGACGTTAGTGCCACTGGTCGATAGTCATTGAGGCACATCACCTTGCTCTTCTTGGGCACCAATATTACTTATGCCCTTTTAAAAGCAGGTGGGAACCTCAGACCTCAGAAGTGAGAGGTTGAAAATGTCCGTAAAAACTCCAGTCAGTTGGTCCACACAGGTTTTTAGAACATGGCCGAGTATGCCATTAGGTCCAGGCACTTTCCGACGGTTCACACCCCTGAAGGATCTTCTGATGTTGGCCTCTGTGACTGTGACTATTTACATATTTACAGATATTATAAATATGATATTAGAAATAATATTTCAATTAGGTTAGGAATAGGAATAAGAATATTTTATTGCCACATGTGACTAAGCACAGTGAGATTCTTTGCTTGCATGGACAATGTATACAAATGGCAGCCACCTAGGGCACTAACAAAGTTACAAAGCACGCTGGCTCCCCCTTTTGACCCCCCTCCCCCCCGCCACAGCAGCTCCCCCACACCTGGTCTCCATTGTCCTTTGTTCCCCCCCCCCCCCCCATTGTCTATTGTTCTTCCCCTCTCTCCTCATGGCGGTTAGGGAATACATGGAGTGAAACGTGTGTGTGCTCATCTGTGTGGGGACTCCTTTCCTTAAAATGTATTTGTTCATGATATGTGGACATCACTGGAAATGCTGGCATTTTATTGTCCACCCTTAATTAACCCTGAATTCGTGGAAGCAGTTGAGAGTCCATCTTACTGGTAGGTCCAGTATCGCCTGTGGAACATACTAGGCAAAGATGACAGATTTCTAACTAATAGTTTATTCATTTAATCACAACTTTGCCAGAGGGTTTGGGTCTTGCCACAGCACATTATGCAGGTAGTACAAATCGCAATGGCAGTGCACATGTGGTGGAGGGATTAAATGTTTAGTGTGGTTGATTGGTGCCAATTAAGCTGGCTGCATTGTGTTGTATGGTGTCAGTCTTTCGGAGTGTTGTTGGAGCTGCACTCACCCAGGCACATTTCATCACCCCCTGACCTGTGCTTTGCAGGTACTAGTTAGGCTTTAAGAGGGTTGGTGGGAGAATTACTCTCAACAGAACACCTACTTGATCTGAAGATGGTCTGAAGATGGGGCTTGACCTGAAACGTCACCTATTCCTTCTATCCAGAGATGCTACCTGTCCCGCTGAGTTACTCCAGCATTTTGTGTCTCCCTACTTTCTGACTTGCTGTCATAGCTACATAGTTTATGTGGCCGATCCCTAAGAGTGTATGATAGTGGTGAGCTGGTTTGATATTCAGAACTTGAATGAATGAATAATTTTATTGACCGAGTATTCACATACAAGGAATTTGCCTTGCTGCTCTGCCCGCAAGTGATAACATGACATACAGTGACAGTTAGGAGAGACGCATAAAACATTATCGATTATGTTTTATTGCTATTGATATTACTTGACTCTTATGGGGTTAAGATGCTACTTGCCCAAGTCCTAATGTGATATGGACCTTGTTATTTCATGAATAGGAAGGAACTGCAGATGCTGGTTTAAACATGATGGACACAAAAATCTGAAGTAACTCAGCGGAACAGGCAGCACCTCTGGAGAGAACGAATGGGCGACGTTTCAGGTCGAGACCCTTCTTCAGGTTCAATTTCATGTTTTTTCATATTCATATTCATAGTTATTTCATGAGCTATGATTCTAATAGAATAGTTAATGTTATTGAATGTTGAGGCAAGGTAGTTAACCTCTCTTTAGTTCAACAAAGTAATTGGTTGGCACCTGTTCTCATGGATTATATTCCCTTCTAATTGCAGCATATTCTTGTGCTAAACTTGAGTGAGCAGATGACCATGTTTTACAGCCACATGCAGATACAGTCATCTGTGCACCAAAATCTAATTGCAAAACATAAAACAGATTTCATTCTGCTACTGATTGTTCCTGCTTGGTGTAAAACTGTCCTAGTATCGGCAGAGACATTTATTACTTGCTGAATCTATTAATTGTATGAAAGAGCATGATAACTCTTGCCTCAAACATCTTCTGTGTCGATTTCAAAAGAGCTAAACATGTTCTCTACTAGTGTGTAGGAAGGAACTGCAGATGCTGGTTTAAACCAAATTTTAGACACAAAAAGCTGGAGTAACTCAGCAGGTCAGAGCGTATCTCTGGAGAAAGGTAATAGGTGCATTTCGAAGCGAGACCCTTCTTGTGTATTATTCATTTTAATAGAGTAATACAGCAAGGAAACATACCCTTCAGCTACCAACTCTGTGCAGACCATCAAGCATCCGCATTCCGGTAATCCTATTCTAATCCTATTTTTTCATCCAACATCTGCATTTATTTCCCTCAAATGTCACCATTCATCAATACACGAAGCCCAGTTTACACTAACCAATTAACATCATCACAAGAAAGTGGGTCCTGACCTGAAACATTGCCTATCCGTATCCTCCAGAAATACTGCCTGACCCACTGAGTTACTCCAGTGCTTTGTGTTCTAATCTAATCTAAAACTCACATATCTTTGGGATGCTGAAGCAAACTGGTGTATCCAAAAGATACGTATGTGGTCACAGGGAGAACGTGCAAAGTCCACACAGTAGCACCAGAGTTCAAGATTGAATCTGGTTTGTTGGAACTGCGTAGCAGCAACTCTACTAGCCGCGCCACCGTGCAGCAGTTAAATCATCCTGTGGTTGATTACACCCCTGGCAGAAGATGATATCACTCACTTACTGCCCCCTCTGCGATAGCTCTCTGCAGCATGAGGTGAGGACAACCATCTTTGCTTTTGAAGCATCGTCAGCCAGAAATTGCGTGAAATAAAGTTTGTGAAATGCAGCACACTGTAACGTTTGCACAAGAAAACGTTTGCAGCCCTGTTTTATGCTTGAATGCTTCACCAATACATTAAGCATGAATAAAATGAGGTCAATCCAAAGGCCCATGAAATATGGAGCAGGAGGTTAAATTGGCTTTTCACAGGCGCTTAACAAACCGAGCAAACATTTAACCTGCAATACATTACCTCTAGGGGCCACGCTACGAGAAGAATGTAATTTCTGGAGAGGTGTTCAATCTGTCACAACCAATACTTGGTTTGAACATCTCAAATTCTTTAGGGATATCAACGATAAATGAATCAACTAGCAAAGAAAACCACAAATATTGAAATGAAGGAGGATTAGGGTTAAGGTTAGATAGTCCTGAAAAACATGCACTAAAAGTCACAGCATAAGATTTACAGAGGTCCATTTGGCAGGGTAAAGATTGAATTCACGTTTCCACCTCATTACCACGATGGTCGCATTCAGCCATCACTAATCGCGCTGCTCATCGCATTGCTGCTTATCTGTGGTCTGCAATTTCATGAGTGGACTGCACCACTGAAGCCAGTTAATGCTGATAATCAACATGCTGTACGGGGGATGTGGAGGTTGCAGGCAATGCAGCATGCATTGTCCATCTCTTTTTGCCACTTCATTGAAGAGACAGTTAAGAGTCAACCACTTTGCTGGTTCTAGTGTCACACATGAAGCGAACTGACAAAAGACGGCAGATTTCCCCCCCAGAGAGCAACTCCTTGCTGAAATTAAGGATGGGAAATAAATGCTTCTTTGACACGAATTGTTACTTATTTCTCATCTATAGCTGTTGCATAAAGCATAGAAACAGGCCATTTGGCCCACTAAGCCCACACTGACCAATGATCACCTGTACACTAGTTCTATGCTACACACTAGGGACAATTTACAGAAGGCAATTAATCTACAAATCTGTACGTCTTTGGAGTGTGGAAAGAAAACCATGCGTTTAAAGGGAGAATGTACCAACTCAGTCAGGATCAAAGCTGGGTCTTTGGTGCTCGAAAGCAGCAGCTCTACCACTATAAAATAAAATAAATAATTAACAAGATGGGACTTTAATAACGATCCATTAATTTCATGTAAACATCCCTAAAATTAGTGTACATTTTGTAAGCATTTATGTAATTTCTTGATTTTACATTCCTAATCTGCCCCATGTTGGGATTAAAATGTAACCTTACTAGATCAATAGTGCAGAATTGTGGGTGCTAGTGCACTAAAACCATGAGGCCAGTGTTGTAATTCCTCATTAGATCCATCCACTGGATGTTGCTAATGCAATACCAGGAATGACGTATGAAAAATGTTTAATGACTTCATAGAGGTCGTTGAGTTTGATGATGATACCAACAAATCCCATTTCACAACAAATGCATCACAACTTTGTACAATGTGCAGGATTTTGACTTGGAATTTGACTCAACAGATATGTGCAAACGAGCATAAGTATAGATAACTCAGGACAGTGTGCACATTATAAGCGAATCTGGCGAAAGTGGTGATATTCCCATGTGCCTCTCTGCCTTGTCCTTCTCGGTGGGAGAGGGCAAGGAATTGCCAGTGTGGTTGAAAGACAGTACACGCTCCAGCCACAGCACTTCATAACATGTGAGAGGGCATGCCCAGGGCAAAGCATTACGTGCTATTCAAGCAAGCTGCTTTGTGCTGGGTGTTGTCGCGCTACTTGAGAGTTGCTGGAACCCCACTCATTCAGGCAAGTGGAGAGTAATTCCAACACGCTCCTGGCTTGTGCCTTGGGCTAAAAGAAGACGAGTCACTTGATGCAGGACCCACTCTCAAAAGGTCATAAGGGATAATAGTAGAATTAGGAATTAGGCCATTCGGCCTATCAAGTCCACTCCGCCATATGTGATCTATCGCTCCCTCCTAACCCCATTCTCCTGCCTTCTCCCCATAACCTCTGACACCTGTACTAATCAAGAATCTATCTATCTCTGCCTTGAAAATAACCACTGATGGCCTCCACAGCCTTCTGTGGCAAATAATTCCACACATTCTCAGGGCCGTTCTTGTAGTCATGGTATTTATGTACCTGTTCAATTGATTTTTCTGGTCAATCTTGGATATTGATGGAAGGGAATTTAGCAGTCAATGCCTTTGCAGACCGAGAAAGAGTGTGTAGAACCTTAAATAACAAAACGGAGAAAACTGGAAATATTCTGCTGGTCAGACAACAGAAATAGATGAGAAATAATTCAGGTCAAAGAAGCATTAATTATGCTTCTCTCTCCTTGCTGACTACTTAGTTTAGTTTAGTTTAGAGATGCAGCGCAGAAAAGGCCCGTCGGCCCACTGTATCCGCGCCGACCAGCGATGCCCGTACACATTAACACTATCCTACACACACTAGGGACAATTTACACATACACCAAGCCAATTAACCTACATACCTGTACGTCGTTGGAGTGTGGGAGGAAACCGAAGATCTTGGAGAAAACCCACGCTGTCGCGGGAAGAACGTACAAACTCACCCGTGTTAGGGATCGAGCCCGGGTCGCCGGCACTGCAAGCGCTGTACGGCAGCAACTCTACTGCTGCGCTGCCGTGCCGCCATTACTGTGGTGTCTGTATGCATCGTACTTAGAAACATAGACAATAGGTGCAGGAGTAAGCTATTTGGCCTTTCAAGCCAGCACCGCCATTCAATCTGATCATGGCTGATCATCCAACTCAGTATCCCGTACCTGCCTTCTCTCCATACCCCCTGATCCCTTTAGTCACAAGGGCCACATCTAACTCCCTCTAACCTTTTAGCCTTTTTCTAGCCTTTTTTGCTTTATTCCAGATATGTACATCTGTAGTATTTTGCTTTTTAAGTCTCACTTGTTGTGATCAACATTGCTTCACAATTATGTGGCAAAAAGTACAACATACCAATGTCATTTTCCAAATCAATCCAATTTCTGACTGTTTCTGGTGCAGTCTGAAGAAGAGTCTCATACCGAAACGTCACCCATTCCTTCTCTCCAGAGATGCTGCCTGTCCCGTTGAGTTACTCCCGCTTTTTGTGTCTGAAGACGGGATGAACTTGTTAGCCCAGAGGGGAAGGTATTAAAAGCTGTTATTTGTAGTGTTGGACTGCAAATTATGGGATATGGCTCAATAATCTTAACTAGAGTCAGGATTTTGCCATACATGCCGTGCCTTTTCATGCCTTTTTTGATGATTTCACCAAGATAATGCCTTTTTCGTGCCTAAATCAGCCTTATTTTGCCATTGTGCTAAAATGATGTGCTATTTTCTCTAGTTGTACTGTGATTACAATGATGTTTTCTATGTTAACACGTTAATATTAATGTTATTATTAACATGTTAACATAGTATAACTTACAAGAAAATTTCCACCACCGGGGCGAAACCAGGGGCACCACCGTCGGTCGTTCGTGCCGCTACCCGCTGGTTCAGTCTTCTCCAAGATCAATTTAAGAAAGAACTGCAGATGCTGGAAAATCGAAGGTAGACAAAAAATGCTGGAGAAACTCAGCAGGTGAGGCAGCAGCTATAGAGAGAAGGAATAGGCGACGTTTCAGGTCGAGACCCTTCTTCAGACTGATGGGGGGGGGGGGGGAAGAAAAGAAGAGACAGAGACAGTAGGGCTAGAAGGAGAGCTAGAAAGGGTAGGGGAGGAGGGAGAAGACAAGGGCTATCTAACGTTAGAGAAGTCAATGTTGATACCACCGGGGTGTAGACTACCCAGGTGAAATACACAAGCTTGGCTCCTCACTACATTTACTGCTGACTCCATACGCAAGTTTTCGAGTGATCTGTGCAAGGCATTCATTGATGCTAGAATTCCACTATGGAAATTGGAAAACACATCTCTCCGAGGTTTTTTAGAGAAATACACTGAGGAACATTTACCAAGCGAGTCATCATTACGGAAAAATTATGTTGACAGCAACTTCAACATTGTTGTGCAGAAAATTAGAGATAAAGTTGCACGCAACAAAATATGGATCTCAGTAGTCAAGACAACTGATGCTGTGGGGAGATATGTTGCCAATGTGGTCATCGGTACACTGGAGGCAGGTCAACCATTAAAGGAGTATTTGTTGACATCGGAAGTATTGGAGAAGTCAAACAGCTCAACTATTGCTCAGTTGTTTACATCATCACATGCTGTACTTTGGCCAGAAGGTATAAAAAACACGAGAATGTTCTTCTGTTTGTGACTGATGCAGCTCTGTACATGAAAAAAGCTGCTCGTGCTCTTAAAGTTTTATACCCCAAAATTTTGCATTTGATATGCTTAGCTCATGAACTTCATAGAATTGCCAAGCACATACATAGCTTGTTTCCAAATGTCGATCGCCTTGTTTCCAATGTCAAGAAAATCTGGATCTGGATGTAGTACGCGAAAAGCTCTAGGTAGAGCATCACTCAGCACTTTTTTTAACACTATCCCACACCCACTAGGGAAATTTTTTACATTTACCAAGCCAATTAACCTACAAACCTGCACGTCTTTGGAGTGTGGGAGAAAACCGAAGATCTCAGAGAAAACCCACGCAGGTCACGGGGAGAACGTGCAAACTCCGTACAGACAGCACCTATAGTTGGGGTCGAACCCAGGTATCCTGGCGCTGCATTTGCTGTAAGGCAGCAACTCTACCACTGCGCCACCATGCAGCAGTTGAGTTGCACAATTCTTCCTCAAAGCAGTGTCACGTGTGCAGAAGTTCATGGAAATGGCACCAGAGATTCTGCTACCTCCTCAGCCCGTTTTGACTATGTGGGGTACATGGCTCTCTGCTATACTCTACTCTGCTGCAAATTTTGAAAAGGTAAAATAAATCGTCAACTGTTTTGAAGAAGAAGAATCTGCTGTAAGCAGGATTGTCTGTGAAATCATGCAGAAAAAGTCCCTCCACCGCGATGTTGTGTTTATTGCTTCCAATTTTGCAAACTTCCCACAAGCTATCTCTTCCCTTGAGAAACGTGGCGAAGCATTAGTGAATAACTTGCAGGTTTTCAACAAAATAACTGACGATATTCGTAAAGTTCCTGGCGATGTAGGTAAAGACATACAAGGAAAATGTGAGAGAGTGATTTTAGCTAACAAAGATCTGAAGAAATACAAAACATAGCTAAAGTTCTCAAAGGTAGTTGTAATGCACAAGATGTCGACATGAGTATAGAGTCTGTGGCTTGTTTTATGTATGCACCAGTGACCTCAGCTAAGGTAGAAAGAAGTTTTTCACAACTGAAGCATATTCTGTCTGACAGACAGCATAATTTAACACCAGATAATTTGAAAAAAAATGCGAGTAAACAATGAAACAGTGCAACCAGGAAACTTTGGTCATTTGTAGTATACCTTTATATTATAATTTTTAACCATATTTTGGTGTTGGAAATGCATGCCTTTTTATGCCTTTTTTTGTCAATAAATTCCATTCTCGTGCCTTTTATGTAATTTTATTATGCCTTTTTGCCTGCCTATTTCAGAGTTTTTTAGTGCCTAAACATTCTGCTCAAAGTAGATTCAGGAGCAGGATAAGGCAAATGGCCCCTCAAGCCATTCAATACAATTATGGCAGATCTGCTCATCACACTCAACACATTCCTGGCCAATCCCCTTAACCCTTGCTTCCCCTATAATAGTAACATTAAACGAAAACTTACCAGTTTGAAGTTTGTTCTTTATTTTATGAGGAGTTGAGATGAGGGACTACGTGAAGAACACCGTCCAGCCACACGTGCGTCAATCTTCAAAGCAGCGGTGTGAAATCACAGGTAATAGTGATTGAAGTATAATAGTAAGATAACAGAAGACTAGAACTACCAGATGACATTTATGAGGGTTGGGAGCAGAGAATATGTAGTCCCTCATCGTAATGCCTAATAAAATAAAGATCAAACTACAAACTGGTAAGTTCTCATTTAATCTTACTATTTTACTTCGGAGTCACGCGAGTGACTACATGAAGACTTCAAAGCTCTATGATTTCATGCCGTGAGAAACGAGTCTACACAACCACAACTGCTTCATTGACAAATGAAGGAAAACATTCACAATGCATACAGTCATGACATAGATTGAAAACATGCTGATGCTGTTTAAATGAAGTAATAATATTCACATCTCTCACCCAGATGGAAAGTATAACTAGAACATAAAATAGAGTTGACAAATACCCTTGGTCTAGCAACAGGTTATTATAAATGTTTGGAGATTCGTTCGTTGGACCATGCTGCAGCCATAAGGATATGGTCTAGCAGAACGTAAATACCCTTGTTGCTGATGTTGTAGCAGCCCTGGTGGAATAAGATCTGGAATCAGAATCTATTCCTACATAACGCAAACTCCGTTTTATCATATGGAGTGGCCTGAACAGATACGTTTTTCTACATTTTTCGTGACTAACAAACATTGCTAGTTCAGAACCTCGAAGGCTCTTGGTGACCTTGACGTATTGTTGTATATATGTGTGCTTACGTTACCAAAGGTCCCCTGGCATGCCTGTAACTATTTTGAGACCTGACACCCCTTCTGGTCTACTCAAGTATTTATAACATAAAATATTATATAATATAATTTACAGATGTGAACATCCTGTACCGTCGCAATTATGTAGCGACTGAACCTGCTGCGCTAACCAGCTCCAGAAGGATAACTACCTAATGAGCTTCGGTCAAAGTCAAGGATGTAGCTGGAGCCCCCTGGTGAAATAGTTTTCACTAATGTCAACATCCCATACGGCATTGTACTGGTCCTGGATGACCTTGTGTTAAGATATCCTTATAAACTTGATATCCGGGGTGAACCCGACAGAGCGGGTCTTGTTTGCTACAGCCAATTCAATGAGAAGGCACGTTGGCGCAGTTAATGGCCGTATAACTTAATTATTGACAAAAGATCATTAAACATGAACTCCAAACGTCTGTAATCTATACTGTTTTCAATATAACATGAGCATTAAACAAACTCTTTTCATCTCCTGGAAAATAAAAAATCTTGCTTTTTGGTGCTATTCAAGCACTCTGAACACGTAGAAGGATAGATGTAACAACCCAAGCCTTAGGGCAGTTTATTGAATCTGCAGAACATAATTTGATTTATCATGCAACGGCTGATTTCCCAAGCCTCAGGCTGAACCAGCAAAGTTTTGTTTAAAATAACCACATGAGGTTGTATTATTATTCCCGACAAATCTCTTAATGACTTTATTTGAAGCTCCGATTGATGAAACAAATGGAGGAAGACATAACAGATCTTCCTTCTTCTTGTAGCGAGAATGTATGTCTCGCCACTGTTATGCCACATATTTTGCAACCAGTGAATAAGCATAAAAACAAACATATCTATATTCGGTGTTCCATGCAACCAGAGTTTCATAATACAGTGTGATTCAACACCAATTCTGTGTTGCCATTGACCTATACATGATGATTCTCCTGTGGCAAATGAGATTATGTAACCATTACAGGAGTCTTTAATTGATTGCACCCATGTGACTAGCATATGCCACCATCATAATGTATCAACATGAAGTTGAGCATGCAGATATGCATATTTGCTCGATCACTCTTTAACCCATACAATGCCCATAGGGTCTATAAATAGTTGATAACAATAAAAGAAGAATTGGAAAGTCATGCAAATCTGCTCCACCTCCTAAATCGAGATGATATTCGCAATTTAGTCTGCCATGAATGGCAACCGTGGCCCGATTTCCGAGCCAGTCTTGCAAGACAATCCTGGCTCTTATACTGAGCCTGCCCAATTATAACCTGCTTGGAATGCTAGTATTGTCCAGTTTTACATGGTTAGACCCCTCAAAGTAGATGATCTTATCTCAATCAAGTGTACATCTTACCAAATTGTAGTGGTCCCTTAGTTATAGAGTAACACAGGTAATATGCGTGGAACCTCTGGCCAACTTTCATGCTGCCACCAGCTTCAGTGAACTGCTACTGCCAATGAAGACATGGGGTGCGCTATCACCGAAACTATGAAGCCTTACTCGTTCAATAGCTTGTGCTTCGTCCTCCAGGTATCGCCTATGAAACAGGTCTTACCTGATTAGAAGATTTTTGTATCTTCTCTATTGTATATATGTGCCGGCTCTATTGTCCCCCAGATAGCGGTGTTCACTGTATATGTGTTTGAATGGCAATCTTGCTACCAAGCACGGTACATCTGGCATGTGCCCTTCATCCATTGGGCATGCTCCACGGCTATACCCGCAGACCCGGCGTTAGATTATACTGACCCGGCATGCTCCCATCTTACATGAGGGAGACATTAAGCAGGCCTGCTATAAAACACTGCTGGCGCAGCTTCAGCAATACGCCGGCTTTGCAATGGACCCGGTGTCAGACTAATACTGACGCGGCATGCTCTCCTCCTACATGAGGGAGACATTAAGCAGGCCTGCTACAAGGCGCTGCTGGTGCAATTTCCCATTTTTAGGGCCATTAGCACCATTTTGCAATATAATGTAATATTTACCTAACAACTACTGGAGCAGTAATGAATACTGTTTGGCCATCATTGTGACGTTAGTAACTTCAGCTGGTAATAACAAGTTGTGTTAACAATGACTTACATGGCACTTTATAGTTTACCATTTAACAGGATGACAGTTCTCCTACTTGCACAGCTGAATCCCATCTATACTATTGCCAATTAGTCTAATGAATAGAAGGCTGCTTTATAACAACAAGGCTGTTACAGGAATATATGGCTGCAATCTGTTGCCCAGGCCGGCGTCAATGGCCAATTGAATAGCTAAAGGTAAATCCCAATGTCCTACAAGTCTATTTGATGACAACTTAATCTTAACTGGATAGCGGAGCCCAATTTCTCAAATATAGTTTGAGATTTAAACAGTGGATTTTAGCAAATACATAACCAGTGTTTTTGAACTCTGACTAGTCCTCTTTGAATGCTTTCTTGTCATCATTTTGTTATATTGCCTTATCCTAGCAATGCCTCCTTGGAACTTGGAACTTGGAAAACTTGGAAAACTTTATTGTCATTCAGACCTTGTGGTCTGAACGAAATTTCGTTGCCTGCAGTCATACATATAGTAAATAACAAAACACACAATAAACACATATTTAACATCCACCACAGCAAGTTCACCAGACACCTCCTCACTGTGGTGGAAGGCAAAAATCTTGTCTTTGTCTCTTCCCTTCTTCCTCTGCGCTGAGGCGACCCGGGCCTCCGATGTTGTGACCGCACCGGGTGATGTAAATAAGTCCTGCGGGTGAACCGCGCTCTGCAAGTGGGCCGGTTCAACTCTGCGGCCCGGAGCGGTCGAAGCTGCCGCCCTCCAGTCCAGCGGACGCAGCTGTTGCCGCAGGAGCTCCGGAAAAACAGGTCACCAACCTGTGACCTGCGAGCTCCCGACGATGTCGTCCACTGGGCCTGCGGCCGGGCCTCCGAAGTCACTGCCGCCGCCACCGCCACCGGAAAGCCGCCACAGCTCCGAGTCGGGCCGCCGGAACGCCTGAACCCGCCGCAGCCCCGAAGTTGGCCAGCCCCTCGCTGGTAAGTCCTGGCTGGCTCTACCACCGGAGCCTCGGGTCGGTCGCAGTTAAAGTTGGAGGCCGCCAGCTCCGCGATAGGCCTCAGCGCAGACGGAGACAGATACGGGGGATATGACAAGAAAAGTCGCGTCCCCCCAAAAGGAAGAGACTAAGAACGTTTCTCCCACCCTTCCCACACACATACACTACATAATAACTCAAATTAACACTAAAAACAAGACAAGAAAACAACAAATAAAAAGAAAAACAGATGGACTGCAGGCGAGCCGCTGCTGCCAGGGCAGCGCCACCACTCCCAAATTTATTCCACTCCACTCCTCAAATATCCCCCATGATCACAGTAAATGGAATACACTATAAATTTAATTGTTGATCTACCATCTTTCATAATGAACAGGCCACGCCTGCTGTCATTTGCTACACTGCCATAGACTTGGCATCTCCACTAAGCAGTCTATTCCCATGAAGCAGCCCTGAACAAGGTACTGCTGGCGCCCATGAAGCAGCCCTGTAACAAGGTGCTGCTGGCGCGGGCTCTCACATTGACCCACATTGGCCCAACTACTGCTGTAGGAGTGTCTCTAGATTCACATTCCCGGAGGGGAACCCTCCCAACATCCGGGCTGATCATGTTTGTCAGTTGTCCCCACATCCTGGGGATGACTGCGGTTTGGGAACCGCATTGCTGCTGGATTTCCCCTCCCCGGGAATCCATATATATATCGCGGTAACCCTCCCGGCAACCGGGCTGACCGTTCAGGTCAGTTTAACCCCATCTCCTGGGGTCTACTGCGGTCTGGGAACTACATATTATTGGATTTCCCCTCCCCGGGATCCCAGCCTGACCGTTCAGGTCAGTTTTAACCCCATATCCTGGAGACTACTGCGGTCCAGGAACCGCATATATTGGCATTCCCCTCCCCGGGAACCCAACGTGTAGAGTCACTGACCGTCTTATCAGTGACTCAGATCGCGAAACCCGACATTCGCCAGCTCCCCGCTTCCGCGGTCGGACCAGGGTTTCCCCACAGCCCTTAGCTGGTTCCCTCGTCGGCCGTCGAAAAACATCCGGCAAAAACCTCTGAAAACCGAGGTTCCCGCAGGAGACCTTAAAACAGGTAAGAAATACCACTTACCTGAAGTTTAAACTTACCGCTGGAGGAGCTCCGCTGCTGCGCTCGGTCGACCTGCACCAATGCGTCTGATGTAATGACGCACGTGCGGCTGGACGGGGTTCTTCATGTAGTCACTCACGTGACTCCGAAGTAAAATCCTAAACTCTCTTTTGATTACCTCTCTCAACCATGAATTGGTTTAATGACTCACCATCCATAGCTCTCCGGGGAAGGGGCTTCCAAAAATTCACACCCTGTGAGAGAGAAACTCCTCCTCGTCTCAGTTTCAAATGAATATCCTGAGGCAATGCCTTCTGGATCTAGATTATTTCACCTGGGGAAACATCCTTACAGTATTCACACTGGGTGTTCTCTTCTGAATCCTGTATTTGCCATTCTCCTAAATTCCTGATTAAATACAAATGCACACAATCTTTTCTGCATGAGATACCCCTTCAGCCTCCAAGCACAGTCCTTTTACATATACAGGCTAAAATTGTATGCAGTACGCCAGGTGTGATCTTACAGAAGTCCGGTGTACAAGATTCCAGCAGCAGCTTGGATTGATGCATATCATTTCACTTGCACCATTACCATTGTCTACCACTAACAGAGAGATTCTGGTTCTGCTGGTTATCTACCAGTCTAGTTGCAGCCTTCGGAGGAATTTCCATTGGGGTCCACCTTAGAGAAGGTAGGCACGAGTTACAGATTGTGGATGATCAGCCATGATCACAATGAATGACGGTGCAGGCTCGAAGAGCCAAATGGCCTTCAGTCAGGCTGATGTAAAGCATGCCTTCACGGAACACTTCGGGAAGCTAATGCCCATCAGGCCAATCATCTCTCTACATCTCTGGACATTTACCAGTCGCTCTCCAGTCCCTTCCATGCCAAAGGTCTAGGGATTCAGCCACTGAAGCTCATGAAGTATGGTGAGATATATGTACGATGAAAAACTTGCTTGCAGCCAGACAAGAGAGACAGAGACACAGACGACAAACAAAAAAAAAAATTTTTGCATGTTACGCATAAATTCTACAAGACAGCGGTTCCCGGAGGTTCCTGGAGGTTTCCGTGCGGTTCCCGGAGGTTTTCTCAATTTTTTGAAATAATCGCCGGAGCATAGAAGAAGCGGAAACCACTTTCGACCATTAGGGAGACTGACAAAAACCTCCGGGAACCTCCGGGAACCGCACAGAAACCTTGGTTGTGGCGCAAAGTCTCCAGAAGTTTCCGTTCAGGTTTCCTAAGTGGGAGAGGCGCATAACTCAGCGGGTTAGACAGCATCTCTGAAGAAAAGGAAGAGTCAGGGGAAAGGGAAACAAGAGGTATAGATGGTGATAATGAGAGTTCAAAGTCCAATTTGGTGGGACAGGACAGCATGCTTCCAAGTATCTCATTTTTCAAGTGATGCCAGTCGAACACAAAATGTCCCATTACTTGACCCAGTTTCACTACTGTGTCTTCAAGCTGTCCCGAAGCACTTAGTTTAATTTAGTTTAGAGATACAGCACGGGAACAGACCCTTCGGATCCACCGAGTCTGCACCAACCAGCGATCCTTGCACGTTAACGATATCCTGCACACACTAGGGAAATTTGCAATTAGACCAAGCCAATCCCGACATCACCAGTAGTTGGGATCGAACCAGGGTCTCTTGAGCTGCAAATGCTGTAAGGCAGCAACTCTACTGCTGCGCCACCGTGCCGCCACTATAAGCTCACTTAATAAACTGTGGATTATTTTTCTAGTGCAGTCGCTGCTATCACATTGGCAAATATTTGCTTAGCAGTCTTACACACCACAAATGAATAAACAGCATTGTAATCATGTTAGATGAGTAAAGAATCAGCCAGGATAACAGGAGGATGCTCCATAATTCTTGACCCACTCATGGATTTAGTTTACGTAAGCTAGAAAGATCAGATATCAGTACACCCAGCGCCAGTGTGTATTTTCTCCATCCAGCTGCCGTTCAATGGAAGCTATAATATTTTATATCTTCTCAAAATATAGAAGGGGCCTATTTGGCCATTTGTTTCTCTGCTGGGTGTCAGAGATGCCAATCGACCCCATTTCTCCATTTAGTTTCCTGTAACCTATTATTTTTCATATGCCCACAACCCCGTAGTTCTATTGTAATTCACCTACACATGAAGTAATGTGCAGTAACCGATGAATCTATTAGCACCACCAATTTGTGTGTGGGGGGGGGGCGAGGAACCAGAACACCCAGAAGACACACACATACTGTCAGAGAGAGAATGCTATAAACTGTGCACAGACAACACAGAAGGTCAGGATTGAAGGTACACAAAAGGCTGGAGAAACGCAGCAGGTGCAGCAGCATCTAAGGAGCGAAGGAGATAGGCGACGTTTCGGGTCGAGACCCTTCTTCAGGTCAGGATTGAACCTGGGTCTTTGGAATTTTGCAGCAGCAGCACTGCCTGTTACACCATTTTTGGGGCTTTTATTGAAGTGGTGTTGGCTTAATGGATCCTTGCTGGCTATTAGCCCTGTCCCATGGTACGAGTTCATTCCAAGAGCTCTCCCGAGTTTAAAAAAAATCAAACTCGTGGTAAGCACGGAGAATGAACGTAGCGGGTATGTCGGAGCTCGGGGAGGTCTCTTAGCGGCTCGTACTGCTAACGGCAGGTACTCAGGAAGACTCGCGAACGGCAGGTAAGCACGGGAAGACTCGTGAAGATTTTTTAACATGTTGAAAAATGCCCACGAGAGCCCCGAGTACCGACGACTGGCCATTACCGTAAATCTCCGAGTGTGAATCAGGGCAAACTCGGGAGAGCTCTTGTAATGAACTCGTACCGTGGGACAGGGCTTTAAAGAAGACTAGTTGGCTATGAAGCTGGATGGCTTTCAAAGCAGTCGGGACCACTGGGGTAATGTCAGTGCTTTGAACTGTCTATTCTCTGACTATCATGAAGTGAGTGAGGTTTCAAGGCCTTTTGAAATGACATTGGATACAACTAGCATTGTCGCATTTGTTCATCTGACGGTGCCAAAAAGACAGAGGTGCATTGTGCATACAAAAAACAAATCAAAGGAAAATTCTACAGATCAAAAGACCTGCACTGCATTCATTTCTGATCTGTGCCATCAATGATTGCATGGGTGCTAGAAACATTCGTAGATTTCCTAGGCAATGAGTCCCAAACAAAAAATATTTGGGAGCCTTCCACACCCACTATCTAAGAATATACAGTGTAAAAATACAGTGAGAGAGTATGAATGAGACTCCTTCCCATTCACCAAAGGAATGTGCAAATGGACAACCGGTTTTAAGGTAATTGACTCGCAGCATCAAGGCAAAATAGGAGAAAATGAGCAAAAACAGCCCCCCGCTTCCCCCCCCCCCCCCAGTGGTTTCAGAAACAACAAGTCCCGTGGTTAACTTTTATGTTCGGCGCTAAATTTCATTCAGGATGCACCACTGCTTCAGTAGGTGAAAAAAATAATAATTCTGTGACTCAGAATGTTCTAAAATGCTAAAACAACTACCACAGCAGTTTTTACAGTGCAGCTCATTTGTGATGTAGCAAACATGCTCCCAGTTTGCTCAGAACAAGAAGCAACAAACTTGTGATAATGACCAGAAGGTCTGGTTGGAAAGTAAATATTGATTGCTGCAGATAAATTAGCATATACACAGTTTGCACCATTGTTGGATGGTTTGAATAGCTCTTCTGCCAAAGTCAAGTTGAAAAAATATGAGATTTCAATAAAATGACAATACAGAAAGATCCCAGCAATGACTCTCCCTGAGATGGTGAAGAAGGGATAAACTTCTATTCCACACCAAATCCCTTTAACCTTCAATTCCCTGAGCTTTCAAAAATTGAACTACCACCACCATAAATACTTAGTTATAGAGTCATAGAAACATAGAAACATAGAAAATAGGTGCAGGAGTAGGCCATTCGGCCCTTCGAGCCTGCACCGCCATTCAATATGATCATGGCCGATCATCCAACTCAGTATCCTGTACCTGCCTTCTCTCCATACCCCCTGATCCCTTTAGCCACAAGGGCCACATCTAACTCCCTCTTAAATATAGCCAATGAACTGGTCTCAACTACCTTCTGTGGCAGATAATTCCAGAGACTCACCACTCTCTGTGTGAAAAATGTTTTCCTCATCTCGGTCCTAAAGGAATTCCCCCTTATCCTTAGACTTTGAGCCCTTGTTCTGGACCTCCCCAACATCGGGAACAATCTTCCTGCATCTAGCCTATCCAACCCCTTAAGAATTTTGTACGTTTCTATAAGATCCCCCTCAGTCTTCTAAATTCTAGCGAGTACAAGCCAAGTCTATCCAGTCTTTCCTCATATGAAAGTCCTGACATCCCAGGAATCAGTCTGGTGAACCTTCTCTGTACCCCCTCTATAGCAAGAATGTCTTTTCTCAGATTTGGAGACAAAAACTGTATGCAATACTCCAGGTGTGGTCTCACCAAAACCCTGTACAACTGCAGTAGAACCTCCCTGCTCCTATACTCAAATCCTTTCGCTATGAATGCTAACATACCATTTGCTTTCTTCACTGCCTACTGCACCTGCATGCCTACTTTCAATGATTGGTGTACCATGACACCCAGGTCTCGTTGCATCTCCCCTTTTCCTAATTTGCCACCATTAAGATAATAGTCTACCCACCTGTTTTTGCCACCAAAGTGGATAACCTCACATTTATCCACATTATACTGCATCTGCCATGCATTTTCCCACTCACTCAGCCTATCCAAGTGCACCACTTCCTCTGGCAGCTTGTTCCATTTTTGCTCTACCCTTTGTGTATAAAAAATTCCCCTCAGGTCTCTAATTTGAGTCCTGTTTCATTTGACTTGCAACCGAGTACAGTAGAGTAAATCAAAAGAGGCAGCAGTGATGCAATGGGCTGTGCTGATGGCTCACAGCTAGCGGGTTAGATCCTGACCTCTCATGCTGCCTATTTGTGGTTCGCACAATATCAGGGCCTTATTGGTTTCCCCCAGGTGCATCAGTGTCCTCCCATATCGCAAGGATATGCTGGATGGAAGGATACTTGGTTGTTGTAAGTTACCCTTCGTGTAGGGGGTGGTTCGGAGAATCACAGGAACAGTTAATGAGCACACGAGCGAAAATAAATTTCAGGCAAACGAGAGGGGAAATGGGATTGTCAGGAATTCGTAGTGGGAAATACAGGGAATATCAAAAAACACACGAGCCAGCAGTGTGAGTCGTACCAATGTCTAGGTTTGAGGAGTTTTATTTGCTTCACTTTGTTTTATTCTTGTCTGACTGCCATGATTGATGACTTTCCAACTGCCCTGCACAGTGGTGGCCTTACAAACACTGTACTGCTGTACTGCACAACAAACAATCACCTTACCATCAATTGTTTATACTAACATGTTCAATGTTATTTTTTAAAGTAGACCTGTCCCTAAGTCAGAAAGCATACTTTACTATTGAACAATGAAGTGTGCATTATCAACTGAAACCTTGAATCTTCAATTCAAACAACAGCCCTAAGTTTTCCGCAGAGACCGCTCCCTCCGTAACTCCCTGGTCAATTTGTCCCTTCCCACCCAAAACCCCCCCTCCCCTGGTACTTTCCCTTGCAACCACAGGAAATGCTACACTTGTCGCTTTACTTCACCCCTCGACTCCATCCAAGGACCCAAGCAGTCTTTCCAGGTGAGGCAGGGGTTCACCTGCACCTCCTCCAACTTCATCTATTGCATCAGCTGCTCTAGGTGTCAACTGCTCTACATCGGTGAGACCAAGCGCAGACTTGGCGATCGCTTCGCCCAACACCTCCGCACAGTTCGCATTAACAAACCCGATCTCCCAGTGGCTCAGCACTTCAACTCCCCCTCCCATTCCGTATCCGACCTTTCTGTCCTGGGCCTCCTCCATGGCCAGAGTGAGTCCCACTGCAAATTGGAGGAGCAGCACCTCATATTTCGCTTGGGTAGTTTACACCCCTGCGGGATGAACATTGACTTCTCCAATTTCAGGTAGTTCTTGCTTTCTCCCTCCTTGCCTACCCGTGTCATCCAGAGATGCTGCCTGACCCGCTGAGTTACTCCAGCACTTAGTGTTCTCAGGGGACTGGAATGTTGGCATCACTTTGCTCGGAGCTGGCATAGACCTTATTGCCAGAATTGTCTCCGTATGTGTTATGAATAAGTAGATATTTTCACATAGTCAAAACATTTACAATTCAACAGCTTTTAAAGAAATAAATTAAAAGCAACTTTAAGAATAGTGATCCATTGCATTTTAATTGATCTAACGTTAGTTCAACACAGAAAATTAGAATCTTTAATCATGGGATCAATCCACCACAATTCAATAACATACTGTCTAACTTGCTGAACTTGACATAAAAACTGTTAAGTCCACCTACTACTTAAACTGGTTGAATGTTATAAATTTATTTCGCAATTAAAGAAACATTTCAAAAAATGTCGAATTGGGTTCTTATGCTTAATTTTAAGAGTTTAATAGTTCGCAAGCAGTGCAGTGAACAGAGGCCAGTAGGCTGCTGACACCTCCGACCTAGCTGCTGGCACCTCTCAAAAATAGATTCAAGTTCAGGAGAGATTTTTTTAATTAAACTCACCCAAAGATCACAAAAATAATAGATCCCATTGAAAGTAATCTCTGCTTGAAATTACTGGATCTTTTGCAATGATCTGATCAATCTGAGGTGAATGGAACCAAAAATATTGGGAGTAACTGGGCTATACCAGCAAATGCTGGTTCACACCAAAGATAGACTCAAAATGCTGGCGCAACTCAATGGGACAGGCAGCATCTCTGGAATGGGTGACGTTTTGGGTCGAGACCCTTCTTCAGACTGAAACATCACCCATACCTTCTACCCAGAGATGCTGCCTGTCCCGCCGAGTTACTCCTGCATTTTAAGTCACATATTAGCCCTGTTTTTAACACTGCCATTGGTTAGTTTACAATATATTGTAATAATGAATAATGAGGATTATCATATTGATGAATGATCATGAATACATGTTGCAGGTTAGTATTTTAAATGGATTAAATTCAAAATGTAACCTTTTCTCTTTGTATGATTATCCCATTTGATTACAAATGTAATTCCCTTTATCCCAGGGAATTAAATTAGAATATTCTCTTTTTTTAAAATTTTACTTTTAGAACTGTAGGTTACTCCTTGAAACCTTGGTTCAGCAATTCAATAAGGTAGTATTTTTTTAATACACCAAGCAAATGACTTGCGGCACAAAACTGTTAACAGAATGCGGATAACATAATCAATATAGTTGATGTTGTGAAATAGAGAAGGGATATGAGCTCAGGAGGCTGCATGCATATCAAACCGGTAAAGCGAGTCTTAAAAGGAGGATCAAAATCTGCTTGAGGTCCAAGCCTTACTGCAATGAAATAGATGGTGACACCATTGAAGCCAGCCACCACTACTCCAATCAGTCAAGCTCATGGACTAAATGTGCACGAAGTAACTGCATGTGCTGGTTTAAACCAAAGATAGACACAAAATTCTGGAGTAATAGGCAGTAACAGGAACTTGAACTTGAGAGATGGAATGGGTGACGTTTTGGGTCGAGAAACTTCTCATCGTCTATATCCTCCCCTTTCCCTTTCCCGTGACTTTCAGCCTGAAGAAGGGTCTCGACCCGAAACTTCACCCATTCCTTCTCTTCAGAGATGCTGCCTGTCCCGCTGAGTTACTCCAGCATTTTGTGTATATCCATCATGCTTAGAGCGCAAAAGGAAAGCCTTTCTCTTGGTGCATTGGAACAGGGGACATTCGAAGACCACCCAATACTTCACCCAGCTCATATCTCTTTTGACATGCTGGCCATTTTGTTCCTTGGAGACGTAGGGTGCCCACTCCTGAGATCAGCCAGCAAAGTTTTGCTTCTCAAGCAACACTTGTGCAGGAGTTACCACTTTAAAAGTCCAGAACCGCACTGCTTCTATGCACAATTCATTGTGCATTGTGGACCGAGGAATTGTCCCCCAGGGCATGAATGAAAGTAACACTCATCCCCCACACATTGTCATTGTGGCATATGTTTCACATCCTGAAGAGTTTCTCACCCATTGTCTGAATCTACATTTTAGTTGTCAATATACTGATAAACCAATATTCCCAGGAAGCCTTTCTAACTGCTGAACATCACAAGCAATCCATCTTCTGTCATTGCAAACACCTTTCATCAATGAGTTTACAGGCAATGATCTGAACGAAGGTATTGACTAATTTCACCCGCATTTATCCAGAACTGCCGTCGGGACATCAACCGCCTCGACTTCTCCACTCCCCTGTCTCACTCCATTCTCTCCCCCCCCGAACGTACTGCCATCGACTCACTCCGTAACAACCCAGACTGGGTTATCAAACCCGCCGACAAGGGAGGTGCCGTGGTAGTCTGGCGCGTCGATCTCAACAAAGCGGAGGCCATGCGCCAGCTCTCGGACACCTCCTCCTACTTACCCCTGGACCATGACCCCACTGACGAACACCAGGCCACCATCTCGAGCACCATAACTGACTTCATCAGCTCCGGCTCCCTACCCTCCCTAGCCTCCCACCTCATTGTTTCCCAGCCCCGCACGGCCCGATTTTACCTTCTCCCCAAAATCCACAAACCCGACTGCCCTGGCAGACCCATTGTCTCTGCCTCTTCGTGCCCCACCGAACACATTTCCACATACCTTGACTCCATCCTATCCCCCTTTGTTAAATCCCTCCCCACCTATGTTCAAGACAACTCAGACACTCTCCATCGGCTCCGTGCATTCCATTCTCCATCCTCTCATCTTTACCATGGATGTCCAGTCACTCTACACCTCCATCCCCCACCAGGACGGTCTCAAAGCCCTCCGGTTCTTCCTCAACCAGAGGAGCAACCCATACCCGTCCACTGACACCCTCCTCCGCCTAGTGGAGTTGGTCCTTACCCTCAATAACTTCTCTTTTGATTCCTCCCATTTCCTCCAAACACAAGGCGTAGCTATGGGCACACTCATGGGCCACAGCTACGCTTGCCTCTTTGTCGGGTACGTCGAACAATCCTTGTTCTCGGCATACCAGGGCCCCATCCCCGACCTTTACCTCCGTTACATTGACGACTGCTTTGGTGTCACCTCCTGCACCCACACACAACTGACTGACTTCATCCATTTCACCACCAACTTCCATCCGGCACTCAAATACACTTGGACCATTTCCAACATTTCCCTACCATTCCTTGACCTCACCATCTCTATTGCAGGTGATACACTCCTGACCGACATCCACTACAAACCAACTGACTCCCACAGCTACCTGGACTACTCTTCCTCCCACCCTGCTTCCTGTAAGGACTCCATCCCCTATTCCCAATTCCTCCGTCTATGCCGCATCTGCTCCTAGGATGAGGTGTTCCACAACAGGTCATCACAAATGTCCTAAGTCTTCAGAGAACGGAGATTCCCCTCCCCCACTATAGATGAGGCTCACACCAGGGTCTCCTCCATACCCCGCAACACTGCCCTCTCTCCCCATTCCCCCACTCGCAACAAGGGCAAAGTCCCCCTGGTCCTCACCTTTCACCCCACCAGCCGGCAAATACAACACATAGTCCTCCGCCAGTTTCGCCACCTCCAACGTGACCCCTCCACTCGCCACATCTTCCCATTTCCCCCCCTGTCTGCCCTCTGCAAAGACCGCTTCCTCCGCAACTCCCTTGTCAATGCCACTTGTCCCTTCACCTCCCCCCTCCACTCCTTTCAGGGACCCAAGCAGTCCTTCCAGGTCCGACAGAGGTTCACCTGCATCTCCTCCAACCTCATCTACTGCATCCGCTGCTCCAGATGCCAGATGATCTATATTGGTGAGACCAAGCGGAGGCTTGGCGATCGTTTCGCCGAACACCTCCGCTCATCCGCATTAACCAACCCGACCTCCCGATGGCTCAGCACTTCAACTCCCCCTCCCATTCCATATCCGACCTCCCGGTCCTGGGCCTCCTCCACGGCCAGAGTGAGCAACACCGCAAGTTGGAGGAACAGCACCTCATATTCTGCTTGGGGAGTCTGCATCCTTTGGGCTTGAACATTGAATTTTCTCAATTCTGTTAACCCTTGCTGTCTCCTCCCCTTCCCACCTCTCCCTCAGCCCTCGGGCCCTGGCATTCCCTCTCTCTCTATCTCTCCCCCACCTTAGTCGCACTAGCTTCTCATTTTCACATCACAAACAGCTTCAATGGCTTGTTCCCTTTATCATCGATACTTTTTTGCATATCTTTCATTCATTGTTCTTTATCTCTCCACATCACCGTCTATATCTCTCGTTTCCCTGATCCCTGACCAGTCTGAAGAAGGGTCTCGACCCGAAATATCGCCTATCTCCTTCGCTCCTTAGATGCTGCTGCACCCGCTGAGTTTCTCCAGCCTTTTGTGTACCCTTTATCAGAGTCACTTGTAGTTACAGCCTGTATGCCTGAAGTGTTCATGTTTCTGCTGTTGATGTACTGGGGATTAAATCTTTTGTAAGGCAGTCAGGTGAACACAGAATATTATAATAAAGCTCTGCAGCATTAGACAAAGATAAAAATATCATATTAATTGCACAATTGTGTTGTAAATGGAATCATTCTTTGTCACGAATGGGTCATTAATCAATTTGGTAAACTAACCACAGTGTTTTCAGTAGACTAAGCTCAAATAGGCCACTTTATCCTATGGTACACAAAAGGCTGGAGAAACTCAGCGGGTGCAGCAGCATCTAAGGAGCGAAGGAGATAGGCGACGTTTCGGGTCGAGACCCTTCTTCAAATGCCCAGGCAACAGATCAATTACTCAAATGAGAAACAGCTGGAATCAAGCACATTACTAACTGAACAGAAAATGTGCTGGAAATATTCAGCGAGGAGGACACTTATAATTTCTCAATACACTCCTTCTTCGGAAGAATGCAATGATAACATCAGTCGAGTTGAGGGAGTACATGAATAGAAGCCCGTACAGCCATTGGTGCGTCAATCTTCAAAGCAGCGGAATGAATTCACAGCTAACAATGACCGAAGTATAACGGTAAGATGATAAAACTAGAACTACCAGATGAGATCTATGAGGGTGTGAGCGGAGGGCACGTAGTCCCTCAACTCGACTCCTCATAAAATAAAGATCAAACTTCAAACTGGTAAGTTCTCGTTTAATCTTACTATTTTACTTCGGAGTCACGTGAGTGACTACGTGAAGACTTCAAAGCACTGTGAATTCACGCCGCAGACTCAAATCCGACGTTCACACTGCCTGGATTGACTCAAAAGTCGTTAACAATCAATCATGCATCAGTAATACATTTGTTAAATGAAATAACAGTTTATTTACAAACAAATCATAACAAACCCCTCTAACTCAGGGGAAAAGTGTAACAGTACTGACACCAGAATCAGCAAACACCCCGAGCCTTGAAATCGGCTTGTGATAAAACCTCTGAAAAGTTAGCTCACTGGACCATCCTGCGGCCGCGAGGACCTTGAAATCGTTTGCACCGACACCTTACTGTGTGGTTTTTTTGTGACTAATAAACAAAGCCAACTCTGTTCCTCTCAGAGGTTTAGTAATCTCAATGTAACGAGATAAATGTGAGACTACACAGAAGCGATCATCTGCGGGGTATGCTGAAAACACAATCTTACATCCTGTCATGCCTCTTTTATTATGTTTAAGCAAATCATAGACATAAAATATAATGGCATCAGCCGACACATGCATTCTATCTAGCCGTAGCTTTTGCAACATTTATACACGTTGAGCTGAAACCAACGCCATAAGCATGACCACCTTCATAGATAATTTGGCTACTGATAGGCTTGTAACCGGAGCCCACTGGCGAAGAGCCATAAAAACCTCACTCACATTCCAAATACCGGCATACCTGGGTTTAGGAGGATTAAAATTGAAAAACTCCCTTCATGAATCGTGAAACTAACGGATGTGTCCCTACTGTATGCAATTCTGCATTCATAGGTAAATAAGAAGACAGAGCACTTCTGGCTGAATTAATCGCACTGTAACTTAATTTTTTGGTCAAAATAAAGAGTTGGCAAACTCCAATACATCCGTGATCCCTGCAGTGTGATATACAATATCCTGCTGTAGGCAGAATTGCTTCCACTTCCTTATATAGGTGATATCTTGCTGCTGTGTACTATCCCTGCAGGCCGACATGAGAACATCCACAGTCCGATGAGACAGTCCTCTCCCCAGGTATGGCCTCCTTAAAATCTGCAAATTAACAGATCAATACGATCCTATAAAGGATGTTGATCCCCAGTGACTGGATTTACCAGTAGATTTTTATTCTTGGGCATAAGCATGTAAGGCTCCCTAGCCATTTGTAATACAACGGGAAACCATGCTCGTGTAGGCCAATAGGGCACTACCAATACCCCTGAAGCAGAGTCCTCCTTGATCTTTTGCAAACATCTGCTGATGAGACAGAATGGAGGAAATACATACACAAACATTCCTCCCCCAATGCAGCGAAAATGCATCCACTGCTACTGCCCCAGGATCTGGTTACCATGAAACATATCTAGGTAACTGATGATTTAATCGAGATGCACACAAGTCAATATCTGGCAATGCATACTGATCAATCATTTGGTTAAATACATCCTGATTTAACATCCATTCAATGTTGTCATTAACTGACGTGACCTCTTCCTGGCAAATAAAGTGCTGAAAGCCAGATATTTTGGTCAATACACCAGCTCCAAATCTGGTTAGCCAGTCTATCACAAGACTGTGACTTAACTCCACCCATGTGGTTTACATATGCCATTGCTGTGGTGTTGTGAATCTGAGCTGCACATGCAGATCCCTCCTTGTAGAACAATAAGCTTTGAGCCCATACCAGGTGCCCAACAACTCTAAATAATTAATCCCTCTTAATTGAGGAAGCGATGTCTCATCCACATTCCATCTGCCTCCACAACTAGAAGACATATCTGTTGCACCCCAACCCAGTGCACTTACATCAGTCTGTAATATCAGTGACGGTGATTCCACAAAAACCTTCCTTAAATTTTTTGAAACATGTACTATCCACCATTGTATGTCAGCAATCGCCCCAGCTGACAACTGCATAGGCCTATCAAAAATGGCCCCTTTGTATTCTCAGTGCCTGTTCCTTTGATGGTTGTAATTGTTGATAATGCAGAGGATCATACTGCACAGCTGGAAAGGCTGCAACAACTTCCCAATAAAACTGCTACTTGTCTAATCGAAGGCCGTTGTTCTCCAACGAGATTAACACAGTCCTCAATTAACTGATTCAATTTATCCCTGGGCAAAGTTACCAACATGTGATTGGAATTAATGGTAAATCCCAGATAATCAATAATTTGGACTGATGATAATTTAGATTTATCTGGGTGAATAACAAATCCCATTTGTTCAAAAGTGATTTTAACAACTGAAACTGATGATTGAGTTTCAGCATGAGTCTTTCCAACAATCAGAATATCATCTAAATAGGCCATTACCACATGCCCCTGAGCTCTAAGTAATGCTAACACAGGTTTTACCAATTTAGTAAATAATCTAGGAGCTGAAGTTAATCCATTCGGCAATGTCCTGAATTGCCACAGCTCAGTCATCCAAATAAATTTCAAATATCTTCTATCATCACCATGAATAGACACTGCGTAATACGCATTCTTTAAATCAATGGTTGCCATATAATACCCTTTGGACACTAGATGTTTGCCCGTGGTAAAGGTCTCCATTTTGAAATGCCTATAACAAACAAATTTGTTCAAATTCGATAAATCCAGAATAATTCTACATCCCCCAGTCTTTTTAGATCTGGGAAATATACTTGACAGAAATTGTTGACTTTGATAGACAGAAGGCTCAATTACCCCTTCTTATGTAACGACTGAATCTCTGCTTGAATAAGCACATTTTCCTCATCTGAAAAATAAGTTTACGACTAGGAAAATGTTGATTAGGTAGACTGTCCTTATAGTAAAATCCAATTTTTCACCCCTTCAATACACTAAGTATGAACAAATCTGATGTCAACTGCTGCCATTGTTTGAGAAACAATTTTAACCTTCCCCAATTTGAACAGGAACATCAGATTAATTCATCGTCTGTCAATGTTATATTCCTTACCAGCATCTTTCCTTGCGGCCTTGTTGTCCTCGACTTCTTGTAGAGAACCTTTTTTGCCTTGCTTCCAGCTGGCTTAATGAGGGCCATGGTTATAACAACCTCATAACAGTCTTTGACCCTTTTTGCAAGGTTACCACCAAACAACAGATTTCGTGGTGGTACACTGGTCAGTTTGCACAACTCGCCAAATTCGGGTTAGCACTGGCCTAATAGTGGCCCTCCCGATATTATTAATTTCAAAATGCATTACAAAGGAGTCCCAATTCATCCTGGTGTGCTTCAACCATATCATTTGTATCAATAACTTTCACCACGAGCTGTAATACCTGCTGACAACAGTTTAAGCACTTTTTTAAAAACTTCATCTCCTGGGCCCTAGCAGGCAAACCCATCTATGCAAATTTGGTGATTAACCACCGGTACCTTCAGGATATCACAATTAACAGGAGCTTTATAGTTTTTTGCTACTTCATCCATAGCTAGCTCCTGTAACTGGTGGGAGAGCATATACTGAATGGCTTCGGCCAATTCTACATCAATCGCCTTTCCTGCCTCTCTACACTCAGCAAACTTCCCAGCAATGTTCGGAATTACCTCCAACCGAACACCTTTACTGCTCTCCCCCAGCATAGAAACAGTGTCAGCAAACTGCCCTGATAGAACATCCTCCTCACAGGCAGGATAGTTCTGCAGCCCTGAAACAGGTGCTGCTAGCACAAGCTCTCCATCAGCCTGGCTTGGGCACCACTCCTCCCACGGAGCTGGTCCCTGTCGAGCATTCTTTTGTAATAGAATCTCGACGTGGGAGAGCCGTGAGCAAACGGACTCTCCTATGGAGGGTATAACCTCCAGGCCCGACTCATTTACGGGCCACAGAGACTTGCCAGTGGCCTTCCGCCCTACTGGCAAGCCTCCACTGCCCCCCGGCAGTGGGTCCGCAACCACTGGCTGTGTAGCCAGCACCGGACCAGGTGTACCAGACGGGCCTCCATCCTCAACACTCTCCTGCCACTTTTCCTTTTCTACCCCCGGAGCACCTCGCCGACACCTTCTTCACTTTCTGCAACATTCTCTAAGCCCAAACCGTCGCAGAAAATGACATGCGGTAAAAATTTTTTAAAAACCTTACCTCTTTAAACTTGTTTAACGAAGAACTGCAAATGCTGGAGAATCGAGGGTGAAGTCTGAAGAAGGGTCTCGACCTGCAACGTCGCCCATCTCCCTCGCTCCTTAGATGCTGCTGCACCCGCTAAATTCTCCAGCTCTTCGTGTAACCCGCGGTTTAAACTTACCGCTCGGAGGAGCGCTGCTGCTCCAACCGGCCGACTGCACCAGCGTCTGACGTCATGACGCACCAACGGCTGTACGGGCTTCTATTCACGTAGTCACTCACGTGACTCCGAAGTAAAATCAAGAGTCAAGAGTGTTTTATTGTCATGTGTCCCAGATAAGACAATTAAATTCTTACTTGCTGCAGCACAACAGAATATGTAAACGTAATACAGAATGGGAGATAAAGTTCAGTGTCTCTATAGACCATAGACCACAGACCATATATACACAATAAATAAACAGATAAAGTGCAACAGTAATAATAGACTGTTATTGTTCAGAGCTTATTTGATGTTGTGTTTAATAACCTGATGGCTGTGGAGAAGAAGCTGTTCCTGAACCTGGATGTTACACCAAAGCCTGTTCTGCTTTCCAAATAAACAGCAAATCAGATCGCAAGCAAATTAAATGTTTGTTGTGGCCAAAGGATGCAATGTAAAGAATTAAATGCTGTAATTTAATCAAGGGGTTCACAGAGGTGAGGAAGCTGCCGAATGAGGCTCAATGCTTCATTGAGATTGTCTGAGTCTTCAAAATGAAACCCAGCCATTTATTCATGATTTTTCATACAGCATAGATTCCGTGGAAGAGCAGCATTTAATAACAACCAAAGGTAGAACTGACGTTTCTTCCTGGAGGAATTTTGCAAGGAGAAGCTCAAGCTTTGGTGCATCAGGTAGATTATGTTACACATGGGACGACCCTGCGATATATCTTAGAGCACTGACCGCTCAGTATGAATAATGGTGACTCCAGACAATTGCAGCAACACTGTGAAAGAATTGCTGCATTTTACTCAGGTAGGTAGATATCCTAATATCTATACCGGCTGCCTATGAGAATTCTCATGGATCGGTCTGGCCAATTTATTATATATTGCACAGTAAATCTCTGATAATCTGACATGCTCAGGACATTGATCATGCCGGACTGGCAGATTTTCAGAACTATTTAATGTAATTACCATTAATACACTAACATAATTTTAATACACAATTTTCAGATGTCACACAGTACAGTAATAAAATTTCATTGAGCCAGATAAGTTTAAAGCTGCATGGGGAACTGATGCCCCACTCAATGGTAAAGGAACGTTGGTCTCCATGAGAGGAAATGGTTTGACTCGCAGGAGAAAACTTTCCCCTATCTTTCCCCAGGTTAGCAGCAGGATACCCTTGGGTATCTCATAAATTACCTGCCTCCTCTTTCTTGACTATTGTGCAGTAACCTCAGGAGGGCTCAATGTTCCCTCCTGAGCTATGGTAAAACTACCTCTTGAAATGTGTTATTCACATAATCCTCAACATCTTCAAAATAAGAAGTTCTGCTGGAATGGAAGCAGAGATTGTTTCTGCATGTACGATAGCCAATCAAGATACTGCCAACATAAAATAGGCACCAATAAATCAATTGGGAATTCTGAAGAAATTTCTGTGCCTACCAAATCTGGGGAATTATTTAGATACTTTGGAGCCGAAGATCTAAAAGGTTTGGAAGAATGTAAGAAATTAAGAAATAAGAGTGGGTCCTCTGGGTGATGACACATTAATTGCCTGATTTCACATACCTTCAATTAACAACTATCTCAGTTTATGACTTGAAGTGCACAATTCACCAAGCAGCAATTCATTTTACAGGGAAGTTACAAATTTCCATTATGGGCCTGTTTTCCTACATTACTTCGAAATAGAGAGTTCTAATCTTTAGACTACGACAAATAAAAATAGTTTCTCTCCATTTACCCTATTACACCCTCCATAATCTTTGAAAATCCAATCAAATTATCTTATACCCTCCATGGAAAACAATCCTCCAATCTCTTTATAAATTAACCCTCGATGGATGTCTGGATATCATTGTGGCAATTCCCCTCTGCACACTGAGGTCTTGTTCTTCTTCCGGTAGGTCGATGTAACCAGGGCTTCATTTAATTGCAGTATAGGTATTCCCCTTATTCTCCTTTCCATTAACCTTTTCAATTATTTTCTGCACCTGTCCATTAATTTTAATGACCTATGTGCATGGATAACCAGGTCTCTTTAGTTTTCCACGGCTTCTAATTTATCTACCATACAGAAAGTACTCTTTATAGATCCAAAAGGGATAACCTTACAATTGCCCATGCTCTGATATGTTGCCTGGGGCCTGTTCCGTTTCACCGGACACCTGAAGATGGAAATGGTTACTGGAGGGTGGATGTGGTCAGTTCATCTGGCCTTTAGCCTCCCATAAAAGTAATTGTTTCTGGCAGGCACCACAGATGGCAACAAGCCTTGCCCAAGATGATCCAACCCATTGGAATCTCTCTCACCCTCAGGTAATTTGTTAAGTTTGTCACTTTATTCTTCATGCACGTCAGAAGATTTTTAATCAGGCAGGGAAGGAAATTGACCTCCTCCCAAACAGAGTGCTGCCCCGGTCCCAAATCATTGAAAATATCCAATGTGGTTTCACTGCATGAGCTGGGAACTTTGACTACGCCTTTTGGTCTTATTTGAGTACTATGATTTTAGCAGTATATCATTCGATATGTGATTTGACAAGACAGCTCTCTCGCACTTCTATCTTCTTTTCAGGCAAATCCTATACATCTGTCTGTTTCCCTGAATGTTAATGATCTCACATATCATGCAGACAAGAGCTTCCTGACACTTGTTTGATGTTACTGAAAGTGTTCAGTGTTGATTTCATGCAGTTTCTTTGAACCCTAAGCTGTGTTCTCTGAGATGTCATCTTAACTCAATAAACTTAAAATAACCTGACATGAGTTGAAAGCATCATGTATTCCAGTAAATGAGAAAGAGAAAGAGAAAAAAAGAGTAAGTACAACTTGAATCAAATATATTGACACACACTGAGCCAAACAGGATAAGACAGCAGGAGTGCAAGTAGATGCATCCATACAAAATAAGCTTTAGACAATAGTATATTTAATGAAGATAATTTGCAAGACTATCTTCATTAACGTATGGAAAGGAAATTTTCTCTCATTTACTTGTGTCAAATTTTTAATATAACTGTGGCTGTGTGTTATATTCATTTTTAATTCACAATTTGTCACAACCCGGTTAGATTTTGAAAGAGAAGTGCTTTTGCTACAAAATGATTTCTGCAATACTGATGCAATGGGTCTAGGATTACCAAGGTAGGATCTGTAGACCCTTCCACAGATGGGGCAGGAGCTGGCTGACAGAGTTGGCAGGTAGTGGATTGTTAGGTGGCAGTGATTGCTACTGGAAATAACACTTCAAAGACTTTCTCAACCATGACTCTGTTCTTCATATTACCTCCCAGGACTCCAATCCATGCAAGCCTAGCCTGATCAGCAAGGCATCCTAAAGGCTGTATCTCAACCAAAATAACAAGATCTTGCGAACAAACAGCTTCCTTTCCCAAAAATCCTAATGGTTGATGGTGAACAGCTTCAGTCACATATCCCCAAGCTCAGTGCCTTCATCTGCAAAGAGGAGTCTTCTTGTTGTCAGCCACATGGAAAATCAATGGCACTTCCTCCCACTGGCCTTTCTTATGGTATTTGATGCCATCCCAGTTTGCTGTAAACTGCAACATTATGGAGGTCACTCATGCTCAATGGGAAGCGACCTGGTTTTCCTTTTCCTTGAGCAGCCTGAGCTGCCTCAGGATCCTTGGCAATAAGGTTGTCTTCCCTTGGCATCTAACTGCTTCCATGTTCCAGTGCATCCAACAGGGCATGGCCATGTGATCATTGTGAGCCTAATGTAGAATGTATTTGGGTGCTCAATATGAGATTCTGATCTCTGCCCCTCCAGAAAATACTGTTTATTCCAGAATAAGGGTCTGAAGAAGGTTCTCGACCCGAAACGTCGCCTATTTCCTTCACTCCATAGATGTTGCCTCACTCACTGAGTTTCTCCGGCATTTTTGTCTACCATCGATTTTCCAGCATCTGCAGTTTCTTCTGAAACATTTATTCCAGAATCATCGTTTATTTCAAAACTTTACTAACCTCACTATGAAGAGGACAAAAGCCAGAGGAGGAGGTGGAGGTTGAGATTGGGGAGCGAGCCGAGCAGATGGCAGAGGAGGACTAGAAAATCACCAACTACGGATGAAGTGAGGTCTTCTCTGGAGACACTGTCTTACATGAAGATTCTCTAGGTACCACAAGCTTAGCACCCAGCTGGGTTGTAATCATTTTGGAAAAAATGGTCAGACAACACACTTCTTTGTAGTCAATAGCCAAGATCCCAGGCAAGAAATAATTATGATTTGGGTTGCATACCATCTGTAGTAAGTCCCATTTGAGAATAACGGGTAAGCCATTTAAAACGGAGATGAGGAAAAACTTTTTCACACAGAGAGTTGTGAGTCTGTTGAATTCTCTTCCTCAGAGGGCAGTGGAGGCTGGCTCTCGGTATGCTTTCAAGAGAGAGCTAGACAGAGCTCTTAAATATAGCGGAGTCAAGGGATATGGGGAGAAGGCAGGAACAGGGTACTGATTGTGGATGATCAGCCATGATTTTTCACACAAACAAATTCTCTGCCACAGAAGGTAGTTGAGGCCAGTTCATTGGCTATATTTAAGAGGGAGTTAGATGTGACCCTTGTGGCTAAAGGGATCAGGGGGAATGGAAAGAAGGCAGGTACAGGATACTGAGTTGGATGATCAGCCATGATCATATTGAATGGCGGTGCAGGCTCGAAGGGCCGAATGGCCTACTCCAGCACCTATTTTCTATGTTTCTATGTTTCTATGATCACTTTGAATAGCGGTGCTGGCTCGAAAGGCCAAATAGCTTACTCCTGCACCTATTGTCTATTAGAGGCACTTACACAAGCCATAATCAATGACTGCACTCAAAGATGCAATCTTGTTTAAATTTAGCCATGTCGAGTAACCAGTTTCCATGATAGAGTATTCTGCAGGTGCCTGGGCAGAACTATCAAAACGGTGGGGAAGGGTTTGCTTCTTTACTTGTAAAAGGACCCAGGCAATCAGTCAATACTGCCATTACATCATTAGCCACTGCACTTACAAGGGTTTCTCACCATAACCAGAGAACCATTCTGTTCCAATAACTGACGATTAAGGATCCTTACGTAGAAGTGCTTTGATTTGAGTCTATATACTTGTTTCGCAATTACCATCAGCACAATTGTCCATCTAAATCTCAAATACAACTGTGCGAGGATTATATTCAGAAATGAACCTAAATCAGTTCAAACATGCCTGGATCACAGCAACAAAATGTTTTGGATTGTGGAAGCAAGTTAATCTATGGGATTGATTGGTCATGGTGTTCAGTTATCAAACGAGTCTAATCCTAAATCAATCTCACCAAGTTATGCCTATTTCACGTACTGATCTCATCTGTACATTTTTAATCATCAACCAATTAAGTCTAAATTATAGCAACATTAATAAGATCTATCTTTAATTACCAATTTAAAGCATTATCGTAATTATTTGGTTATTTATTCATTCAATCCTGCTCGCTGTAATTCTAAGGATGATGAAAAATTGCTTAGGCATGGCATTGATTCCTTTCAAACATTCAAGAGAAGCTGAACAGGAGGTAAAAATGCTAATATAATCTGAACTGGTACATATAAAAGCGTTCTGTGACCGAAATTTCTGCCTTGCTAATTTCTGTGCAGAGACTGGGCCAAGTGAATTTACAATGGGCTTCCTAGATTTAAGATGTTAATAGAGTTACCTTTGCCCATTTTGGGTGAATTTGAGACATTTGGTCGTGTGCAGTGTCCATATTTATTTCATGAGGTGCTGGCAAACGAGGCACTCAAAGGGAGTTCACATGCGACCAGTTTCACTGCCTAGTATCTGATTGAAATGTATATGTCACAAATAAAAAGTCAAGCAACAGCCTTTTCATAGACACAAAAAGCTGGAGTAACTCAGCAGGTCAAACAGCATCTTTGAAGAAAATAAATAGGTGGCGCTTTGGGTCAAGACTGAAGAAGAGTCTCGACCCAAAGCGTCACCTGTTCCTTTTGACCAGAGATGCTGCCTGACACGCTGTGTTAATCCAGAATTTTGTGTCTATCTTCGGTTTAAACCAGCATCTGCCATTCCTACCTTCACAACAGTGTTTTCATTTTGGACACAGGTCTTGCTTAAATAGCTTACTTCAAAACTTCATAACCAGTAGAGTAACAAGGAAATGGTTTTGTACAAGATGCCAGAGAGAAACCAGGAGCACTTGGAGGATTGTATGAAACTGTGGCAAAATGGAATGAGAGGGATTTAAAAAGGAAGCTGCAAATTTTAAACAGAACCGTTTTTGGATAGGAAAGTGACGTACAATGGCCAATCAGCTGGAGGAAGATGGAGGATATGAGCAGCAGAGTATTAAATGTCCGTACTTTTATTAAGAATATAAAGAGAAGGGGAAAGGTGTGACAGGGGGCCACTAGGGCAATAATAGACTGAGGAGCAGTGACATGTGATGGGCAGATGGTGCCAGTTTGGGAGTGATGATTGGTGGAGATGGGGGACAGAAGCAAGTGGGCGATAAGTTCAAGCTGAGATCAGTATAAAAAGAAGGAACCAAGAGATCAGAACCAGTGATGGTTCCACGTGTAAGGGGAAATGCATCAGGTGTAATAGCCTTAATTATTATGATTAATTCTACAGCATTTACATGAGGAATGGATCAAACCGAGAAGGTAGATGACATTCTTCATTCAACGGTTAGTGGGAACATTCAACATATGGTGAGGAACAACCTGATAACTGAGGCATGGGAAGGACATTACCTGGATGAATGGATTGTGGATGATCAGCCATGATCACTTTGAATGGCGGTGCTGGCTCGAAGGGCCGAATGGCTTACTCCTGCACCTATTGTCCATTAGAGGCACTTACACAAGCCATAATCAATGACTGCACTCAAAGATGTAATCTTGTTCAAATTTAGCCATGTCGAGTGACCAGATTCCATGATAGAGTATTCTGCAGATGCCTGGGCAGAACTATCAAAACTGTGGGGAAGGGTTTGCTTCTTTATTTGTAAAAGGATCCAGGCAATCAGTCAATACTGCCATTACATCATTAGCCACTGCACTTACAAGGGTTTCTCACCATCACCATAGAACTGTTCTGTTCCAATAATTGACGATTAAGGATCCTTACGAAGAAGTGCTTTGATTTGAATCTCTATACTTGTTTCACAATTACCATCAGCACAATTGTTCATCTCAGATACAACTGTGCGAGGATTATATTCAGAAATGAACCCAAAATCAGTTCAAACATGCCTGGATCACAGCAACAAAATGTTTTGGATTGTGGAAGCAAGTTAATCTATGGGATTGATTGGTCATGAAGTGTTCAGTTATCAAACGAGTCTAATCCTAAATCAATCTCACCAAGTTATGCCTATTTCATGTACTAATCTCATCTGGACATTTTTAATCATCAAGCAATTAAGTCTAAATTATAGCAACATTAGTATGATCTATCTTTAATTGCCAATTTAAAGCATTATCATAATTATTTGGTTATTTATTCATCCTGTCATTTTTAACAGAACCGTTTTTGGATAGGAAAATGATGTGGCCAATCAGCTGGAGGAAGATGGAGGATATGAGCAGCAGTATTAAATGTCCGTACTTTTATTAAGAATATAAAGAGAAGGGGAAGGGTGTGACAGGGGCCAGTAAGGCAATAATAGACGGAGCGGTGAAGGGTGATGGGCAGATGGTGCCAGTTTGGGAGTGATGATTGGTGGAGATGGGGAACAGAAGCAAGTGGGTGATAAATGCAAGCTGAGATCAGTATAAAAAGAAGGAACCAAGAGGAGGGATACCAGATCAGAACCAGTGATGGTTCCACGTGTAAGGGGAAATGTATCAAGTGTAATAGCCTTCATTATTATGATCAATTCTACAGCATTTACAGTAAGAATGGATCAAGCCGAGAATGTACATGACACTCTTCATTCAACGGTTAGTGGGAACATTCAACATATGGTGGGGAACAACCTGATAACTGAGGAATGGGAAGGACATTACCTGTATGAATGGAAGGAGTTACAGATGCAATGGAAATTGAAAAAAGAGAGCGGTCCATTGCTGTTTTCCAAGATCGAGAAAGCAGGGCAAAGAAGCAGATGGCATCCCACACTCATATTGTGGGATTAATGGACCTTGATTTATACAATAATGTAGCATGCACATGGGTAAACTAAAAGTAGGTAAGTTATGTTGATGGAAAACATCATATCAGGGTGTGTAATAAAACCTATAAATGGACTTTTACAGGATCCAGACTTGCTGATGCCAGCACAAGCTGTCAGGAAAGCACAGTAAAGATCTGCTGATAACTGCACACAAGTTGGAATCGGTAGTAAATTCATGGGCACTGCGCACCCAGAGTCGCATTGTGTCATCAATTTCATAAATAACAAATATTAAACAGACATCTTGGTGTCTCCTCATCTTTCAACATGTTCAAGGTGCAGGATAAAGAATTATTGGACTGTAAATCCAAATAAGATGAAAGTATACATCAATAGTCTGTCAAATAAAAAAAAGATGATGTCAAACTGAAGTTTTAAAACTTAATGAAAAGCAAAGGAATTGCGTTGCTAGAAATAATGGATTAGGATAGGAATCTTGACAAACGGCAAGTGAGGAATGCTCTGCCAACTTAAGAAAGTAAAATTAATTAAGTTTATAAATGGAATGACATAATATAAATAGAAAAACATGACTGTGTTTGGAGACTAGTGGTAGCATCATAAGGGTATGTACATGCTGAATTCCAATAGGTAAGGTATGCATGCGATGTCTACATAGTCACACCACTGGAGTGCTCAAAGGATGCAAATTTACGATTTGTGTAAGGAGACAATGTCATGATCTCAGACTCAAAAAGTAGAAACGAAGAACTGCAGATGCTGGTTCATACACAAAAGGACACAAAGTGCTGGAGTAACTCAGAAGGTCAGGCAGCATCGCTGGAGAACATGTGTAGGTGACATTTCCGGTCAAGATCTTTCTTCAGACCCTCTCTGGATAACAAGGATAGGTGATGTTTTGTGTCGAGACCCTTCTTCATACTTTCTTTGGAGAACATGGATAGGTGATGTTTTGGGTCGAGACCTATCCATGTTCTCCAGAGATGCTGCCTGACCTGCTGCATTACTCCAGCTGAAACATCACCCATTCCTTCTCTCCAGGGATCCTGCTTGGCCCGCTGAGATATTCCAGCTTTTTGTGTCTATCTTCGAGTTACTCGAGCACTCAGTGTCCTTTAGCAGCATTTCAGCACTTGCCAATGTCCTCGTCGCCTCTCCACTACAGCCCTGACGCAAGTTTTGAAATGGGGATATAAATTGAAATGACAGCGACTGAAAGCTTTCCATTTATACATACGAGACAAAAAACAATGATAAGGACAGGGTATAAACATTGTTGTGAAAAGAAGCTTTTAAACCATGGCTGATTATCAAATCCATAAAGCATTTTTCATCACACTCGCCAGTTCACATCACATAACAAGCACCTTCAGGCAGTCCTGTCATTCAGTACATGTTACTCCCCAGCCATTTCTTTCATTTATTTTCTGAACATGAATTTATTAATATATACCAGTGATTAACATCATTACTGTACCAGTCTGCCTTAAAAGTTATCAGCACTAAACACCAGTAGCTAAGGGTGACCTCATCTCAGAAGGTACACATGCAGATATTAAGTGAGGAGGTGAACGACAAAGCAAGTTGCTGCCTTTCAGTACCTGTGCTCAGCTGGGGCTTGTTAGTACCTGGGCAATTATCCTGAGGCCACTAGCTGTTGAAGTTCGAATGGATTGGAACCTAAGCCCTTGTTCTCAACGGTCCAAGGAAAAGTGAGTGAAGGATGGTGAACTGGAAAAGTATTCTCAAAGGTAGTCTGCCAACACTACTACAGTGCATGCCTGGTTAATTTGACAATAGATTTTCAGGCTTACATAATGCAGTTTTTTTAATCAAGAAAGGGAAATGTAGATTCATAGGATAAATATCAGGACTGTTATTGAAGGAGAGCTTTCGTTGGTATCAATAAGGTAAATTTACAGATGGGTCATGGGCAGCGATGTTTGACAATGTAGAGAGGATATAGGGATTACAGCTGTGTGCTTAGATAGAGATTGCAGCCTCTATCGAAGGTATGAATAGCATCTATGAATAGCAATAACATCCTATCCTGCGATGTTTACTGGGAGAAATCAACGTTTAGCCTAGTTTGGTTTAGAGATACAGCGTGGAAACAGGCCATTCGGCCCACTGAGTCCAGGCCGACCAGCAATCCTCACCCACTAACTTTATCCTAGGGACAATTTATAATTACACCAAGCCAATTAACCTGTAAACCTCTATGTCTTTGGAGTGTGGGAGGATACCGGAGATCCGGGAGAAAACCCATGCAGGTCACGGGGAAAACATACAAACTCCTTACAGACAAGCACCCATAGTCAGGATCGAAACTGGGTCATTGGTGCTGTAAGGCAGCAATTCTACCACTGCGCCACCGTGCCGCCCTAAATATTCTGTAAGTATAAGCAAATCAAAACAGATATTCCAAAGTGTGAAAAATGTGGAGGCACCAAATTAGCACCTGAAGACCATGTAAATTGGAGGAACAGCATCTCATATTTCGCTTGGGCAGCTTACAGCCCAGTGGTATGAATATTGATTTCTCTCACCACTTCATGTAGGCCAAGCATTCCCTCTCTCTCTATTCCTCCCCCACCCAAGTGGCACTAGCATCTCATTTTCACCGTACAAACAGCTTACAATGGCTTGTTTTCTTTATCATCGATACTTTTTTGCATATCTTTAATTCATTGTTCTTTATCTTTCCACATCACTGCCTATATCTCTCGTTTCCCTAAAGGGCCTGTCCTACCAGTATCCGACTCCATGCGGTGGGCGACCAAACCGGCAGCGGGGGCTGCGCAGAGGTCGGGTGATCCCTGTACAGGGCCGTTACCAACAGCATGCGTCTGCGTGCGAAGAGCGCGACCAAACCGGCAGCGGGGGCCGTGCAGAGGTGGGGTGAGTGGCGCAACGCGGCGGGAAGTGAGGCGAACTTGGAGCGAAGTCTGAAAGGTAAGTTCGCCAGGACAGAGAGGGACACACTGAGAGGGGCACAGAGGCACATGCAGAAAGGGCCATGGAGCCACACACACAGAGGGTCACGGAGGCACGATGTCGAGGCGGTGTGTAATACGAGCCGACAAACCGTTGCCGCGCGGAATTTATGAACATGGTCAGTTTTTCGGAGCCCCGCGCGATGTCGGGACGAACTCCGCACAATTCCGCACGGCTCCGGCGATCGAAGTGGGACCGGCCCCGCGACGCCGGACGTCTCAAGCGACCACGTTAGGTCGCGCTCATCGCATGGAGTTGCATGCTGGTGGGACAGGCCCTTTATCCCTAACCAGTCTGAAGAAGGGTCTCGACCCGAAACGTCACCCATTCCTTCTCTCCAGAGATGGAGGACTTCACGTTCCTGGGAGCGAGGATGCAGAGCTCGGAGAATGACATCAAGGTCCGGAATGCCCTCACTTGGAAAGCCCTCAATATCATGGAAAAAATCTGGACATCTCGGATGTCTAAGGGTCTCAAACTGAGATTCTTCCATGCAATTGTAGAGACCGTATTATTGTGCGGGTTTGAGCCATGGACTCTCACTCGAGCATTGTCCAAATCTCTCGATGGTACCAACACCCAAATGCTCAGGAAAGTTCAAAATGTCAGTTGGAGGGACCACATCACCAATGCCCAGGTCTATGGGGAGAATCCACCTGTGACTGAGAAGATCAGGTCGAGAAGGATGAGGCTCCCACTGCCACCCAGAAATGCCAGCAAACAAGGTGGTGCTGTGGGAACCCACCCATGGAAGTCATGACCCGGGACGGCCAATCAAGACAATGCTGAAGACGTTGATAGAAAATGCAAGTGTGGAGACAAAAAGAGGAGCTTGCCAGCTGCGTGGAGGACCGAGATGTGTGGTGCATCCGTCACCACCGGAAACCAGCACCACTGTATCATTAATGTTTTCAACGATGATGGATGAATGAATGAATGAGAGATGCTGCCTGTCCAGTTGAGTTACTCCAGCTTTTTGTGTCTATTTTCTTGTATGGTGCCCTCAATGTAATGTAGCATATTCAATAAATCCATTCTCTGTTAGGAAATAAGGTATCTTGAAAAATCTGTGTGCTGCTCAGCCAAAGAAGGGATGAAATGTGTAAGAAGGAACTGTAGATGCTGGTGTTAACCGAAGATAGACACAAAAAGCTAGAGTAACTCAACGGGACAGGCAGCATCACTGGAGAGAAGGAATGTGGGACACTAGTCTGAAGAAGCGTCTCAACCAGAAACGTCACCCATTCCAGAGATGCTTCCTGTCCCACTGAGTTACTTCAGCTTTTTGCGTCTATTACTAGTAGCTGATCGTGAAAACAATAATTACGCTGCAAAATGAAGTGTTTGAGTTTGACACATCATGCTGGGAAGAGCTCGGATTCAGAAATAAAAACAGAAAATAATGGAAAAGCTCAGCAGGTCAGGCAGCCTGCATGGAGACCAAACCAGTTAATGTTTGTGTTCAGTGACCTAACATCTGGTTTGAAGGTAAATGCTGGAGAAACTCAGCGGGTGAGGCAGCATCTATGGAACGAAGGAATAGGTGACGTTTCAGGTCGAGACCCTTCTTCAGACTGGTTTGGATCGCTGCGTTTCCAAAGCATTTTTACATTTTTATTTCTGAATTTTTACCCGTCTACTTTTATGACCTGCAGCCTATTTGATCATCTGTGTCTATATTTACTGGAATAATTTCTAAAGCCTACCTGCACCAGATAACAAAAGGATTAGAGAAGGGATTAGAGTCAAAATGCAGAAGGGATTAGGGACAAAAAAAATCAAGGAAACATCCACAATCTCCATTAGTGCACCTATTTTTACAGCAACAGCATACTCGGGGCTGCAGAGAGATATCATGAACTGGACTGTGTCTGGTGTGAGGAGGTGGCACCTCCTCTCAGCCTCACGAACGTACTTGTCCCCAAACAGCATGTGAGGAAGAGCTGCATTCCACCCTCTGACTAGTTGAACAGCAAGGCACCTTAATTAACAATGAGACAAAGCACGTACCTCATTTCAGAATGGCAGAACAGCAGGGAAGGAACCCACTTGACTGCTGAGCCCACACCAGCTCGAAGCAAGAACAATCCAGCTGCTTCCACTTGCTCCCTCCCTCACACCCTTAGCCCTGCAAATGTTCTTCCTTTTCACATATTCATAATTTTGTACCTCATTATTGAATTGGGGTTGGCAATAAATATTGGCCAAGCTAATGATTCATCCATTCTGACACATTAATTTTATAAATGAACAAATCAACCCTCCACAACAATCCAGGCATTAGAAGATAAACACAAAATCTATAAGATCTATTTGATCTTATTGATTGTGCACACCTGGCTGACTGCATTCATACCGAAGATTGCAATCTTCCACCCCAATGCTGGACGAACTCAGCAGGACAGGCAGCGTCTCTGGATAGAAGGAATGGGTGACGTTTCAGGTCGAAACCCTGTCCAGGGATTAGAAGAGCAGTTTGAGCAGGCCAGGGGCTTCTGGTGTACACCTGCCACCCTGTATGGGTGAGTTGTGTCCAGAGGCACAAACCATGCTCTCAGTCAATGATCCTTTGTGCTTCAGAGGAACCTTCTGGCTTTCAGCATTAGACCAAGAGCTCTTTACAGCAGCATTCATGGCAAATGATTTTCTGTGTACATCCGTGCAATTTTGTAACCACTTTTTAGATTCCCAAACCTCAATAAATGCTGCTCAATATATGAACAATTCTATTTGATATTTTACTCACTGATTCAATTTAACAGAATGCTGAATACACATAATATACAGATAGCTGATCACTGAAATCATTAACAAATTCAGTACCGTCTGCAAACTTCAGAGTTTAAAGAATTGGTTCAAATTTTCAAAATGGATGTCATGAAAAGCCAAATAAGAGTGAAATGTGAATATAAATTATCATGAAATAATGAAATATTTTAGGACCAAAGAACTGCAGCTGCTGGTTTTCAAAGAAAAACATTGAAAAGATTTAGTGAGAAATGGGTCAAACATGGGCAAGTTGGAGTAACACAGCGGGTCAGGCAGTATCTCTGGAGAAAAGGAATAACTGGCGTTTCAGAACCCTTCTTCAGACCTATACTGGTTTCCCATTTACTTTATACACAAATTAAAATAACATTTGTATTATATTTTAAAGCATTAACAGATAAGAAAAGAACCCATGTAAAAATATCTTCCAGTGTTTTCATGAGAATTAATTCCACTGAGACCTGAGAATTTCATTCTGTTTCATTCTCAGAACTTCTGCCATTGACCAAGACTCCAAGACTCAATCTGAAGCACCGTCTGCCCATTCCTGCCACAGATGCTGCTTGACCCATTGAGTTCCTCCAGTACTTAGTGTTTTGCTCAAGATTCCAGCATCTGCCGTTTCTCGTGTCACCAGCACTTACATGTATGTATACATTCTTCCCTCTGGCTTCACATCCCACAACTCTTCCAACCTGTCTTTCATCTAAGTCTCTTATCTCTTTGGGTACACAAAAGGCTGGAGAAACTCAGCGGGTGCAGCAGCATCTAAGGAGCGAAGGAGATAGGCAATGTTTCGGGTCGAGACCCTTCTTCAGACTGGTCAGGAATCAGGGAAACGAGAGATATAGACGGTGATGTGGAGAGATAAAGAACAATGAATGAAAGATATGCAAAAAAGTATCGATGATAAAGGGAACAAGCCATTGTAAGCTGTTTGTGGTGTGAAAATGAGAAGCTAGTGCGACTAGGGTGGGGGAGGGAGATGGAGAGAGAGGGAATGCCAGGGCCCGAGGGCTGAGGGAGAGGTGGGAAGGGGCGGAGACAGCAAGGGTTAACAGAATTGAGAAAATTCAATGTTCAAGCCCAGAGGATGCAGACTCCCCAAGCGGAATATGAGGTGCTGTTCCTCCAACTTGCGGTGTTGCTCACTCTGGCCGTGGAGGAGGTCCAGGACCGAGAGGTCGGATATGGAATGGGAGGGGGAGTTGAAGTGCTGAGCCACCGGGAGGTCGGCTTGGTTATTGCGGACCGAGCGGAGATGTTCGGCGAAACGATCGCCAAGCCTCCGCTTGGTCTCACCGATATAGATCATCTGGCATCTGGAGCATCTCTTATCTCTTTATCACCTGACCGTCAAAATCCCCCCCTCACCCGTGTCGACATGTTACCTGCCACACTTTATCTTGTCGCTCCCCTTTTCCACCTGTCTTCACCCTCACCCCCCCCCCCCCCCTCTCCACCCCATTACAATCAGTCTGAAGAGGGGTTTGAACCCGAAATGTTTCCAGAGATGTTGCCTGACCTGCCTACTTACTCCAGCAATTTTGTGCCCTTTTAAAAATGTTCTCAGTTCTTGTTTGATGGCAATAACACTCCTGGTGTATAATTTAATTCTTGACTGAATCCAAACACTTCAATATATTTTCTAAATATAGTTAGTATCTGTGAAATTAATTAATAGCTCAATGAAATTAATAATAAAAAAATAGTGCCTCAGTCTATTAATGCCTGCTTTTAAATGATCATAATAATAATGAAAAGCCCGAGCCTATGATCTGGGAGTTTGACAGGTTTGTTGGAGTGTAATTTTCCTACAATATCCATGTCTTTTGCATGAGAATATAAAGGCCTCCTGCAAGCTACACATCAGGCATAGTTATACTTACCATAATCAATGACTTTGAAGATCTAAAATGTAACTTAGGAAACTTTCAGAATGGAAATTTAGAAACAGAGTCCAATGTGTCAAACTTCATGATCTTGTGTAAATCTTTGAGGAAATATTATAGAAATGTAGAGGCAATCATTTCTTAGCGATTTCTTTTGGAGATTGACAAAAATATGCCAAATCTCAGATAAGTTGCAGCTGCAAGAGAATAATATGCCATGATATTCTTATATTCTGTAATTAGACCAAGTAATCTTAGTTATAGACCAGTTATGCAAAGTTCCTTCTTAATTAAAGGACGATGTTTCACATGTAATCCTGCTGTGCTATCCATGATAATGTATCTTATCCAATTGGTCACATCTTCAACTCTACCAGCAAACATGATATCTTGCATTTTACTTATATCAAGACACATATCGGGGTGGAAGATTGCAACCTTCACGTGGCCCACCCTGTTTTGACTAATGCAATCAACTCGACGTGCACAAACAGAAGATCAAATAGAACAAGTTGTCCAACAGCTTTAGGCTGTGCACGCCACACGAAAGAAGAAGAAGAAGACACATATCAGGATCTCTACAACTGTGGCTCCTGAGCCTGTTGATTGATACTGCCAGATGCAATGTGTTACCTATCTGTATTAAATCTGATAGCGTTACCCAATTGACAATTAAAGGTCCTGTCCCACTGTACAAGGTAATTCACGAGTTTTCCCGAGTTTTCTCCTGATTCGAACTTGGAGAATGTCCGTAGCGGGTCCGTAGGAGTTTGTGGATGTCTCGTAGCGGCTCGTAATGCTAACGGTAGGTACTCGGGAAATCCAGTAAAATCGTGACGTATTTTCCAACACTGTGAAAAATGTCCACGAGTAAAAAAATACTCGTGATGAAATTTGTTTTTACTTTTTGCTCGTACGAGCCACTACGAGACATCCACGAACTCCTACGGACCCACTACGGACATTCTCCGAGTTCGAATCAGGGGAAAACTCGGGAGAACTCTTGAATTACCTCGTACAGTGGGACAGGCCCTTAACTTACTATCAGGTTAGATTGTTTCAATGAACTGTATTAGTCCACACCATTTCTTTCTGTGCACGATTCACTGTTTCTCCAGTTTAAATTTGTTCCAGTTATTCACCACCCTGAGTGAAAACCCTCAAATCACCTTTAAATTTCTCCCCTCTCCCTTTAACTCTGCTTTGTGTAGTTCTAGACTGCCTTGCCCCCCAAAAAAAATTGATTATCTATCCTACCAATGCAACTCATAATTTTATAATCTTCCATAAGGTCACTGCTTAGCCTCCAATAGAGTGAGAATAACCCCAGTCTATTCGATATCTTGTATGACCATGGGCCTTCATTCCAGGCAATATCCTGACAAATCTCTTCTGCATTCTTTCTATTGCTACCACATTCTTCCTGTAGCAACCAGAACTGTACACAATACTCCAAGCATGGTCTAACCATGCTTTGTACAACTGCAATCTTGTATCCCAACTCTTATACCTTGATCGATTAAGGCGAGCATGCTAACGAACCTTTTCACTAGCCTGTCTACATGTGTCAACACTCTCAGAGAGCTATGGACATGTATCTCAAGGTTCTTCTGTAAATTATTACTCCTGACGTCCCTGCCATTTACTCTAAATGTCCTATCAAGGTTTGAACTCCCAAAGTGCTTTAGCTAGTCTGGAATAAATTCCATCTGCTGTGTTCCACCCTTCTATCTGATCTGTGTTTTGATCAAAAGCCCATTACAGGGCTTTATTCACTCCTTAAAAATCCCATTTAAATATGTTCCAAATATAACCCATCAATTTGATAGAACATTTGCATTAGACCACTGTGGTGATGAAGGCATTATTCTTCTTCTTTTCGTGTCCATCTTGTTACAAATGTTGGCCTCGCTGTCATAGTCCATCCTGAAAAGGACGCAAGCTTCCGGCGACAATCAGTGGGAGCCATCACTTGTCGCAATAGATGATGGTGGCAGCAGGATTTGCTCGGGATACTTCCAGTTTCCAGCCCCGCGACATGGGCGCGTCTGCTTTGGGGCCATGAAGGGCATTTAAACCACATAATTCAAAGTTGTTAGGAACTGCTATTGTTAGCAGAATAAAATAGCACACTAGATTTAGTTTAATTTAGTTTAGATACAGTGCAGAAATGGGCCCTTCGACCCACCGTGTCCGCTCAGACCAGCCATCTCCGCAAACTAACACACGAAGGACAATTTACATTTTTTACCAAGCCAATCAACCTACAAGCCTGTGGATCTTTGGAGAGTGGGAGGAAACCTGAGATTCCAGAGAAAACCCACACAGATCATGGTGAGGATGAACAAACTCTGTGCAGATAGCACCTGTAGTCAGGATGGAACCTGGGTCTCTGGTGCTGCAAGGCAGCAACTCTACTGCTGCGCCACCGTGTCAACCCGATTTGTAGATTAAACCTAACAAAGATCTTTCAGGGTCACGGTGAAGTGTTTTTATTAGAGATTATCTTGTCATAAAAGTAATCCTAATTATCCATTCAGTTTTTTGTTGTAATCCTCTATATTGTCTGTGAAACATTTGGAGATTCATGTGCTGTGAGGTCTAAATATGTTTTCTGCTCACCAGTCTCAAGATCATGGCTCTACAGATTCCTTGTGAATAATATTACATTTATAGAGAGCAACCCATTTCCCCATCGCATCTAGATATGCCTGTAATTTAAGTCCTACCACCTGCACAAACCTTTGCATCATTCACCAGCTTGCTGACGGTTCCCTCAAAGCTGGCATCCTTTCATTAATAAAGACGGTGAAGAGAAATGATTCTAACAACGATCCCTGCAGGGCTCCATTAGTAACTGGCCACCATACAGAACATTGCCATCAATAATTCCCTTCTGTCTGTGAAAATGTAATCGGTTTCTCTCTAGCCCAGGAAGTCCTCCAAGCAGCTTGTGATGTAGAACTGGAGAATTATGGAGCACCAGATGAAGGTAATTTGTCCATCTTGTCTTATCTCTTTGGAGGAGCTAAGCATAGAAAAAATCTCACTCCCTTGTCATTTCGCAGTGCCTGACCCTGACTCAGGAAGAGCATTCCAGCCTGCCCTGTAACATTTTTGATTCTCCACTTTCCCTGGTTCTTTTAACAAGTTTAAAAATATGTCCTCCAGCTATTATGAAAAGCCCGTGAACACTCAGATGTCATGGGAGGAAACAATGTTTGCAGAAGAAGAAAGAAAGACCGGAAACTGCTATGCAGGTGGAAATAATGTGATTCAGTCAGTTCATATAAACTACACACTTGTGTGTCTGGTTCCAAACAAATATTTTGGCGTCTGATTAAAGAGAGAGCCTGATCTGTTATACCTTACAGTAAGTTACTATGGAGGGAAAGTGATGGATTGGATTTGTCTAGCCTGTGAAGAGGAATGCCTTACCTACTGCAATGCTGCATTCATCATGTTTAATAGTAAGATTAAACGAGAACTTACCAGTTTGAAGTTTGATCTTTATTTTATGAGGAGTCGAGTTGAGGGACTACGTGAATAGAAGCCCGTACAGCCGTTGGTGCGTCAATCTTCAAAGCAGCGGAATGAATTCACAGCTAACAATGACCGAAGTATAACGGTAAGATGATAAAACTAGAAATACCAGATGAGATCTATGAGGGTGGGAGCGGAGGGCACGTAGTCCCTCAACTCGACTCCTCATGAAATAAAGATTAAACTTCAAACTGGTAAGTTCTCGTTTAATCTTACTATTTTACTTCGGAGTCACGTGAGTGACTACGTGAAGACTTCAAAGCACTGTGAATTCACGCCGCAGACTCAAATCCGACGTTCACACTGCCTGGATTGACTCAAAAGTCGTTAACAATCAATCATGCATCAGTAATACATTTGTTAAATGAAATAACAGTTTATTTACAAACAAATCATAACAAACCCCTCTAACTCAGGGGAAAAATGTAACAGTACTCAAAACAGAATCAGCAAACACCCCGAGCCTTGAAATCGGCTTGTGATAAAACCTCTGAAAAGTTAGCTCACTGGACCATCCTGCGGCCGCGAGGACCTTGAAATCGTTTGCACCGACACCTTACTGTGTGGTTTTTTGTGACTAATAAACAAAGCCAACTCTGTTCCTCTCAGAGGTTTAGTAATCTCAATGTAACGAGATAAATGTGAGACTATACAGAAGCGATCATCTGCGGGGTATGCTGAAAACACAATCTTACATCCTGTCATGCCTCTTTTATTATGTTTAAGCAAATCATAGACATAAAATATAATGGCATCAGCCGACACATGCATTCTATCTAGGCGTAGCTTTTGCAATGTTTGTACACGTTGGGCTGAAACCAACACCAGAAGCATGACCACCTTCATAGTTAATTTGGCTATAGATAGGCTTGTAACCGGAGCCCACTGGCGAAGAAGCATAAGAACCTCACTCACATTCCAAATACCGGCATACCTGGGTTTAGGAGGATTAGAATTGAAAACTCCCTTCATGAATCGTGAACTAACGGATGTGTCCCTACTGTATGCAATTCTGCATTCATAGGTAAATAAGAAGACAGAGCACTTCTGGCTGAATTAATTGCACTGTAACTTAATTTTTGGTCAAAATAAAGAGTTGACAAACTCCAATACATCCGTGATCCCTGCCGTGTGATATACAATATCCTGCTGTAGGCAGAATTGCTCCCACTTCCTTATATAGGTGATATATTGCTGCTGTGTACTATCCCTGCAGGCCGACGTGAGAACATCCACCGTCCGATGAGACAGTCCTCTCCCCAGGTATGGCCTCCTTAAAATCTGCAAATTGACAGATCAATACGATCCTATAAAGGATGTTGATCCCCAGTGACTGGATTTACCAGTAGATTTTTATTCTTGGGCATAAGCATGTAAGGCTCCCTAGCCATTTGTAATACAACGGGAAACCATGCTCGTGTAGGCCAATCTGGCACTACCAATACCCCTGAAGCAGAGTCCTCCTTGATCTTTTGCAAACATCTGCTGATGAGACAGAATGAAGGAAATACATACACAAACATTCCTCCCCCAATGCAGCGAAAATGCATCCACTGCTAATGCCCCAGGATCTGGTTACCATGAAACATATCTAGGTAACTGATGATTTAATCGAGATGCAAACAAGTCAATATCTGGCAATGCATACTGACCAATCATTTGGTTAAATACATCCTGATTTAACATCCATTCAATGTTGTCATTAAACTGACGTGACCTCTTCCTGGCAAATAAAGTGCTGAAAGCCAGATATTTTGGTCAATACACCAGCTCCAAATCTGGTTAGCCAGTCTATCACAAGACTGTGACTTAACTCCACCCATGTGGTTTACATATGCCACTGCTGTGGTGTTGTCAATCTGACCTGCACATGCAGATCCCTCCTTGTAGAACAATAAGCTTTGAGCCCATACCAGGTGCCCAACAACTCTAAATAATTAATCCCTCTTAATTGAGGAAGCGATGTCTCATCCACATTCCATCTGCCTCCACAACTAGAAGACATATCTGTTGCACCCCAACCCAGTGCACTTACATCAGTCTGTAATATCAGTGACGGTGATTCCACCAAAACCTTCCTTAAATTTTTTTAGACATGTACTATCCACCATTGTATGTCAGCAATCGCCCCAGCTGACAACTGCATAGGCCTATCAAAAATGGCCCCTTTGTATTCTCAGTGCCTGTTCCTTTGATGGTTGTAATTGTTGATAATGCAGAGGACCATACTGCACAGCTGGAAAGGCTGCAACAACTTTCCAATAAAACTGGCTACTTGTCTAATCGAAGGCCGTTGTTCTCCAACGAGATTAACACAGTCCTCAATTAACTGATTCAATATATCCCTGGGCAAAGTTACCAACATGTGATTGGAATTAATGGTAAATCCCAGATAATCAATAATTTGGACTGGTGATAATTTAGATTTATCTGGGTGAATAACAAATCCCATTTGTTCAAAAGTGATTTTAACAACTGAAACTGATAATTGAGTTTCAGCATGAGTCTTTCCAACAATCAGAATATCATCTAAATAGGCCATTACCACATGCCCCTGAGCTCTAAGTAATGCTAACACAGGTTTTACCAATTTAGTAAATAATCTAGGAGCTGAAGTTAATCCATTCGGCAATGTCCTGAATTGCCACAGCTCAGTCATCCAAGTAAATTTCAAATATCTTCTATCATCACCATGAATAGACACTGCGTAATACGCATTCTTTAAATCAATGGTTGCCATATAATACCCTTTGGACACTAGATGTTTGCCCGTGGTAAAGTTCTCCATTTTGAAATGCCTATAACAAACAAATTTGTTCAAATTCGATAAATCCAGAATAATTCTACATCCCCCAGTCTTTTTAGATCTGGGAAATATACTTGACAGAAATTGTTGACTTTGATAGACAGAAGGCTCAATCACCCCTTCTTATGTAACGACTGAATCTCTGCTTGAATAAGCACATTTTCCTCATCTGAAAAATAAGTTTACGACTAGGAAAATGTTGATTAGGTAGACTGTCATAGTAAAATCCAATTTTTCACCCCTTCAATACACTAAGTATGAACAAATCTGATGTCAACTGCTGCCATTGTTTGAGAACAATTTTAACCTTCCCCAATTTGAACAGGAACATCAGTTAATTCATCGTCTGTCAATGTTATATTCCTTACCAGCATCTTTCCTTACGGCCTTGTTGTCCTCGACTACTTGTAGAGAACCTTTTTTGCCTTGCTTCCAGCTGGCTTAATGAGGGCCATGGTTATAACAACCTCATAACAGTCTTTGACCCTTTTTGCAAGGTTACCACCAAACAACAGATTTTGTGGTGGTACACTGGTCGGTTTGCACAACTCGCCAAATTCGGGTTAGCACTGGCCTAATAGCGGCCCTCCTGATATTATTAATTTCAAAATGCATTACAAAGGAGTCCCAGTTCATCCTGGTGTGCTTCAACCATATCATTTGTATCAATAACTTTCACCACAGCTGTAATACCTGCTTACAACAGTTTAAGCACTTTTTTAAAACTTCATCTCCTGGGCCCTAGCAGGCAAACCCATCTATGCAAATTTGGTGATTAACCACCGGTACCTTCGGGAGATCACAATTAACAGGAGCTTTATAGTTTTTTGCTACTTCATCCATAGCTAGCTCCTGTAACTGGTGGGAGAGCATATACTGAATGGCTTCGGCCAATTCTACATCAATCGCCTTTCCTGCCTCTCTACACTCAGCAAACTTCCCAGCAATGTTCGGAATTACCTCCAGCCGAACACCTTTACTGCTCTCCCCCAGCATAGAAACAGTGTCAGCAAACGGCCCTGATAGAACATCTTCCTCACAGGCAGGATAGTTCTACAGCCCTGAAACAGGTGCTGCTAGCACAAGCTCTCCATCAGCCTGGCTTGGGCACCACTCCTCCTCAAGGAGCTGGAACATCCTCCTCACAGGCAGGATAGTTCTGCAGCCCTGAAACAGGTGTTGCTAGCACAAGCTCTCCATCAGCCTGGCTTGGGCACCACTCCTCCTCACGGAGCTGGTCCCTGTCGAGCATTCTTTTGTAATAGAATCTCGACGTGGGAGAGCCGTGAGCAAACGGACTCTCCTATGGAGGGTATAACCTCCAGGCCCGACTCATTTACGGGCCACAGAGACTTGCCAGTGGCCTTCCACCCTACTGACAAGCCTCCACTGCCCCCCGGCAGTGGGTCCGCAACCACTGGCTGTGTAGCCAGCACCGGACCAGGTGTACCAGACGGGCCTCCATCCTCAACACTCGTCGCCTCGCCGACACCTTCTTCACTTTCTGCAACATATCTACCAAAACTCCCAACCGTCGCAGAAAATGACCTGTGGTAAAAATTTTCAAAAAACCTTACCTCCGTTTAAACTTGTTAACGAAGAACTGCAGATGCTGGAGAATCGAGGGTGAAGTCTGAAGAAGGGTCTCGACCCGAAACGTCGCCCATCTCCTTCGCTCCTTAGATGCTGCTGCACCCGCTGAATTCTCCAGCTTTTCGTGTAACCCGTTTAAACTTACCGCTCGGAGGAGCGCTGCTGCTCCAACCGGCCGACTGCACCAGCGTCTGACGTCATGACGCACCAACGGCTGTACGGGCTTCTATTCACGTAGTCACTCACGTGACTCCGAAGTAAAATGGACATTCGGCCCTTTGGAATCTGAATGAAATTCCATGCAGCTACTTTGCCACTTGACTTAGCCTTCAGACATATGTTTTTTAATGCAGTACAGTTTAGTTTATTTTGTTTAGTTTAGAGATACTGCACGGAAACAGGCCTCTCGGCCCACCGAGTCCGCTCCGACCAGCACATTACCACTATCCTACACACACCAGGGACAATTTACACTCATACTAAGCCAATTAACCTACAAACCTGTACGTCTTTGCAGTGTGGGAGGGAACCGAAGATCTCGGAGAAAACCCACGCGGTCACAGGGAGAACGTACAAACTCCGTACACACAGCAACGTAGTCAGGATCGATACCCGGGTCTCTGCGCTGTAAGGCAGTAACTCTACCGCTATGCCACCGTGCTTCCCTTAAACAGATACAGTGCACAGACAGAACCTTTGTTCCTCCGAGACTGGTAGAAGGTGGACTTGGAGGTTGGTGTTACGCCATCATCAAACAGTCATTTACACCCATCCTACATTAGTTTCCTTTTACATTCTCATCAACTCCCCACAGATTCTTCCTCTCCCAGACACACTGGGAGCCGTTTACAGTTGCCAATTTACGATGGTTGACTGGCATGTCTTGGGATGTGGGAGAAAACCTGGAGGAAACTTGCAAGGCCACAAGGAGAATGAGCAAACTCCTCGCAGGCATCATCTGACATCAGATCTGTAGCACAATGAGGCAGCAGCTATTAGCTGCGCCATTGTGCAGTTTGTAGGGATCAGTTCCAATGGAAAAGCTGACTCTGCAGGCTAAAGAGTCAGGGTTATGCCTTGGCCTACATTCTTATGATTCACCCCACAACAGGACGAGATAAATCATAACATCATATCCAGATAGGTGTTGTGCCTTGCTTGTGTATGTTTCCATTGTTACCTTGATATTTTGCACAGGACAACTATTGTCAGACTAATTAACAGTAGTCAGCAACACCAACCTCCAAGTCCACCTTCTACCAGTTCCAAATTTGTTTTGTTGAGAGTTTGAAGTCATTGAACCATAGAAATAGGCAATTCATCCCAACTCTTCCATGCTGACCCAAGATATTTACTTGAGGTAGTCCTATTTGGCTCTATTTGCCCCATATCCATCTAAACCTTCACAATTCACACATCTGTCTAAATGTCTTTCAAACATTGCCATTGGACCCACCTCTGGTTTTACACTCCCCCACCATGGGAAGAAGACTGTGAACACTCACCATGTCCATACACCTCATGATGTTATATACCTCTATAAGGTCATCCCTCAATCGTTTACATACCTGGGAAAACATCCCATCCTAGTCTGTCTCTCATTGCAACTCTAGTTCATGGTAACACCCTTGAAAAACATTTCTGCAATCTTTATAACTTAATGACATTCTTCCTATAGCTGCAACATTGAAATATAGACCAGAATAGCATGCAATGCACCAGGTGTGGTCTCACCAATGTGTGATCTCACCAATTGTACAGTTGTAACATTGTAATCACTGGATCAGAGTGAAAAGTTAAATATTTTGAAGTTCAGCTCAGTGACACAGAAACCATCTTTAGAATTTCCTTTGGCATTAAACAGCAACCTTTTTCCAGGTTGGCCAACTCTTGATGCAGGTGGACCTAGGACCTGGACAGATTAATGAGTGAACTTGTACATTGAGACTTACAACAGAGGTTCATCAGGAACCTAGCCCAGAAAAGGCCACAGTGTTGGATCTCAGGTGAATGAGGGCGATTTCATCCAGAAAGGACTCAGTGGTTTCAGTCAACCTTTAGAAATAAAACACAGGAAGTGGCAATCATTCTCCTACATTAGATCTGAGAGCACTACTGAATCTTAGTTACTCAGAACATGTGAACTCCTGGCCGTAGATTGAACATATAAATATCGATCGTTCATTGAACCTCTTCAAATTAACTCACAAGCTCCTAAACAGCAAAATAAATCATAAAACCATGACTATCAAGTTACCGTGTCACTCCTCCCCTTCCCCACTGAATCCTCGCCAACAAATCGAGGTGATCAATAAGTTAACTCGGGACCCATGACCATTGAATGAACTTGTGAACCTGGCTGATGTGTGACCTCATGCACCCTGGCCAACAAATCAACTTATAAACCATGACCAGCAAGCAAACTCATCAACCCTGGTCCTGTGAACACACAACGCTCTAAGCGCAAATTGAATGTTTGAAAGTAATCACAAAAAAACACACCATCAAGTGAAAGTATGAATCCCAATCGTTGAGTGATTCTGCGAATGACTATGTTTAATATGGCCATGCGTTTTCATTTTTATACCTGTCATAGAGTCACAGAATCAAGAGAGATAGCCGTAGAATCATAGTCAGTGGGATCGAGTCATTGTCGTAGAAAGATAGAGTCATCGATTCATCACAGAGGTGGCCTGACTCACTGAGTATTTCCAGAATTTTCTGTTTGTATTTTAGATTTGGAGCTCCTCCAGTATTTTTGATTTTCACTTATCACACTTTTCTCATTGTGTTCAGCAATGGAAATCTATAGTTCATTAAGAAATACTTTACATTTTCCAAGAACGTACATAAATTGTTTTTTTTATTACCATCATGGAATTTTGGGCTTAGCATTAACCTCTGTTAAGTCAGATTTACATAAGATGTCTCCTGCAACATGCAAATGTTTTTCTTAATGAATAGACAGAGAGAAAGAGAGAGAGGGAATGAGGTAGAGAGAGAAAGAGGTAGGGGAAGATGAGGTTAAATTAAAAGGCATCAAAAGATAATGATCAGAGAAAACCAGACATTTCCAACATAATGAGGAGAGGATGTCACAGTGGGAACATTGAAATGAGAGATTAAAACATAAAGTTAAAAAATCAATGAGACTTAAAATGTTACAAAACCAAGCGGGAGAAGCAAAAAAGAATGAAAAAGAGGCTTTAAGAAAAAGAATAGATGGCAACAAACAGGGATGTGGATAAAGAGAAGTGTAGGCAGCATTTGCAGCCATGGAAAGAGACAAAGAGAGAGGTCGTAGTGAAGTGTAATTAAATGTGACGTGTGCATCTTGTGGATGACAACCCCATCTGTGCTTTGATCACCACATTACATCGGGCCACTAACACAATCAGGCAGTGCAACTAATGGCAGTTAAGCGAAAACATTTTATTTTGATTAAAGAAAATTTAGATGATTAATAAGGACAATTTTGGATCTATTACCATGAGTAACAAATTACTGGGGATCATTCCTGAACACAATCAGGCATGTCAATCTTAATCAGAGGCTTGAGAGTTGAAGTGTGAGAAAGATCCAGTGGCCAGTGATTACTGCAAATGAGAACTACCCATGGATATATCCAACGATGAGTGCCAATTTCACTCAACCCGTCAATGGAATTACTGCTGACCGCACTTGACATATATGCAGTTTGTTACAGACAGTCCCAATCCCTTGCTTTTTCAATATTTTTTTTTCTATTGCTCTAAAACAAATAGATAATCAATAACTCGACAGTGACCTGCCCTATTTTTAACTTCTGCATGAGATGTGTGTGCTGGTGACAAATATAGTATTAAATATCCATCTCTAATTGCCCTTGAGAAAGCTAGTTTCTAGAACTAGTGCAGTCTTTGTGGTGAAGGTAATTACACAGTGCCTTTTTTTGTTCCTGAAATATAAAAAGAAAAGTTGTCCACAGTATCACAGCTATGCCCAAGTGCGTGTAATATTGTTCAGTCAGCATTCTTGGAGGTTTACCCAAATAAGACCATGTATGTAACTACTTTTAAAAAAAAATTCGAATCAGGCTTGAGTCATGAATAGCATGGAAATGCTCGAATAACGAACATTAGTGCAAAACATGAGTCTCTACAGGACAGCCACTGAGAACAGTTGAAAAAGAAAATCTTCACCGAAAGCATGATGTTTGTAATTTTCTGCCAATAAACTCTATGAAGGCTCTGCTGCTGAGTATACTAACGACAGAGGTCAATAAATGTTTCGATATTAAGGGAATCATGGCAAATAGGACTTGTACTGTAAATGTTGCTGAGGTAAATGATCAAAAAATGACATGGTGGAAATATCAAATAAATACAAAAATAGCCAGAAATACTCAGCAGATCAGGCAATATCTGTGGAAAAAGAAAAGTCAAGCTCCTCCTGCATTTCATATGTTCTTATATTCTAAAATATCTTTTACATTTGTCAGATATATCTTTTCCACAATCGTGAACTCTGTTTAACCTTGACAGGGAAAGCATTAGAATATAAAACTTGCTTATTTCCAAAGATTTCAATATTCCCAAGTCCTCAAAGTTGAAACTGAGCCTTTGATACTTCCACAGACACAGATGATGTTGTAAGTTCCAACAGCATCCTTAATATTAGAAAGAGGCACAGTGCCTTTTAACCCTTATTCATTCACAAGGAACCCATCTCAAGTTGAACTTGAGAAATTATAGGTGAGCTATCAATCTAAACTACTGTAAAGCATGTGACGAGTTTCTCTCATTTGATACAATCTAAAGGTTTGCTAAACTATGCTGGAGAGGGGGGAAAGGAGGGCAGGGTGAAAGAAGCTTTCAGTTGACTGGAGAAAACACATTTCTGAACTGTTTCCTAGTTAGGAATAGGATGACTAGCACAGAGCAAAACAAATACTGAAGTAAGAGCAAGGAAATGTATCCACTTATTTAAAAGCAGAGAGGTCAGACATCCTCGTTAAATGTATGTTCTGAAGCATAAATTCCAGCCCTAGCAGAGATCCAGATCTATGTGGCAGAATTCAAAAGGTTTCAAAGGTTTCAAAGATCTGTCTATTGTCACGTGTACCAATTACGGTACAGTTCAGCTTGTGAACAGCATTCTGTGACTAAAATAAATGTAGATAGAATATTTGCGATTGTTTGAAATTAAGAAGCATATCTGTTCATCACATTAAAATGTTCAAACTTAATGGAAAGATAAACAAAAGATTGTCGTTGGGGGAAAATAATTGTCTTTTTTTTTTGCCCTGAGGCTCTGTGCTTTTGTTCTAGTTACAGGCTTTGCTGATTGCCAGGAAGAGCTGCCACTGAAAGAGTCCCCCTCAGGGTCTGCCCATTTGCCGCAACTCATCAGCCTCCTGGAAACTGTCTCCGCAATCCCTGGTATCCGGCCTTTGGGAATTTGATGGAGCTCTAACTGGCTTGCACAGTGAAATATTTTACAATACCTTCAGGACACTGAGCACTTGGGAGTGCTTGACGACGACACATTCATTTAACCTCATCATTCACCTACTCGTTCTCCATGTCCAACTGTCTTCATCATGGAAGGTCAATCTGAGCTTTAACTCTTGCCCAGAGGGTCAACCACTATCTAGTGTCTAGAAGTGAACTGCACATTTATAAAGATTTACAAAGATGGACACAAAACGTTGAAGTAAGTCAGTGGGTCAGGCAGCATCACTGGAGAAAAAGGATGGGTGACATTTCGGATCAGGACCTTTCTTCAGTCTCTACTAATTAGTGTCATGAAAGCTGTTTCTCAGCGTTAAGTTACAGAACTTCAATGTCTTTGTGTAAAATTGTGACGGTTAGCCCATACATTCGGCAAATTCCAATGGTCGACGCTCATCGGATGCTCAGTACAAAGGGTGCAAGTGCTACCTCATTCATAGAGGATAGTAAGATTAAACGAGAACTTACCAGTTTGAAGTTTGATCGTTATTTTATGAGGAGTAACGATGAGGGATTACGTCAAGAAGCCCCGCCTGGCGCTAGAACGGCATACTTCAAAGCAGTGGCATGAAAACACACAGAACATAATAGCCAGAGTAAGATAGTAAGGCTCATCATAGATTTAGAACTACCAGATGATCATTTATTTTATGAGGGTGGGGAGTGGAGGGCATGTAATCCCTCATCGTTACTCCTCATAAAATAACGATCAAACTTTGAACTGGTAAGTTCTCGTTTAATCTTACTATTTTACTTCGGAGTCACGTGAGTGACTACGTGAAGATTTTGAAGCTTCTGTGTTTTTCATGTCGTAGAGTCATTCCATACGACAGTCCGGCTAGGTCAACACATACATGAGTAAAAAACCTTTTACCAGATCAGTTTTAGTTCTTTTCATAAATCTTTTAATGATAAAAGAACATATAATAACCCCCTTTTTTACATCTGGGGAAACCATTACAAAGTGATAAAAGATATAAGTGATAACATAATCGATAATATCAATCGATAGTGAAACAAAGCAGGTGATTATAGTGAACCCAACACCGCGTGTCCAAAGCCTGTCATTGTGTGAACAGGTTTATTGTAGAACTTTGAAAAAGTTTCTTCTTTACACCACCCTGCGGTTTCTAAAATATGTTCGAGTGGTACGTCCTGTAACTTCGCCGCGGACGTAGCTGCTGCCCTGGTGGAGTGAGATTTGAACACATCAGTGTCTACTCCTGCTAAACGTAACACCTGTTTTAACCACCTTGAAATTGTTTGTACTGAAGCTTTTGTGTGTGGTTTCTTATGCGTAATCATTAATGTTTTTTCATCACCTCGAAGAGTTTTGGTAACTTTTATATATTGATTCAAATGTTTAACTACACACAACGTTGGATCAATAGGGTAAGCTTGAAACATTACCTTTGCTCCAGTTCTCCCTGGTCTGCTTTGTTTAATCAGATCGTAAACATAAAACACAATGTTATCTGCAGCCACATGCATACAGTCTAAACGTAACATTTGTAATGTTTGCACCCCTTGTGCTGAAACCAATGCCATTAACATTACTAATTTAAATGTTAACTTTTCCAATGATAAAACTTCGATTGGAGTCCATTGCCTAAGTAAGGTAAGTACAATGCTGACATCCCAAATTGGTTTGGGTGGATTTTTGTTAAAGATTCCTTTCATAAATCTGGATATTAATGGATGTGATCCAATTGATTTCTGGTCAGAAATTTGTCCTAAATAAAATGATAAAGCACTACGTGCACTATTAATGGCACTATAACTTAAGTGCTGCTCAAAATGCAACTCGGCAAGGAACTCCAAAATGGTTTGCATTGTTCACAGTATGATAAGATATATTTAATTGTCTACAAAAAAATTCCCATTTCTTTATATGTGTCATATATTGTCTCTTAGTGCTATCTCGCCATGATGCGACTATAATATCCATAGTTCTATCCGCCAATCCAAACTCTTGTAGTGGTCTGGTCAAAACCTGCAGATTAACAAATTCATATAAGCATGTAATGGATGAATTTCTTTGGTTACCGGTTTTATTAACAAATCACTGCTGCTAGGAATTGACGTATATGGCTCTTTAATCATGTTTAACATCAATGGGAACCATGGTTGTGTCGGCCAATTTGGAATCACCAATAATTCTGTGGCAGAATCTTGTTCTATTTTCTTCAGACATTGCTGAACCAGGGCAAATGGCGGGAAAGCATAAAAGAACATATTCCCCCAATGTAGTGAAAAAGTATCTACTGCTACTGCATCTGGATCTGGTTCCCAAGACACATATTTAGGCAATTGATGATTTAATCTTGATGCAAACAGATCAATATCTGGTAACCCATATTGAATCACAATTTTACTGAAAATTACTGGGTTCAACATCCATTCTGTGTTGTCTTTAAACACCCTTGATCTATTGTCTGCCACCACATTGTCTTTACCTGGGATATAATTTGCCGAAATCTAAATTTGGTGCTTAAAACACCACCGCCATATCTGATTGACCAGACAATCACATGATACCGATCTGACTCCACCCATGTGATTAATATATGCAACAGCTGTTTAATTGTCTAATTGTATCAGTACATGCAGATTCTTTTTTGTAGAACAATAGGCTTTTAATCCATAAAACGCCCCCAATAACTCTAAATAGTTAATACCATACATTTGGAGAAACATTTCCTCTTGGACAGTCCATCTGCCCCCACAACTGGTAAATGTATCTGCTTGTAAAAATACTTCAGGATGTTGTATTAAAATGTTTTTAGCAGCTTGTGGGACATTTTCAATCCACCATTGCAATTCCAATGAAGCTTCTTTTGTTAATTGCATAGGCCTATCAAAATGCCCTGCTTGCTTTTTTAGAGCTCTTATTTTGTCCCTTTGAAGGTTTTGGTAATGTAATGGGCCAAATTCTACTGCAGGAAATGCTGCTACTAGTTTACCAATAACCTTTGCTACTTCCCGGATGGAGGGATAAGGTTTGTGAATGAGACCCCTACAGGCCATTAAAATATCATCAATCTTATCTGTTGGCAAAGTTACTAACATAGTAACTGAGTTAATCACAAACCCCAAATAGTTAATTGACTGTGCTGGCTGCAGCTGGGACTTAATTGGATGAATCAAGAAACCTAACTTCTCAAATAAAGTTTTAGTTGCTGAAACTGATTTTCCAGCTGATTCCTGATTACTACTGATAATTAAAATGTCATCCAGATAAGCCATAATGATGTGCTTTTGTGCTCTTAATTGTGCTAAAGCTGGTTTCAACAGCTTTGTGAAGAGCCTGGGAGCTGAACTTAACCCATTTGGTAAAGCTTTAAATTGCCACAGCTGTCCCAGCCAATTAAATTTTAAATACCTTCGAAAAAATTGATGTATTGGTACTGAATAGTACACATCCTTTAAATCAATTGTAGCCATATAACAACCTGCTGATATCAAATGTCTTGTAGTGTTGAATGTTTCCATCTTAAAATGTTTATACTCGACAAATGTATTAAAGTTTGTAAGGTCCAGAATAATTCTGCAACCACCATCTTTTTTTTTACTTCTTGGAAAGATATTTGACACAAATTGATGTTTATGTTCAACAGTTTTTTCAATAACACCTTTTTTTTTTTTAAACAATTTGTCAATTTCCACATTAATTTCTGCTTCTTCAATAGCAGAAAACATGAAACCATAAGCAGGTTTATTTTGTACCGGAGAGTTAACACCTTCTTTAAATGTTATAGTAGCTCCTGAAACTGTTTGTAAAATAAACCGATCAGTTGTGATGGCAAGCCATTCATCATAAAACACTTTTAATCTCCCTCCAACTGGAGATTTGTCCACAGTTTCTTTAAGAATAGCATACATTTTTTGTACCTCTCCATATGAACGTGGTCTCCTTCTCCCCGTATACGGGTGAACATTAGGCTGTGTCGGATGGTAATATCTTCTTATCATATTCCTGCCTTTGTTTCCAAAATCAAATCCCCTCCTTGACGAAAAATACCTTTTTTGTCCAAAAACGAAAGGTCTCATGTGGCTAATAGATTTAGCCTCTTCATCCATTTCTCTTATTTGTTTAGGCAGGTTCTCTCCAAATAGATAACCAGGAGCTTGAACACCAATTGATCGACACAGACCTGCAAACCTTGGATGAAATATGGGCCGAATCGCAATTTTCCTCATACAATTAATTTCATAAAAGGAATTGCACAATAAGCCCAAAGTATCTTTTTGGATTTTAACCATTTCCGACCCTTCCATTTGCCTTCCAAAAGCAGTAATGGCAGCTGAAATCAGTTTGAGGATTCTTTGAAATCTTATTTCTTGTCCTCTCATGCCTGGAGTCATAGGTGTCCATATAGACGGATTAACCGTAGGTACCTTCAACGAGGTGCAATTTTCCGGTGTTTTATATAATTCTGCTGTTTCAACCATCACAGAATCTTGAAGTTGGTGAGATACCATATAATTAATACTGGCAGCTAGGTTTTCTTCCATAGCCTCACCACTTCCTTCAGGTATAGCAAAATCTTTTGCCATATCAGGCACATATGGCCTCTTCTTTTTTATTTGTGGTGTGCACTCATAATCCACATCACCACTTGCAGGGTCTGACTTTTGCAGCCCTGATACACCTGGAATTATATCCAATGAGACTTCCTCCACCCTTGATCCTGGGTCTGGAGTTTCAAATTCCCAATTTGGCACATAGCCCTATTCTGAATATTCAAACCCCTCAGGGTCATTTTGGGAAATTTCTGGGTACTGTGACCCTTGTCTCATAATATTTTGGAGCACTCTCTCCATATGTTCCATTTTAAACCATATAGCTTTATTATCCGGAGGACTTTCATTATCAGAGACATTATCAGAAACCACGGGCCTCACGGATTTCTTTTTACTTTTTCTAGGAACATTTTCCTCTGTGGTTTGCATTTCTGGAGAAATTATAGTCTCACTAACGGGTGAATCAGCGGCCACCGGTATCGGAACCGGATCCGCACTAAATTCTTGTCCCGACGCTTTAGCTTCTCCCCGGGACGATCTTTTTACCCGCAAAATTTTCCTTTGAGACTTCTCCATTTTCCATTTTTATTATCTGGCTAAATCAGTACGCCAGCGTGACTCTGATTTTGAATTTTACTTTCACTTTTGCTGGTTCTACCAGCGTAACGTCTTTTTTGGAACGTCCCCTATTTTCCTTGCACTTACCTGCGGGTCCGTTCCGGCCGCTGCGAGGAGCTGCGCTCTGCAGCTCTTGCTTCTGCCGTCAGCGTCAACGTAATGCCGTTCTAGTGCCAGGCGGGGCTTCTTCACGTAGTCACTCATGTGACTCCGAAGTAAAATAGTTCTGTTTGCCAACTGAAATTGGGTGATGGTTTCTGATTGAGAGGTTGCTTAATACTGCAATCGGTGCAAACGCTCAGTTTAAAGAAACACTCGCCCACCTCTGCAGCAGTGAAGACTGACTGGTGCTTTAGATGACTGCTACTACCTTGGGTGAAGTGCACTGGCACTTTTTCACACTATCTCTTTGTAGTATACTGCACTGCCTGTGTATAGCATGGGCTGGAGTTAGAGAACAGGCATCAGAGGCTGAACAGACATGCCTGAGATCTTTGAGGAAAAGGGGAAGAAGGGCCTCCATGCTTACTCCCTAACCCATACATATTTAAGGAATATTTCTTCTACTGCTATCCCTTAGACAAGTATCTAGAAGCCAAGGTAGTCTGGTGACTGGTGTCCATGACCTCCTTCTGACCCACAGACTTAACCACACATCCATGCCTAGACTGCCCTGCCTGTGGAGATGGTGGTCATTGTCACCTAAAAGTACTGGCTTCTAGATTAGTTCAGGCCTAGATTCCACGTGATATCAAGGATCAGCTGAAAGCACGGAAGGCTAAGTCACCAGACAGCATCCTGGCTGCAGGACTGTAAACCTTCATTGCAGAATGGGACATCTAGCCAAGCAACCTCATTACACATTGCAAACACATTGAAAACCACATTGCCAAAGTATTTACTGCCTTTAAAAAAAATAGGTTAAATCTAATCTCAAAATGATTCCCCAATCACCAAAGTTAGGGAAGACGTCATCCAATTGCTTGCCAATTGACTCTATTCAGCTATCTACTCTCTGCAATATCCAACACAGGGGCCCGACAGGGGACAGTCCTCTCCCCCTTGCTGTTCACCATCTACACCTCGGACTTCAGATATAACTCAGACTCCTGCCACCTGCAGAAGTTCTCGGATGACTCTGCAATTGTGGGCTGCCCTGTACAAGAAGGGACAGAGACGGCTGTACATTTTGAGAAGGTTCTGCTCCTTCAAAGATGCTGCAAATGTTCTACCAATCGGTGGTAGCCAGTGCCATCTTCTTCGCAGTCATGTGCTGGCAGGGAAGCAGGGGTGCAGTGTGCCGCTCCGGCACCTCCGCAAAAAAAAGCCGAAATAAACAGCGGGGAATTTTAACTAGCGGGTGTGTGGTTGGGGTAACCTGCTTAAAAGAGAGGGAAGGGGAAGACCCATCACTACTGAGGTTCCCTGTAAGGGGGGGGGGGGATCAATAGGTCCCAGCACGTGCTGTTTGCATTGTTGATGTTGTGGAACTCTGGTGAGGTGACGGCTCTGGCCCTCTGGTGGCCGGTGGAGAGGTGAGGGTCGGCGGAGTCGATGGTGGAGGCCCATGGGGGGCTGGAGAAGGGTGAGTGGGTGATTGGATGAGTGAGTGAGTGAGTGTGCGAATGAGTGGGTGTGTGTGTTTGAGTGTGTGAGTGAGTGGGTGTATGAATGTGTGTGTGAATGTGTGTGTGTGTGTTTGCCACACTGCCACATTGTGATTCAGTACACCCTCTCTCCTCTCTTTAATCTGATCACATTGAACAACCATTTAATTGCACTTGTCAATTATTACTTTGTTGCAATTACTGTTACTAACTACAACCCAGATTGATTCTGCCATCTCCACTTCCTCTGTTTTACACACTACTTTGATACGTGTTATGTCCTTCCTTTGATGTTCTCTGAAAAATACCATTGACAAAGATCGTGACAGGCATGTTAAAAATGCGACTGATTAGCATTTCTGTTGGATAGTTCAATATGGGCAACAAATTGCTATCCTGAAGAAATGTGTTCCAAGTAACTTCATTAAATAGCAATGATGTCAGTGGCGACTACACTCATTTCTGCAGTAAATGTTAAGGGACTCTCCCACTTGGGCGACCTAATTGGCGAGTTTGGAAGAGTTTTGGAGAGTTTGAAAAAATGTCATGTTGAAGACCTCCTTCGACCATGTTGAAGACTAGCTTCGAGTAGCTACGACTAGCTATGACTAACTTTGGGAAAATAGGATACCGAATAGTGGGGAGTGAAGACGACCTCCTTCGATCTCCTTCGACCTCCCTTCGACCATGATGTAGACTATCTACGACTACTTTCGACTACCCTCGATTACCTACGAATAACATGCCGACCTCTACGACCTACTTCGACTAAACCTACGAGTAAAAAAATATCGATTTTTTCCATGGTGACCTTTTTTTACTCACGGGCATTTTTCAACATGTTGAGAAATACGCCGCGACCTAGCTGAGGCCTCGAGTTCATGGGGACGATTCCCGAGCGTGAAGGAGAGTTACAAAGACCTCCTACGACCTCGTGTCGACCATGCTGCGAGTATGAGTCGAGGGCAAACTCGCCAGAACACGGATTAGGTGGCCCAAGCAGGACAGGCCCTTTAGTTCTAGTGCAGGAGACTGAAAACATCAAGGCTTATGTTACTGAGGCAGAGCTGCACTGTTGGAGGTCTTGTTCTTCAGAATACAAGCCAGACTCAGGTGATATAAAGGGTCCTGAGGGCTATTTCAAAGTAGAATAAATGTATGGAGACACATGGAACTGTAGATGTTGGTTTACAAAAATCAGACACAAAGTGCTGGAGAAACTCAATGGGTCAGGCAACATTTCTGGAGGACATGTGTAGGTGATATTTTGGGTAGGGATTCTTCTTCCGATTGATTGGGGGGGGGGGGGGGAAGAATCTGGGAAAGATAGCTGGAAGAGAAGTGGGAGCAGGACAAAATCAGGCAAGTAATAGGTCGATATAGGTAAGGGAGAGCTTGATTGGCAGATGGTTGAACAAAGGTGTGTGATGAAATGGCAAAAGGTTTGAGAAAAGGAGTAAGGATAGAAGAGTTGGGAATTGTGAAGCCAGGAGAGATAATATAGGTGGAAAGGGATGTACAGAGGGGGAAGGGGAGAAATGGGTGTAAATCTGGAGCAGTGGTGACAGAGGGAGGAAAGAGAGGTGGGATGGGGGAAAGGGGGAGGGAGGGTTGTTTGTAGGTTAGCTATGTGAAATTGGAAAATTCAATGTTCATATCATTAGGTTGTAAGAGACACAAGCAGAATATGGTGTGCTGTTCTGCCACTTCATGTGTGGCCTCACTTTGACAATGATGGAAAGGTCAATATGGGAATAGGTAGGGGAGTTAAAATGGTTAGCCACCGGGAAAATCATCATGGCCTTGGCAGACCGAGTGCAAAATGGTTCCCTTGCCTACACTTGGTTTTTCCAATGTAAAGGCCACGTTGGGAACGCCAAATGCAGTTGATGACGTTAGAAGAGGTGCACCTGCATCCCTGTCTCACCTGGAAGGAGGTAAGGGACGAGTGTTACATCTCTTGCGGTTGCAGGGAAAAGTTCCTGGGCAGGGGGTGGTTTGGGTGGGAAGGGATGAGTGAACAAAGGAGTTGCTGAGGGAGTGGTCTCTGTGGAAAGGGGTAGGGATGGGATGATGAGATGGTGGTGGGATCATGTTGAAGGTGGTGGAAATGACCAACTTTCATAAGTAGGTAACTCGCTTTGAGGTTATAGTCATCAGTCACACTGAACGCAGAAACCTTGACCTCATCTCTTTGAGATGAGCTGAGGCTTGAGAAGGTATTATATAAATACAAGTGGCCTTTCCTTTGCTTGCTTCAATTAAGAGGTCCTGACTGACACCTACCAACTGTTGTGGTCACAACTGCTGGTTGAGGGCAGGTCACGGACCGCATTGTCTGTAGCTCTGTAGGTGATTGTAGTCCCTAACTCTTATGAACCAGATTTCCTCCAGAATCTTGAAGATGTAAGTGTAACTATCAATGATAGTGAGAGTTCTAATCTAGACTATGATTATTCAGTGGAAGCAGCAGCTTAGAGCTAGAAGTCGCACTGCTCTACATCAATGTTCATCCGTGTATAAATCCTTACTTTCACATGAATATTGATCTTTAGTCATGGAGTAAGCACAGTATGCTCATGAGATGTAATTTATTTAACCTGAAAGAGGTGTCTGTCATGCATTTTCAAACTTCTAAACTCATTTAGTCAATATATTTTAATTATATTTTGAATTCCCAAATTATTGCTATTGGGATCCATGCCTGCCATACACCTGCTTCCCATGTCTCCCTGCACCATTTCATAGATCATTTTCATCTAGGCTGCTGCCACACATGTTGATAGTGTTCCAGATGAGATAGCATTGTGTTGCTTTCCAGGATAAAAGGCAATGCAGAGAGCTGACTTGACTGCAGCAGTCTGAGATAATGAAAAATGTTATTAGGGCAGAACTGGAGATGTCTGCACTTGTGGAAGGAAACCAAGTCTGCACATAAGGTAGTTACCAAGACATTTAATAGGGAATTCAGGGGAAAGTTATTTTAGCAGACAGCAGTCGAATGTATAACTCAATACCACAGGGAACAGTTTAGAAAAATAGCATAAATTGTGCTGAGAGGGATAGATGAAGAGGGTTGGGAAAACGTTCCCAACCCTCTTCAAGGACATGGACCTGTTATGGTGACTAGTTTGTTTATATGCTGTCATTTTATTACAAAGGCATATCTCATCATATTCTCCTCTGGGTCACATTTTGGACCCTTCTCAGGTATGGTGGAAGTGGATTAGCCAGACTGTCTCCAGATGTTTATTCTAGTTTTCTGTGAATCAGTACAGTCACCCTTTGAATTGATAAAAATTAAATCAGTATAGTCACCCTTTGAATAAAAATAAAACTTTAGATGACAATTAATTATGATTTAAAATAACTAAACTATTATACATTGGATGTTAAAGGCACATAGGGAATCTTCGTTGTTATCTTAGGTTTCACATAGTGTAAGAGCTGACGTTTATGTGAGAAATATGAGCTCATTCAGATGAGAACTGTTGGTTCTGGACATTGCAGTGCATTCCATTCCAGGAAGGCAGTGTCCATATCTCATATTCCCAGATCAACAAGAGCAGAGTTAAATGCAGAATAAGTGCCTTTTTATCATGTTTAAAACATGGTCAAAGCATTTAACCCTGTTACCACGGAAGAAATACAGTAAAAGCTCAATTACCTATCTTGACAAGTGTTGGTCATTTATACATGGCGGATAATTAAAAGTCAGCCCAGTTGCTTCCTTGGCGTTGCCCCTTTACTGGACTAGCCACTTCCCTCAGTACTTCCGCACTCAGCCCAGTGCCCCATCAACAATGCCCCTTCATTATCCAGTAGCTTCCTGCATGCTTCCCACAACAAGCTATGTTGCTCCCTCAGCACTGCCCCTCCCATAAAAAAATGTCCATTATTAAATCGTGCTGAATAGCAAAAGGGGCAATAACAACAAATTTCATAAAGTTTATTTTCATATCTCTCAAGAAAGCCTCACATATAATGGACTACTCTGCTTTAAAAGTTCTGAATGTTTTACTTGCCTGGGGGATTTAAAAAAAGTGTGATCAGTTTATGGTTAAGGTATGTCATGAATGCTTGTGATAATGGATGTAATTTTACAAGTGTATGCCAGTCACATTAATATGGTGCATATTTAGATATTAATGATCATCACATTTTAAAAGGATTCAGATAACTCAGCATGCACACCTTTGGTTGAATGAGTTTCTTTTGTGCCATATTGTTTTCCGATTCTGCAACATCACACATGCCGACAGTGAGACCTTTGGTGATGCATTTTTGGTGATGCCGCAGAGTGAAAAGTTGGCAACATTTTAAAATGTATTTCATAAATCACAATGAATGTACATCCCACTGAGAAACAAATAAAGGGCAAATAGTAGGAAACTGTTCTTCCTGGTAGAGGTGTGTCCAAAACTAGAGGGCAAAAGGTTGAGGGTAAAGATTGAGGCAGGGATTTGAGGAAGAGCATTTTTACCCATTGAGAAGTTGCAATGTGGAAAACATTAATGAGAGATGTTGGGAGACTACACGGTCTCCATGTATATGATTTTGCAAAAGAGCAGTACAATTAAAGAAAGCTAACAGATGTTATTGTTTATTGCTGGGAAAGTGAAAAGAGCAATAAAGAAGAGAGACACAAGAAACTGCAGATGTTGGAATCTTGAGCAAAACACAATGTACTGGGGAACTCAATGGGTCAGGCAGCAACTGTGGAGCAAATGGAGACACAACATTTTGTGTCAGGACCCTTCTGCAGACTATTTAGAGGAGGTGGGGTGAAAACTGGAAAAAAGTGAGACGGGACGAAGCCTGGTAAATTATAAAAGGATCCAGGTGAAGAGGGAGGGTGTGACTGGCAGATCGGTGAAGTCAGTGACAAATGCAAGAGGAGAAAAGGAGATAAAAGGAAGTCAGATAAGGAGAGAAGAGGGGGAGTGAAATGAAAAGTCAGAGGGAGAGATATGGGTGGATCAGGAGGTACGGAGGAAATTGAGGTGGATAAAAGGGTAACGGGGGACTCGGGGATGGGAGGTGAGTAAAGAGTGCTAGGTGGGAGATGAAGGGAGAAATGTGTGCATACCAGGATGGGAGGAAAACATTGGAAACAGTTTGGAGGTTTACTGCATTGGGTGATTGGCCTTATGAGAAATGACTGCACAATCTGGGCTTGCATCCAATAGAATTGAGAAAAATGAGAGGTGATTTGACTGAATCGTTTAAGATCCTGAGGTCTCTTGCCAGAGTAGGCGGATGTATAAAGGTATTTAATCTTGTGGGCAAATCTAGAACTTGGGGGTCATAGTTTAAAAATAAGGAATCACATATTCAGTAGTACTCCATCATTAATCTCCCAGCTGCTGCCTCGATTTTGGATAAGGAAATGAAAACATAATTTAAATATATTTAATGTGCAGCATTTGCTTATTTATTGGTACCATTTCTATCATGGCATTCAATTGCCCACATTTAAAAATTACAATGACATATTTGAAATGTCACAGATTGCCATATTATGCAATAGCTCTACCACCATTCCACCATCAAACCCCTGCCGAGTGTTTGCCTAGCAGCTAAACAACATGCTTTACATTGCATATAGGGACCACTCCAGCAGCAATAAACACACGGCAGCAACTCATACTGTATGTGTTTGGCAATGCAACCAGAGAGAGAGAGGAATGACGCCAGGGAGAGAGATGTAGGAGTCATGGAAGATGAAACTGACAAACAGTGGGATCAGCCTTGTTATCAAAGGCTCCCACAGTTAAGTGCTCGCAGTTCTTGCAAATACTGCTCAGTAGAAAAGGCAATAAACCGAAATCTTGAGGATGTGTTGTGCGACTTAGAATATTGAGCAGCAGCTGTAAAATATTGTTTAGTCTTTAACTTGAGATGTTACAGAGCAAGCTATCCAAATAAATATAAATCTCAGTGGACCCTGACCCGAAACGTCACCTATCCATATTCACCAGAGATGCTGCATAACCCGCTGAGTTGCTTCTTCTTCCCACCCAGCTTCCTGTAAGGACTCCATCCCCTACTCCCAATTCCTCTGTCTACGCTGCATCTGCACCCAGGATGAGGTGTTCCAAACCAGGATATCTCTGTTCTCATTCTTTAGGGAACGGTGGTTCCCTAAAGAATAGATGAGGCTCTCACCAGGGTCTCTTCTATACCCCGTAACTCTGCTCTCATTCCCCATCCCTCCACTCGTAACAAGGGCAGCTTCCACCTTCCACCCTACCAGCCGTCACATACAACAAATGATCCTCCAACATTTTTGCCACCTCCAACGGGATTCCACTACTGGCCACATCTTCCCATCTCCTCCCCTTTTGGCTTTCTGCAGAGACTGCTTCCTCCATAACTCCCTGGTCAATTCGTCCCTTCCCACCCAAACCACCCCTTCTACTGGCACTTTCCCTTGCAACTGCAGGAAATGCTACACTTGTCGCTTTACCTTCCCCCTTGACTCCATCCAAGGACCAAAGCAGTCTTTCCATGTGCGGCAGAGGTTCACCTGCCACTCTTCCAACCTCATCTATTGCATCCGCTGCTCTAGGTGTCAGCTGCTCTACATTAGTGAGATCAAGCGTAGGCTTGGCAATCGCTTCGCCCAACACCTCCGCTCGATTCGCAATAACCAACCTGATCTCCCGATGGCTCAGCACCAACTCCCCCTCCCATTCCGAATCCGACCTTTCTGTCCCGGGCCTCCTCCATGGCCACAGTGAGGCCCACCATAAATGGGAGGAGCAGCACCTCATATTTCGCTTGGGTAGTCTACACCCCAGCAGTATGAACATTGACTTCTCCAATTTTAGGTAGTCCCTGCTTTCGCCTTTCTCCTCCCCTTCGCAGCTCTCCCACAGCCCACTGTCTCCGCCTCTTTCTATCTTCTTCCCGTCCCCCCAGCCCCCACATCAGTCTCAACTCGAAATGTTGCTAATTTTCTTCGCTCCATAGATGCTGCCTCACACGCTGAGTTTCTCCAGCATTTTATCTACCTTCGATTTTCCAGCATCTGCAGTTCCTTCTTAAACAAACGCTGAGTTACTTCAGTGCTTTGTGTCATTTTTATGAACCAGCATCTGCAGTTCCTTGCTTATACAAATAAATATATGGTTCTGCTGGGAGTGCTGAAAGACCATCTCCAAATACTGGGTGCAGAACAATGGGATTCAGTATTTCCATCTTGGGAGAGAACAGAATGTAACCTCACCAGTCTAGAAATGAGTTGAAACAATATCAGTGTGGCATGAAACACAAAAATGAGAGCTTCCATATTACATATCCATTGCAACTTTAATTCCATCAGACAGCGCCATGGACTCAATTCTGTTACTCAGGGTCCATGATGGATTCTGTTGCGCTGAGAGGAATAGCAATGGCCAATATCAAGAGCAATATGTCAATTTCAGTGTTAGAATAGTTACAGTATTGCAGTGGTGCTGTACCCTTGTGCCTTTAGCCCCTATCGTTCTGATCTTTCAGCGTCAGTTTACTGCCTTGTGCTGATTCTTGGGCCATTTGAGCTTTAGACCAGCCATATTTATGAGCATTGTGAGATTACTGCGTTTATTTCCTAACAACGACATTAAAAAAATGAAAGTATCAGGGTACTCACCGTTCAAGGTAAGTTATCAATTTATAGGTTCCTTCACCACACATTCTTACTTTTTCATTCATCCCCAGGCCATATCTCTATATTTGACACCTCGTAATGGCAAATCACACTTTCACCGCACAATATGTTTCTTTATACTCCTTTGTTTCAAGTGTGGCCCTCATGGGAAATGGATGGAGAGGATACTTCTATTGCATTTGGCTGAATACAGTCAAACATTTACCCCCTAATTAAAGCTAACACAGACAAACCGTATGCAGTTTGTGCCAACTTTACAATCTCAGCACACTGTCGGCACAGTACAGTGCTTTTACAAGGGCAGAGGTAAGCTAACGTATTACAGATCTAAGATATAATTACTGATGCCTAACCCTCTCAGTAATCACTACTGAATTTTAACACAGAATGTAATGCAATTATACCTTTCTCTCTGCTTTGCACTAAGGAGCATTCATTTTTACAATCAACTTCTGAAGGGGTTAATCCTATGCATTCGTATGCCAGTTCCATTAATAAAGAAAGGCCAGCCAGAGTTTAAGCTTGCTTATTTATTATTGTGCTTTTGGTTGAAATATTGCCTACACACTACATCATTCATTTGTGCAGAATGGCATTTGACAGAATGTCTTCATTACTTTTTTTCCTAACCTCTGAACCTATTATCTAAAGGGCCATTCAAGCAACACATCAGGAATGAAACAAGTTATTAGTGAAGTACCCAGACTGGTTATGACATTTTTATAGGGTGTGAGTAAAATAAATGCTAATCATATGGCAGCAATCATTAAAAATATAAGGGTTGTCTAGAAAGTGACAATATAAATATTGATCAGTTGAGATGCAAATTATTGGAACATTAAGGGACTGCAACCCTTGCATTGCCAGTGCTGTCTGGTGGTCATGTCATTAAGGGCATGAGGAGAAATCCATTTTGTCGGCAAAACTACGAACACATTGCTTGCTGCTCACTGCCTTAGAAGTAGTGAATTCCCGTTTCATCAGAAGATAAGAGTGACCACCTTGGAGAACCTCAGGTCTCTGCAAACCTTGCTCCAAAGGAAGGATCTGGCACATCCACGCAGGGTAGATCTTCCTGGCCAAAGTCCTCCTCCCTGCTCTCCTTTTCCAGCTACTTGGGCGGGATTTTCGACGTCTTCCTCTTCTCCTGTCATGTTGAAAACTATTTGGACAACCATTATAGCAGAACTTCTTCCTCAGACAGGAACACCTTAATGCCACTGTAACACTGCACTTGATAAGATGTGCTATTTTCTCCAAATCTCTCACTAAGCACCCTTACATTAAACATGCTGACCTCCTGCTTAATTTCCAACTAATCTGCAAGTTATTTAAATAGATTCCCCCTGTCCTGAAACATAAAGCTTCCTAGGCAGAGATTGAAGTGACACAGTTTGTCAATGTTGGCGTTAGAACAGCAATGCACACAGATTGACATCAACAACTGTCTACTCTGCACACTCTCAGGGTGTGAGCATTACCAGACTTGCTGCATGCCACGAGTCACTCTACTGAAGTGCACGTGGAACCTCGATAAAATTAGGCAAATTGGAACCCGGAGCCCTGAAAGGAAAAAATGCAGCTTGCCTGTTTCAGACAAGACTCATGTGTGCATGATTGAAGAGCCTTACAGCTCTCCACCTGTTCACCAACTCCACAGATTCCCCTTTGGAGTAAGCCAGGCTGAGACAGGGGGTCGATTAGGGGAAATCTCTACAGAGAAGACTACAAAATCTCAGTGGGCATCTGTTGGGAACAGGCACCGCGTTTTCACTATTTGCCATTCCTTCGGTCAATCATTTAATTGTGTGTGTGACCTTGTAAGATTCAAATTGGGAGTTTTTTTCCTCCATATTATGATACCAATAACACTTTAAATACACTCCTTTGGCTGTGAAACGCTTTAGATGTACCAGGGTCAAGAAGGTGTGAGATAAATTTAAGTTATTCTTTGCCAAAGTCTGCCAAATATCAATTATGTTCATGTACATTTTTGTCACTAGTCCATTACCCTCAATTAACTTTCGACAATCAGCCAATTAAGTTTTATTTAAACCTCCAGTACCTGTTCATTATTCTCTACATAACTCTCTGATAGCTGTTCATTATTCTACATTGAACTTTCTGCCAGCTGTCCATTGCTCTCCATGTTAGACACTGCCAAAGCTTCATTGCCTTGTTCATAAATCCTCACAAAAAGCTTTCTTTAAATATGCCATCAGGCAACCGGCGTTCCCTGGAACATCTCTGGAATACCTAGACAATAAGACTCCTATTCAGACTCTTATGTTAGAGTCCTATTCATTAACTATAGCTCTGCCTTCAATGCCATAATCCCATCCAAACACATCTCCAAATTAATTGACCTAGAAATCAGCTTCCCCCTCTGCCACAGGATGCCCAACTTTCTGACCCGCGACACAATCAGTGAGGGTAGATGACAACACCTCCTCCACGTTGATTCTCAACAGTACTGTCCCGCAAGGATGTTTTCTCAGTCCCTACTATACACCCTGTACACTCACGACTGTACGGCCAAATTTGGCTCTAACACCATCACCAACAGGGTGTATAGTTGACATCACTGTGGTGAGCTGGATCACAAACAATGATGAATCAGAGTACAGGAAGAAGATAGAGCATTTACTGATATGGTATCAAGACAGGAATCTCTCCCTCAATGCCAGCTAGATGAGAGAGCTAGTTATTGACTTCAGGAGGCATAGTGGAGTACATACTCCAATGGTGCCAAAGTGTAAATAATTGAAAGCTTTAAGTTCCTTGGTGTTAATAATGCCAACTATCTGTCATAGTCAAACAACACTGATGGGACAGCCACAAAGGCACACCAATGCCTCTAATTCCTTGGGAGACTGTGGAAATTCGGCATGTCACTAATGATTCTTACAACCATGTACAGATGCATCACAGAAAACACACCGTCGGGTTGCACCACAGCTTGGTTTGGGAATAGCTCCGCACAAGACCACAATAAATTGCAGTGAGTAGTAGATGTAGCCCAGTCCACCACACAGACCAGACTTCCCACCATTGACTCCATCAACACTTCACGCAGCCTCGGAAAAGTAGCCAATTTCCTCACCCTGGTCATTTCCCTCTTCTCCCTGCTCCCATCTGGCAGATGGTTCAAAACCTTGAAAGCGTACAACACCAGACTCAAGCATTTGTATATACAGTACAAAAAGGAAGTACAGGTGCTGGTTTACACCAAAGATAGACGCAAAATGCTGGAGTAACTCAGTGGGACAGGCAGAATCGCTGGAGAGAAAAAATGGGTGTGAAGAAGGGTCTCGACCAGAAACATCACTAATTCCGTCTCTCCAGAGATGCTGCCTGTCCCGCTGAGTTATTGCAGCATTTTGTGTCCATAACCAACCTAATTCAATGGATTTGTTGTTACCTACATCGCACATAAACTCAGACACTATTTGTGCATGTTTTATTAATAAACCGAATGAGGGGCTCCTGTCCACTGCCTGATGCTTATGAAGCCAATGGAGCTAATGGTTGCAGTGTCCATTTATTTTGCATAAATCTTCTGTTTGATCATTCACAGAAAAAGTCAGTACTTATCCAGCCTAAGAACATTTTAATTTCAAGCTGGTCATTCATTGCTTCTGGCAGAACTAAAACGTTAAATAATCAAACCTTCCAGCAGAGATTGGAGTTAGGTGGCCCATTATACATTCCCTGGGTTTTACACAATCCAGTCAGGCATGCACTTTTCCTTTTCTTCCAGTAAATGTCACTTTGTAAATTATTATTAAACCTTTACTCTGAAATGTCGTGCATTCCAGATTATGCCAACTATGCCTACATCATAACTCTTTGGCTCAACCCCCAACCGATCCCTCTATTTGCATTCGCGTTCCTTTTCCACTGAAATTAAATCTGTGCCCTTTGTATGTCAACCGCATCAGCAATAAAATCCCCTTTATTTTGCTATAAATGTGGAGTTCTCTCTGAAGTGTTCACAGAAGTTTGGAGTTACATTTCTGGTTTACATGCAGTGTAGAACTCCCTCTGCGATAATTCTGTTGCAGAATATGACTGCTTAATTTATGATTCATGGAATATAGAAATGCCAAATCAAAGATTCACATGCGGTGTAGAGCTTGCGATAGTATAATTCAGATCCATATACATTGCATAACTCCCTATAGAGTTGATACATTGGCCATTGTTTAAGGAGCATAAATCATTGCATAGGGTTATATAGGATGCTCTGGATCGCATTACCCAGCATAGGAAACTGCAGTCTGTAAGCTGTGAAGCAGGAGTGCTTAAACTGAATGTGAGCACATCACAAGGATCTTTATATCACAAATGAAACATACCATAAATGATATCAATATATTATAGAACAAATGAGTGATGGGTGCATCGTATGGTCAGTATATGCATTTATTCCCCATAAGTAGTGTGTATGTTGTAGACTGCCCTTGAATTTGACTGAGTCTAATGTTATTGCTTAGTATAATGATGGGAGATAGGCTTTTCAGCTTCTGTTGGCAAACAGTGCATTGAAAGGAATGGTAGCACTGATATCACAGAGTTATACAGCACAGAAACAGACCTGAAATTGCAGACAATTGATAGTGGACCAAACCTGGGGTAGAAGAAGAGTGCAGACATGAGGAGAGCATGTTTGGAGATAGTAGAGCGCAGCGGGCTGTGGCAGAATAGGACAGATAATTGGGAGAATTAAGTAGATACTAGACCAAGTGGGACCCATTGGGTCCCGTCCCCTCAATGCGTGGTTGCGGTGGTGGGGGGGGGGGTTTGAAGTCTTTGGTGTTACACACACACTAACCACCCCCCGTACACACACTAACCACCCCCCATTATATTATATTAATATTATTCATTCGCTCCTTTCACCCCACCCCCCGCCCTGTCCACACGCATAACCCCCAACTGTGCAGGCACGGCTAGAGGGGGGCGGGTGGAGATGGAGGGGGAGGGGGGTAGAGGAGGGGGAGGGGGGTAGAGATTGAGGGGTGGTGGGGGGGGGGGGGTGTGCGGCGTCACAGGGGAGGGCTGGTTCCCTCTTTAAATCTTTATGAGTAATATTCCAAGAAGTTCTTTCTTGATGCATATCAATCTTAGACCACTCAATCACTGATTTCATGACCGGACAGAAATTGATGTAACACCAATATTTTGCAGAGTAAAAATATCAATCATCCTCAAATGGCAGCAAGGTTTGGCTCTTGTTTTTGAAGTGGAGCTTTTCTTACAATTTCTGGTTGGAAATTTCCCCTCATTTGACTAAAATTAAAAGACGATGATGCATTAGCAATGGACACTAGGGAAGATTTTCTATACTACAGGATTCGACCGGACACTAAAGTTCCTTTAAAACTAAAACCAAAGTAGAAAGGTGTCCCACCTAATATCCAAACTAGGTTAATCTGTAATTCTCGTTGTTGCTGCTCAGGAGAAAAACTGATGGAAGTTTTTTTTTTCACAGCAGTCACAGAATTTTAAAGTCTCTTAATGTACCTAAAGTGCTTTGGATGCCTCTGGATATATGGTCTAATATTTTTTTAGTGTTCCAAAGAAAACAGTTCAGAAAAAAAGGACAAGGTATTGGTAATTACACCCGTGGATTTAATAAAGTAATGATTTAGGAAAGGATTGAGAAATGCAAATTTTCCTTCCACATTTTTAGAGATCAGCTGAACCTCTCTGCCAGATACCTTACTCTCCCAAGTTAGGCATCCGGCTACTTCTGAAACTACTAGGATGTCCTGAACTTATCCAACTACAGATTGAAAACATTCAAAGCTCTCTGCAGATTCCAATGTTGCCTGAAAGTTGTCTTGCCTCTGACTCTTTGTCTTCCAGTTGTGGCAGAGCTTCAAAGAACAAGACCTTGCTCTCCAGATCTCCTTCAGCAGATCCTTCCTCTTATCACACTCTCCACACCTTCACACAACTTATCTCTCTCAGCAAGGCCTCGAGATCATTCCAAACCTATGTTTAAATCCTCAATCTCCATGCTGTTAACTTACTCAGATAGTTTGCTCCGATAACTTGGTTCAAATATCCACTAACCTTTGAGCAAGTAAGATCTATCTGGTTTAGTTTTGTTTGTTTCCAAAATTTATTTATAAGTTAAAACATACACCCAATGAGAAATTTGTCAAGATCCAAATTCTTGTTTACTTGTACGATGGCATGGAAATAGGTTCTTCAGCCCACTGAGTTCATACCAACGTTGATCTCCCATCAACACAAATTCTATATTATTGCACCTTCTCATCCACTCCCTGCACAGTTGGGATAATTTACGGTGGCCTATTAACCTACAAACCCACTCATCTTTCGGATGTGGGAGGAAACCGGAGCATCTGGAGGAAACCCATCCAATCAATATGTTTGGATGGGATCAATATGTTTGATTTTATCCAATCTGGCGTGAACATGTAATCTCCACTCAGACAGCACCCACGGTCTGGATCGTATCTGGATCTCTGGTGCTGTGAGGCAGCAGTTCTCAGCAGCATCTCTGTTGGACTATTTTAACCTGTATTTGTTGTTCAGAGAAAAAAAACGGAGGCTAAACACAGATTTTTTTTAAATGATGAAAAATGGGATTATTTAAATGTCGCAAGATTATTCAACTTAAACCATTGCCTTCAATTCCGGAGAAGAAAATTGCCAAATCCTAAATGGATGGAGATTGCAGAATAACATTCTATGTTTACAGGCATCACATAACCCAATTAATGCCTGAATAATGGGATAGAATGTTCTTATAACAACAAGTACACTCAGTGCTGGAGTAACAGAGGGCAAGCATAGAAGTTGTGATGCTCATGTTGAAACCTTTGAATCCTGTTATTTTAGACACTGACTTTACTTTTTATCCGATCAATATGTTTCTTATAAGAGAGTTCTGGATCTGCGGTTACTCAGCGGTGATGTTGCAATAATGCAATTTAACTTTGTTTTTCCTTCATAACCAGATTGCAGAGTTTGGAAGAGGTGTACCAATGATTTAGAAACAAGGAACTGCAGATGCTGGGCTAACTCAGTAGGTCAGGCAGCATCCCTGGAGAACATGGATAGATGACATTTCGGGTCGGGACCCTTCTTCTTGGCTCCAGTGATTTGCTTGGTTTGGGTGGGAATTGATTAGAAGCAACATGACTGATGAACTTTTCAGCTTGATCAATCCAGGGGAAGTTCCCAGTTGCATCATTAACGCCAGTCGACGTGAAGAGAGCTGTGTGTGTTTTTGGATGTATTTCCTTTTTACTTTTCTATTGCTTTTTTGGGTTTGGCATTTTTAAATAGTTGGTGTTGATGCGGTTGTCTGTTACCTTGCTTAGCTAAAGATTATTACTCAATTTCTACATTGTGGACCCACTTTATGTGTCATGTTTGCGTTTTCCTGTAGGCCTTAACAGATCATGTGGGCCTTTGAGTGCAGATGACAGTGAGAGCAGAGGAGAAATGGACCACCAGGAAAGCAAAAAAGTATGCATTTCCCCCACGTCCATCCCTCCACTACTAGCTTATCAACTGTATTCAAGTCAACCAAGTACAATGAAAGTAATTCTTGCACCTGTTTTCCTTGCAGGACTTTTCAAACACAAGTAAAAAGTAAGTTGATCAAAAAATAAACTACTGGAAGAACTCACTGGATCAGGCAGCACCTGCGGTGGTAATGGACAGTGACAGTTTGGAGTCCGAATCCTTCTTCTGGACTGAAGGAAGGGAAAGAAGCTATCTCAACACAAAACGTTGACTATCCATTTCTCTCCACAAATGCAGTCTGACCCACTGATTTCTTCAATCAGCTTCTTTCTTGCTCCAGATTCCAGCATCCACAGTAGTCTGTGTCTCAACAATAACTTGAACTTGATTACCAGGATTAGTTTAGTAATACTTTGGATAATATTTTCCCTGAGGAATCTTTTATCTAATCATGCAAAAATCTACAGAACATTATTTTCAAAGAACAAGAGTTGATTTTTAATGGAAATTCTAGTTTATGGTCCTGGAGGTTTGGATGGGTAACTTATGGCGCTGATAAATTTAAAGGATTGTCTGATATTTTCCAGGGAATTTTACCATCCTCATGGAGGAGACTGGACAAGCCCACCATACTGGTACATATACATACACCGTTGAATGAAAATACTTCTTGCTACAAGTGCTATTTCCACATTTCATGAAACAAGTGTGCTCTCCTTGTATCAGTCTGCCAGTTCAGAATTAATTTTCATCATTTCGCAGGCAGTTTTCTGCTGTGGTCTCACCTCCAGCAGGAGCAGGATTAGATTGTACAGACCTATTTCAACTGCACTCTGGAAACTAACACTCATGGAAGGTTATCACTGCAATATTGCAAGGGTTTATTTTCTACCATCTGTTGTTGCTTTATAAATTGGCAATTTTCATTATTTAGATAGTTGTAAACATTGTTCCTACAGGGATACTTTGTGTCTGAATTATTCCTGGGCTTAGGTACAACATACTGAATGCATCTACTATGTGTTTGATAACAGTAATATAATTTCATTAACACAGTAAAGACAATTTATTTTTCTGGCGATTTTCCTATTAAGTAGTTGTAAGCATTTAAAAGCTTGAAGTGACTGTCAACAGATCGTGTTGTTATGCTGTTTACCCCATCAGGAGCAATCAGCCAGAATTCTCTTAATAAAAACTGAGGTTTGCGTGACTGGAAGTTATATAACAATGTTGTTAATATTTTATTTATTGCCAACATGCTGAAACAGCCAAGGTTCATATAAAGCAGGACTCACTTGATTAGGATTATCCAATGACCTTTTATACCCAAGTAAGAATCAGTCTATTTCGGAGCCAGAGAGTTTATAAGGCAACATTGTTTAACATATGTCTTCAAAAAAAGAAATCACACTGGGTTTGGAAGAGTAAATTTCCGCCTACACACAGCATATGGAGAGTCTGACAATCAGCAGTATATGTTACGAAAATCCCATTGGACAAAGATCATGAGCCGCATGCACATAATTTCCTATCATTTGAGATTAGCACCCAGGCTTGTGTGTAAGTGGAAAGATAGTGGTCCAGAAATCAGATCACACAACACTGCGTCTGAAGAAGGGTCTCGACCCAAAGGGTCTCGAACCGAAACATCACCCATTCCCATTAGAGATGCTGCCTGTCCCGCTGAATTACTCTGGCATTTTGTGTTTATCTTACGCAACTGAAGGCATCATGTTCTGCACAGACTCTATGGGCTGAAGGGTCTGTTCTTGTCATGTACTGTTCTATTGTTCTATGAAGGAATTATACCCATATTTTCCAGCTTTAGCCCTCAGTTAAGAATGTCCTTTCAATTTTTGGGGAGTCTTTCATATCCATTTCATTTTTCCCTAGAATTTTTTTCTATGTACAATTCCCCCAAATGACTGGAAGCACTAATGCTAGAAGCACAATACACAAAATTTGTCTGCAGTGTGATTTTCAACCTCCATCAGCTTTCACCATCCATATTACGCACAAAATCATAATTATAATCGTCATTTATCATAATTGTAATTTATCAGCCAAGTATTGTAAAGACAAATGTGGGTCCCTTGAAGGCAGAAACAGGTGAAATTATTATGGGGAACAAGGAAATGGCAGGTACTTTGGTTCTGTCTTCACTAAGGAAGACACAAACAATCTCCCAGATGTACTAGAGGACAGAGGATCTAGGGAGACAGAGGAACTGAAGGAAATTTACATTAGGCGAGAAATAGTATTGGGTCAACTGATGGGACTGAAGGCTGATAAATCCCCAGTGCCTGATGGTCTGCATCCCAGGGTACTCAAGGAGGTGGCTCTAGAAATCGTGGACACATTGGTGATCATTTTCCAATGTTCTATAGATTCAGAATCAATTCCTGTGGATTGGAGGGTAGCTAATGTTAGCCAACTTTTCAAGAGAGAAAACAAGGAATTATAGACCAGTTGGCCTGACATCGTGGGGAAGTTCTGGAGTCAATTATTAAAGAAGTAGCACGGCGCATTTGGATAACAGTAAAAGGATTTTCAAATGGATTGGTCCAAGTCGGCATGGATTTATGAAGGGGAAATCCTACTTGACTAATCTTCTGGAATTTTTTGAGGATGTGACAATTAAAATGGATGAAGGAGAGCCAGTGGATGTAGTGTATCTAGACTTTCAGAAAGCCTTTGATAAGGTCCCACACAGGAGATTAGTGGGGAAAATTAGAGCTCATGGCATTGGGGGTAAGGTATTGACATGGTATTGGGGGTAAGGTATTGACGGTATTGGGGGTAAGATATTGACATGGATAGAGAATTGGGTGGCAGACAGGAAACAAAGAGTAGAATAAACGGGTCCCTGTCAGAATGGCAGGCAGTGACGAGTGGAGTGCCGCAAGGCTCGGTGCTGGGTCACAACTATTTACAATATATATTAATAATTTAGATGATGGGATTAAAAGTAACACTAGCAAATTTGCAGATGACACAAAGCTGGGTGGCGGTGTGAACAGCGAAGAGGATGCCTGGAGGTTGCAGGGTGACTTGGACAGGTTGAGTGAGTGGGCAGATGCAGTATAATGTAGATAAATGTGAGGTTATCCACTTTGGCGGTAGATTATTATCTCAATGGTGTCAGATTAGGAAAAAGGGAAGTGCAACGAGACCTGGGTGTCCTTGTACACCAGTCACTGAAAGTGAACATGCAGGCGCAACAGGCAGTGAAGAAAGCTAATGGCATGTTGACCTTCATAACAAGATAATTTGAGTACAGGAGTAAAAGGTCCTTCTGCAGTTGTACAGAGTCCTCATGAGACCACATCTGGAGTATTGTGTGCAGTTTTGGTCTTCTAATTTGAGGAAGGACATCCTTGCTATTGAGGCAGTGCAGCATAGGTTCACGAGGTTAACCCTCGGGATGGCAGGACTGTCATATGAGGAAAGATTGGCAAGACTGGGCTTGTATTCACTGGACTTTAGAAGGATGAGAGGGGATCTCATAGAAAAGTATAAAATTATAAAAGGACTGGGCAAGCTGGATACAGGAAAAGTGTTCCCAATGTTGGGGGAGTCCAGAACCAGGGGGCCAGAGTCTAAGATTAAAGGGGAGGCCATTTACAACTGAGATGAGAAAAAACATTTTACCCAGAGAGTTGCGAATTTGTGGAATTCTCTGCCACAGAAGGCAGTAGACACCAATTCACTGGATGAATTTAAAAGAGAGTTAAAGAGAGCTCTACGGTCTAGCAGAATCAAGGGATATGAGAAGAAGGCAGGCCTGGATTACTGATAGTGGATGATCAGCCATGATCACAATGAATTGTGGTGCAGGCTTGAAGGGCCAAATGGCCTCCTCCTGCACCTATTTTCTATGTTTTGCAACATACGAGGGATTTGATTTGCCATACAATCATACAGTAAAGAGCAACATGATACCCACATTGTTTTTTAACATGAACATCCTCCACAGCGACTCCCCCACATTCCTCACTGTGATGAAAGGCAAAACAAGTTGAATCTTCTTACCCTCGTTGTTCTCCCGTGGTCGGGCACTCGAACCTTCCGTTGTCGGGGCGATCTTGGCTCCCGCAGCTAGCTGTTGAGCCCTCTGCATCGGGACAATCAAGCTCCCGCATCGGGGGGATCTCAGCTCCCCTGCGCTGGGCGATCGGACCCCAGGTCGAGGCCCGTGTGGCTTGGAGCTTCCCGACACCAATCTCTACCCGAAACTGTGTGCTCCTCGATGTTGGAATCCGCAGGCCGCGGTTGGAGCGTCGATCCCAGGCAAGGGATTGTAGTCTCTGATGGTAAGTCCACAGCACCACAGTGGGACTCAAAGTCAGTCTTGAGCAAGGCCACCAGCTCCATGATGTTAGGCCGCAGAGTGGCCGGAGATACGATACGGAAAACAATCGCATCTCTGTCATGATTTTGACAAATGGTCAACACTTAAATTGAATTATTTGTCCTTACTGACTTCTGTGACTTGGTGTGGCCTCAAGTACAATTTCACATATGCCTTGATAACATTGCTACTTGTGATCAGCTCTATCAGGTTATGGTGCTCTCAGCTCTCTGGGCTTAGAATCACTCCAAGCTCTGCTGATTTCCTTTGACAGGCTCTCTGTCACATCCTCAAAAAATGATAGAAGATCAAAGAGAGGAGGCTTCCGTTACAGGAGTAGACACTGCTTTTGCCATACCCAGGCATTTGCCATACTGCAAGCTTCCACAAACCCCAGAGACATTCAGAGACTTCATTTTTGCATTTATTGGGATCTCCAGATGAATAAGGCTTCTCTATCCTCTCTCATCCATCTTTTGTACGGTTCAGTCTCTCTTGGTCTTCACCCAAAGACATTTTTTGTTCCTTCTCTCTGTCTTCTCTAATTTAAAACATGCACGATCATTTTCTGGTTCTGATGAACAGAATCTCCACAACTCTCCACTTAGATAATACCTGACTTGCTGAGTGCTGCCGACATTTTATGTTAACTCAATTACCTTTACTGAATTAATCATCGCCCTACAGAACGAAAGCGTTTGACTTTAAGTAAAAGTTGTAAAAAATGATTTGTTTATTTCATCTTTTTCTCTTTCTTTTCCTCTAACCACCTGAATTATTTACTTTTATTTTATTTGATTATATTCTCCTGCATTCACTGTAATGAGTGGAGTCGTACATACATCAAAATACAACACATATTTATTAAAGTCCACTTACAGCATTGGTCTGCAGAACATTACAGTACCTAACAGCTACTCAGGCTGAATTACGTAAGCTCATATTAGGCGGAGCAACTACTAACAAGCACTACAATTGGTTAGTAGGAAATCACCAATCTACATCTTTCCTTGTAGAAACAAAATAAAGCATAGATACGTGGAAACATGGTGGCCAAACAATATAGTAGCCGGAACATTAATAACGCATATGGGGAAGTATAGATAGTTACACAAAATCACCGTGTCTAATGGGTGGCCTGCTGACCCGTCCGGCATGTGTGCGGTACAAATCCGCACCTCCTCCTTTCACCAGTGAAGTGACTGGGGATGGAACCGGGGAATTGACCGGGGACCCGTGGGGAGGCCGTGGGGGACACAGTCTCTGATAGTTAAGCAGCCGGCCCGGTACTGGGAGGGTATACAAAACGCGAAACCTCTGGATGCGGAGTCGCAGGACGTGGTTCCTTCACTGGAAGGAGATGTTGACGGTTGCGTCTGTAAATGGCCCCGACCGGGCTAACCAGGTAGGAGCGTGGTTCGTTGGCGGTGCTGTTCAGAGAGTTGTTGTTCGCTGGTTTTGCGTGGGGCCCTTGATAGCATGTCAGCTGTGTGCATGTCTTTGCCTTCTTTTTAGACAATGTTGAAATCAAAACGCTGCATCTGCATCACCATCCGTTGTAGGCGAGCCAGAGCAGCGTGAATGGGTTTATTCAAGTTATTCAAGTGGCTGGTGGTCTTTCTATAATCACAGACTTCCCAAAAATAAAGTCTTTGAATTTCATGCAGGCGAAAACTACTGCAAGTAATTCTTTTTCAATCTGGGTGTAACGTTGTTCAGTACCAGTGTGCGTGAGGCATATGAAACAGGCTTGAAGTCACCATCGGCAGTGGTCTGCAGGCAAGCAGCACCACTTGTGAGCGTTACGGATAACTCCAAAGCAAAATAGGTGAGGGTAGGTGAGCTGGTCAGCTGCAACTTGAGGATTTCAAGCGTATACCAGGACCATGCAGTGTCTTTGTGTGTCAGTTCCCGCAGATGAGCAGATATATTGCTGAGGTTGGGAATACATTTTCCCAGGTAGTTTATTTTTTTATTTATTTATTTTTTTAAATTTATATTTCCCAGATAGTTGACCATTCCAAGGCACCTTTCTAGAGTTGTAACGTCAGTAGGAGCTGGCATTTCGTTGATAGCAGCTGTCTTCAATGGTCTGGTCTGAGACCATCACTTGTGAAAACATGTCCGACATAGGTAACTTCCGGGACCCAAAACTTGCACTTCTGGGGATTGAGTTTGAGCTGGATGTCTTTGGCACGGTCCAGAACTTTCTTCAGATTAGCGTCATGCTCAGCCAAGTCATGTCCGTAAATGAGAATGTCATCAACAATGATGGCGCATGGATACCCCGCAAACAGTTGTTCCATCGTGTGCTGGAAAACCTCGCTGGCAGAGTTGATGCCAAAGGGTATTCTCAGGAATTTATAATGGCTGAAGGGGGTGCCAAATGTAGCACGGTTGGACGAGTCTGGGTCCAGTGGAATCTGCCAAAATGAACTTTTGGCATCCAGAATAGAGAACACTGATGCATTGCCTATTTGAGCGGCAACTTCCTCTACCATTTATATAGGGTAATGCAGGCGTTTGATAGCTGTGTTGAGATCCCTGGGGTTTATGAAGATACAGGATTTCCTCCTTGTTTTTTTTCGTTGCAACCACCATGGTGGAAACCCAGTCAGATGGGTCAGTAACATCAGCAATGACACCCAGGGAGACCATCTGCTTGAGTTCATTTTGTATTCTTGTCACGCATGGCATGAGGAACACAATGTGGTGCTCGAACCACAGGAGTGACGTTGGGATCAACAGCGATGTTATACTTGAGGGGCAGCTTGCCCAGCTCACTGTTAAATAGTTCTCTGTATTGAGAATTTGCTGAGTGAGGCCCTCAGCGAGAAAGAGTTGATGGACAGCGCGGCCAAAGAATACTAGACCTAGATCGTAACATGCATTGATACCAAGCAGAGTTTCAGAATCCCCCTTGACGATATAAAACTTTAGGGTAGATAGGGAACTACATTCACTATCTTCCTCAACTACTATTCAAATATTTATTTATTTGTTCTCTCTGTCATCCTGATCTACTGGAGTATTCATAGCAAATTTGGGAAAACTATATTAACTATGTAACTTACGAAAGCAACCACTTGTAACCCCGACCCAAAAACAGGAGGGGTCAAATCACGCAGTAACATGCAGCTCTATCAACCTAGGTTAGATCCTGCGTGAATTTCCTCCCAGTGTTCTAGTTTCCTCCCGCATTCCAAACAATCCATTCATTGGTAGAGGCATTTGAAAGACTTTTGTATAGGTATATGGATGTGCAGGGAATGGAGGGGTTTGGATTATGTGCTGGTAGATAAATCATGGTCTTGGCATCATGTTTGGCACAGGCATGGTGGGCCAAAGGGCTGGTTCTTGTGCTGCACTGTTCTATGTTTTATGGCAGATTAATTGGCCGCTGTATATTGGCCCTTGTGTTGAAGGACAGTAGAATCAATAGGAATGTGGGGTGAATAGTTACAGAGGAAATGCCGAGGAGTTTGAAAGTGCTCCTTGAGCCAGCACAGATTTAATGGCAAAATGACTTTCTTCATTATAAGTAAACATGAAGTAAGGAATATTGCCAATTGTTGATTTTATTTTTAAGCATTCCAGCTGTAGTGCGCTATTAAATAAATGCTTTCATTAGCATCATCTTGACCTCACAGGAGCTTTTATTATTGAGGTGTTTGAAGGGCTCACATCACTGGGAAGAGGTCCCTACCATGTGTTTGTTACCAAATCTGCTTTACAAAACCGTTCCAGCTCTGCAGCTAAAACAAATTAGTGTTAGGGTGTTGAGAGTGTTCAGTCGCAAAGAGAAAAACTTTAATTGTTACTTGTCGATCAAACCTGGAAGAGATTTGTTGAAGATGAGAGCAGGGGGAGGTGCTGGGAAATGGATTCAAATTCAATAACACCATGGATGGGCTCAAATGACATAAATCATGAGCATGCCTACTGAATTACCTGAGTCCAAGGCTTGTAACCTGTTTCAATCACAGTCTTTGTGACTCATTATAATATTTTACAAAGTAAGAGCTACTTTAGCACTATCAGGATCTGTAGATATTTCCCACCGATCCTTCATTGTGGGAAAATCATATAATTTACCCACATTGTCTGAAAATATGGCACTCGAATGAAATTCGACAGAGTTGCCATAGTAACAGCTGAAGCAGGACTAAAAGCACTGCGAAGTGACGAGAATGAAAGAAACACACACTAGGGTAAAATAACCAATTTATGTCTATAGGCACTATTCAATAAGGAAATCCTGATCAAGTTACCAGTTCCTAGACACTGCTTCACTGATAACTATTTCATGAATCTACTCGTTTCAGTTACATCAATGACTCCCCCTGTGATTCTTAAAAATGCAAAAATCAAATATGCTATACCATGTGGAATGTCTGAGATGATCGCTTTTCTAGTTTTAATTCATCGGATGCGCAACTACGGGTGACACAGGAAGCAACACTATAGTTTCTCGTGTGGAAATAAGCAACTGCAGATGCTGGTTTATGAAAAAAGGCACAAAGTGCTGCAGTAACCTAGTGGGTCAGCTCAGTTGGAACCCTTTGAAAGGTCCCAAACTGTAACATCACCGATTCATGTTCTCCAGAGAAGCTGCCTCTATGGATGCTGGAGATACTCCAGCACTTTGTGTCATTTGCTTACTATAGTTTCTTATTATTCTATAACTCACATCCATAGAATAAAAATCTCTATCTGACACAAGAGTCGAAAACAGGTTGATGCTGTGACTCTGAATCATTGGCAAAATATTAATATAAATCAGATTATTAGAGTGGAGCTTGTGTGATTGTGATGAGTTAAAAGCATCAAAGCTGAAAAAACTCATCAGGAAGCCATCTCCACCCTGCCACTCTCCAGGTTAACCTTAGGCACATTCAGTTGCTCACGAACATGAGTCCCACATGAAGCAGATGGGCATTTGCTTATGCTCAATCACTCAGTCAGAGAGAGTTGTTAACATCACATCCCATCATGGATAGGACAAGTTTGGAGGGATATGTACCAAGAGCAGGCAGGCAATTGGGAGTAGTGTCACTGGGACATGTTGGCAAGTTGGGCTGATGGGCCTGTTTCCACACTGTATCATTCTATGAATCTATGACTCTATCTAAAATTCTCTGGGATCTCCAAAACTCATAATTGAAAGAAAATTCAACAGCACTTGAGGGGCTGAGTCAAACACATGGAAAAACACAACATTCTCAGCATCGAAATTTGTTTTATTATCCATTGAGGGATGTATGGAGAGAGTTTGCATTGTGTTATGGAGGATTTCTTCGGGACTACCTTGCAACTACCATCGGCACCAGCTTGTTAAAAGCAGTTGGCAGCACAGAGGGAGCTGCAGAGAGTACCACCATAAGGTCCACAAGCTCAGGCCAGACTTTCTTTACAAGCGGTGCTTCAGCTTGTGGTATTAGGTGGTGATGGACAAACACTACAGTATGTTCCGTTTCCTCCTGAGCCTGGGTTACTGATGGCTGTCTCAGCTCCTCCCAGGGGACAGGCCTAGACATATACACGATCACTCCGTCTGACATGCACATAAGGCAGGTGACGAATGGGCTGTTTCTTGTGCTGCCATTTATTCTCAGCTGCACCTGCATCATGCCAGCAAGGTTTGAGTGCCCAGCTGTTATCACAGATGATGAACATTATCGACTTTACATATTACAATGCAGGATCCTAGAACAAACATGACTATTCATCAGCCTCCAGAGCTTCTACTTTATCAGTGAATAGCAGAATGGTTATAGCATAGAACAAGACCATAAGGCCCATCCAGTCTGCAGCAGCTCAAAGAATATAATCCAGTTAATTATATTATCCATCCCCTCTCCCCAGCTCTGCATGTTCTGTTCTTTTAGCCATCTATCTTTTGTTAACAGCAATTAAATCTGCCTTTGCCACTAGCCCTGGCAGAGCTAAATGTCCATGTAATTTTCAGTTCTGGTCCAATCTGCAGCTGTTGAACTATACAGAAGTTTCCTCGTGCTGGTGTGTGCAAGATTCCAGAGAACACAGAGCAATCTAAAAGCAAATTTGAGGGGATAGAAGTCAAGGAAACAGACTTCACACCCGCCTGCTGACACTCATCAGAAACCTTACCAATAAGTCCCAAGCGAGCCGTTGACATGTTTAGGATATACCAAAGGTGTCTTACAGATATGACTGTACTAACTTCAGTATTGATCTATGTGGGGACCAAGTCTTGGATATAGACCCTGCAAACAATTCTAAGGAGAAAAAAGAAGGAATGTGATGAGAGCAATGTATCAGCTGCTGCTCGTGGTAGAACCAAGCTCGACAGGGTGCACTCATTAATGTGAAGTGTAAAATTTGCTCGTGGAACAATGTCGTGTGCGATTCCCCTCTCCCTCTGACAATTATCCCATGACATTGATACAAAGTAGCGTTGCTCAATCATTCAATCTCAACATGTTCCTCCACCAGTCCCTCTCAATGCATGAATAAAAAGGCAACTTTCCTCTCAATTCGCTTTAGGCAGTTATCTCAGTGTCGTTCTGATCCCACATCTTTGCTGTTAAAGCAGGAAACATCTAGAACATCTAGTTTGGTGTGTACCTCATCCAAAGACAAGTGCATGCTGAAATGCCAGTGATTTCCACTTCCAGCTCCACTGCAATGTCAGCTGGGGAATTGTTTTGAGGCCTACACAACTGACCTGATTGCCCCTTGTGTGTTATGCTCACTTCTCCTGTAGAGAGAATTGCAGATCTGTAGATGAGGATTCACTCGATATCTGGAGCTTTCTGTTACGATGACATTATGGAAGAAGCAGAGAGGTTATAGAGGTCATGGAGTCTAACAGCACAAACAGGCCATTTGGCTCACCATGTCCATGTTGGTCTTTTTTGCCCATCTACACTAATCTCATTTGCCCACATTAGGACCATATCCTTCTATATGCCTTGTCTATTTAAGTGTCAGTCTAAATGCCTTGTAAACACAGTCATTGTACCTGATTCCATCCCTTCCTCTGGCAGTGTGTTCCAGGTATCTTGGTAAAAAACAAACCCCTCAGATCCGCAAAGACGTAGTGTCATGGGTAGGAAGATTGTTGGCGGTAGGAGTTAGGATGGGTGGAAATGCACAGGAGAAAAGTATGGAAGTACTCATACATTAACAGTGCAATGAAGAGGATTTGGAGAGGGTGAGGTGATGTACACAGCAGGACACAGATGACAGCATGAACTATTCTGAAATGGATCACGTTATGACAAGAACCCCATCTGTTTGTCTAACAATCGGTGCAAGACCTGCAAAAAAAGTTAAGTTGAGGCGATTGCGGTAAAGAACCGCAGACTCTGGAATTCCTGCTGAGTTTCCTAATGATATCAGACTATCCAATTCCACTCCCAATGCTTCTCAAAGTATCAAGTTATTCGAAGGCCACATTTTTGATAATAGTTAAAAATTATATTTTTAGGTAAATAAAATGTTTTAATTATTTTTAACTATATAAATCCTCAGAAATTGGAGTTTAGCCGAGGCTGCTAAATGGGTGTTGTAAATAGCATTTATGCTCTTCCTAGAAATAGAAAAACGTACAAATCCATGTGGTTTTTGCCTTGAGTGCTGCATTAAAATGGGAACTGCGCTGTTTCCAACAGTGTTTGCCTATAGGGACGTTTCACGGCAGTTGGGTCGCGACCCATGACCCGTACTGTTGCTACGCTACGCCAAGTGGAGTACACGCGATGAACTGCAGGTAAGCACTTACCATTGTTTCCAACCTAGCGGGCCCGTTAAAACCCACCAAAAATTGTCCATTTTTGCGCTGTAAATAATTATGGAAATCGGGATAAGCGTGAGAGACATTTAGCCTACTTCAGAATTCCAAGAGTGAGGAGAAATGACGGTAGATAGAAGTGAGAGCTGAAGGGACAACAACAGACAGAGTGCTTGGCAAACATTGGCTGTTTGCTCACTGCATTACATCAACTAAGGCATTATTTGTGTTTTTTCTTGATGCCTTTGGCATCTAAAAAGTTTCAAAAGTGATAAATCTGGCTGTAAAATTTTAAAATCGCCCATGGTTCTCAAGTGGGTTTTTACATACAAAAAGAAAACGCCTCTGAAGCAAAATTTACAGCCAGATTTATCAGTTCTGAGACTTTTTAGATACCAAAGGAATCAACAAAAACCACAAATAATGCCTTACTGTTGATGAAATGCAGTGAGCAAATGCGATAATTCCCAATATTTTCGATTCCGATATCTGTACGGCCAATGTTCGCAAGCACTTTAGCTGTTGCTGTCCCTTCAGCTCTCGCATCTCTTTACCTTCATTTCACTTCACTTTTGGAATTCTGAAGTTGGGTACATGTCTCTCACACTTACCCCGACTTCCACAATTTTTTACAGCGCAAATATCCAACATTTTGGCAGTTTTTAAACAGGTAGGAAAGTACGCGTTTCTTGCATAACATATACCGGACGTTACAGATGTCCTCCAGATGGGTTGAGCGGCTCCGTGCGTCAAGCCCTATGACCCAGTGACCTTAAGTGCAAACCCCCCTATAGACACAGCATTGTCGTTTGTTCTGCTTTAGGGGACTTTCTCCACAACTAGCACAGTATGTGGGTTGTCATGGGAGTGAGGGAAAACACGGGGAAGAGGCTATGGGGGAAACAGTTTGACCGTTTCTCGCAATCGCCGGCACAGACGGCGACCCGTGTCGTGAGCCGCTGGTCACTCTGCAGTGATCTGCTTCTTCTTCTTTCGTGTGCCGTTCACAGCCTAAATCAGTGATCTGCTAATGGGGAGCGAAATTCGCGCTGCATTAAAAATGCAGATGTACCATCTACGCATTGAGATCCAGCAGGGACCCTTTCATTCATATTTCCCTGCTGAATCGCTGCGGGATTTGTTTCTTGCTTCATTGGGAGTAAAATGCAAACACTCATAGGTTTCACATTCTCACTCCAATTTCCGTGGGAAGGCAGGGATTATCACACATCTTGATAACATGGTTGGATGTGCAAATTATGCTAGAGAAATGTCAGCTGTGCATGGTGATTCATGTCTCGATCAGTTTAGTGCAGTTTTTCACAGGCAGTTATTGACCAGAAGTGAACATAGTTATTGTGTACAGTTTTTTTAAATCTATATTTGGTTTAAACCAGCATCTGCAGTTCATTCTTACACATAGTTATTGTGAAGCCCTGCATAAAATCGGGCCCAAATCCAGACTTCAGTGATTATTGCACAAAATCGGACGTTCGGTTGCAGGTTAATGCCAGAGCTTCTACTACACATTATTCTATTCCCTCCCTGGGAATAGATCCATCTACTCCCTTTCCCCTTGTGTGTTAATCAAACTTGCATCTGAATGCTCCTAGCTATTCATTTTCAGCTACTTCTTTCAGATGCAATACTAATCAATGATTTGTGGCTTTCATTTACTTAAAGCTTTTGGTTCTAGTCTATTTTACGTTATGTTAAAAAACCCAGCCTTTTCTACAAAAAAGGGCCTCAGTCAATCACGAGCTGTGACTAAAAGAACCTTTCAGAAGTAATGTTTGTATTTTTTCTGGTGTCTAGTTGCGTTCAATTTCTAAAGCAGAGACCAAAGCTGTATGCAGAGCTTCATTGAGGTCTAATTAAAGTTGTACATTTTTTAACATCAGGTTATCCCATGAGGTTTTCTGTAATGTATATTGCTGGTCAAGATGAATGATTGTGCAGAAAATTACAGGTGCTAAAAACATGAGAAATATGACAATTATAGGAAAACACAAGCACTGGAGTTTGAGGACCATTGTGAGTTCCCAGTTCCCTTCACACTGCCAACACACCTTATGCTCATTTTCATGTAAATTGAGGGCTGGGGCCATGGCCAGTATAACAATATGTTTTGAAAGAGGAATGTATAAACCAGAACTCAGATTTTAAAAGCTTATTAGGAATAAGGAAAAGAACGAGAGACGTTGAGTCACGTGCACCACAGCCAAAATCTACATCAAAGGCATCAAACTATTGTTAGTACTATTAAAATATAAAATGCTGGATATGTTCCACAAGTCTCTGGAGAGAGAAACAGAAAAAATGCTTCTGGTCAAAGACCTTTCTTTCATCTGGACATGAAAAATAAGAAAACAAGTGTGTTTTTCAACTTTTGCTTTTTAATTCACTGAAAATTGGAGGAATTTAGCTCACAATTAAAATCAAAATGGGAAAAGATATTTAACTAGTCCGTGAAAGAGCATCTCCCCTTGCAGAATTCGGATGGGAACTCTCGGATAACTCCTCACACCTACCCCCAGACATTGACACCACCAGTGAACACCAGCCCACCATGTCTCTTGCATAGATGCCATCTATGTACCCTAGTTTCTCCATCTCCTGCACATCTGCTCTCAAGATGAGACCTTCCATTCCAGACCACCTGAAATGTCCTCCTTTGTTGGGAAACATGTCTTGCCTTCCACCATGGTTGTTGGAGCTTTCTCTTGCATTTTCTGTTTCCTCAGGCTTCTGTTCTCACCCCACCTCCAAACAGATATTTAGCCCCCACTCCTCTTTATACTGGCTATTTTCCCTCTCCACTCTCAGTTCCAATGCAAGGATTTGACCCCTGAAATGTTGATAATTCCTTTCTTCCCACAGATAATGCTCAACTTGCTGAATTCCTTCAGCAGATTGCTTGTCACATCTAGCAAATCAGTCACGCATCCCAGTACAGGTGTTGGAATGCTAAATGAGAACAGCAGAGCATCATAATTGTCACCTTTCGAAGCAGATTTCTAATGAGCAATCAAGGACCAAACACATGGAAGAGCACCAACAAATCATAATCATACTTTATTAGCTAAGTATGTTTTGCAATATACGAGGAATTTGATTTGCCACACAGTCATACTATTAAAAAGCCCCCCACAAAATACATTTTAACATAAACATCCACTGCAGTAACCCCTCCACATTCCTCACTGTGATGGAAGGCGAAAAAAAGTCCAATCTCTTCCCTTTGTTCTCCCGCGGTCGGGGGCCTAGAGCCTTCCGTTGACCGAACGATCTTGGCTCCCATAGCCAGAGGCGATCCCTCTGCATCGGGGCGATCAAGCTCCTGCATCGGGGGGATGTCAGCTCCCCCGCGCCGGGCGATTGGCCCCCGGGTCGGGGGCTGGTCGAAACCTTCTGCGACTGGAGCTTCTGGACTTCGGTCTCTACCCGAGACTGCGAGCTCCACGATGTTGAAATCCACAGGCCGCAGTTGGAGCGTCGATCCCAGCCAAGGGCACGCCCCCGCGGTGGGGCTCAAAGTCAGTTCTGAGCAAGGCCTCCAGCTCCATGATGTTAGGCCACAGAGCAACCGGAGATACGATCCAGAAAACAATTGCATCTCTGACAAGGCATGAGACACACACTAAAACAAAAAAGACAAATAGACAGACAGAATATGCACTCTATCAAACTCAACCTATCAGCAATATGAATTTATCGTGGTGCTAAAATGGTTGTCGAATGGACATCATTCAGAGACAGCTTCTGGGTTCTCAACTTGGCTACAACAGCTTTGTGGATCACATGTGATATATTTAATTGCATAAACAAAATGAGTGGAATTGAAACCGAGTAACCGAGTGTTGACATGCAGTTCTGTAATTGTTCTTTGATGTCCCAATTATTCAGTGCATTCATCACATTAATGGGAATTGTTGTAGTAATCAGTGAGAGACGTATTTTGTAATCTGTTGACTTTATAACTGCTGTGCTGCACTTATTTGATAAATGACTTTGATACAGTAAAAGCCCACGGTCATAATGTCTAAACAACGCACTGAGTTCCTCGGGGCACCTCACAGCTTTTAATAAATGTTAAAGTGATACAAACACGTTTCATGCAATGGCTTTTTTATTTCTTTGATTCTCGATGTGATTCTGAGAACATAGCTAAAATAAAATAGTCCAATTTGAGATTCTGTAGCTCTGTGCCAAATTTCCAGCAGACAAATGAAACAGACCACCCAATTTCATCATACTCTTTAGAAACAAATGAAATAAATTTCCAAGATCTTTTCAGAGTCTGGGGTTCCATCTCTGCACCTGCTGTGTCCTGTGCCTAGACCTGTACAGGTGCATTTCTTCACAGATGAAGGCAGAGATTGAAACAGAAGAAATTTGTGCTATAGGAACCCCCTCTTCTGGCACCACCACTCCCAGAAGAAGCAACCATTCCATGATCTCCAGACGTCTCAGGAATGCATTTGTGTCAGGGACCAGAAGTTTTAATTTTTTCCCGAGAATTTTCCTTTCAGTAAGGACCTTTATCCAAATGAGTGCCCTGGAATTAGCTGGAACTAAGGGTTTGAAAACTTAGAATATAGAAAAGTGCAGCAGAGGAGCCCATTGTGACTCACTGGGCCAAAATGAAATCATTCCCACATTTTATTTAAGATCCTGCTTTCACGCTGTTTTTAAAGATGTCATGTCCTATGCAACAGTTGTGCATCACCTTATTTGGACAACACTCATTTAATGCAATCAATCATTCAATCCTTTCAACCTACCCCACTCAGCTAAATGGCACAGAGAAGTACTCAGTTACACCTAAATCTTGGCTTTTCCTCTGGAAACTTCGAGACATTTTACTTCGGAGTCACGTGAGTGACTACGTGAAGAAGCCCCGCCTGGCGCATGCTCGGCATTACGTCGACGCATGTGAAGCACCGACAGGGTGGAGAGTGCAGCTCCCATCAGCGTAAGTTTAACCCGCAGGTAAGTCGCTGTTGAACTTTCTCGCTAGTGGGTTTAAACTCTGTAAGTCTGCAGAACCAGCTAGAGTGCTAATGTATTTTGAATTTTTTTTTTTAAAAACTCTGTAATTCTGGCTCGAAATACGGAGCCAGCTAGAGTGAATGTATTTTTAAACTGCGGTAATTGAATAGAACACGCTGGAACCGCAGTTTCCGATTTAGATCGGATCGGGAGATAAGGGCTGCTTTAAAAGCCAGCCGCTATTTAGATCGGGTTTGGAGATAACGGCTGTGCTAAATGCCGGCTCCAAATACCCAGTAATTGTTAAATAAAGTCTGCTCTGAGTATATGTTACCAGATGCAGTTTCTTTATGGAAATGTATATAACCCTGTGTGATACTGAGGTTAATACAAATATTCTGCAAGCAGATTGTGCTTGTCAGAATTACAATTTTAAACATATACGGTTTATGCATAAATACAAAACAGTAAAGAAGTAACTCTCCTCCAAGGGAGGACAAGAATGTGGGGGAGGCTAGAAATTGAGAACATGCTCCACACTTGACTTAGTCAAGGGTTCTTGACCCAGGTATGTCTTCCTGTTAGGCAGGCTCCAAAGGAGTTTCCATACGCTGAGTATTGTGCCTATGAAAATGGGATTCTGATTCTCCATTACCTTGGTTAGGTCTGGATGAGATCCCTAGAGCAAGATAAAATGCTCCAAATTTTAATCAGTCAAGGGTTCTAAAGACCCATGAGATTCTAAGGCAGGCTCCGAAGGAGTTTCCATACACTGAGTATGGTGCCTATAAAGAATGAGAATCTCATTCACCAGTGCCTTACATTGGTCTGGATGAGGTATTTCGAGCAAGATAAAATGCTCAAAATTCTAAACAATTAAGGGTTTTAAGACCCATGAGATTCTAAGGCAGGCTCCGAAAGGAGTTTCCATACACTGAGTATGGTGTCTATGAAAAATGAGAATCTCATTCACCAGTGCCTTGTTTAGGTTTGGATGAAGTCTCCTAGAGCAAAGACTCGGGAATACCAGGGCAGAATGAAACTTACCCTGAAGCTGGCGTCTCTACTTATGTGTATACACCAGAGCACAATAGAAACGCTCCGGGTGTTCCCGATGTAGCACCAAGTTTTGCTATATCGGTATGAACTGGTGAGGCTATGGATGAACCTGGCGGCCAACATTATTTGGTTTCTTGCCTACTCCAAGAAATTGTTATGACTGAAACAGTAAAAAATATATAAAAATATATAAAACACCCGTCTATTGTTCCTCGCTCAGGGTGCCAACAGTAACTCAGTAATTGGGCACCCATGAGTGTAACAATGCGAGGACAGGAAATGTGTTCCAGCTTGTCCTCTAGCTGATATTCAGTTGGCATCACTGCAATGGGGAAGACATACATGGGTCGATAATGTCCAATACTTTTAAGACATGCTTGCGTTACTCTGCAATGCATATTCAAACCCAATTGTATGATGAAAATTGCCATTTGGCTAACATTATACCCAAAACATGCAGGATTATGTGATATAAATCCAGATTTATGATTGATGAAAAACTGCCCAAACAATTAAGGATATTTGCCTTATAAAACTTGTCATCCCTGCTTTGAGAAAACAAACAGGTTGAATACGAACCCCTATATTAAGAGAAGGAGATCTTCAGGTTCATTTACGGAAGTACAGAAACGTCATTTCATCACACATGGAATTTCTGGGAAACAACCTCTGGTCGGTTGTAAGATTACAATTGTTTTGTAATTCTGCATTAAATCTGATCGGCTTGGTGTTTGAATGTACCAGGAACTCGTCAGGTAGAGATAATATATCCCAGACACAAGTATGGGGGTTGCAGAGTCATTCTGGGACTCACAAACTTAAATTTATAATTCAGTATAGGCAATTTAAAAAAAAAGTAGACTTTAACACTGTAACAAAGTTGTTATAACAAGGCTGCTATATGGCTATTATTAGACCTTAAAAAAATGCCTTATTATTCAGGTACTTAAATTAATTGGATGGGTCAGCTGAAGGAATTACCCAATGGGTTAAATTCAGCCCTCAGATTGCTCACACAATTATTGAAACCAGCACTGGTGTTAATGAGGGCTCAGAATCACATTGTAATGACTTATCTAGAGGATATGTTAATTGTAAATGGGAGACAGCTGAAGAACTGGGTTCAGCAACCATAAGCCTACTGAAAAGCTAAGGTTCTGTACATCCAAACAACATGTAAGTTACAGGCATCCCAAACAATTGATTATTTGGGGTTTGTCATTAATACAGTTGATATGTCAGTAACTTTACCAACAATTAAGGTTGGGGATGTTACAAATGCCTGTACTTGTCTTGGTAAAAAACATTATCCCACCATCCAAGAAGTAGCTACGGTTACTGGTAAAGTGATAGTAGTAAAGTAAAGTGATCAAAGTCTGCAAAGACCAGAGAATAAGCGTAAAAAGTGTGCAGGTCATTGATTAGGTCCATGCAGTTACCAACTAAAAAGTTTGAGCTGAATTGCAATGATGGATTCTCAATGTTGCACAAGTTACTAGAAGTAAAAATGTGCTTTTTCAGTAATCTTCAGTGGTATTACAGACTGATGGGAGTGCTCTCGGATGGGGAGCCAAGGACAGCGACACCAGTTGTGGTGGTCGATGGACTGTCCAAGATGATTTAATTCTCCAAACACATGGTATGAATTATTTGGAGTTATTGGGAGTAGACAATACCACAGCTGTGGGAGAAGACAATATTGTGGTAAGACAACAGATCACGAATGTTCAATGACAATACAGAATGAATGTTAAAATTCAAAAAGTTTAAAAAAAGATTGTCAGACAGTATAAGTACCAAATGTTGATCTGTTGTGTCTGGATTAAATCTCCAGTGGTCTAAATGTGTCTCATGGGAGCCAGACCCAGGAGCATTAGCGGTGGATGCATTCTCGCTACATTGGGGATGTATAGTCTTTTATGTTTTCGCCATTTTGCCTGATAAAGCAATGTGTCACCAAAATAGAGCAAGTCTCCGCCGCAAGCGTTTGGTGGTTCCAAACTGGTATTGCTTCTCTGCCTTTTGGCTAAGATCAAGTGTAGTATCTGTTCTTATCAGTTCAATATCTGATATGTCCCTTATCTAGGGACCATTACTACACAGCCATTGTTCCCATTGGTGCTCAGAATGATGATTCAGACATTCATGACAAATCCCAGGTGCAGTAATTGTTGGTACATCCAGTAACAGCAGAAGTCATCCATTACATGACCATATTAATTGTTAATCTGCAGGTTCTGATGGAATGTCGGATAGGACCATGGATGTCATAGCAGCAGCTTGGAGATATAGCACTAAGAAATAATATGTTTCATATAAGGAATGGGAAATCTTTTGTATAGAGTCAGATATATTTTATCATACTGCAAACATATCGGATGTATTGGAGTTCCTTGCTATGTTGCACCTGAGTTATAGTACCATTAATGGAGCTCGGAGTGCTTTGTCCTCCTATTTAGGACAATTTTCAGAACAACAATTTAATGGGTCTCATCCGTTAATATCCCGATTTATGAGAGGAATTTTAATAAAATCCTACCAAACCCAGATATACAGAAATCTGGGATGTCAGTATAGTTCTCACATTGCTTCGGCAATGGACTCCAATTACGTCGCTTTCTTTTCAGAAGTTAATATTTAAAGTGGTTATGTTGATGACATTAATATCAGCACATTGAGTACAAACATTACAAATGTTACGGTTACATTGTATGCAGTTGTCTGTAGATAAAATGAGGTTTTATATCAATGATCTAAGCAAGCAAAGCAAGCCAAGAAAGGCTGGAACCAATGTAATATTTAAGACATACTCTGACAACTAAACATCGTGTGTGGTTAAGCATCTGATTTAATATATATTGAATTAAGAGTCTCCGAGATTGTGAGACACCAATGTTCATTACACACAAGAAACATATAAAAAAAGTGACAGTACAAACTATTTCTAGATGGATAAACAGGTTCTGGATTAACTGGAGTAGACACTGATGTGTTTAAATCTCACTCTACAAGGGTGATATCAATGTCCATGGCAAAGGTGCAGGACATGCCACTCGACCAAATTCTGGAGACCGCAGGATGATCTAAAGAGATATTTTTCTAGATTTTATGATAAACCTGTTGTCACAGTGCCAGGGTTGCACATGCTGTGTTGGGTTCTGTTCAAATTATTTGCTTTATTGCATATCATTTGTTGTAATTTCCCCAGGGATAGAGGGGTTATTACTTTTCTTTTTATTATTATTAAAATATTTATTGCATAATTTCAAGCAATATATATTATTTACTCACTACTGTGTAAACTCAAGCAGTGTGTCGTATGGAATGATCTACGGCATGAAAATCACAGAGCTTCAAAATCTTCACGTAGTCACTCACGTGACTCCGAAGTAAAATAGTAAAATTAAATGAGAACTTACGAGTTTGAAGTTTGATCGTTATTTTATGAGGTTACGATGAGGGATTACGTGCCCTCCACTCCCAACCCTCATAATATAAATGATCATCTGGTAGTTCTAGTCTATGTAAGCCTTACTATCTTACTCAGGCTATTGGTTCTGTGTTTTTCACGCCGCTGCTTTGAAATATGCCGAGCATGCGCCAGGCGGGGCTTCTTCACGCAATTCCTCATCGTAACTCCTCATAAAATAACGATCAAACTTCAAACTGGTAAGTTCTCATTTAATCTTACTATTCTCTGTCAGAAGTGAAAGGATAAGCAAAATGTTAGAAAGCTGCCGCATTTTAGCCTGCCAGCCCATGCCATTCTCATGTTAGTTTCTTTGACATCTGTCTCCCTGAATAAAGCATGGAATTTGTGAGAATCATACAGATATAGAAAGTGTGTGATAGACAACATGAGATGAGAGCGTGAATGACAGTGAAGAGAAAGAGGAAAGACAACATGAAAGTGGATGGAACCATACTAGTAAAACAAAATTCTACCCTTAATTTACATATTGGCACTATGTAAATCAAATAAATGATTTAATTAATCGCAATTGCAAGACACCTATCTCAGGATTCTGATGACTGTTTTCTAGGAGCTCCCAGGACAGACACTTTTAAAATTTGCTTAGAGGTAGTAATTGCAGTGTTCCATTGTCCATATAAGTCCAAAATAATGAGCACCAGCGCTAGCAGTCCAGCCATATCCTCCCATTCATCTTACTGGTAGCAGAGCTGGAAGGTTGATTATGAGTAAGAATATTTTTACAGACAGGATCTCAGTTGCTGGACTTTCAGCTCTGTTTCTCACAAGACATAATTTTTGCTGCATTGCTAATGCTGATGCTTCAATTAATTCACATCAATTCACTTCCTTTGCCAAGAATGGCACAGCGCATCAGAAGGATGACACGTTAACTGCTTCTATCTTCATGGAAAGCCTTTCCTGATTCTCCATATGAGCACTTTCTGAATCTTCCAAACCTGCGGCAGGTTGCACCCACGTATCAAATTGGGGTCAGCCATTAGCTTCTCAGTGCCAGTGCTGGAGAACAGCCGCAATGTCCATTTTTTCTTTCCCATAGTAATTTATACGGAAGAGCTGACCTTTTCATCAACTGTCTTCCGTCTTCACCTTGTCTAAAACTTGTGTAGAGCACAACATGTTCACATTATGTAGATTGCCATTAGAGTCATCAAGACAATTTTGATCTCTGCATTATAGAGGAAATAAAGCCCTGGATAAGATGCTGAAACATTATTTTAAAATCCAGAAATAAGGGCTTGTATGTATCAGGAAACGCTTCAAGATATGATCCCATTGACAGGAAATGAAAAGCCCTGCAGAGTGATTGGTAAAAAGTCACATTCAGGTGGGAGGGAAAAGCATTAAGTGGGAAAAAAATTGAAAAAGTTACGAGTGATCAGCAGATAGTTAATGACCTAAAAGCAGCAACATTCGGAAACATGCTAACACTTCCATTTACACTTAGGCTAGAGTGACTGATGTGTTACATTCCCACTTGTCACTTCTCCCCAAAGACTAAATGAGGCAGTTACTGATTAATTGAGATTGTGAGCAGCTGATGCTTCATCATTCCTGGTGTAATTTTGAGGGAGGGTTTTATTTGTTACTTCCTTTGATGAAATATGTGATATATCTTTGACCAACGAAAACCATTATTATTTTGTAAACCAGAATAAGATGTCAATACCATCTATTGTCGTGTCTTTCTGTGGTCGCCGTATTTACTGCACCAGAGGTACAAAAATAAGCTGTGTCTCAGTGTTTACATTTGCTGACAATAGCAACTATTTTCCCTTCAGGGATTCAATACACCTCTCTTAGATAGGCAGGAGGAGGCTCGTGACACTTCCGACATTTGTATATTAGTAAACTAGACCTTGCAGACAATCCATCTGCGTCTCAGTCACGCTGATTAATGAGGAAGGCACAATCGCATATTTGATGATAAAGGAGAAATAAGTGTAGGAGTTGCTAACTTCAGAGAGCTCTGTGTTCATCGGTGAAGGATCCCATTATAGACAGTCGCTGACATGCACCTCCAGATTAGTTAGAGCATGTTGACATCCGGAGTAAGAGTCCATTCAAATCACAGGTTCCGAATCAATGCCAACTTTGCAATGACTCTGAACGCATTCAGTGTAAATCGAGTGCAACGTTCTAAAGGACTCCAAACTGAATAGAGCAAGGCCTTTTCCTCTAGGGAGTCTTGTAGCATTTGATCCTGTGGCCGTGGGGTCTTGACTGCATTTATCATTCACTCTATAAATACACATTGGAGCAAATAATTTCTCCTGCAGCAGACTGCAGTGATAAACGAGTAAGCTCGAGTCAGAGGTTTGTAAATACTTTTTATATTTTCTGCTACTTACGACACTCCACTGAGCCATCTCTAAAGTGTCAGTCTCATGCCTTTCTCATACATGCACTATGATTATCTCAACCGTATGTCCATCATCAAGACTGTGAGGGCTAGAGCAATAGTTGTATATTTAAAGATGTAGGTGGATTTTTGGTAGATCTGAAAATTGAGGGGGATGGAGATAACACACAGGTGCAGCTGGTAGAGCTGCTGCCTCACAACTTCAGCGGCCCTCTGACCTCTGGTGCGGTCTTGGTAGAATTTGCATGTTCTTTCTGTGACCACATGAGTTTTCTTTGGATGCTTCCTTTTTCCTTCCTCATCCCAAAGCTGTGTGGATTGATAGGTTAATTGATTCTTGTAAACTGTTCTCGGTGTACAGGCGAGTAGTGAAATTCAATCCGAGTTCATGGGAATATGCGGCGAATAAAATAGAATTGGTGTAAGGAAAGTGCAAATGGGTGTTTGATCGTCAGGGTGGATTTGATGGGTTTAATGACGTGTTTCCCTGCTGTGCATCTATGTGATTTGAGGCCTAGAGGTGATCAGCCATGATTATATTGAATGGCAGGGCAGGCTTGAAGGGCCGAGTGGCCTACTTCTGCTTCTATCAAGAATGTGTTGGTGTCCCTATAAGATTAATGTGGGTCCAGTGACAAAGGTTGCATTTCCTATAAACAACCTTCGGCAAGTTGTAATTTAGTAGTTTGCTTTCAAAGTTTAATGGTCAATCATTAATTTTTGGGGCACTTACAATGTGCAGCAAGTCCAGCTGTCTCTGATTTAGCTCGATATAGACTTTCAACCTTTAATAAGCTAACGTAAGTTTCAAACAAGGTTCTGCTACATCAAGCACAAATTAAATAGACGGGGAAAGAAAACATTCAAAGTCTGAACTGATTGCTGAAAATACGAGTTTAGCTTCAGATTCCTGTCACATTACCTAATGCATGATTAAAATTAAAGATGCACCCAGATGGCCACTCCTACTCAGGGCCGGCCTTAAACTAATTGGACCAATTGCTCCCAATTGGGCCCTGCGCCTAAGGGGGCCCCGTGCTAGAGTAATCTACTCTTGGCTCAGGTAGATCTACCCCGGGTGGAGGGGGGGGGGGGAAGAGCGGTGGAGAGAGAGTAGAGGGGTGGAGGGGGAAGAAAGGGGTAATGGGGAGGGTGTGTGAGGGGGAATGGAGGGGAAAAGGGGAGAAGGGGGAGAGGGGGAGAAGGGGGAGAGGGGGAAGGGGGGAGAGGGGGAGGGGGAGAGGGGTCGTACCCTCATGGTCCCGGGGCAGCGCTCCCGCCCCTCCAGTCGCGCCGTGCCTCAGCTCACACCCGTCCGCCGGGACCCCAGCATCCGCTTCCACCGCCGGCCCTCTCCCTCCCTTTCTTCCCTTCTCCCTCCCTCCCACACGTAACGCACAGATAACCAACACACATGCATCATGCACGGACAACTAACATACACACACAACTAAGTTAGGATGGGTTAGAAGCCTAAAGGGTAGGATCGGGCTGAAGCCCAACACTTAATGCCTGGACTGTTTTTTTGCCAATGGTTATTGATTTTCCAGGATCTAGTTAATTCAATTATTATTTTTTTTCATTTCACAGTCTCTAAAACAAGTGGTATTGTAACTATGTACTTTTCAGAAGTGATCTACACATTTTGTTTGTTGTAGGCTTATATGTATGCAATTTTATATTAAAATGTAGCTTAGATCTGTTTGGTCCATTAACACGCATGCACTTTTCCAGCACACATTTTGATTACTTTCCATTCTACCATAGAGATATAAAGTCTATAATAGCCTTTATTTATATTTCTATGATTCTACAGACCTTGGCTGGGAACCTGGGGCTCACCAAAATTGTTCCCAATTGGGCCCCGCACCTCCAAAGGCCGGCCCTGCACCTACTGCTAATCACCATGTGTTTCCAATGTTCACATCTTTTAGGCTGTGCTTGCTAGTCCGATGAGTCCAGTTGATATGTTTCAGGAGTCCTCCATGAAATATTCTTCCATTGCCCCATCATCTCGTATTCAGCCAGTCAACAATGAGTTCGGCAGGCAATGGTGCTGAACATCCTCGCCATACTCCCTGATGACCTCCTATCTCCTAGAATAGAATGCCATTTATTGTCATTCAAACAAATAAAGTTCGAACGAAATTTCGTTCCTGCAGTCAAAACATCAAAAAAAAAAAAAAACACACACAATTAACACAATTTACACAAACATCCATCACAGTGAATCTCCAAACACCTCCTCACTGTGATGGAAGGCAAAAGTCTTATCTCTTCCCTGTTCTTTATTCTTCTTCCGCAGTCAGGCAGTCAAACTGCTGCGTCGAGGCGATCGAGGCTCTTGATGTTAGATCCTCCAGCGGGCGCGGCCGTTTAAGCCTTCTAAGCCTCAACTCATCGTAATTTTTCCCATGCATCTTTTTGGCCATTGAACTCACTCATTCTGCTTCTTGTTCAAAAAACAACCTCACGTTTTGATAAATCTCCTTGGTTTCACTATATCCTCTGTCATGGGAATAGCTTTAAGCGCTACAAAATATATCTGCGCTTCGGTTTCTGGCCTCTTGTGCATTCCTATTCACTCCATACACAGTAGCTACATTTTCCCTTCTGAAAACTCCACCAGCATGAGAGAGAGGTTATTTCTCTCTCACCCTTAAGTTTGAAGTCATAAAGTCATACAACAAGGAAACAGGCCTTCTGGCCCAACTTGCCCATGCGACCACGATGCCACATCTACACTAGTCCCTTCTGCCCGCATTTTGCTCATATCTCTCTTAACATTTTCTATCCATATACCTGTCTTTTAAATGTTGTTTTAAATGTTAATGCTTAAATGTGAAACTACGTCTTTGATCAAGCCAACAGTCACATCTCCTGACTATTTGTGGGGCTCAGCATCTTGGGATGTTTCATTACATTTGGCATTGTATACAAAGGCAAGTTGTTTGTTTTTGTTGATGTCCTTTTTCAAAATCTGCCAGATTTCTGCTCTTTCAGTAGGCAGACTAAGTAAAACATATTTTCTGTCGTTGTGAACAAAATTGACTACAATTTCCCCAATGTTCCTCATCAGAACATCTAGCACAGTGACATTTAATGAAAAACCATTGCTATTGAGCTTATCAAAATTGCTGTGCTTGATTAGTTTGGTGAGTTATATCCTACTCTGCTCACTCTTCGAGCTGGGTGCTAATGTGCAGTAGTTCCAGCATCATTTGTGTGAATTAATGCAATGCATAAGTGAAGTAAAATCCTGAACGGAATGAACAAGCATTTATTCAGCACCTAAAAAAGTTAATGAGTCTGAAACATATTAAAACACCGATGAGCATTACATTTGTCAGCCTATTTTGTTTCCTGAAAGTAATCTATTCACAGGAAGCAGCGATTTCAGTTCACCTTGGACTTCTCTGACCACAAGACCAATTCTAGTTGAGCCATGGACTGCACACAACTGATGATTCTTCACAATCTGAACAATTGACTAAAGGCAAGCCTGGTCCAGGCCGATATTTCTTCATGTCACAAGGGTTTTGCCATTCTAGCATGGAAGGAACCAGACAGTCCCACACTGGTGTGCGTTGTTTATGTTCAGTACCAACAAGAGAGGCACAGCCATCTCCAAGAGAGTGCAAGATCACACAGGGCATTATTCCTTGGCAAGAGCGGAACTCGCTATCGAAACATGGAGGGGACCGGAGACAGAATTCTTTGGCGGCCACGCGCTCATGTGCACACTCACACACACATGCGCGAGGTTTCTGAGGCTCAATCCAGCGCTAAATGCAGCTCAACTCTGGCTGTCTCGCCGGGTTAACCTACAGCCCTGACTGGACTGTCGGGACACCAGCGCTGCTCATATTTCCCGCCAGCCCAGGCAGGTTAACCAGGCAGAGTTGAGTTGGGTTTAGCGCTGCTTCTCTGCGCTGACTGTGGGCCTGGGGGCACGCGGGGGGGGTGCATGCGGGTGGGGACGGGACAGCGCCAGAGACCTGGCTGGGATCGATCCTGGCTATGGATGAGGTGCAGGCCTGTGCCACGTCTCCCTCCTCCAATCACCGTGCTCTATCCTCAGTCACACATTGTCACAGGTGGAGGCAGACAACAATGACACAAGAGCCTTTCAGATAGACATGTGGATATGCAGGGAATGGGGGGGAAATATTCATGTGTGGGCAGATGGATTTCGTTTATCTTGACATCATGTCCGGCAGAGACACTATGGGACAAAGGGGTATTCCAGTGTTGTACTATTCTATCTTTAAGAGATCTTGTAGTTAAAGTTTCCCAGGAGATAGAGATTATGATATGATCGAATTGCACTTATGGTTCAGGGTGAACACAATGGAACCAAAATCACTTTCTTCAAATAAATAAGTGCAACCAAAATAATGTGAAGGTGTAGATGTGTAAGGTGAACTGGGAAAAGTAAACTGAGAGACAAGCACGTAGATGAACAGTGGCAGATATTCAAGCGGGTGGTCATAACACTCGGGAATTTTGCAGAGCGATTAGAATTAGAAAGAGCGATCCCACAAGAAAGAGGCACAAAATGTAGTTAATAAAGGAGGTTGAGAAAAATGTTAAATTAAAAAGTAGGGCATAGAAAGTCGTAAAGGCTTATGCTAGGCCAGAGGACAGGGAGATTCTATGTGAAAGGCTAAAAAGCTCACGAGGGAGATAATTCATTTTGAAAGATAACATGACTAATATTAAAACAGCAAGAGTTACTATTGATATATACATAAGAAAAATAGTGCTGCTGTCTGTCAGCTGTGGAGGACGTTGGAAATACCCAAGGGTAACAGAATGGCTAATTTTAAATAACAGGGAGGAACGTGTAAAAATCTCAACAAAGGGATAAAATATTAGAGAAATAAATAAGGCGAAAGGTGGACAAATTACTGCAGCCCAATGGTCTACATCCAAGGGTTTTATAGGATGTGGCTGCAGAGATGCACATTAGTTGCCATTTTTCAAAACTCACTAAATTCCTAAAGGGTAGCAGAACATTGGAAAACAGCTAATGTGACTCCCTTGTTCGAAAAGAGAGGAGGGCAAGAGGCAGTGAAATGTAGACAAAAGTATGTTTTAGTGTTCCTTGGTAGACAAAAATGCTGGAGAATCTCAGCGGGTGAGGCAGCATCTATGGAGCAAAGGAAATAGGCAACGTTTCAGGTTGAAACCCTGCTTTTAGTGTTCCTTGATTTGCTTTAAGTACGGGGTTGGGGAAACTTTTTTTTTCAATCTCTTTCCTCGACAGAGATGCAATTTTGTTTCCGTATTGTGTCTCCATCCCCACTGCGGCCTAATATCGTGGAGTTGGTGGCCTTTCCTGGAGACCGACCCGGCGCTTCAAGCCGCGGGAGTCTGCGGGACTTTAACGTCGCTGAGCTTGCAATCCCTTTGCTGGAAATCGAAGCTCCAACTGTGGGGCCCGTGGACTTTAACATCGTGAAACCCGCGGTCTCTGGTAAGAAGAGGCCGACTCGGGAGCTCCATGCCGCGGAGAGAGTTTCAACCGCCCCGACGCGGGAGTTTCGATCACTCCGACGGGGGCTTCGATGGCCCCGACCGCGGGAGAACAAAGAGGAAGAAATTTGAACTCTATTGCCTTTCATCACAATGAGGAATCCACAGTGATGGATGCTTATGTTAACTTTTGTGGTTGTGTTTCTTGTTGCTTTTCACTTAGTATGGCTGTATGGTAACTCAAATTGTAACACAGTGTACCTTAACTGGTACAGCTGACAATAAACTGACCTTGAAACTAATTATTGCAGGAGCTGATGCCGGAGTCAATATACAAAGAAAAAAAACTAATCATTTAGGAAAGCTCAATATTATCAAACCTTGTCAATGTGGTTTTATGAAAGATAAATCATGTTTGACAAATTTACTCAAATCCTTTGAGGATGTGACAGAGAGAGTCGATAGATGGGAATCTGTTAATTCGGTGTATTTAGATTTTCAAAAGGCATTTGACAAGGTGGCACAAAAGAGTCTGATGCAAAATTAAGAGCTCAAGGCTTTAGAGGAATTCTGCAGCATGGATTGAAAACTGGCTTTCATGGGGTTCTTGTCAGGCTTGAGAAATGTAACTAGTGGGTTCCCCGAGGAATCTGTTTCAGCCCTTAATTGTTTACTATTTACATTAATGGACTAGGGTCAGGAACAAAATGTAAGATTTTCAAGTTTGCTGATCATGCACAAATGGATAGAAAGCCATTTGGATTGCTAAACGCCGGTTGCTAAACACTTTTTTACTCCCCCTCCCATTCCCACACTAACTTTTCTGTCCTGGGACTCCTCCATTGCCAGCTCAAATTGGAGGAACAACACCTCATATTTCGCTTGGGCAGCTTACACCCCAGCGGTATGAATATTGACTTCTCTAACATCAAGTAACCCTTGCCTTCCCTCTCTCTCCATCCCTCCCCCCCTTCCCAGTTCTCCGACTCGTCTGACTGTCCTCGTTTACATCTTATCTCTGTTTGTTTTGTTGTTACCTTCTCATAGCTAACAATGATCTCTATCCCCTTTGTCTCGTTTCCACACCTTACACTTCCATATCTCTGAATCTCCCTCTTTCCTGACTCAGTCTGAAGAAGGGTCTCGACCCGAAACGTCGCCCATTCCTTCTATCCAGAAATGCTGCCTGTCCTGCTGAGTTACTCCAGCATTTTGTGTCTATCTTTGGATAGAAGGGCATGTTGTGATGAGGACATTATGATTCTGCAATGGAGTTCAATGTGGAGAAATATGAGGTTGTGTACTTGGGCAAGCGATATCAAGACGTGTATTATGATGTAAATGGAGAGCCAGAGCTGAAGTCTGAAGAAGGGTCTTGACCCGAAACATCACACATTCCTTCGCTCCAGAGGTACTGCCTGTCCCGGTGAGTTATGCCCCTGTCCCACTTAGGAAACCTGAACGGAAACCACTGGAGACTTTGTGCCCCACCCAAGGTTTCCGTGCGGTTCCCGGAGGTTTTTGTCCTCCGGAAACCACCTTCAACTAGCATGGCAACCGGCTTCGACTAAAAAATTACCGATTTTCAAAACAGAAACCACTGTCGACCATTAGGGAGACTGACAAATGGGACAGGGGCATATACTCCAGCTTTTTGTGTCTGTAATGTAAATGGAACAAGGCTGCAAATAAGTGGTTCAAAGGCTCTAAGTACACAAATCACAAAATGTTTGCAGACAGTCCCAACAAGTAGTTAAGAAGCTAAACGGTATATTAGCATTACGGAGGTGTTGAGGTTTTAGAATGGGGAGATTTTATTACAGTTGTACAGGGTATGGAAAGAACAACATGGAAATAATTTAATAATCACATCCAATTTGTCAGGGTAAGGGAAGTTCATCTTCAAGCACACATCCATGTCATATTGTAGCTATGCTTTGTTCGGTCAATTACAGGTGACAGGAGGCCGCAACAGATCAAAGAAATTGAGACTATTGCCAGGATGAAAGACAATCACTGAATTACATGCTACCTATTGCTGAATACTGATTACACACCGTGGAATTGCAATTCTCTTTGTTCATGAAAATTGTCAAGTTCACACAACAAACAAATAAAACAATACAATTTTGATTAATTTCTGTGCAATAACGATACTTATAATCTGTGTCAACTCATAAATGTCTCTGCCTGATGGTGTCTGGCAAGAGGGAGCGAGTTTAAAGGCGTCTCCCTTATGGAGACGTTCGTGACTTCTCTTACTTAGCGATGTATTGTAAACAGTAGAATGTCGGTTACATCCCGATCAAATGGTCAGATGCATAAAGAGTTCAAAGTTATTGTTACCATGATCACCATATGTGCAACTGTTCAAACTCTGCTCTCAATTATGGTGAGACAATTGGACGATTTGTGTGTAGGAAGGAAATGCAGATGCTGGTTTACGCCAAAGATTGACACAAAATGTTGGAGTAACTCAGTGGGACAGGCAGCATCTCTGGATAGAAGGAATGGGTGACATTTCGGGTCAAGACATCACCCATTCCTTCTAACTGGAGGATTTTTGTGCTGCTCTCCTTCGTGAAGGGCGGACATCTCAAACAATGGTTACTCTCAAAGTTCACGGAGGAGCAATTACTACCTGAATGTATGCTGAGAGTTCTTTCCCCCATTACCTCACCACTTATAGCAGTTTAAGCTGTTTATTGGAACCTCTTCCCATTGTTGAAGGCATGCTTAATTCAGAAAGGAAGCATAACCAGGGTTAACCAGAAGCAATTTACTTCAGCAACTCATTGAAAAAGTCAGAGACCCTGTTGGCAATTTAAATTTCGATCTAGTGCTAAATAGCCGCAAACAATGCATGCGACTACACTAACAACCAGAAGAAATTATGCAGCAGCAAACAAGGAATTTGTTTACGATATCTTATATTGCGAGAGTGCGTTGGTGAAGGTGAGGTTGATAATGGTTGGATTGGGTGGGAGTAGATCCTTCTTGTTTCCTAGATGCAAACGGACAAGACAGAGCGCAAGCATGGAGTGTTGATCACCAAAAGGCATCATAATCTGCCTGCTCCGTTTGATTCAAAGATAAGCATCCCCACAAAGGTGGAAACTCACTGGATACATCACTGAAGTCACAATTCTAAGAAAAGGGAGTAGTTCGTGATGTCCTTGGAGAAGGCACTAGGTCAAATCACCCGACTATCCTCATGCCATCGTTAAAAAAGGAGATGGTCACAAAAAGCTGGAGTACCTCAGCAGGACAGGTAGCATCTCTGAAGAGAAGGAATGGGTGCGTTCCGGGTCGAGACCCTTCTTCAGACTGGGAGTAACAAGTGTCAATAAAAACTCAACACTCAACTCAATAAATCTAAACATATGATTTAGTGCAAAATATTTACCTATTTCATTGTGAAATAAAACAATAGACTACATACGCTTTTGGTAATCATATGGAGAATTGTTTATCTATTATGCTATCTGACATATTAATCCCAACTTGTTAGGGTTACATCTTTTCATAACGTCAGATCATTTTTGAGCTGGTAAATTTACAGCTCGAAGGAAAACTTTACACCCACCAAGAGAGAAAGCAAGACCAAACGTACAATACACCATAGGTGTCACCGACAAATCTGCCACAAATAATGGTCAAATTAAAAATAACGTTTGTGTGATGATAATTCCTCATTAAACAAGAACTTCCAGTTCGAAGTTTGATCGTTAATTTTGAGGAGGAGTACGATGAGGGATTACGTGAAGACCCCGCCTCACGCTGGCAACGGCATAGCTTCAAAGCGCAGCGGGCATGAAAAACACAGAACACCAAAAGCCGGAGTAAAACAAAGTAGTAAAGGCTCATAAAAGACGTCCAGAACTACCACATTTGATCCATTTATTTTTGAGGGTTGGAGCGGAGGGCACGTAATCCCTCAGCGTAACGCCTCTCATAAAATAATGATCAACTTCGAACTGGGTAAGTATCTTGTTTCTAATCTACTATTTTACTTCGAGGGGCAGTCACGTGAGTGACTACGAGAAGATTTTAAAGCAGTTCTGTGTTTTTATATGTCGTAGAATCAAATCCCGTACCGAACAGTCCGGCTAAGTAAACACATACATTGAGAAACCAACTAATGTTAAGATCATTTCACAATTAACTTTTTTAATGGTTTAAAGACCATATAATAACCCTCCTTATATCTGAGGGAAAATGATTACAAGTGATAAAAGATAGAAGTGACTACACACCCCTTGATTACGCAAGTTAATAGTAAACAAAGCAGGTGATTAATAGTGCTCCTATCACCCGCGTGTTCCCAAAGCTTGTCATAGTGTGAACAGGTTTATTGTAGAACTTTGAAAAAGTTTCTTCTCTACTCCACCCTGCGACTTTTAAAAAATGGCTCGAGAGGTACGTCCCGCCCCCTTTTGCCTGCGGACGTAAGCTGCCTGCCCTGGTGGAGTGAGATTTGAACACATCAGTGTCTACACTCCGCTAAAACCAACACCGTATTTCAACCATTATTGAAGATAGTTTGAACTGAAGCTTTTTGTGTTTGGTTTTTTGTGCGTAACCATTACACACTTTTCATTTCCTCAAAGGGTGTCAATAACTTTAAATATTAGTTCTAATGTTTAACCACACACAAAGTTAGGATCAATATGATAAGCTTTGAAAGGTTACCTTTGTTCCAGATCTCCCTGGTCTGCTTTGTTTGATCAACTCGTAAAACATAGAACACAACATTATCTGTAGTCACATGCATACAGTCTAAATGCAACATTTGTAAAGTTTGCGTTCTTTGAGCTGAGACCAGTGACATTAACATGACTAATTTCAATGTCAATCTTTTCCAATGTCAACCCTTCAATTGGAGTCCATGTCTAAGTAGCGTAAGTACAATGCTCACATCCCAAATCTCTGTGTATCTTGGTTTGGGGGATTAATATTAAAGATTCCTTTCATGAATCTAGATATTAATGGATGCGACCCAATTGATCTCTGATCAGTCATAAGCCCTAAATAGGACGACAAAGCACTGCGTGCAGTGTTAATGGCACTGTAACTTAAATGTTGCTGAAATGCAAATTGGCAAGGAATTCCAAACATTTGCAATATTTAACAGTATCATAAGAAATATTTTGACTGTGTGCAAAAAGTCTTCCCATTTTCTTAATATGTGTCATATATTGCTTTGTGTGCTATTGCGCCATGATGCAACCATAACTTCATAGTTTGGTCCGACAATCCAAGCTCCTTAGTGTCTGGTCAAAACCTGCAGATTAACAAATTCATATGCATACAATGGGTAAATCTCTTTAGTTACCGGATTAGTCAAGATATCACTACAGTTAGGAATCGACATATATGGTTCTTTAATCATATTCAGCATTACTGGGAACCAAGGTTGAGTTGGCCAATTTGGAACTACCAACAATCCAGAAGCAGAATCTTTTTCTATCTTCTTCAGGCATCTCTGAATCAAAGCAAATGGCGGAAAAGCATAAAAGAACATCTTCCCCAGTGTAATGAAAAGCATCTACGGCTACTGCATCTGGATCGTGTTTCCCAAGACAACATAAGTAGGCAACTGATGATAAGCCTAGATGCAAACAAATCTATTTCTGGCAACCAAATTGGTTTACATATCTTAAATATTGCTGGCATAAGCATCCTTCCGTAATTATCTTTAAAAATCCTGGACCTTTCATCTGCTACCACATTGTCCTTACCCGGAATGTAGCTTGCTGAAATCCATATTTGGCGACCAATACACCATTGCCATATCTCTTGGCCAGACAATCACATGATACTGACCTAACTCCCCCATGTGATTAATGTATGCAACCGCCGTTTTATTGTCTAACTGTATTAACACATGTAGACCTTGTTTAGCACAACAATATGCTTTAAGTCCCATAAACAGCAAAAAACCAATAACTCCAAATAGGTTTAATACCATAAACTTGAAGAAACGCTTCTCTCTCTGACTCTTCCAATCTACCTCGCACAACTGAGGACGAATCTGTAGCCCACCCCATCCGAGAGCACTAGCATCCGTTTGTAAAACCACTTCAGGTTATTTAATCATGATATTCTTAGCAGCTTGTGGTGACATTTTCAACCCACCATTGTAATATCCAACACGGCTTCTTTTGTTAATTGCATATGCCTGTCAAAGTGACCTGCCTTCTCTTTAAGAAGCCCTTATTTTATTCCTTTGAAGATTTTGGATAATGTAATGGACCAAATTCCACTGCCGGAAAATGCTGCTACCAGTTTCCCAATGGGTTTAGCCACTTCTCGGATGGAGGGGATAAGGTTATGTGAATGAGGTAATTACAAGTCATCATGATGTCATTGGCCTTCTCTGTTGGCAAAGTAACTAACATAGTCACTGGAGTAATCTACAAAACCCCCAAAAAAAAAAAAAAAAAAAAAAAATAAAGTTTAATTGGGATTGTGCTAGCTGCAGCTGGGACTTAATTGTATGAATCAAAACCTAAGCTTTTTCAACACTAAAGCTTTAGTAACTGAAAAACTGAGTGGCTCAGCTGACTCTTGAGTAATCACTAATGATCAGAAGATCATCCAGATAAGCCATAACAATGTGTTTTCCTGTGCTCTTAATTGGCTATAAAACTGGTTTCACACAGTTTTTGCAAAGAGTCTAAGGGATCCCAAAACTCAATCCATTTTGGGTAAAGCTTTAAAATGTCCCCCCCCCCCCCGCCCCCCATAATTGCCTCCAGCCAATTAAATTTTAAATACCTCCGTGAAGCATTGATGAATTGCTACAGAAATAATAGGCATCAACTTCAAATCAATCTTAGCCATATAACACCCTGCGAGAGAAGATATTTTGCAGTACTGAATGTCTTCATCTTAAAAAATGTTTGTATTCTACAAACTTATTCAGATCTGTAAGGTCCAGAATAATTCTGCAACCACCATCTTTTTTATCTCTCTCGAAATATATTAGAGACAAATTGATGCGTTATGTTCAATAAGTCCTTTTCAATTACGCCTTTTTCCCAGATAATTTGTCAATTTCCCACATTAATCTCGCATTCTTTCCTCTCTGCAGAAAACACCTACATAAGCAATAAAGCAGGTCTATTCTGTAACAGGAGGATTTAACCCTTCTTTAAGAAATAATAATGGCTTCCTGAAACTGCTTGTAATACATATCGATCAGAAAGTAATGTTAAGCCCAGGCCATTATAAAATTTTTGCAATCTCCTCCAACTGGAGGGTCATCCACAGATTCTTTAAGATATATAAGTCTTTAAGTACCTCTCCGTATGGGAGCATGGTGGTTCTCCTTCTCCCGAATACAGGGAAGCACTTGCCTGGCACGCACACGATAGTATTTTCGGTGACAAACATTCTGCTTTCTATAATGGAAAATCGAAACCACCCCTTCGGGTCTAACAAGAAAAAACGCCCTTTTTTTGTCCCAAAAACAAAGGGGTTTAACATTGCTAAAATATTTAGCTTCGTCATTCAACTCTTTCAGCTGTTTCGGCAAATTTTCTCCAAACAAATACCCAGGAGCTTGAACTCCACTTCTTGACACGCTTGCAAATCTATTGGGTTGAAATATGGCCGAATCGCGTTTTCCTCATGCAATTAATTTCATAGTATAAAATTACAAATAAGCCCAAAAATTTCCTTTTGTATCTTTTCCGATTACAGATTTCCATTTGCCTGCATAGGCCGTAATGGCCGGCAGACAATTAATTTGAGCGACCTGTGAACTTCTCCATACTTACACTGTTAGGGCTCACAGACGTTGAGTCATAACGTCCATATCCTGCGGATTTCAACCCGTTAGGTAACTTCCAATGAGGCACAGATTTTCTTAGCTTTAATAAGTCTGATGTTTCATGCATCCACAGAATTGGTGAAGTTGGTGAGATACCTTATAATTTTATTTGTGCGCTAGATTTCTTCCATAGCCTCCACCACTACCTTCAGGTATTTCAGTCAAAACTCCTTGTGCTATCCCAAGGCACATTAGGCCTTTTCTTTTACTTTGTGGTGTGCTTTCAAAAGCCATTTATAGCCTACCAGCAGGTCTGCCTTCTGCAGCCCTAAATCAATTGGGATATCATCCATGGAGAACTTCCTTCAGCCCAAATCCCTGGGTCCCGGACGATATCATATTTTCCCAACTTGGCCCACAGCCATATTCAATCATCATTCAAACCCACTCAAGGGGATTTTTTGGGAGTCTCCATCTGTACTCTGAACCCTTGTCTCTTATTGTGTTGGGAGGAAACTTTCTCCATATGCTCCATTTTTTAGCCATCATAGTTTTATTGTGAGTGTCTTTCAATATCAGAGTCATCAGAATCCCGGCCTCTTCAGATTTCTTTTTGCATTTTTTAGAACATTTTTCCCTCCTGGATTTATTTCTGGAGAATCTGGAAACTCACTAACGGGTTTAAAATATCGGGGCGGCCAACGGTTCTCCGGAAACCGGTCCGCACTAACATCCGCGTCCCGTATTTTTTACTTCACCCCCGTGAACTCTTTTTACCCGCGAAACTTCTTTCCCGATTTTTTCCATTTTTTCTTTAAAAATCAGTGGCTTCAATCAGCCACGTTAACGTTGGCTGCTTAAAATTTTCTTTTTAGTTTCATTTTGGCTATGGAGCCACCCAGCGTAACCTAAAAACGCCGCGGTCCAACGTGCACTTACCTGCGGGCCGTTCCGACCGCTGGCCGAGGAGCTGTCCTTGACTGCAGCTCCTCCTCGCTCCGCAGCGTGAACTCATGCCGTTGCCAGCGTGAGGCCGGGGTTACTTCACGTAGTCACTCACGTGACTCCGTATAAATTCCCTCATTAAACCATCAATCAAACAAACCTGAAAGCTTTGTGCCTGAATGGGAAAAAAAAACCTGAAAGCTTTGTGCCTGAATGTGAGGAGCATTCGTAATAAGGTGGGTGAACTGTGCGGACCAACTGGCTGGAGTTTTTACGGTCATTTTCAACCTCTCATTTCTGAGGTCTGAGGTTCCCACTTGCTTCAAAAGGGCATCAATAATACCGGTACCCAAGAAGAGCAACGTGCCAAGAGATGGCTCAATGACTATCGACCAGTGGCACTAACGCCTGTGGTGATGAAGTGCTTTGAGAGGTTGATCATGGCGCAAATCAACTCATACCTCGACAAAAACCTGGACCCACTGCCGTTCGCTTACCGCCACAACAGATCAACGGTGGACGCGATCTCGCTGGCCCTCCACTCCGCCCTGGACCACTTGGACAACAAAAACTCATATGTCAGACTGTTATTCATTGACTACAGCTCGGCATTTAACACAATCATCCCCTCCAAGCTGGTTACCAAACTCTCAGAACTGGGTCTCAGCGCATCCCTCTGCAATTGGATCCTCGACTTCCTCATTCACAGACCACAGTCTGTTCGTATTGCTGGAAATGTGTCAGACTCGATAACAATCAGCACGGGAGCACCTCAAGGCTGTGTGCTCAGCCCCCTGCTATACTTACTCTATACTCATGACTGTGTAGTCGGTCATAGTGCGAACTCCATCATCAAGTTCGCTGATGACACCACCGTTGTGGGACGTATCACTGATGGGGATGAGTCAGAGTATAGAAGAGAGATCGAGCGACTATCTATATGGTGCCAGTACAACAACCTGGCCCTTAACACCAGCAAAACCAAGGAACTGATTGTGGACTTTGGAAGGAGTAGGATGGGGACCCACAGTCCTGTTTATATCAATGGGTCGATGATTGAAAGGGTCAAGAGCTTCAAATTCCTGGGCGTGCACATCTGTGAAGATCTTTCCTGGTCCAAGAACACAGATGCAATTATTAAGAAAGCCCATCAGCGTCTCTACTTCCTGAGAAGATTACTGAGAGTCGGCTTGTCAAGGATTCTCCTCTCCAACTTCTACAGGTGCACAGTAGAGAGCTTGCTGACCGGTTGCATCGTGGCTTGGTTCGGCAACTTGAGCGCCCTGGAGAGGAAAAGACTACAAAAAGTAGTAAGCACTGCCCAGTCCATCATCGGCTCTGACCTTCCTTCCATCGAGGGGATCTACCACAGTCGCTGCCTCAAAAAGGCTGGCAGCATCATCAAAGACCCACACCACCCTGGCCACACACTCATCTCCCTACTACCTTCGGGTAGAAGGTACAGGAGCCTGAGAACTGCAACGACCCGGTTCAGGAATAGCTACTTCCCCACAGCCATCAGGCTATTAAACTTGGCTCAGACAAAACTCTGAATATTAATACCCCTCCATCTGTTATTTGCACTTTATCAATTTATTCATTCATGTGTGTATTTACGTATATAATTGTAGTCAATGCCTACTATGTTCTGTTGTGCTATGCAAAGAAAGAATTTCATTGTCCTGTCAGGGACACATGACAATAAACTCTTTTGACTTTTGACTTTGACATCAATCGACTGAGGGTTAATATGTGACAAATATTTCCTGGAATGTATATTGGGAGGTTTTTTAAGCCAATATGTAGAGGAACCGACTGAGGGTAGGCCACCCTAGGCTGGGTATTGTGTAATGAGGAAGGATTAGTTAGCGGTCTTGTTGTGCAAAGCCCCTTGGGCAACAGTGACCATAATATGCTGGAATTCTGCATTAGGATGGAGAGAGACATGGTTAATTTAGAGACTAGGGTCCTGAACTTAAAGAAAGGAGACTTTGAAAGTATGAGATGGGAATTGGCAAGGATAGACTGGCCAATTATATTTAAAGGGTTAACGGTGGAGATGCAATGGCAAAGATTTAAAGATTGCATGGATGAACAACAAAAATTGTTCTTCCCTGTCTAGCAAAAAAAATAAAATGGGGAAGGCGGCTCAACTGTGGCCAATGAGGGAAATCAATGTTAAATCCAGGGAAGAGGCATATAAATTAGCCAGAGGAAGCAGCAAACTGGAGGACTGGGAGAAATTTAGAATTTAACTTAAGTGGGGGGAAAAAGAGCATGAAAGAAAGCTTGCGGGGAATATAAAAACTGACTGTAAAAGCTTCTTTAGATATGTAAAAAGGAAAAGATTGGTGAAGACAAATGTAGGTCCCTTACAATGAGAGACAGATGAATTTATAACGGAAAACAGGAAAATGGCAGAACCGTTAAACGAGTACTTTGGTTCTGTCTTCACTAAGGAAGACACAAACAATCTCCCAGAAATACTAAGGGACCGAGGATCTAGTGGGAGGGAGGAACTGAAGGGAATCCACATTAGTCAAGAAATGGTGTTAGGTAAACTATTGGGAATTGATCATGGGAAACAAGGACATGGCAGACCAATTGAATAACTACTTTGGTTCTGTCTTCACTAAGGAAGACATAAATAATCTGCCGGAAATAGCAGGGGATCGCGGGTCAAATGAGATGGAGGAACTGAGTGGAATCCAGGTTATTCACAATATATATTAACGATTTAGACGAGGGAATTCAATGTAACATCTCCAAGTTTGTGGATGACACAAATCTGGGTGGCAGTGTGAGCTGCGAGGAGGATGCTATGAGGCTGCAGGGTGACTTGGTTAGGTGGTGTGAGTGGGCAGAAGCATAGCAGATATAATGAGGATACATGTGGGGTTATCCACTTTGGTGGCAAGAACAGGAAGGCAGATTATAAACGAGTTTGGTATTCTGACTGCGCATGTCCAGGTCATAGGTCATTCATGATAAACATTGTTAACAACTGAGCTGCTGTGTATATACAGACCTGCGTTCCATCCGTATTTTCCAGCTTTGATTCCTCTAGGTGAGAAAATACTGCTTTCAAACTGAATTAGTTGTATTTATTGTTCCTTTGTACAAAGCTATGATGATTTTGTCATTTTTTGCTTTATGCTTCGGTGAGTGAGCAAGATCGTGAAGATGAATAACACGTATTTTTAATATCTTTATTTTGGAGGGGGGGGGAGAATGAAATTAAATGTATGATTTCTATAACTTTCAATAGACTTCTGAATGTGTCCTGCATGTACATGTGTAAGTAAAGTTGTGTAGTACAAAACTTATTCATTAGTTTCCTGACTAATCATGTGATTTCCATAACATTGGATCATTTTTAATCGTATTTGACATTTTAATTTGCTGTTATAATCTTGTGATTGTATAAATTATATTAATATACATACTGAAGTGGGCGCATGTGCGGCGCTCTTCTAGAGAGTGCACATGGGCAGGACATTCCCGGAGTGTGCGCATGTGCAAAGTATTTCCGGCGGGAAAGGCCTGCGGAATCAGCTATGTTTGCCAGACGTTTCTGAGTAATGTATTCAAGAAATAAGTTGCTTAAAGCTTAAATAAAGTTAAGTAAATTACAAGTAGTGAAAGTTTAATTTACCTCACAACAATTTAAGCAACTTATTTCACAAGTCAAACAGTCCGACTTGGGATGGAGAAACTATTGAAACCCCAACGTTTGGATCTGGATCCCAACTCACCTGCTGCTGCAAAGAATTGGAAGCACTGGCTTTGTATACTAAATAGCTTCTTTGAGGAGTGTGGCAACGATGCACCAGACAGGCTTAAGACATTAATAAGCTTCGTCTCTTATGATGTATACGAGTACATAGAGGAATGTACAACTTATGATTCTGCTATTGTTGTACTAAGCAGACTCTTTGTTAAGACACCCAACGTGATATTCGCTCGACACCTCCTTGCTACTCGGAAACAAAAACCTGGTGAGTCACTTGATGAATTTTTACAAGAACTTCAAAGACTTAGTAAAGACTGCCTTCAAAGCAGTTAAGACTGATTAATATCGACAGGAAGTTATTCAGACTCTTTTATCAATGGGTTGGCATCGCCTTTAATACGACAGAGACTATTAGAAACAAAACCTTGGATTTACAGTCAGCTTACAATCAAGCTTACTTTTTGGACTTGGCTCAGAAAAATTCAGATGCTTATGGCTCATCTAATGTGTATTCAGCTGCAACTACTACAAACAAACTTCACCCAAGTACAAATATGGAGAAAACTGAAACAATTTCTACTGAAAAACGTGCCCTTGCTGCTGCATATAATTATTCAAAAAGGAAATGTTACTTTTGCGGGGGTAATATTCATAAGAGAGAAATATGCCCTGCTCGAGAGGCAACTTGTAATAGTTGTGGCAAGAAGGGACATTATTCTAGAGCAGGGGTTCTCAACCAGGGGGGAATTCCCCCCAGGGGGGAATTTCAGGTTTTCAGGTGGGGAATTGGGACCACAGATTAGCAAACTCAAACTGTTAGAAATAAAAGATTTTCAGTATTATATGCATATTATTTGGAATGCACTTTTTGAGGCAGACAATCTTGGAAAGGGGGGGAATGACATTCTGACATATGGTGAAAGGGGTGCATGGGACAAACAAGGTTGAGAACCACTGTTCTAGAGTATGCAAGTCCAAAGCAACTACAAAAATTGTGACTGCTGCCATGTATACGCCTTCTTTATGTGCAATTACAGCTGCATTTCCTCAGAGCTTGTCTCATGCAGCTACAATGGTATCCATTAATGGCCATACACTTAATGTATTACTTGATTCTGGCAGTTCAGAAAGTTTTATAAGTGAACAAGTTGTGTCTCGACTGAATCTAACCATAATTCCTTCAAATAAGGAAATCTCGATGGCTCTGACAACTCTCAAATTATAGGAGTGTTAAAGAAGGAACTGCAGATGCTGGAGAATCGAGGGTACACAAAAGGCTGGAGAAACTCAGCGGGTGCAGCAGCATCTAAGGAGCGAAGGAGATAGGCGACGTTTCGGGTCGAGACCCTTCTTCAGACCCTTCTCCAGTCTGAAGAAGGGTCTCGACCCGAAACATCGCCTATCTCCTTCGCTCCTTAGATGCTGCTGCACCCGCTGAGTTTCTCCAGCCTTTTGTGTACCCTCAAATTATAGGATCTTGTATTGTAGACTTTATTCTGAACAAAACTAGCTATAAATCTGTATGTCTAGGTATTTTGAAAAATTTGTGTAACGATATAATTCTAGGTCAGGATTTCCAGAAACTGCACAGATCACTTCAAATAATGTATGAAGGATCTATGCCTGATCTTGTATTGTCAAAGCCACCAGTATTGTGTGGTGTTTCTGCTGCATCTGTTGAATGTCCTTCATTATTCACTAATTTATCCTCCAAGTGCAAGCCAATTGCTACAAAATCAAGACACTTTAGTAAAGATGATAGGAACTTTATCAACACAGAAGTAACTAATCTTTTACAAGAAAGTCTCATAGAACCCAGCACAAGTTGTCGTGGTTAAGGACCGCTTGGAGAGACATAGAAAGAGACTCTGCATTGATTACTCTCAAACTATAAACCAATTCACAGACCTTGATGCATATCCACTACCTCGAATAGAAGAGATTATCAATACATTAGCCAAGTATAAGATATTTTCTACTTTTGACTTAAAAAGTGCTTACTACCAAATTCCTTTGAAGGAATCAGAGAAGAAATACACTGCGTTTGAAGCAAATGGGAAATTATATCACTACTGCAGAGTTCCTTTTGGTGTAACTAATGGCGTGGCTGTTTTTCAGAGAGCGATGGACAAACTTGTTGAACAGGAAAACCTTAAAGATACTTTCCCTTATCTTGATAATATAACTATTGCAGGAAAAGACCAAGCTGAACATGATGAAAATGTACAACGGTTTTTAGATGTTGTACATTCTAAAAATCTAACATTAAATGAGGCTAAGTCAATAACATCAGTGTCATCAATTAATATTCTTGGTTATTGGGTTGGAAATGATATAATCAAGCCTGATCCAGAAAGACTCCGCCCACTCCAAGAGATACCTGTTCCAGTTACATTAAACTCTCTACGAAGGGTCCTTGGGATGTTTGCATATTATGCAAAATGGATACCAAATTTTTCTGACAAAATTCAGCCTTTCATTAGTGCAAAATCTTTCCCCCTTGACTCTACAGCAATTGGTGCCTTTACTTCTTTAAAGAAACAATTGGAATTTGCAACATTACACGCCATCGACGAGGATCTCCCCTTTGTTGTTGAATGTGATGCCTCTGATTTAGCAGTATCAGCAACATTAAATCAAGGAGGACGACCAGTGGCTTTCATGTCTCGTACTCTCCAAGGTAGTGAATTGCACTACCCACCCGTCGAAAAGGAAGCTGCAGCAATTATTGAAGCAGTGAGAAAATGGAGTAATTTCCTTGCTCGCCAGCACTTCACTTTGATAAAAGCTACTGAACGCTGATCTGTTATGCTGGATAATCGGAAACGAACGAAGATTAAGAACAGTAAAATTCATGAATGGAGGATTGAACTATCTGCATATAGTTATTCAATTGTGTAACGCCCGGTAAGGATAATGTTGCTCCGGATACATTAACCCGAGTATTTTGTGCCTCTGTTCATTCTTCTGCACTCACTGATCTTCACAATGGGCTGTGTCATCCTGGAGTCGCTCGTTTGTTACACTATGTTCGGTCCAAAAACTTACCTTTCTCTACAGAAGATGTGAAGATGACATGTGCTTCATGTAGAATCTGTGCTGAATTAAAACCAAGGTTCTTCTGTCCTGAAGAAGGAAGATTGATCAAAGCTACTCAACCTATGGAACGCTTGAGTATTGACTTCAAAGGGCCTTTACCATCCTCCTCTCGAAATGTTTATATACTTACCTTAGTTGATGAATATTCGAGGTTCCCATTTGCTTTTCCTTGTCCAAATATGTCAGCTGCTATGGTTATCAAATGTTTAGATCAACTGTTTTCATTCTGTGGATTTCCAAGTTACATACATTCTGATAGGGGCTCCTCATTCATGTTGAAAGATTTAAAGGACAACCTTTCTAAGAGAGGAATTGCAACAAGTAAAACAACACCATATCATCCTATTGTAAATGGTCAGGTTGAGAGGTATAACAGGATCATTTGGAAAGCAGTGAAACTGTCTTTAAAGTCAAATGACATACCAGATCAGCATTGGGAATGTGTTCTACCAGATGCATTACACTCCATCAGATCTCTACTGTCAACTGCTACCAATACTACTCCACATGAGCGGTACTTTAACTTCAAACGGCGTTCTTCTAGTGGTACTTCTGCCATCATGGTTGACTAGCCCTGGGACCGTGTTGCTTCGTCATTACGTCCGATTAAATAAGAACGAGCCTTTTGTTGATGAAGTTGAACTGACTGATGTCAACCCTTCTTATGCAACTATCAAGTATCAGGATGGACGCCAGTCAACTGTCTCACTTCGTGACCTTGCACCATGTCCGTCTTCTCCATCAGCTCCATCACTTCTTGATAACACTAATCGAGAATTTCCTCCAACACTTCCAGCATCCCCTATGGAAACTTCTATAAGAAATTCTAAAATTGTAAATCTAAATAACAATACGAGTGAAGTTGATGACCAAGTAATATATCTACCACCAGCTATTGCAAAGTATTTCAGGCGGGAAAGGCCAGCGGAATCAGCCATGTTTGCCAGACGTTTCTGAGTAATGTATTAAAGAAATAAGTTGCTTAAAGCTTAAATAAAGTTAAGTAAATTACAAGTAGTGAAAGTTTCATTTACCTCACAACACATACCATTTTATTTTGCATTGTAACTGTTACCGTATGTAATGGACATGCTTACAGGACCCTATTTGAATTAACATATGATTGACTTTGTTATTCATTTGGTTTTATATGTTACTGGGCAAAGTCATGCGTATTCGTCCAGTTTTGGGCTGTGGGAACAGCACATATCACCTGAATAAGTCGATGCAGAATATGTGTGATAGCCACAACTGTAAATTTGCAACTTTAGTTTCCTCTCACACTCCAAAGACGTACAGGTTTGTGGGTTAATTGGCTTGATATCAATGTAAAATTGTCCCTGGTGTGGGGGGTATTGTTGATGTGTGGGTATCGCTGGTCGGCATGGATTCTGTGGGCCAAAGGGCCTGTTTCTGTGCTGTATCTCTAAACTAGACTAAATTAAATTAGTTTTTTTTCAGTATACTCTCCGATTTGTTCAGTTCATTCTCTCCGAGTTACTTATTTTTATCCCTTCAGCTCTCATTAGTAACAGCTCCAGTCTTTTCCTTTCCTTGGAGTATTGCATACATGCTGTTGTTAACCTATAACTTGTTAAGAAGCTGGTGCAGACTGATTACAAATATCAATGGCATTTGAGTCAATTCTAATGCACATACCGTGTCAATAAATTGACATTGTTTCAATTTTAGACGTTATGTTAAGGAGGAAAAAAAAAAATCACCCATTTAAACAATCCCCAACAACATTTAGAATTTGTAAGAAGAAGCCAAAGGAAAAATGTCATCACATCTGATGTTCATTTATCAAAATTGAAGTTTTATTTAGTGGTGATTAATTGTAGAGGGTAGACAGTAAATACAGTATGTGTGATGACTTAATGAAGTGCCTCATACCTGTAATTTGTTGGCTGGAAATATTCAGGAATAAGAAACGTGAAATATTCTTTTATGAATTACTTTAAAAAATGAAACAAGCAGCAAATTAAAAATTTAGAAAGTCATCCCTAAATCTTCCAAGATTTAGAATCACATTTAAAAATATTTCAGATGAGCACTTGAATCACAAATACATAGCAGGCAATGGACCAAGTACCAATAATAGGGATTAGTATAGATGAGCTCATGATGATTGGCATGGACATGGTGGGTTGAAGGGCCTTTTCCTGTAATACATAACTCTGTCTCTGGCATTAAATGGATATGTTATAACATACTAAAATAGTGCATCCAACACTATTAACCAAGGACAATTTATAGCACAGAAGACTGAGGACAATACATATATAGTATTGTGTGGAAAGATGCAAAGGGTCAGGAGGAACAGAAGATTTGAATATATAATTAATTAGGTGTAATTTCAGATAGACAAAAAAGGAAGAGACCAAAGTGATATGGTTTTATGTTTAGGGGCACAGAATATCCATGCAATGATGTTACAATAAAACGCCATGATGAAATATTATATAAAGTCATAGGCATTGATTTTCATATGAAAGTCATAAAGGGATTCATGTTCAACTATGGGTATTGGAAATGAAAGTGTAAATCATTCCTAAACAGAGCATAAGAAAAATGCAAAGAGTAAATAGTGTATGATTACTTCCTCTGCTTGTTTACATATTTACAAAAATGCATCCGGGTTAGGCACATCTAAGTAGATGACGTTTCGGGTCGAGACCCTTCTTCAGTTGGTGTTGGCCACTACAGAAACCACAACAATTATTTAATCTTGAGCACTTTGCCGCAGGCCAGTACCAGAGGCAGATACCATCCTACTTTAAGAAAGAAGGAATGAAAAAGACAATTTGACCAAGGATCAATCAATGAAACTTTTATTGTCAGGTCTGAACAAAATTTCGTTGCCTGCAATATATGTAACTGCAGGCAACAAAATTTATATATCTATATATATATATATAGTAAATAACTTTATTTAACATCCACCACAGTGAGTTCACCAAACCACCACCTCCCTCCTGTGTATAGAAGGCTTCCTCTTCCCTTCTTGTTCTTCCTCTTCGCTGAGGTGATCAAGGCCTCCGATGTTGTGACCGCACCGGGTGATGTAAATAAGTCCCGTGGCTGAACTGCGCTCCGTGAACAGGCCGGTTCAACTCTGCGGCCCGTGGCGGTCGAAGCTGCCGCCCTCCAGTCCAGCGGACACAGCTGTTGCCGCAGGAGCTCCGGAAAAACAGGTCACCAACCTGTGACCTGTGAGCTCCCGACGATGTCGTCCACTGGGCCTGCGGCCGGGCCTCCGAAGTCGCTGCCGCCGCCACCGGAAAGCCGCCACAGCTCCGAGTCGGGCCGCCGGAACGCCGGAATGCCTGAACCCGCCATAGCCCCGAAGTCGGCCAGCCCCGCGCGGGTAAGTCCTGGCTCTGTCTCCGGAGCCTCGAGGTCGGTCGCAGTTGGAGGTTGTCAGCTCTGCCATTAGGCCTCAACGCAGACGGAGACGGGGACACGACAAGAAAAGTCGCGTCCCCCCAATGGAAGAGACTAAAACATTTCTCCCACACACATACACTACATAATAACTCAACATTTACACGCTAAAACAAGACAAGAAAACAACAAAAAAAAGAAAAACAGACGGACTGCAGGCGAGCCGCTGCTGCCAAAGCTGCGCCGCCCCACCACCCCACCAAGAGGAGAGAGCAGGGACCGAGTTGCTCTGGTGAATGGGTCACTGGTGAATGTCAGAACTGAGATGAGAGACTGAAGGGTCACTATCTGTGCTGCAAACATCTTTGCTTCTATTTTAAAACACCAAAGCAGCTCCATTTTGTAAAGATTCAACACTTCTAGAATACATCCTCAAACTATCAACATCAATATAAATGCATCGGTAGTACACAATAGTACAACAATGCAAATGCTTGCAAAATCCTAACCTAAAGAAAGAACAAGTTAACTGCTCTGAGCTGTGTTTTATGACAAGTACAAGACACTAATTATGCAGTATAAAAATCTCTTAACCTTTGTATTTCCGTCAATTGGGTAAACATTTGGCGCAAAACAACCAGCTAAAATATTAAGTGGGTTTTTTTCATTGAATAATAATCAATTTAAGTGTTAAATTTCTCCCCTGTGTAAAAAGATCTTGTGAAAGTCAGTCTGTGAAAATGTCAGAGAAGGTGTTATGGACGTGTGAATTAGTATAACACGATGTCTACATCTGAAGCCATAATGCATCTGCATATAATTAAAAACAAGTAATTACGCAGAGATGGAATTAAGTGTTGTGTTGTTTGGCGTCAAACAGTGTTGATAGCTTTTTAAAATTCCAATGGGTGCAGAATCCATGTGATCTCGGTTTTGAATCTCCGGTCGTTGGGATTGATGGATGCAAGTGCTATCTATTTGTGTGACATCCTTCTGTCTACTATTTTAGCACTGGTGTTAAGTCACTTACAACAAGGACATTTATTCCTGTAATGAAGCAGAATGAGCAGTGCTGTGTGGATGCATTAAGGGATTTATTTTACCATCCGTGTCCAGCAATATTACAGTGACCTGTCGGGCAATATTCCAACGAAACATCACCGACCTGAAAGATTCAGCCTATTTTATCTCGCTGTTGATGCTGCCTGATACCCTGAGTATATCCAACATTTTCTGTTTTCACATCTAACACCCTGCCTGGTTGGACTGGTTTGTAACGGATGGCTCCTCGGGTGCGCTTAGTTTATCACTGACAGTGAAGTCTGCTTCTAAATATTCATCCTTCAACATTAAAAGGAGACATTTTTCAACTGATTGTGGTGCGTCAAATTCCTTCAGCCTTATTCAAAGTGCCTTGATCAATTTGTGTACAATACAATATTGCTTGGTTCTGCAAAACACATTAAAACAAAGAGTGCAAGAGTGGAGGGTACACAAAAGGCTGGAGAAACTCAGCGGGTGCAGCAGCATCTAAGGACCGAAGGGGATAGGCGACGTTTCGGGAGTGGAATCTTACAAAGAAAATTGGCTGTTTAGTCAATTTGCTAGTTCATGCCCACCCTTTAATAAATTCAATGCTTTCAGAAGGAAGTGTCGCTCATATGCATGGAAGGTTTAGCGTAGCCAGTGGTTGAGGTACAGACCTTTTAATTTTTAAGGCAGGAGTGAAATGTTTGCAGGAAAGGCGTACAAACTTGATGATGGGTTGAGAGCAAAGCAGTTAATGTCAGTTAGATGGGGGCCTCCATGGAATCAAATTGGGCAGGAACTTGCTGGGAAATTCCAACAGAATGACAGAGCAACACAGAGGCACAGTTGATAGAACTGCTGCCACACAGTGCCAGAGACTCAGGTTCGTTCCTGACCTTGGGTGCTATTATTCTGGAGCTCTTGTTCTCCTGCAAACACATTAGTCTCCACCAAATGTTACGGTTTCCCCCCACATCCGAAAGACATGCGGGCTTGTAGGTTAATTGGCCTCTGTAAATTGCTACTGGTGTATGGGCAGTGGATGAGAAAGTATTAACATGGAACACTACCATTGTTAATCGGTGATCAATAATCAGCATGGACTAGGTGGGGTGAAGTGCCTGATTTCATACCATATCTTTCACTCAATCAGAAAAATGTCAGGGTGTTTGGGAATCCTGTATAAATATACACTTTTATAATTAAGAATATGCAGTACTTTAACTTTAATTCTGCAGATGCCCTCTCTGTGATTTTATAAGCACTGCTGTTCTGAAGCTTCAGGCAATGTTAGTATGAACCTACAATGTTGCTCCCATGCCAATTATGGATTCACCGACAACACCACGGTTGTCCGAATCATGGGTGGGGATGTGTCAGAGTGCAGGAGACAGATAGAACATCTAGTTGAATGGTGCTACAACAACAACCTCTTGCTCAACATTTACCAAACCGAGCAACTATTTGTTGTTCACTTCTGAAAGATGAAGTCAGGAGACCACACACCAGTTTTCATTTGTAGGAAAGAACTGCAGATGCTGGTTTAAATCAAAGGCAGACAAGAGATTGCTGGAGTAACACAGCTAGTCAGGCAGCGTTTGATCTGGTTCAGTATCCATCTTCAAGTCATTTTTGATAAACCAGCATTGGCAGATCTTTGTGTCTGCACAACCCTAATCTTACCTCAGCAATGGAACACTGCGGACGACTTCTTGCACTAACATGTACTTGTTTTCTAATTGTGGTTTGCGCTATGTCATGTTTTTTTTTGCAGTCTTTTTACTTTACTGAATTTGAGAATTTATGATTCATTCATACTGTTTTTATGCGTTATCTGAATTCCTGTGATGCTCCAAGCAAGACTTTCCATGTACTTGTACCTCACCGTACTTGTGCACATGACAATAAAGTTGACTTTGACTGTGAATTTATAGGCATTTTAAAACTGCAGCCTCTGATGCAGTTATTCTGCAGGCAGTGTTTCTGTAAATCTACAGGGTGTTTTATTGTGCTTCTGCAGTTGTCATGAATAAATGGATACTATCACTTCAGAACCTGATCCTCAGATCCTTCTCTGAGCCACCCTGTGATACAGGGCCTAGAGGCTTAAAAGAATCATCAACTGTTGCAACCAGATGCAGATCACCACCCAGTCCTTCTTCCCCACAAGAAAAAAAAAAATTGTTATATATATCAAGAGCCTATAAAGTTGTGCCAGCGGATTAATGGGCCTGTCCCACTTAGGCGACATTTTAGGCGACAACAAGAGACTATGCAGTCACCACATGTTCGCAGGTGGTTGCCGGGGAGTCACCTTCATGGTCATTAGTCGTTCCCGCATTCTCGTAACTAGTCGTGGCTTCATTCTGGTCGCCACTAATTTTTCAACATGTTGAAAAATGAGCGGCGACCAGAATTTTGACACCATGGAGACTAGCGAGAATTCTCGTGCCGTAGGTGTAGTGGTAGTGGGTCGCCAGGAGGTCGTAGGTTCTCGCCAGTGCTGACCGGTGAATTTAATTGGCTCAGTGCGAATAAAAACGTAAACCGGTAATGTTAATGTCCGCCGAGCTTCACAGTCGTGTATCTCTGGCTTCTTAAAAGTTGCCTCCACTCCTTCTCCCCACCCCGTCTCCCTCTCCCTTTTAAAGGACTTAAGTGACCCTTCCCGTACACTGTGCTTTCACCGTCTTAATTACAGCGCCAACCTTCCTGTTCATCGTGGTGTGCGTCTGTATCACATTGGCTTTGCACTGTGTGAATTTCACTTAGATAGCGCTCCCCCTGCTTGCCCTGTCCCCCACCTGCATAACTGGCTGGTGAAAGAAGCAATGTGTGCGTGTGTGTGTGTGTGTGTGTGTGTGTGTGTGTGTGTGTGTGTGTGTGTGTGTGTGTGTGTGTGTGTGTGTGTGTGTGTGTGTGTGTGTGTGTGTGTGTGTGTGTGTGTGTGTGTGTGCGTGTGTACGTGTGTTCCACTCTGATAGTCGCCGTTGCAGTCGCCGGTCTTTCAGCGACCTGCTACGACTTGACAGTCGCCTCAAAAATCACCTAAGTGCAACAGGCCCATGAGTTTGAACTACCAAAGACTGCATGTTTCAGAAACATAAGGAATGGAAGTCAGAGACAGCCAATCCTAATTTGCTCCATGACCATTTGCGTGGTGCTTTATCAAATGCTTTAAAATGTTAAAATGCCATACCTACCCATTCCTTTTTATCTATTCTGCCAGCTACAACATCAAATATCTCTGACTGGTATGTTGAATATCCTTTCCTGTTGATAAATCTAAGGTTCCTCTGCCCAATGCTGTTTTTTTTCTCTAAGTGTCCACCAGATTCAGGAATAGCTGCTTCCCCGCTGTTATCAGACTACTGAATGGTCCTCTCATAAACCAATCCCCAACCTATCTCATTGCGGCATTTGAACTTTTTTAAAAAAAAAGTGCACTTTCTGTGCAACTGTACTGTAATACTAAATTCTGCAGTCTCGTCTTTTTCACTTTGCACTACCCTTTGTACTTTCGTGCATGGCCTGATCATACTTGTGTAACGTATGATTTGACTGGATAGCATGCAACATTTTCACTCTCTCTTGGTATACGCATGACAATAATAAACAAATGCCATTACCACACCTTGCATAGTATTCTAGTATATACCCATTGGTATTTTGTTCCCACTCAAATCCTCCTCCGGTCCTTTCCTATAATAGTGACCTTACATTTGCTATGTTCCAATCTATGGGAAATGTTCCAGAATCTATGGAAATTTGGAAGATGACAACCAGTGTGTTGGCTATCTTCATATTCTTCTTTCAAAATCTTGGGATGCAGATCATTAGGTCCTGGGGATTTAGTGAGTACTATTTTTTAAATAATGACAATTTATTATTGCTCTTCATCCTCTCTAGAATGGTTGCTCTTCACAATTTCACAGAGTTTTATTTTGTTGTGTTTAAAACAGACACAAACATTATCTTTCTACAAATCCTCCACATCCTATCATCTCAAACTATCTAATTTCCTGGGGGAAAGTTCACATTAAAACAAAACGCAGGAATACATAGCCGTAATCATTCTCCGTGACTCAGCTGTGACCTGTTACCCTTTACTTGCAAGCTCTACACTAACACAGAAATCAAGAATTTTCTCCAAATGTGATATTTAGTCCCAAACTGATTTTCATCTGTTAAAGATGTGGGTTCTATAGACGCAATCTCATTTCTTCCGCAATAATAAATTGCACTCTGTAACTTTATTTTCCACAATGTGCTGTACCTAAAAATAATTTCCTGGACAGGATTTCAGAGGCTCAGTAGAACTCACTGACGAAGACTGTATAGCGGGTTTAGTGCTACTAACTGGAGAGCAGTCTCTAGGCGTAAGACTTACAATCAACCCTATCTCTTTTTACATTATTGGGAATATATCAATATTCATTTAAAAGTATCACAGACTATTAAAGTGACATTTACCATGTCCTACCCTACCCAAGAATGCTATCTGCCCTGCATAGATTTATTTTTTATTAATAAAATCTCTACATTTATCAGGTTCTCTTTCAATCTGATAAAGTTTCCAAATATCCTGTTCCATCTTTTGTTAAATCAAAGAGATTTTTTTTAATCAAGCTGTCATTTCCTGTTCCAACATTATCACTTTTGATTTTTCTGAATTAAAAAGCATCTGCTTTTCCATGGTGTTGATTTTTCTCATTTTTTAATACATTTTACATTGCGAATAGCAAAGCTCCAACCCATTTTTTAACCACTGTTAAAATAGAGCTCCTGGTTCTCCTCAATGTAGCAATTCAAATAAGCCAGCCATTGTCCTAAACATATTTTATGGCTTGAATGTGAGTGTATCTGTAAGAACTTTATGCACAATGTGAAATAACTTCTACTACACTTTTGTACCAGCCATTGCTGTTCATGGCCTTAAATAAAAGATATTTTATTGGCAGCTTTATCCCTGTTATTTACTTTAGTCAATGACAACATAGGATAGTAAGATTAAATGAGAACTTACCAGTTTGAAGTTTGATCTTTATTTTATGAGGAGTTACGATGAGGGATTACGTGAAGAACCCCATCCAGCCGCACGTGCGTCAATCTTCAACGCAGCGGTGTGAAATCACAGGTAATAGTGACTGAAGTATAATAGTAAGAAAATAGAAGACTAGAACTACCAGATGATATTTATGAGGGTTGGGAGCAGAGGGCACGTAATCCCTCATCGTAACTCCTCAAAAAATAAAGATCAAACTTCAATCTGGTAAGTTCTCATTTAATCTTACTATTTCACTTTGGAGTCACGTGAGTGACTACGTGAAGATTTCAAAGCACTGTGATTTCATGCCGTGTGAAACGAGTATATACAACCACAACTGCTTCATTGACAAATGAAGGAAAAACATTCATAATGCATACAGTCATGACATAGATTTTAAACAAGCTGATGTTGTTTAAATGAAGTAATAATATTTCCATCTCTCACCCAGATGGAAAGTATAACCAGAACGTAAATAGAGTTGACAAATACCCCTGGTTCAGCAATGGGTTATTATAAATGTTTGGAGATTTTTTCGTTGGACCATGCTGCAGCCATAAGGATGTGGCCCAGCGGAACGCAAATACCCTTGCTGCTGATGTTGTAGCAGCCCTGGTGGAATAAGATATGGAATCAGAATCCATTCATACATAACACAAACTCCGTTTTATCATCTGGAGTGGCCTGAATAGATACATTCTTCTAAATTTTTTGTGACTAACAACATTGCTAGTTCAGAACCTCGAAGGTTCTTGGTGACCTTGACATATTGTTGAATATATGTGTGCTTACGTTACCAAAGATCCCCTGGCATGCCTGTGACTATTTTGAGACATGACACCCCTTCTGGTCTGCTCAAGTATTTATAACATAAAATATTATATATTATTATTTACAGATGTAATCATCCTGTAGCGTCGCAATTAGGTAGCGACTGAACCTGCTGCGCTAAACCAGCACCAGAAGGATAACTACCTAATGAGCTCCAGCCAAATTTAAGGACGCAGCTGGAGCCTCCTGGTGATATAGTGTTCACAATGTTAACATCCTATACGGCATTGTACTGGTCCTGGGAGACCTTGTGTTGAAGATATCCTTACAACTTGATATCCGGTGTGAACCCGACAGAACGGGTCTTGTTTGCTACAGCCAACTCAATGCGAAAGCAGGTTGACACAGTTAATGGCCGTACAATAATTAACAGAAGATCATTTAACATGAACTCCAAACGTCAGCAATTTATGTCGTTTTCAATGTGAGCATGAAACAAACTCTTTCATCTCCTGGAAAAGAAAAGTCCTGTTTTTTGGTGCATTCCAAGCACTTTGAACACATAGAAGGATAGATGTAACAACTCAAGCCTTAGGGCAGTTTATTAAATCTGCAGAACATAATTTGAGTTTATCATGCAATGGCTGATTTCCCAAGCCTCAGGCTGAACCAGCAAAGTTACGTTTAAAATAACTATATAAGGTTATATTATTATTCCCGACAAATCAGGAATCAAGTTGCATAAGACAATCACACAACAGGAACCTAAAGCGGCCTCTTAATGACTTTATGGCTTGATGAAGCAAAATGGAGGAAGACATAAAAGACCTTCCTTCTCCTTGTAGCAAGAATGTATCTTTCGCCACTGTTATGCCACATATTTTGCGCCAGTGAATAAGCATGAAAACAACATATCTATATTTGGTGTTCCAATTAACCAGAGTTTCATAATACGGTGTGATTCAACACCAATTCTGTGTTGCCATTGACCTATACTTGATGATTCTCCTGTGGGAAACGAGATTATGTAACCATTCCAGGAGTCTTTAATTGATTGCTCCCACGTGACTAACCTATGCCACCATCATAATGTATCAACATGAAGCTGAGCATGCAGATATGCATATTTGCTCAATCACTCTTTAACCCATACAATGCCCGTAGGGTCTATATATAGTTGATACCAATAAAAGAAGAGTTGGTAAGTCATGAAAATCTGCTCCACCTCCAAACTTGAGATGATATTCACAATTTAGTGTCTGCCGTGAAAGGCAACCGTGGCCCGATTTCCGAGCCACTCTTGCAAGACAATCCTGGCTCTTATACTGAGCCTGCCTGATTCTAACCTGCTTGGAATGCTAGTATTGTCTATTTTTACATGGTTAGACCCCTCGAAGTAGATGATAATGTCTCAATCATTTGTATTGTATAACCAAGTGAACATCTTACCAAGTCGTAAGATGTCCCTTAGTTGTAGAGTTGCACAGGTAGAGTGCGTGGAACCTCTGGCCAGCTTTCATGCTGCCACCAGCTTCAGTGAACCGCTTACTGCCGATGAAGACGTGGGGTGCATTGTCGCCGAAACTATGAAACCTTAACTATTCCAATAGCTTGTGCTTCGTCCTCCAGGTTTTGCCTATGGAAAGGTCTTACCTGAATAGAAGATTCAGCGGCCAGCTCTAATGTTACCCTGATAGCGGTGTTCACTGCATATGTGTTGGGATGGCAACCTTGCTGCCAGGCATAGACCTCTGGCGCGTGCCCTGCATCCCTTGGATATGCTCTATGGCTATACCCTCAGACTTGGCATTAGACTATACTGATCCCGCATGCTCTCCTCTTACATGAGGGAGACATTAAGCAGGCCTGCTACAAGGCACTGCTGATGCAATTTCCTATTTAGGGCCATTAGCATCATTTTGCAATAATGAAATATTTACCTAACAACTACTGGAGCAGTAATGAATACTGTTTGTCCATCATTGTGACTTTAGTAGCTTCAGCTGGTATAACAAGTTGTGTTAACAATGACCTATATGGCACTTTACAGTTTACCATTCAACAGGATGACTGATCTCCTACTTGCACAGCTGAATCACATCTATAAAATTGCCAATTAGTCTTAATGAATAGAAGGCTGCTTTATAACAACAAGGCTGTTACAGGTGTCTATTGACTGCAATCTGTTACCCAGGCCGGTGTCAACGGCCAATTGAATAGCTAAAGGTAATCCGAAAGTCCAACAAGTCTATTTGATAACAACTTAACCTTAACTGGATAGAGGAGCCCAATTTCTCAAATATAGTTTGAGACTTAAACAGTGGATTTTGGCACATACATAACCAGTGTTTTTGAACTGTGAATAGTCCTCTTTGAATGTTTTTTGTCATCATTCTGTTATATTGCCTTATCCTAGCAATACCTCCTCATCCCCCCATGATCACTGTAAATGGAATACCCCACTAAGCAGCCTATTGCCATGAACAGCCCTGAACAAGGTACTGCTGGCGTCCATGAAGCAGCCCTGAGCAAAGGTGCTGCTGGCGCGGCCTTTCGCATAGTTCAGTATTTGCCATAGATTTTTGGCGTTCTCATGAAGCAGCCCTGAGCAAAGGTGCTGCTGGCACAGCCTCTCCAATAGGCTAGCCTGCCTTAACTTGGCATCCCCCTGGAGCAGTCCTGAGCAAACGTACTGCTGGCACAGCCTCTCCACTAGGCTAGCCTGCCATAACTTGGCATCCCCCTGGAGTAGTCCTGAGCAAACGTACTGCTGGCACAGCCTCTCCAATAGGCTGACACTGTCATAAACTTTACTGCTGGCGTGGGCTCTCACATTAACCCGCGCTAACTCCAACTCCTGCTGTAGGAGTCTCTAGATTCACATTCCCGGAGGGGAACCCTCCCAACATCTTTCTTTATTGGACTGACCATTTTTGTCAGTTGTCCCCATATCTTGGGGATTACTGTGGTATGAGAACCGCATATTTCCCCTTGGATTTCCCCTCCCCTGGGAACAAAGCCTAACCGTTTAGGTCAGTGTTAACCCCATCTCCTGGGGACTACTGCGGTCTGGAAACCACATATTCTTGAATTTCCCCTCCCCGGAAACCGAGGCAGACCATTCAAGTCAGGTTAACCCCATATCCTGGGGACTACTGCATCTTGAACCGCATATAACCATATAACCATATAACAATTACAGCACGGAAACAGGCCCTCTCGGCCCCTTCCAGTCCGTGCCGACCATTTGTTTTCCCCTAGTCCCATCTACCTGCACTCAGACCATACCCCTCCATTCCCTTCACGTCCATATACCTATCCACTTTACTCTTAAATGTTAAAATCGATCCTGCCTCCACCACTTCTGCTGGAAATCATTCCACACAGCCACCACCCTCTGAGTAAAGAAGTTCCCCCTCACGGTTACCCCGAAACCTCTGTCCCTTAATTCTCATGTCATGCCCTCTTGTTTGAATCTTCCCTACCTCAATGGGAAAAACCTATTCACGTCAACTCTGTCTATCCCTTTCATCATTTTAAAGACCTCAATCAAGTCCCCCCTTAACCTTCTGCGCTCCAAAGAATAAAGACCTAACTTGTTCCACCTTTCTCTGTAACATAGTTGCTGGAACCCTGGCAACATTTAGTAAATCTCCTCTGTACTCTCTCTATTTTGTTGACATCCTTCCTATAACTAGGCGACCAAAATTGTACACCATACTCCAGAATTGGTCTTAACCCAATGCCTTGTACAATTTTAACATTACTTCCATACTCCTATATTCAATGCTCTTATTTATAAAGGCCAGCACACCAAAGGCTTTCTTTACCACCCTATCTAACATGCGATTCCACCTTGTAGATAGGGTGGTAAAGAAAGCCTTTGGTGTGCTGGCCTTTATAAAAGCAGAGCATATTATTGGGTTCCCCCTCCCCGGGAACCCAACATCTAGAGTCACTGACCGTGTTATCAGTGACTACGATCGCGAAACCCGACATTCGCCAGCTCGCCGCTTCCGTGGTCGGACCAGGGTTTCCCCACAGCCCTGGTTCCCTCGTCAGCCGTCGCGAACATCCCGCAAACACCTCTGAGGTTCCTGCAGGAGACCTAAAACAGGTAAGGAATAGCACTTACCTGAAGTTTAGACTTACCGCATGTGGAGCTCAGGCTGCTCCACCGGTCACCTGCACGAATACGTCTGACGTAATGACGCACGTGCGGCTGGACGGAGTTCTTCACGTAGTCATTCACGTGACTCTGAAGTAAAATAGCCTGTGGATACAACATTACTAATCTGTTCTTGATGTTTCTTCTTGTTGGAGGAAGCAAAGCTGTAATGAGGTAAGAGAGGATGAGAGTTCCCCAAGGAAGGTAATGCTCTTGGCACAGCAGATGTGTTGATCATGTGGATGAGTTTAAGAATTACAAGAGACATCACCAATTTGCCCTGTACCTGGAATGTCTCTGAGAGGCACCAAACAGAGAAATGTGGTCATGCATGAAAAGTGAGAGGTGACATTGTTTCTGGCAAAGGGGCTGGAGTAAAACCAACCTCATATAGAGACACTGAGGTTACAAGATCAGAGGTTGGTATCCTCCTTACATTTAAACATGGAAGAATGAAAGGTAATCTCATCAAATAGCAGATTTCCAGGCAGTTTGACAATGTGAGATGCTGGGCAACATTTCCTTTGGTGAGACAGTCTAGTATCAGGGGGGTTTGGTTCTGGATTATTGACAAATAGACAAATATGCCTCTGATCATGTACATTTGAATGAATACTTTGAAGACCACTTCCTATTTGAAATAATGGCTGCTAGTTCCACGTAGGTCTATAACTCCTGAATAATACCTAACATGTTTGTTGAATGGGGACCTGGCTTGAAAGTACAGATAGCTTACTCCTCCTTGGGTGGCACAGTGGCACAGCAGTAGAGTTGCTGTCTTACAGCACCAGAGACTCGGGTTCAATCCTGACTATGGGTGCTATCTTTATGGAGTTTGTACGTTCTCCCTGTGACCTGTGTGGGTTTTCTCCAAGATCTTCTGTTTCCTCCCACACTCCCAAGACATACAGGTGTGTAGGTTAATTGGCTTGGTGTAAAATGTAAAAGTTGTCGGGGGATTGGGGCGGGATCGTAGGTCGGCGTGGACTTGGTGTGCTGAAGGGCAAGTTTCTGCACTGTATCGCTAAACTAAACTAAACTTCTCCTAATTTCCATTCTTAAATTCTTCCGACATAATTGCAATCCTAATTTATTTAAAAAATTGTGAGGAGGCACTATGAAACTTCCAACTCAAGATCCAATGCTGAATCTAGTTGCATCAAACTCAAAGTTGACAAGAGAGCAATTACAAATGCTGTAAAAAAAAATGTAAAGGGCCTGTCCCACTTATGCGACCTTTACAGGCGACTGCCAGCACCCGTCGTAGGTCGCCAACATTTTTAGCATGTTGAAAATTCAGCGGCGACCAGAAAGACGCTACAACTCTTTGGAGACCTCTCACGACCATAAGAGACCTCTCACGACCATACAGGCTATATGGTCATGAGAGTTCTCCAATGGTCGTGAGAGGTCACCCGCGACATGTCGCCGGGGGTCGCCCATATGGTTGTGAGAGGTCTCTATGGTCGTGAGAGGTCGCCAAAGAGTCGTAGTGTCTTTCTGGTCGCAGTCACCTGTAAAGGTCGCTTAAGTGGGGCAGGCCCTTAACAGTAGTGGAAGTGCACTTTGTTGCAAATATTTTCCTCTCAAATAAATGTTTACAAGGGTACTTTGTCTTAGTGCTAAAAATGTCACCTAATTATCCCATTGTTTCTTACACTAAACAAGTCATGCATGCTGAATCATAAGTATGCTCAACTATGCTGAACGTGAAGGCTAATGGTGCTTTTTTTTTAGGTTTGAAAGGAACTTGCACTATATAAAGTAATACATATTAAAAATCTAGTGGAGTAGCCAGGATTGTGAAGGTCATTTATTTTTACGGTCCTAATTGCTTCAGGATCCAGGTTTGAGCAATTATATTCAGATTAAACTAACTCAGACCTTGTCTTCAATTACATAATAGTCAAAAAAATATTATAGCTGCATATTACAAGCTACCCTGATACCATAAGCTAACTCCACTGCTTGCTAAGGATAAAATGTAATGTTTATCTTCATTCCCTCCAAATAAGATTATCCCATCACAGAGTAAATGCCTCCAGTCATTAAGGTGACATGACTAGCTTGTGCCATCGTTACTTGTCACTTATCTGCTCTGTCTTATTCATGTCAAGCATTAATATATAATATTTCTGCAGTTTCTTTTATTTTTACCTCCTCAGACGTTGAGTAATGCTAGAGTGCAAATTATTCTCAAATGTCTGTCAGAATGGAATTTATATTACCTAACACCCCATCCAGCCTCAGGATTGATGTGAATTGTTCAGACGTGTTGCCCTTTGAATAAGATTCCCAACTTCTGCAGTCTAAAATTATTTTACTTTCCTTCAGTTCCGTACCTGTCTTTGGAAGAATTGTGAGGAAATGCATGCACAAAGATATCCATCCAGTTTTTCACTTGCATACGTTTCCCAAATTTCACAATCCCTGAAAGAGATACCAAATAAACAAGGTTAGATGATGCTACCAGTGATCTGTCCTGAACAATCCTCTAATTCCATGGAATGAAAGATGAATGAAGACCCTCAGCTCCCTTTCTGTGGCCACTCACCGGATCTGATTAACTGGACATGACCCAGTGGGTCTGCCCTGAGGAGGAGGTTGTTGGCGTAGCTATCCAATGGCAGAGCTTAAGCTGTCATGGGTATAGAATCCTCATTGCTAATATCCCTTTTCACAGTTCACCTCGCCTTCCTAGCCCACACTCTCAAGAGAGTCAAGTCAAGAGCATTTTATTGTCACATGTCCCAGATAGAACAATTCTGTAGTTTCTTCTGATTTGCAAGCTTTTCCTTTTCAGGTGCTCAACAAATGCAACCCGTCTTGGCATAGCAGGCACAGCAAGTGGTCAGGATGACACATTGCTACTCAACGTTACCCTTGCAGTGTTGCCTCAGAAATGAGCCTGTCTGTCAAAGCCCATCCCACACTCTGGTATGGTGCCGCATATAACCAAGTATTCCAGGCCCAGAACTGCTCAATGATCCCCTCATCCCCCAACCAAAGACATCTCCACCCACTTAATGATGGTCAGTAACCTTCCACCTAGCCTAATCACAGAGCTAACACTGCATGGTAACGCTAAGACTGGAAAAATACACAGCAAATAAGCCGTAAAGGAATGCGCACAGTGATTTGCATCCTCTTTTGTGAAATGTGACAACATAATGCATAAGTTTGGATTGGATTGTTATTTTGTGGTGGCTTTCAAGAGTGTTTTAAGGTTCAGTGGACCATTGACCAGATGAATAGGTATGTGCATCTGTTACGTTATAGCCATTATTGAAACCTGGCTCGGTGGGGGGGGGGGGGGGGGGGAAGAGGGGGCGGATAGGACCTGCAGCTTAATGTTCAAGAATACAGGCATAATAGGGGTGGGAGTAAAAGAGGGGAGGGAGATGCTTTAGTGAACATGGAGAACATCACAGCATTAGTACAAGAAGACATTATTGAAGGATCATCTATTGAGATCGTGTGAGTACAGCTGAGAAACAAAAACGAAATGATCATCTTGTTGGAATGATATGAAGGAACCCCAAGTAGTCAATGAGAATAAGAGGAACAAACATCCGGGAGATCGGAGGCAGCTGCAAGAGTAATTGAGTTACGGATTTCAACTTTCCCACTATAGACTAGAACTGTCTTAGTGTCAAATGCTGGGATGTGGTGGAATTTGTCAAATGTGTTCAGGAATGTTTCCTCAGGCAATATGTAGATGATCCTACAAGGTATCTAGGGAGAGAATAGGGCCCCTCATTATCCAAAGTGGTCACCTTGAGGTGGTGGGTGTATAGAACGTGGCAATAGTTGAGGCAGGTACAAGAACGGCATTCAAAATATATCTGGACAGGTATGGGGACAGGAATGGTTTAGAGGTACAGTGTATGGACCAAATGCGGGTAATGGGACTAGCTTCGATGGGACATCTTGGTCGGCATGGGTGAGTTGGGCAGGAGCCTGTTTCCATGTTGCATCGCTCTATGACTCTCTGAGGATTGGATGTACCACAATGCTCCACTGGATCTGCAATATCTCATGCAGCACTGAAATAAACGCTGCTACATTGTCTGTACTAAATCCATTTTACTGTGTAGCGGATCATTGAAGAGCAATTACATTTTCTTTATCATCCTTGTTTTTGTACCAGTAACTCTATACTTTTTCATCGTTGAGTTCTTGTCTGCCTTATTTTTAAACTGATTTTCAGATTCAGCTTTTGTCACCGTTGAAGCTCCTGAGAACTGACCCTAACAACTCTTCTCACTCCTCCTCTCCATCCTTTGCCAATGTTTTTGAATCTAAAAGCCCAAAATATTGAGTGATTCACCAAGGAGAAAATAACCTCATCATATTCTACAACTACTGCTACATCATTATTTAGCCTTTTACTTTTCCAAAGGGAATGGTCTTAACATTTCTAACCACTACTCATGCCTAGTTCCCCATCCTTGGTGACACCCTCCTATTATTTTACACAAAGGGTTGAAAAGAACACCTGCAACTCCCTCTCTGAGCTCCACCTATGTGCTTCATTTTCCTTTCTCAACCACCCCAGAGATAATTCTTCCATTTTGGGTAAGCTGAAGTTAAACAAGCATACTCTCTTTCACAAGAGACTGCAGATTCTGGAATCTTGAGTAACTCAACGGGTCAGGCAGTATCTGAGGAGGAAAATGACCAGACGACTTTTTGGACTGGAACTCTTCTTCAATCTGATGGAGTAGAGGGGACATAGCTGGTAGAAAGAAATAAAGGAATGGGGCAAGAGCTGGCAAGTGATAGGTGGATCTAGGTAGAATGGTAGATGTGTTATGTGGGGGAGAGAAGGGTGGAGATAGTAACTAGGGTTGGAGGTGATTTTGGGTTGGAGGTGAAAATGATACCATCTGCTAAGAAAGGACGGTGAGGAGTGAAATATCAAACCAGAGACGGGGATCGTGGGTGGAAAGGGACAGAGAGAAGGAGGGGAGGGGGAAGAAATTGGCGAACCGGGAGTAGGTAGGAGTGGGTGAAGAGTGGATAGAGGAGGTGGAAAGAACTGGGTGATGTGGAGCATGGGATGCTGTCTGACTCGCTGAGTTCTTCCAGCAATTTGCTTTATATTCTCTTTCACAAGTCTCCCTCTTTAAGCAAAGAAAAGATAAAATGGTACGGGGTGTACGGAGTAGGGGTTGATGCATGGACTAGACATCCAGGTTGGGAATAGCACAGTGACCTTTCACTGAGGTTCCTGAAGTGGTAGAGAACCAGGTTCATATTTAGTCTGCAGTTAATGTACTTAAGAAAGTGTGGATATGTAGCTTTGTTGCCATTTCTCTGTGTTTTTAAGAACTTTAGCATTAAAACAGTATTTTCCCTAATATCCAGGCAACTTCAACAGATGTCGTACATTCCGTGGCTGCTTAACCACTTCACTAGCTCATTAACTGCCGAGGTGCCTTACAGATGTCAATGCTGCAGCATATTAATACTGACTTACTGTTTTGTTTTCTTAAATTATACCCTTGAAAGACTGGGACTTTGCCAGTTTGCTTCACTTATTAAATATAGTGGAAAACAACAGTGTCAAGACTTCTTTGCAAGTTCTAATATGACAAGCTCAGTGTGAAAGAAAAATGAGCGAGACGAAGAAAGAAATGAAGTGAAATGAAATGAAGTGAAATGAAATTCAGGGAGCAAATTTCATTGGCAAAGGTATTGATTCACTGTTCTGAACACTTTCTTTACACAAAAACACTGATCTGCAGGCTCCTATGATTTTTTAAGAACACTAACTGCTTCTCTGAATATTCTCTTGGGGAATCCATGAAACAAGACCATTTAAGAAAACATTGAGGAAAATAGTGTCTTATAAAGAATAAATGGGAATCGTAAATATTTGGATTGCCAACTCAAATTCTCTGTGCAATATGGCAACTAACGCATCACCCTTGAGTCATCGTTTTAATATTTAATGAAACCTGAAATAAAGGGTTAAGCTGGCAAAGCTACAGCTGTTCTCTTGGTTATTGAAACTTGTACAATCGGAGATTGATTTTCAGCACAAATATCCACTTCTAGACCATCAGGGGCGCCGGGGAGATGGCCAGCCTCACTTTTCCCTTGTACCCGCAAGAAATGCAAACACTTTTGTCCCATCACACTCCCCCCTCCACTCCTTTCAGGACCAAGCAGTCCTTCCAGGTTCCGACAGAGGTTCACCTGCACCTCCTCCTACCTCATCTACAGAGCATCCGCTGCACCAGAGCCAAGATGATCTATATCTCAGGACACAAGAAGTTCGAGAGGCTTGGCTGATCGCTTCGCCGAGACACCCTCGTTCGCTCGGTCCCGCAATAACCAACCCGACGGGGACTCCCGGTGGATCGCTCAAGCACTTTAGACTTCCCCCTTCCTGCATTCCACATCCGACGAACCTCCTCGTCCTGGGCCTCTCCACGGCCAGAAGAGTAGGCAACACCGCAAGTGGAGGAACAGCACCTCATATTCCCTTGGAAAAAAAAGTCTGGCATCCTTGGCTTGAATATTTGAATTTTCTCAATTCTGTAGTACTCACCCTTGATGTCTCTCTCACCCTTTCCCTCTCTCAGCCCTGGGGCCCCTGGCATTCCATCATCTATGTCTCACTCTCTCCCCTACCCTCGTCGCACCAGCTTTCATCATTTTCCATTTTCACCTACACCCAAAACAGGCAGTTACAAGGGCTCGTGTTCCTTTAATCACCGATACATTTTTTGCATATCTTTCCTTCTTGTTCCTTATTCTCTCCCCACAATCACCGTTCTAATCTCTTCGTTTTCCTATGATCCCTGACACAGTATGAAGAAGGGTCTCGGACCCGAAACGTCGCCTTCTCCTTCGCTTCCTTAGATGCTGCTGCACCCGCTGAGTTTCTCCAGCTTTTTGTGTACCCTGCCGGCAGTCTGTTCATTTTTTCATCTTTTGTTAATTTTACTGTTTGTTTTAAGTTTGATTTAATGTACTTCAGTTTGTTTTATGTGGGGGGGGGGGGGATTTTTTTCGGGGGAATATTTTTTTCAGGTTCTTACCTTCCCGGAGATGTGATTGATTTTCGGATCACATTTCTTCCGCTCTGTGGCCTACATCGTTGGAGTTGGAGGCCTCTCGGACTGTCGTGAGCCCCACCGCAGGGCGCGGGATTAACACGGAAGCTGGATATCCCTTTGCCTGGGAATCACTCCCACCGCGGCCTGCGGGGATTTACCATCAAGGGCTCGCAATCTCGAGAGAGGCAAAGTCGGAGGGTCCCAACACACTGGCAGAAGAAGTTTTCGGTACCAGCCCCGAAGCGAAGGTTTGAATCGCCCTGCGCGGGCGCTGACTAATCCCCCGAATGCGGAGGAGCTGAACGCCTCAGATGCAGAGGGCCTGAACGCCAAAACCAAAAACCGGCTATTGGAATTTCAAGATCATCTCCGTTAACGGGGGTCGTGGACCCCGACCAAGGAAGAACATAAGGGAAGGACTTGAACTTTATTTCGCCTTCCATCACAGCGAGGAATGTGTAGGAGTCACTGTGGTGGATGTTCATGTTAAAATGTGTTTTTGAGTCTGTTGCTTTTAATTGTATGACTGACCTGGCCAGTGAAATTCCTCATATGTTGCAAAACATACTTGGCGAATGAAATCTGATTCTGATTCTGAAACTGATTCTACCTTTTTAATCTCAGCTTTCAAATTTCTCTGGACAGTGTGTAAAACTGAGTTTATGTTCATATTTTGCTTTGATGGTGTAGCTGGTATAAGTGTGAAACAAATAAAGTGTAATCATGGGGCATTCGAGTTTTTTTTTTTTTTGGTGCTGTCATCGAGAATAACCAGGCTGTGATGTCATTACATTCAGAATCACAGATCATGATTTGATGCATACCACAGTGTAAATGGCACCGTGTAAATGCACATTTCCACTATGTCAGATGTACCAATCTATAAGTAATGAACACTGTGAGATGTGCGATGTGCTCACAATCCACCTTTCTCAAAGACTAAATCTGGAAGCAAGAGATAAAGTGCTTTGCTTTTGGATTGATTAGTACATCTCCCCGATTTTCGTCTTGCAGAGTCGGGTGCCTCTCCACGTTGAGACCACCAAAAGTGTCAGAAGGGTAATACTCCCTTTATATACACACAATTCTACATTTTTCACACCTCACCCTTCGGTCGGACCCATTCTCCAATCAGGGCCCTGAGGTGCACAAATCAGTAGGTACGTCCCCGCAGTACCGGTTCCCACATCATATAGCATCGCCATGTCCCAGACATCGTGCATTGGTATAATGAGCAGTTTCTTGACCAGGGGGTGTGTTTGTAATATTCATTTATTTTATTATGCATGCTCCGTGTGTTTCATGACCTAACCCTAGTTTTACTCAACCCTCCAAGTGAACTCTCTCAGTTCTCCTATATCAGCACTAAAGCTAAGCTATAGTGACAAGGGTCCCATCTATCACTCCCTTCTACTGATAGGGATCTATCTACATCACTCCCTTTTACCGCTATACAATGCATCACTTCTTACTCAAGGATGGTCTGGTAAACTTTTGATACACAGCTGTGTCAGAACCCTCTCCCTGGCCCCTATTGGTTTGAATCCTCTTTAAAGCCCCTTACAATTAGTGGGGTTTTAACACTTTAATCCCTCACAATCCTCCTTTTTCTTTTGCTACGCATCTATTGATTAAACCTCAATTTCAAGCTCCTTCAGTTCAAATTGAAGTAACATTGTCCTAATCTCCTTTTCCTGTAGATCCTGGACCTTCCCTGGTCGCATTATCATTATTTTCTGTATTACCCCTTTCTCTCCCATAGGCATGACTACAGCCTGCATCTGACTTATACTCCTTGTAATGTTCCCTAAAACAAGGGATGCAACAGGGGATAAAGATCAGTCCAGCCTCTGCACATAGAAACACGAGTCCCACCGTTCTCCACCATGTTCCTCCGAGGATGGAATCCCACCATCGGGTTCCCATAATCGAATTCCACTTCTGTATTGGAACATGTGCCAACTTACGGATGCCTTCTGATATGTCCATCACTGCCTGTCCGTTGTCATCGATGTTTAGACAGCAATTAGAGAGGTTGAATTTCCCGCATACCCCTCCTTCTTCTGCCAGGAGGTAATCTAGGGCCAACCGGTTCTGGTACATTGCTGCTCTCATCTGTGTCTGCTGCTTTTCCAGCATCTCCAGTGCCCCCGCAGTTTGGTTGGTAATTACCTCCAGTACTGCCTGAAGTCTTATGATCCGGTTTAGCATGTATACCGGGGTTCGGTAGCCCCTGGATCCATCCTGTGCCCAAGTGGCTGGTCCGTAGTTGTATTATTCTTGCGGTGTGGCCATTCATCATCTTCCCATTTCCCTCCAATGTCTATTTTCCTCTTCTTTCCAATATAGGTCGTCAAATACAGATGTTCCTAGCGACCGCCCCCTTCTTCGGTGTTTTAACAGGAAAAAAATCATCGGTTGTACCCAGTCCTTAAGCAAGTCCCGCTCCAATTTTGTCGGTAACAACCGAGTTTTATGCCTTGTGTCCACATTGCCATAACAGTCCTTCAGGGCCGGTCCACTAGAGGTAACCTTGTTCCATATGTCTCGCATACACCAGGATTCCTTGATAAGGGTTGTTCCCGAGCAGTTCCCATAGTCGCAGTCAATCATTCCATCGGTCTTCATCCAGATAGTGCAGTTTTCTCTTTCCGTCTTTCTTAGTTGGATACACATTTAGCTACCTCTGGGCCCACCACAGTCGGGAGGACTGATTTGGCCACTGGGTGATCGATGCTTTGGCAGGGCTGCTGCCTACTAGTATGGCATCCTTTGGCCCAGGCCCTATCGATACACTCAGTCCCAACGGAGCGTCTGTCAGGACCCATAGCCTGGGTGTGGAACTCGGTCTTTCGTCCAACTGTCAGAGGTTGCCTACTCCATCAGGTTCAAGTACTTCAACAATGGATCCCTCCCCACGGCCAACTGTGAGGTCAGACGAGCAGTGTTCCGCCACAGACCCAACAGGTTAGTCACAGTCCAGGATTCCAGCTATCCGGAGGGCCAAGTCCACCAAACCAGGTTTTTTCCTCCTTCAAGGGATCTCAATCTGCTTCTTTATTTCTTCGTACAGTGTCCTGGTGCAATTGAGGCTGAGTAGGTGGCGGAGGGAAGGCTTGGTGACTACTAACCTTTCCGTTAACTTTGTTAGGATTACTTTCCTCCTTTATTTTATTCTAATGGTCTCAAATCTTAAAAGGGCCTGGAAAGAGAGACCTAACCTGCCCTGTCCTAGTCCATTACGAAACCCATCTCTCCCCCCTTTGGGCAGGTAACATACCAAACCTCCCTACGATTACCCCTATTCCCCTACCCATATATAAATACTTCGTTTTCCTTACCCTAATTCTTTATTTTCCTCGTCCTCAATACAAATATAGTGTCCTAGTTCCTCAGTGTATAGCAAGCATCGTTCACATGGACATGAATAGGTAAATGAAGATCTGGTTGTCCACCCTCCTCCGTATTCTGATAGGGATGATAACTTTTTTATCACAGTTATTAATACTTTTTTACCATAATTACATGCCAGAGCCCAAGCAATACCACGACTGCTCCTTTCATGCTGCGTAAGTTATACATTTATTTTTTTGGGCTAATAGTTAGGATGTGAGGGGCTTAGTTCCTTTCCTGCTTCAACCTCATCCACTGTTCCTCCTTAATCAAGAGCGGGTGAGATCATCGAGTCCTTAACACCCGATTGCACGTGGATCCACCCATTTTATCTTTGTTCGTAACTGCCTGTCTCGGTTGTCAGGAATTCCAGGTATGGCCGTCCACCTGGGCTGGAGTTTCTCCTCCTTATATCAATTCTTGACTATACCCAGTCGCCGGCCTTTACAGCATGTACTTCGGAAAGTCGAGTGCTGGGCTTTTGAGCCAATAATCCTTTAGCTTTTAATTACTGTACGGGAAACGAGATACTGCCAGTAAATAGTTCCTTAAGAATACATCACTGCCCACTATGATGGGATTCCTTCTATCTTTCCCAAATAAGGTAACCCAAACAACATCATAGGGGAAAAAAAAAAAACACACTGCTAACTTCTGCATGGGGTCTTCCGTTGCTTTTCTCAAAAACATTTCTGTTTCCCTACTGCTCCAAACATGTGCCAGACTCCATGTACATAGCTGCTTCTTAAAGCCTTAATTTCAATTCTTTCGCCAATTGAGCTAAGCAAGATTGCAGGCAAGCTTCCAATTTGATTACCTTAAAGTCTAATTCTTATCCTGATGCAACACTTCAAACCCTGCAAATACATGCTATTATCATCACCTTTAACAAGAAAACATCCACAAGCCAAGCAAATCCTTTTTGTCCCCATCATTCAAAGGCTCTGATTGTAAAACATTTCTCAGACTTGTGTGTCCTTCTTCCTTCATTATTTTCTTAATGGCATCACAATTTTCAACATACTTCCCAATCTAGATCTGAACTATAACCTGGCCCATTACCAATATGCATCACATCTGTTCTACTGTATGAGGTTTGGGAACTTCAATTGTTCTCTTCAATTTATCCTGCGCTATAGCTTTTACCTTCTTTAGAATATTACTCGTCCCAAATATTCTACCTGCTGGCTCTCGACAAAACAACAAACTTCTTCCTTGATACATTATGACCTCCTAATCCATTTTTTCTTTTCCAAGATAATTACAATGGTCTCTCTACACATTGCTTCCTCACTTGTGTGAACAAACCAACAAAATCATCCACATACCTAATATCAACACCTTCTGCAAATCTGCCCTACAACATCTAATTAAAATCATGGGGCTAGTATTTAAAAACTGCCTGCCGCATTCCTAGCCTAGGTAGTATTTAATACCTCTTCTTAATGCTCTTACCATACGACATAAAGTTCCACATCCGCTATCTTAATATTATTATTAATTCAGTTAACTTCATTTCCTGATATATCGTACCTCTTCGTTCACATCCCCAACACCCACTACTATATTACCTCCTTATTACCTCCTGAGACTCTTCTTGCAGATCCCTCCCTCTCAGGCCTTCGTTTTATCCTCTTCCTTGTGATCCTCACCACACTCAACCTTGGGTACCCCCAGTCACACAAACAAAAAGAAATGTCATGGGCTTATAAAAAAACAAATCCAGACAAAACACACATTTATTCTCACTCCGATAGGGTAAATTTGAGGAAACAACTCTCCCCCAAATACATTCTATATAAATTGGCATGGAATCTCTGCCCACCTGTTTGGCTCTGTCATAGGAACTCACTGTGTGTCGGCTGGCATCACTTATTTCAGACATTTCAAACCATGTTCTGTTGTTATTTGACAACATTGGACTTTCCTTTTTCACGCTCTTTCTTTTTGAGCTCTTCATGTTACATTTGCATCATTTTTCTCTGCACCTCTTGCCTGCTGGTCTGCAAGATCTTTGTTTCCGTGATCTTTTGCGATATTTCAGCAACCTCATTGGACCTCAAATGAGATCACTGAATCAGGGTGGGAAATAGATTACAATCCCACGGCACTCTCCTCTAATCTAAGACATTTGACTTTAGCGAATGATACATCCACGCACAGTGGTTCAAAATATTGTTCATTAACTGAGTCTGCCTATCTATTTTTGTTCAGTTTCCAGTGGGGGTGGGGGGGGGGGGCTCCACCCCCCCCCCCTCCACCTTTTCAGCTTGTTCTCCAGATAGGGCTGCTTGGAATTATTAGTCCTGAGGGCCTGCCCATACCCCCTAGCCTGCCTGACTGTGTCCAAAACAGCATGCCATTATTTATTGGCAATGGTTCACAGGAGGACAGTTTTTATACCAGCCATCTTCAGGTTTCTGTCAGTTTAGTGGTTCCTATCACATTCACCAACAGTGCCATTCAAATCTCCCATAGTCCAATAAATCGGTCCTCCAAAGCCATAATTTTTCCTGCCCCATCAGGAATATTGGGTAAGGTATTTCTTAGCGCCTCTCAGATTTATGGGTGCCCCCAAAGGATAATCTGCTGCCTGGCCTGCTTCTTATCGTTATTTTAAAGCAGTCTCCCTCAATCAATTTGTATTATATTTATTAATTATTATAATTTAATAAAAAATTTAATATATAATTTATAAATATTTATATAAAAAATCCCCTCCTGCATTCCCACGTTTAATCCTTGCCGATCTGCTGCCTTCTTTCTCATTCTAAATCTCAAATTTCCGTACTTACTCATCGATAGTTTATCCTCTCTTGTAAATTATTCACCTTCCTTTTAAAATCCTCCAATGACTGACTCTCGATTCCTCATATTTTACCACCTGCCGCCCCCTTCTAACCCTCGGGGGCAGTTCATCACTTTCCCCCCCCTTCCCACGAGGATTCTGACTTGTTTTGCATCTCACCCACCCCATCCCTTTTCTCAGAATCATTCGTATTCCTGGCTTGTCTGACCATCATCTGTTTTTCCTTCTGAAGTAAATCAAACATTTCCCATTATTGAGAACATTGTCTTGCCAACTCCTTTTATTTTCCCCTGGGCCCCATTAGATTTCATTTCCCTACTTCCCAACCAGAATGTTATCTAAACAAACCATAAAAGCTGCTTGGTTGTTCACAATTAACTTATTTCTAATTTTGTTCATAAACCATTTTTCCTATCAATTCCCAAATTCCAATTCCTATTTTAATACAATAAGACTAACAAATTTTCCATCAATTAACTTTACTGAAAAGAAATCAACAAATCAAGCAACCTACAATTTTCCAAACTTTCTCCCCTTTTAAGTTGTGATGGACAACGCGTTGTCCGTTACCTTACAGCTGTTTGTAACCTCCCCATTGAGCTGGACCAAATTCTTAAAGGAACACACATCACCTACCCTTACAGCATGTGGCCTACAGCAAACAAACCTATCACATATATATCTTCCTCATTCATACAAAAACCCGTTTTTTGACACACAAATCTCACATTATTTCCATTCTTACTTCAATGAAATTATTGCAATTTCCTTCACAGATTAAAATTAACATATTTTGCACTAAAACTTCCTCATGTACCTGACCAATCTGTATATGATGTTTACTTCTAAAGATTGTGTGAGAACAACTCAATATTTTCTTTTTCATGTGCTGCCTCCTTCCTTTTTTAACTTTTCATACCTCAAAACATTTGGCACTTCGTATTTCCTTAGATTTTTGCAATGTCCTGAGTGATACTCTGTACAGAAACTAATTCTGTTACAGTCCAGTGCCCCAGACTGAACTCCCCGCTTATATGTTCCTTTGGTTTAAATCCCAAATATAACAGAACTTAATAGTAGCTCCTCCTTATCTTTACCCCCCGGGCTTCCTTCTCTCCCAAGATTGCCACATTCCGCCCCACATATGGAGGACTATCAGGCAGAATGTGTGGCTCTTCAGCAGTATGAGCCTTTGTCCTGATTTCCCCCCCAGACTCTTACTTTTCTTCCGTTCCGGTTTATCTGTTATCTTATCGGACTATTTCCCCGTTCTGACAGAGTCCCCGGCGGGGTCCGCCCCAGGCAATACTTAATAGTCAGTTTTTCCTCATCACCCGGGTCTTGTGCACAAGAATCGCTCGAACCGTACCCATTCAGTTATTTATCTTCACATTTAACACCTTAAAATCGCATATACTGCACAACCAAAGATCAGGGGAAAACCAATGCAGCAAATTATATTTAATTTTTATCAGACAACAAGTATTTATCTTTTTTATTCAGCATATAAGACATGAAAGTGGGTCATTGATCTCGAAGTCATTTACCAATCAACTGTATGTAAAAAGCGCTCAACAGCTAGACGCCACCAATTCTACAACACACACAACAACACGAAACAAACCACACCCAAATGACCAACGCTAAGAGAGGAGATATATCTGAAGACATGCTGACAACCGCACCCAAATCAGCCATAATTTAACCCCTAAACATAATAAGGGGGGACAAGACACATAACCAAAAACAAACACGAAAACACACACTGGCATCCAAACACATCTATCACAACCCCCCCCGCCCCCACCCACCATTAACACCCAATCCCCACACAACCCCCCCCCCCCCCCCCCCCACTTTCCTCCGCTCAAACCGACCCGAGTCTGAAATCAGCAGGGTGCACCTTCCCTACTTCTTGTCACGAGCCAGCCGGAGCACCGGTCCGTCGATCCCTGGACCGACGCCCTCAGTTTGTGAGATATGCATGTGCTCATAATCACTACTAGACTTAAATCGTGGAAGCAAGAGATTCTTATTTTCGAGTCTGCAGAGTCGGATGCCTCTCCCAGTTTGATAGAACACACCAAAAGTCAGAAGGTAAAGCCCCTTTATAACAACACAATTCTACATTCAACCTCCCCTTCGGGACCTTCTCCAATCAGGGCCCTGAGGTGCGGTGCACAATCTGTAGGTACGTCCCCCCAGTACCTCCCACATCATACATCGCATGTCCAGACATACAGAGCTGTGTCAGAACCCTCTCCCTGGCCCCTATCGGTTTGAATCCTCTTTAAAGCCCCTTACAATAGTGGGGTTTAATCACTTTATCCCTCACAACACTATCAGAATGACAATTGGTGGTTATAGCATGTGATGTTGTGGTCATCAGATTAGGGTCAGAAAGAGAAATGTGTCATGCATTTTCCATCAACATTTACTGTCTGGACTCACAATGGGGGCAATGTTCATTTCAACAAAGTGTGCAGCTTTATCCCAGCAATGCCTTCAGGTGGATGAGAAGAAAATGATGGCTATTTAAAAAAAAAGTCAATATAAACAAACAGCGGTAACAGAAAGATAAATACAAGGAACAGTGAGGAGGTGCCTCTGTTCATGTCTGCTTGGTTCTGTCCCTTGAATGACCTCCTGAAATTAGTTCTGCTGAAGGATGCTGACAGGCACGAACAACAGTGGGATCCCAACATACCTGAAAGAATCTACCACGCTGTCTGATGTAAAGTTCCCACAATAACAGAGGTCATTAATTGACGATAAGAAGCATACCAAAAGGCCCACCAATTAGCCAAGCTTCCTCCTGCAATATGCTTTTTCACTCTGTGCTAAAGAGTGGGTCTGAAAATATTTTCCACCAGTGATCTAAAAGAATAAAAGACCCTTCATAATATTAAAAAAACTGGAGGGGGCTGGATCCACTAGTGTGGTGACCCTGTGGCAAGGTGCTACAACCTGGAGTGTTTGGGGAAGCAAAGTCTTAACCTCTAAGGCCATCATTTAAATAAAACGTCCCTTGCAGAATCCTGGCACTAGGAAATGGCAGGATGCAGGAATGTGGCAGAAATGGCTGTGCAGCAAATGTCTCTTTGATCGAACTGTGGCAGCAACTGCTTGTGTGAAGAGAGGCCTGGAGACAAATAATCGGTTTAGCTGAGGGTTTTCAAGAAGGTGTTGGAGTGTTTAGGGGTTCAACAAACATCAGGGGATTATTGGGGTAAAGAGAATTATGCAAGAGTGGGGAATATGCCTGATTCTTCTAATGCTACCCAAGCCAGTGCTTCTTAAACTATTTCAGTGTCATTCACCCTTGAGTCTTTATCACAAAATTTCATTCGTCCTCGACTAAATTTTCTCATGTTTTTTGGTAATGTTCATCTTATTCTCCCTTGTGTATAATTTTATATATAATTTATTTTGTCACATGAGCAAAAAAAATAAATTAACTCATTTTTTAAGTGTTTATTTTATTCAACATTTTGAACATCCTAAAAATGTGTAAAGAAAACTAGGAGTGATTTTTTTTTAATTACCATTTTAATTACATTATCTGCTGCTCATTTCTGAATATCTGGCGTCCTCCCATCCTCCCAACAAGGAGTGACAAAAAAATTAAGAACAGAAAAGTTATTAGATTTTTTCTAGTTTACATAAAGTAAAATTAGTAAACAACTGTCTTAGAACTTTGAATTAGATTCTTAGAAACAATGTTTTCTTATTGTGTATGTTTACCACAAATAAATGACAAGCAGTATACTCCCACACTTACATGTATGTTTTTTATCATCAAGGACTAGGATGTTACCTGTACTCTCTGTGTTAAGCTTTCTCAAACAACGAGGTTCACATTTCCTTCTCCTAGCAACACGTATTACCGAATCAACAACTAAAGTGAATTTCAATTTTTATGGATTTCGGTTCTAACACGGTCGAAAATCCATTGGTTTCAGACAGGAAAGTTGATGTCATCACATGACCAGTGGTTGAAGGCCTTCAAGGCAATTGATTTGTATTCAGGGAAAAGCAAGTGATTCCAAACCCAATATAGTCTCCTAGTAGAAGTAACATCATTAAAATAAATTCGTGGAGTGAAAGTTCATAATGAAGCTCCATCAACCCTTCTGACATTTCCACAAATCTGCTTCGCTGATGTGGTTGGTGATAAAAGGATATAACTAATCCACATCCAGATTTTCCAAGTCCTGCAGATTTGCTTCTGAGATAATATGTTTTTCAAAACATTTTTAGACAGAAACTGCAGATGTCGGGAAAGTGTGTCCTTCAGTGTTGGGTAAATTTGAAGTAACAGTACAACATATCTATATAGAATTTCTAGTTTCTTACCAGAAAGTACTAAATTGGCAAACACAAAGTAAAATAACTGTTCAACAGTTTCATACGGTCAATCCTCCAGTGTTTGCCATTTTATACATTTATGATCCCAGCTCTAGCTTGTCTGGTCTCATCTAAAAGGTTATATTACTCAGTAAATTTGGAAATATCCTGCTTACTTTTGAAATTAGAAAACCAGTAGGTAGAAGAGGAAAAAACATATCAAATTTCCAGCTCCACCTGCTTCATTAAAAATTAATAAGAGCTTAGCTTGCCCACTTTAATGGCAATGCCTTTTTAAAATATAAGGCGAAAAAAAACGGAATAAATTAATTCACCCTACAGTTCACCCCAAAACACATATTCATTCGCCTTAGGGTGAACCATTGACCCGTTTAAAAAGCAATGACCTAAGCCAATCAAAACTTCCACTATAACCACATGAGGCCATTCAGACCATTTCAAAACCTATTTCATCATTAAACATAGACCAAGGGTTTGATTATCAATTTCAATAACGTAAATTCCATACTCTCCCCATACGCCCATCATAACTCCTTTGGAATTGGAGGCACACACACACAGGATGCTATAAGTGGATGGGCACAACAGCACAGTTTCCGAGAATCTGGGTTTGATCACTGTCCTTGGGCGTGTCTGTAGTTTGTATGTTCTCCCGATGACCGCATTGGTTTCCTATTTCCTCCAACATCCCAAAGACATGCAGATTTGTGGGTTAATTGGCCACTGTAAATTGTCCCACCTGTGTAGGGAGTGGATGCAAAAGTGAGATACCATAGAACTAGATGGTCGGTGTGGATTCAGTCTGAAGAAGGATCTCAACCCAGAATGTCACCCATTCCTTCTCTCCAGAGATGCTGCCTGAGTTACTCCAGCATTTTGTGTCTACCCTCGATGAGAAAGAGCCTGTTTCCATGCTGTATCTGAATATGTATCTATCTCCTTCCTAAATATCAAAACATCAAGCAGACAAGAAGACTTTCTAGAACTACCTTCTGGAAACATTCTGTGGATGTCTATCATCAGGTCTGACTTGCAGATTGAGTCATAGCACCATTCCTACCTTAGCGAAGATTCGGACATAAATCAACCCATCCGCCCACCTACTTGCTATTGGCATGGAGCTTCTCTCAGTAGGGTTGAAGCTAAGAGCATGAATGTCTGATATTTAAGTTAACTTTGCAGCCCATCGAATCAATTATGCCAATGTGATGTTTTCTACTCATTAGCAATCACAGAAACATCAATTTCAATAACCCAACTATGAAACCCTCCCCTATCCCCATTACACCAAGAAGTCTCTAATTTTTTTATATTTATTCTGTTAACCTTTGATTCCCATTCCAAATTTGGGCTTGGAAATATGTCAGCATTTTTTAATAAATGGCCTCATCACAATCCTGAAAATTCTTATCTGGCTTGCAGCAACCATGGGACGGCACCTCAATGTACAAGAATAGCTATTCAAAAAGATAAGTTATTTATGACCACTGCAGCCAACCCCTTTCACGACAAGCATGTTTTTTTTTATAATTAACACTCATTTTTTAAAATGGGTTTATCCCAGTGTGTTATCATCCATCCAGCTGTTGGTGCGAACAAGCTGTGCACAAATTTTGTCTACCATGTTCCCTAAAGTGGCTGCACTTCACAAGTTACTTCATTGACAGGATATAGAATACAATACAATACAATATAATGTAATAATACTTTATTAGCCAAGTATGTTTTGCAACATACGAGGAATTTCATTCGCTAAGTCAGTCATACAAATAAAAAGCACCAGAACACACAAAATACATTTTAACATAAGCATCCACCACAGTGACTCCTCCACATTCTTCACACAGTGATAAAGTGCGAACAAAATGTTACAATCTTCTTCCCTTTCTTTTGTCCTCTTCCCTTCTTTGTCAGGGGGCCCTCTCTAACCTTCCATTCATTGGACGAATCTTACTGCCGTAACCGTTGGTCGAACCCCTCCTTCGTCGGGGTGATCAAGCTCCTGCAACGGGGGGGGGGGGGGGGAATCAAAAACCAGGGGCCAATCTAACAAAACCGTTAGCAGATTGTCGGAGCTCTACCCGAGACTAACAAGCTCCTCAATGGTGAAATCCCGCAGGCCACGTTGTGAGCGATCCCAGGCAAGGCTCTCTGATTGGCACACTGATGGTAAGTTCCACAGTCCCCAGCTCCCACAACCGGAGGATATATATCCGAAAGCAATTGCAGTCTACGGCAGGGTAAGAGATTGAAAAAAAGTTTCCACCCCGCTCGCCTCCCCCTCTCCTCCCCTCGACCCACAACAAAACAAACCCAGAGTACATTAACACAAACTTTTTAAAACACACTAAAAACAACAAAAAAAAAAAGACAAAGATACTTAGACCGACTGTTGGCGAAGCTGCTAATCCGTTGTGTGCGCTCACTGAAGTGTATGAAAGGCATAATGTAAATGCACATCCCCTCTTACACTACAGTGAAAATGATTTGCGGCAATAGGAGCAGGACCATGTCAGGGGGAAAACAGTCCATAAGACCAGACAGCACAAAATAAAGGTAGGGATTTTATGTTCCTTGAATACCAAGAAAATATCAAAAGGTTTGTCATCTTCCCACTGTCAAAGGTAAATCAAGTGAAACTTCTGAAGATCTATTGAACATCATAACCTTCACAATTCAGCTTTTGGACTGTTTTCTAAGTTCATGATAAGAAATTGCAGCAGTAAAAGCTCAGATATTTAGTCCCATGTTAAAGAAAAGTTAATATTTGTTAGAAGACAATTTCATGAATTAATCAATAAATACTGAGCCTGATAGTCTCTTCTGTAAAAGTAAGAAGATAGAAAAGCTAATGGCTTAACAGAGTAGCTGAGAAGACGTTGGCAACTGGTCTACACTATATTTCTTCCAAAGTTTCTCTTTCAATGAGGTTGGGAAAATCTTGCCATGATTATTCCATGTGAGAATGAAAGTAGGAATGATGTATACTTGTTGTCAGGACAGAGATGCTCTTAATTCAAATCATTGCATGGAACATAGGTGTTTGCCTCTTTGTCTGTATTACCTATTCCCTAATGCCTTTGAGGGCGATGAGAAGGCTGGAGGCCCTGACAGACACTCAAATGTCAACCTATCTACGTTTCTCCGTAGATGCTGGCCCGCTGCTGACTTGGCCCGAACGCTGAGTACTACTACCACATCTATAATATTTGATGTGGGTTTTTGTGAGAAGTCATCCTCTCGAACTGCTGCTCTTGAGGCTTTTTGTGTTATTGAGGTGGTTCATTCAATGGTGCTGGAAACCATAGCATTTATTTCAGAATTGTGACCAGCAGACCACAATAACGAGAATGCTGACATATTTTCCAAGCAAGTTTGTGACTCACCAGGTTGATGATTTTCCATGGACACTGTATGGGTTTTTTTAGTAAATAGTTGTTGTTAGTGCAGGCGTTTTAAGAAGATCTGAGAAAATGATGCCAGTGCATATTGATCTGGTGCACACTGAACCAATTCAATATACATCAAGAATATGGTGTCCCAAAATATCCAGCTATGGACGTCCTTTTAATCACTATTTTCATATAGTGGGCTGAATATAGTGTAAGTATATAAGTCAGTAATGTCACTCGGGGTGTTGATGTAGATTTGTCAATGGTGATCTCACATTTTTTTTTTTTTTTTTTTTTTTTTTTTTCACTTTGTGTGAAGATAGTGGTTGTGTGTCCGAGGACACTCACTTGTTTGAAACGTAGAATGAAAGAACTGCAGATGCTGGTTAATTCACAGAAGGACACAAAGTGCTCGGAGTAACTGAACAGGCCAGGAAGTATCTCTGGAGAGGCTGCAGAAGGGTCTCGACCCAACATGTCACCTATCCATGTTCTCCAGAGATGCTGCTTGGCCTGTTAAGTTACTTCAGCAGTTTGTGTTATTTCTCGCTTGTTTGGGATGGTCTTTGTCCACTGATATTTGAAAAGAGCAATTGATACCTGTCATATATCAGCCCAAGGACACAGGAATGAATATCTCCCTTCTCTGAGCTGCCAACAGAACTGTATATTGTGCAAACATCAGCAAACATTTCTGACCTTATGACCAGACAAAGATCACTAAAGAAGCAGTGGAGGTTATTGACCCCGAGGGGAATTAACGCAAGGTTACAATTTACAAATTTACAAGGTTACAAATTTGGTCTGTATGACTGTGGGTTGTGAACAATTTTACATTTCTTCTCATTGACTTAATTTATTCAAACTCTTTGGTGCATCACTCACTCAAATGCTGCCTTGATGTCCAAGGTCAGCACCATTTCACTCTTGATGTGCAGTTGGTTTGTCTGTATTGGGCATGATATTGTTCCAGAAAAACCAACAAGATGTAGCATTGGTGAGCAGATTGACGTTGCAGTTGAGAGCACAGTTCATGATGCTATTCACCAGTCAAGAGGATTGACAATGAACAATTTGTGATTATCCTGACAGATCAGTCCAATTGTAAATGTTATTGAGTAGATGCCAGTTTGTAACTGCAGTGGAGCAGTTGAATGGGGGGTGCAGCTAGTTCTCAAGCACAAGTCCAAGCAATTCAGCAAGAATGTTATTGAGGCCCATGGAGCCATCATTTTCTAATACATTTTCTAATACCCAACATTTGAAATTGAGTAAAATGAATAAATTGGTTTGTGTGTCTGTAATCAGAGGCCATAACATTATGTTGAAGTGTTATCCACAGCTCTTTTGATTGAGGATCGTTGCAAGTGCTCTAGTCTAGAATTTGGCAATCATATGCTAGAGGGGAACATGAAGCGTAACAGCCACCTCCCATGGAATGCCTGACCTTTGTCCACAGACATTCATAAATGCATTTATGATCCATTAATTTGGTCATCTTTCTCTGTGGCTTACAGGGCCTGTCCCAGCAGCAAGCAACTCCATGCGATGAGCGCGACCTAACGTGGTTCGCTTGAGCCGTCCGGCGTCGCGGGGCCGGTCCCACTTCGATCGCCGGAGCCGTGCGGAATTGTGCGGCGTTCGTCTCGACATCGCGCGGGGCTCCGAAAAACTGTCCATGTTCAAAATTTCCGCGCGGCAACGGCTTGTCGACTCGCAGTCGCCTCGACACATTACACACCGCCTCGACGCCGTGCCTCCAAGACCCTCTCTGTAGGTGCCTCTGTGCCCCTCTCTGTGTGTCCCTCTCTGTCCTGGCGAACTTACCTTTAAGACTTCGCTCCAAGTATGCCTCACTTTGCGCCGCGTTGCGTCACTCACCCCACCTCCGCGCGGCCCCCGCTGCCGGTTTGGTCGCGCTCTTCGCACGCAGGCGCATGCTGTTGGGAACGGCCCTGTACAGGGATCACCCGACCTCCGCGCGGCCCCCGCTGCCGGTTTGATCGCGCTCACCGCATGGAGTCGGATGCTGGTAGGACAGGCCCTTACAGCTTTTGCTATTTAACATATAATTCAGCATTGTAGCTACATCAGGTTGGCAGCTTTAATTTTGGGTATTCTTCATTGTCACCATGATAGGTCCCTGGCTTGAAGTTGATGCCATGGTAAGGGATATGTTCAACCATGACCAGACATAATTTTGGTGAATTGCTCCAATTATGTTGCTATACATGTCACGAAACGCTAATAACAATGTTGAGTTGCAAGGTCTATCCCAATTAACTCAGAAGTGTGACATACCATGATGGAGAATATACTTAATGCCCAATACTATCAGGGAAAGATGCATTTAATTAAGTAGTTCATTGAGGACAACTTGAAATAGATAGGAGATCTAATTGAATTGATTGTGGTTTTCTGGACATGAAAATAAACCAGTTAGGTAGATCAATGAAAATTGCTTCTCATGATTGGGAATACTTAAATCAGGAACATGAATTAAAAACAGAGTTTAAAATTTCAGGAGTGAATTCTTTTTTGGACACTGTTGTGAGGTAAATTAAACGTTCACTACTTGTAATTTATTTAACTTTATTTAAGCTTTAAGCAACTTATTTCTTCAATACATTACTCAGAAACGCCTGGCAAACATGGCTGATTCCGCAGGCCTTTCCCGCCCGAAATACTTTGCACATGCGCACACTCCAGGAATATCCAGCGCATGCTCACTCTAGAAGAGCCCCGCACATGCGCACATGCGGCCACTTCATTCTCCCCTCCTATTTATAAGTTGAGACGGTCAGGAGGTTTAATACATCTTGATGACCGTCGCAGAACTGGAGCTTCAGGAGGTAATGGCGTTTCATTAGCTGGTGGTAGATATATTGCTTGGTCATCAACTTCACTCATATTGTTATTTAGATTTACAATTTTAGAATTTCTTATAGAAGTTCTAATTCCATAGGGGATCCTGGAAGTTTTGGAGGAAGTTCTCAATTAGTGTTATCAAGAAGTGACGGAGCTGATGGAGAAGACGGACATGGTGCAAGGTCACGAAGTGAGACAGTTGACTGGTGTCCATCCTGATACTTGATAGTTGCATAAGAAGGGTTGACATCAGTCAGTTCAACTTCATCAACAAAAGGCTCATTCTTATTTAATCGGACATAACGACGAAGCAACACATTCCCAGGGCTAGTCAACCATGATGGCAGAGAAGTACCACTAGAAGAACGCCGTTTGAAGTTAACGAACCGCTCAAGTGGAGTAGTATTGGTAGCAGTTGACAGTAGAGATCTGATGGAGTGTAATGCAGCTGGTAGAACACATTCCCAATGCTGATCTGGTATGGCATTTGACTTTAAAGCCAGTTTCACTGCTTTCCAAATGATTCCGTTATACCTCTCAACCTGACCATTTCCCAATAGGATGATATGGTGTTGTTTTACTTGTTGCAGTTCCTCTCTTAGAAAGGTAGTCCTTTAAATCTTTCAACATGAATGAGGTGCCCTATCAGAATGTATGTCACTTGGAAATCCACAGTGAAAACAGTTGATCTAAACATTTGATAACCATAGCAGCTGACATATTTGGACAAGGAAAAGCAAATGGGTACCTCGAATATTCGTCAACTAAGGTAAGTATATAAACATTTCGAGAGGAGGAATGGTAAAGGCCCTTTGAAGTCAATACTCAAACGTTCCATAGGTTGAGTAGCTTTGATCAATCTTCCTTCTTCAGGACAGAAGAACCTTGGTTTTAATTCAGCACAGATTCTACATGAAGCACACGTCATCTTCACATCTTCTGTAGAGAAAGGTAAGTTTTTGGACCGAACATAGTGTAACAAACAAGTGACTCCAGGATGACACAGCCCATTTTGAAGATCAGTGAGTGCAGAAGAATGAACAGAGGCACAAAATGCTTGGGTTAATGTATCCGGAGCAACATTATGCTTACCAGGGCGGAACTCAATTGAATAACTATATGCAGATAATTCAATCCTCCATTAATTAATTTTACTGTTCTTAATCTTCGTTCGTTTCTGATTATCCAGCATAAAAGCTACTGAACGTTGATCTGTTATCAAAGTGAAGTGCTGGCGAGCAAGGAAATTACTCCATTTTCTCACTGCTTCAATAATTGCTGTAGCTTCCTTTTCAACGGGTGGGTAGTGCAATTCACTACCTTGGAGAGTATGAGACATGAAAGCCACTGGTCATCCTCCTTGATTTAATGTTGCTGATACTGCTAAATCAGAGGCATCACATTCAACAACAAAGGGGAGATCCTCGTCGAAGGCGTGTAATGTCGCAGATTCCCATTGTTTCTTTAAAGAAGTAAAGACGCCAATTGCTGTAGAGTCAAGGGGGAAAGATTTTGCCCTAATCAAAGGCTGAATTTTGTCAGAAAAATTTGTTATCCATTTTGCATAATATGCAAACATCCCAAGGACCCTTCGTAGAGAGTTTAATGTAACTGGAGCAGGTATCTCTTGGAGTGGGCGGAGTCTTTCTGGATCAGGCTTGATTATATCATTTCCAATAACCAAGAATATTAATTGATGACACTGATGTTATTGACTTTGCCTCATTTAATGTTAGGTTTTTAGAATATACAACATCTAAAAACCGTTGTACATTTTCATCATGTTCACCTTCGTCTTTTCCTGCAATAGTTATATTATCAAGATAAGGGAAAGTATCTTTAAGGTTTTCCAGTTCAACAAGTTTGTCCATCGCTCTCTGAAAAACAGCCACACCATTAGTTACACCAAAAGGAACTCTGCAGTAGTGATATAATTTCCCATTTGCTTCAAACACAGTGTATTTCTTCTCTGATTCCTTCAAAGGAATTTGGTAGTAAGCACTTTTTAAGTCAAAAGTAGAGAATATCTTATACTTGGCTAATGTGTTGATAATCTCTTCTATTCGAGGTAGTGGATATGCATCAAGGTCCGTGAACTGGTTTATAGTTTGAGAGTAATCAATGCAGAGTCTTTTTCTATGTCTCTCCAAGCGGTCCTTAACCACGACAACTTGTGCCCTCCAAGGGGAAGAGCTGGATTCTATGATATCTTCTTTTAAAAGATTAGTTACTTCTGTGCTGATAAAGTTCCTATCATCTTTACTAAAGTGTCTTGATTTTGTAGCAATTGGCTTGCACGGAGGATAAATTAGTGAATAATGAAGGACATTCAACAGATGCAGCAGAAACACCACACAATACTGATGGCTTCGACAATACGAGATCAGGCATAGTTCCTTCATACATTATTTGAAGTGATCTGTGCAGTTTCTGGAAATCCCGACCTAGAATTATATCGCTACACAAATTTTTCAAAATACCTAGACATACAGATTTATAGCTAGTTTGTTCAGAATAAAGTCTACAATACAAGATCCTATAATTTGAGTGTTGAGAGTTGTCAGAGCCATCGAGATTTCCTTATTTGAAGGAATTATGGTTAGATTTAGTCGAGACACAAGTTGTTCACATAAAACTTTCTGAACTGCCAGAATCAAGTAATACATTAAGTGTATGGCCATTAATGGATACCATTGTAGCTGCATGAGACAAGCTCTGAGGAAATGCAGCTGTAATTGCACATAAAGAAGGAGTATACATGGCAGCAGTCACAATTTTTGTAGTTGCTTTGGACTTGCATACTCTAGAATATGTCCCTTCTTGCCACAACTATTACAAGTTGCCTCTCGAGCAGGGCATATCTCTCTCTTATGAATATTACCCCCGCAAAAGTAACAGTTCCTTTTTGAATAATTATATGCAGCAGCAAGGGCACCTTTATCCGTAGAGATTGTTTCAGCTTGCTCCACATTTGTACTTGGGTGAAATTTGTTTGTAGTAGTTGCAGCAGAATACACATTAGATGAGCCATCTGAATTTTTCTGAGCCAAGTCCAAAGAGTAAGCTTGATTGTAAGCTGACTGTAAATCCAAGGTTTTGTGTTCTAATAGTCTCTGTCGTATTAAAGGCAATGCCAAACCATTGATAAAAGAGTCTCGAATAACTTCCTGACGATATTAATCAGTCTTAACTGCTTTGAAGGCACAGTCTTTACTAAGTCTTTGAAGTTCTTGTAAAAATTCATCAAGTGACTCACCAGGTTTTTGTTTCCGAGTAGCAAGGAGGTGTCGAGCGAATATCACGTTGGGTGTCTTAACGAAGAGTCTGTTTAGTACATCAATAGCAGAATCATAAGTTGTACTCGTATACATCAGAAGAGACGAAGCTTATTAATGTCTTAAGCCTGTCTGGTGCATCGTTGCCACACTCCTCAAAGAAGTTATTTAGTATACAAAGCCAGTGCTTCCAATTCTTTGCAGCAGCAGGTGAGTTGAGATCCAGATCCAAACGTTGGGGTTTCAATAGTTTCTCCATCCCAAGTCGGACTGTTTGACTTGTGAAATAAGTTGCTTAAATTGTGGTTAGGTAAATTAAACTTTCGCTACTTGTAATTTACTTAACTTTATCTAAGCTTTAAGCAACTTATTTCTTGAATACATTACTCAGAAACGTCTGGCAGACATGGCTGATTCCGCAGGCCTTTCCCGCCCGAAATACTTTGCACATGCGCACACTCCGGGAATGTCCTGCACATGTGCACACTCTAGAAGAGCCCCGCACATGCGCACATGCGCCCACTTCAGACACATAATGGAGAATGTTTGGAAACTTCTCATGTAAACATACTGATGCATGATCAGCTGTTAACTTTAATTCCCAGCAAATTGATGCAATCATAAAGAAAGCCCATCAACACTTCTACCTCATTAGAAGATTAAGGAGATTTGGTATGTCGACAAATACCATCATGAGCTTTTACAGGTGCACAGCAAAGAGCATATTGATTGGTTGCATCACAGCCTGGTTCAGAAACTCGAACGCCCTGGAACCAAGAAGATTGCAAAAAAAACACCATCGAATGGGATCTACAAGAGTCACTGCCTCAATCAGAGATGCACAACACCCTGGCCATACTCTCATTTCACTCCTGCCATCAGAACCTGAAAACTATAACGTCCAGGTTCAGAAGCATCTGCTTCCCAACAATCATCAGGCTGTGTAAATAGAAAAAACGGGGGTCAAGGAATTACGTTTTGTAGTTGGAATGTCAAGGGAGTTAATGAACCACTCAAGAGAGGTAAGGTATTAGCACAATTAAAATCACTCAAAGTAGATATAACGTTCCTTCAAGAGACCCACCTTAAAAAAGACGCACAACATAAATTGAAAGCAAATTGGATCGCCGAAACATATCACTCTTCATTTTCCCATAAGGCCAGAGGTGTCGCAATTTTAATTCGTAAAGGTATATCTTTTAAACATATATCAACTATAGCGGATATCAATGGTAGATATATTATACTGGTGGGTGAATTATATCAAAAAAAAGTGATTTTTCTTAATGTTTATGGACCAAATTTTGATAATCCAATGTTTTTTAAGAATATACTTAATACCATTCCGGAGCTCACACAACATAATTTGATAATTGGTGGAGACTTAAATTGTACATTAGATTCCTATCTCGATAGAACAACAAGACAAAGAAAAGCAAAATCCAAATCAAGTGAATTATTAAACTTATATATTAATACCACCAATATCAAGGATGTTTGGAGAATTGAAAACCCATCCGGAAGGGAATACTCATTTTATTCTTCAGTACATAAAACTTATTCAAGGATAGACTACTTTTTAGTAGATTCCAAACTCATCCCATTTTACTTATAATTCGAAATATCATAATATTATAATTTCGGATCATGCTCCCTTAACATTCATGATCAAACTAAGTGGTATGACCGACAAGCAGACACAATGGAGACTTAATCCTCAAATTTTAAATGATAAAGTATGCTATGAATATCTTATCAAACAGATAAATATGTTTTTAGAGACAAATGACTGCCCTGAAATCTCTGCCTCCCTTCTTTGGGAAACATTTAAAGCGTTTATGCGAGGAGCGTTAATCTCTGCACAAGCCTTTCATAATAAAGAGAACCGCGCCAAACAACTGGCATTGAAAATGGAAATAAGGCAATTAGATATGGAAAATGCAATCGCGCCTTCTATAATAATACATAATAAAATTGCTGCACTCAAATATAAGTTAAACCAAATATATTCGGACCAATTCATAAAACTTTACCAAAAGACTAAACAATTACACTTTGAATTTGGAGATAAACCACAAAAATTATTGGCACGCCAGCTCCGGAAACAGGAAGGGAAAAAAACAATATATAAAATTAAATCAGATACGGGAGAAATATTAACATTACCCAAGGATATTAATGATAGATTCTCTCAATACTATCAAACACTTTATTCAACCAAAACGGCAGGCGGCTCTGTAGGAATGGAATTATTTTTACAGAATTGTAACCTTACTGGTTTAGATCTGAAAGAGAGGGAAATATTAGGGGCCGAAATATCAGTAAAAGATATTGAGGAATCTATTAATTCTTTAAAAAATGGAAAGGCCGCTGGACCAGATGGTTTAAATAGTGAATTTTATAAAAAATTTCATGATTTGATCTTGCCACGCCTACAGACATTATATACGCAAGCATTCATGCAACAGAAACTCCCAGAAACCTTAAATGAATCTACTATAATACTTATTCCAAAAATGGATGACCTTGAAGAGCCAGGTTCATATAGAGCAATTGCTCTATTAAACATCGATCAGAAAATTTTAACCAAAATTTTAGCACACAGATTAAGCTTAGTGATTTATAAATTAATACACCCCGATCAAACTGGCTTTATTCCAAAACATTATTCATATTATAATTTGAGACGATTATTCAACATTATATACTCAAATCGAAAAGCTAATGAAGACTTAGCAGTCATCTCGCTAGACGCTGAGAAAGCATTCGATCAAATTGAATGGCCCTATTTATTTTCGGTGATGGAAACATTTCAATTAGGTGAGAAGTTTTGTACATGGGTTAAGCTTTTATATACCAATCCAACAGCCAGAATAATGACAAATCAAATGTTATCAAAAAAAATTGATTTATCTAAAGGTTGTAGACAAGGATGTCCGTTATCACCGTTAATATTTGCTCTTGTTATAGAACCACTAGCAGAAAGAATTCGAGCTCATCCAGAAATATATGGGTATAATACTAAAAATACAGTTAATAAAATGTCTCTATATGCAAATGATGTATATTATATGCATATTGTATATAAATGATATATATTACAAAGCCAGAAATTAGTATCCCTAATCTGTTAAATCTGATAACTCAATTTGGTTTATTTTCAGGATATAGAATTAACTGGAAGAGTGAGATTATGCCAATAATGGAACCTAATGTATACATATTGCAACAATCACCTTTTAAAATAGTGAATGAAAAATTTAAATACTTAGGAATCTACATGACCAAGAAATATACTTCTTTATTTAAATCAAATTTTGTGCCTTTACTTAATATATTGCATAAGAATATTCAATACTGGAAAACGCTTCCTATTTCAATGCTCGGTAAAATTAATGCAATTAAAATGATTTTCCTTCCTCAACTTCTATACCTCTTCCAATCAATTCCAATACACCTACCTAAAAATTTCTTTTAAAAAATTGACTCTATTGTAACAAGTTTTATTTGGAATTATAAGAATCACAGAATAAGTAAAAACACTTATGTAAATCTAAGACGAACGGAGGATTAGTCTTACCAAATTTCTTATTTTATTTCTGGGTAGTCTATGTCAAAAACTTAAATTTCTGGTTGGAAGATATGGATCAACAACCAGATTGGTTAAAGATGGAAAAGGAGGACTGTCTGCCATTTGAAATTGGTCCGATTCTCCTATCCCCTACAAAATTGAACAAAAAGATCCATAGTGAAAATCCAATAATACATAGCGGTATTCGAAAAAAAACATTAAAATTGGATAATTTATCACTTTCGCTCCCTATTGCAAATAACCCTTCATTTAAGCCTTTGGTATTGGATAAAGGCTTCACACAATGGAAAAACTATGGAATTAAAAAGATGGGATATCTTTATAGAAATGGTATGTTCCTCTCGTTTCTGGAGGTACAACAGAATTATGGATTACATTCAAATAATTATTTTAGATATTTACAATTGAAAGATTATGTTAAATCACATACACAAGAATACAGAATTAGAGAGCCAGAGATTCTAGATGAATGTTTGAATAAACATCCCAATACAGTCAAATTAATATCATATATTTACAATATTCTGTTAGATAGTGAGAATCCGTTGACGGAATCACATAGACAAGCATGGGAAAATGAATTAGTTCAACCCATAACGAAAGATATTTGGGATGAAAGCCTACAACATATACATCAATGTTCGTTAAACGCCAGACATTCTTTAATACAATTTAAAATATTACACAGATTGTATTATTCTAAAACAAAATTAAACAGAATTTTTCCTAATATCTCTCCTATCTGCGATAAATGTCAATACTCTGAGGCTAATTTAACCCATACTTTTGTAAATTGCATAAAAATTAAAACATTTTGGGTGGATATTTTAAAAATTATTTCCATAGTGGTTAATATTCAACTGGATCCCGATCCTAAATTAATAATATTGGGCATATCTGAACAATACCTAAAACTAACAATAAACCAAAGAAAATTCCTGGATAATAACTGGGAAAAAAACTAATATTAAAATTTTGGAAAAACCCTGCATTCCCTACAATTAAAATGTGGATTATGGAGATGTCGGAGACCTTAAATCTGGAAAAAAATAGATTTGTCTTAATCAACAAACCTGAATTATTTATTAGAATATGGTCCCCGTTCATAGATTATTTGAAGGGGTAGAATGGGCCAGCGCTGAGGCTCGATGGAAGCTTGAACCCAGGACTAGACGAATAGTTTTGTTTTCTGTACCTATGGACCTATCTCCTAAGTTGTATTATAAAATTTAAAAATAAAATTTAAAAAAAAACAAAAAACGTCAGGCTATTAAACACTCTAGTCTCCAAATAAGCTCCAAATTGCATGAACTTGGGGGCATCATTTTTGTCCTTTTACTACTATTGTCTTTTTTTGTTGTTTACTTTAGAATTTAGAGATAGAGCATGGAAACAGGCCCTTCGGCCCACCGAGTCTGTACAAACCAGCAATCACCCTGTACGCTAGCACTATCCTACACACTAGGGACAATTTACAATTCACAGAAGCCAATTAACCTACAAACCTGTACGGAGTGTGGGAGGAAATCAGAGCATCCAGAGGAAACCCACAGGATCACAGGGAGAACGTACAAATTTCATACAGACAGCACCCATATAGTCAGGATCGAACCCGGGTCTCTGGCGCTGTAAGGCAGCAACACTACCGCTGCACCACTGTACTGCCCTTGCTATTATGGTGTTTACCGAGTACTATGTTTACGTATCTGTGGTGGTGCCGTAAATAAGAATTTCATTGTTCCTTTTTGGAAAATATGACAATAAAACACTCTTGACTCTTCTGGTTTTGATAGGTTTTATAAACTGGAGCTGTTCCAGGAGATGCTAATTGTTTGGCCACCAGGATCCCAATGACGTGGGTATAAATGACTGACTTCTGATCCCTTGTTCCTCTCTCAGTATTCGATCTTTCATAGTAGCAGATTGGCAATCCATAAATAGCTTAGACACATTTGCAGTCTTCAAGCTTGCATTGTGTTCGTTTGGAACAGTGGAGGAGCTTGGAGTGGGAAGGTCAACATGAAGTGCGAGTTGAAGTAGTGAGCTTAGGAACTGTAGAATCATGCTTGAGGTGCTCAGCAAATCAACCATCCAATTATGGTTTGATCTCTCACATATTTGAGAGTAAGTTATTTTCTGTGGAAAGGGCAATTTGTGCAATGGAGGAGGGAAGGCTAGTGGGAGTTTCTCAAAGGAACCAAGGAATTCATAATTCAAAAGCGACAATATCACTGAATGTGGATAATAAAGGTCAGGCAGAAAGAGATTTGGTGCAACATATTTCTATGTTATTGTGCTGGTATTGCAGTTAATGTGAGCAAGTAAAAGCAAATTCAGAATGACAGCCATTTTTGGGGGGAAGACATGGCCCAAGTGCGCAGCAGATGCACAAACGTGTTAGCCCATCCATGGGAAAAGGCACTAAACATGTGTATTGGAGTAGATGTACAAAGGAATATGCGGAAAGAGAGCCTGTTTTGCATTTGATGATGGTGGTGGATTTTGAGAGTTGCACTTTCCTGCCTTTTCACCATAATCCTCAATTCCTCCTAGACCAAATATTCCATCCAGTTCAGCCTTGAATACATTCAGTGTTTCAGCCTCTCTAAAGGTAGAAAAATCCAAAGATTCATGATACTCACTTCCATCATAAATGAACCATTGCTTATTTGTTAATTATACCACACTGCTTCCATTTCACCCATGTGGGAAAACTGGGGGAAATCTACACTGTGCATAGCCTCGGGTAGACGAGCAAGTGCTTCAGCATCTGGTACATTACCCCTTGTAGGTTTTAAATAATTCTAGAAAAAAAACAAGCGTTTCTAAAATTATAACAACAATGAATGAACACGGTTTAGCAAATGGTTAATGATCCCTTAATACATATACGTTGTGCTGAGAGAGAATCGTAGAAAGTTGCCACAGAGAAACAAAGTATTTGTCCCATTGTAACCATGTGTGCCAAACAAGGAACTATGAATGACCAAAAAACAGTGTTTGAGGAACTCAGCAGGCTGGGCAGCATCTGTGGAGGGAATGGATAGATAACATTTCAGGTTGTGGCCCTTCTTCAGACTCCATTTTCCTGCTCCACTGTGAAAATTCTTGTGGCTCCATGGAGCTATGCATGTCACTCCCACTCCCAACCACACAGACTATCTTTACTCGTAATTTACTGGACCTCATCTTGCACTAAATGTTATTTCCTTTATCCTGTATCTATACTTTGTGGACAGCTTGATTGTAATCTTGTATAGTCTTTCCACGGACTGGTTACACGCACCAAAAAAGCTTTTCACCGTACCTCGGTACACGTGACAATCTAAACTAAACTAGTGGGGGTCTGTAGAAACCAGTGCTGAGACCACATTTGATCTCAATAAATGTCAATGATTTGTGCCCCAAGATCCCTCTGTACATCAATGTTGTTAAAGGTCTTGCCATTAATTGAATATTTTGCTCTTACATTCAACCTACATGGTGTTAAACATGAGGGACAGTGCAGGACATTATTTTTATTTCATTAACATGGAGTTCAAAGGCAATAAAATTCCCATCATAACACCAGAATAACACTAGAATCAAGGTCTGATTCTTTACATATTGAAAATGTATGTATACACACAGCCTTATAACTGAGATAAACCATCCAAGCATTTTATGTAACATAATGTGCATCAATGGACAGAAAGGGCGACAGTATACCTAAACATCACAGCACGGACTGATTCCCGATCATGACAGTCTGCTCAATAAATTGCAGATTAAGTGAGGGGAAGAGAGCATTCAGATGGAGAGCAAATGACAGGGGACATGTGTGCCCCTCTACTGGAGTTTGATCGTTTTTAAAAGATGATAGAATGGTCGAGGAAAACAGCCGATTATGAGCAAACAGGAAAATTGATGGAAGAAAATAAACAGAGAAGCCAGTAATGGGAAACGTCTGGCAGGCACAGGAGCAAGCATTTGGACATTAAGGAGAAGGAAAGTAAAATATCATACAAACTAAGCTTACAGATAAATTGAAGCTCCCACTCAAAAATGAATCAGGGCCACTAATCCCAGTCCTGTCTGTGAGGTGTTTGCACATTTTCCTTGAACTTCTCAAGGAGCTCAGGGTAAACATGATCCCTCAAAAGAAAAATAGTTCTGCCAAATTTCAATCCCCCCCCCCCAGCCCTTCAATGTGAAGTCATGCATAGAGGGGAGGATAAGACAATAAACAAAGAAACATACTTCAAGCACTGAGGGATTAACACACCAAAAACCTGTAGATGTACAGAAAGAATAAAAGGGAACTTTTATCATAATCATACTTTATTAGCCAAGTATGTTTTTGATTTGCCACACAGTCATACCAATAAAAAGCAACGAAGCACACAAAATAGATTTTAACATGAACATCCACCACAGTGACTCCTCCACATTCCTCATTGTGATGAAAGGCGAAAAAAAAGTTATCTTCACTTCTTTGTTCTCCTGTGGTCGGGATCCTCGAGCCTTCTGTTGACGGACCGATCTTGGCTCCCGTAGCCGGCGGTCGGGCCCTCCGCATCGGGGTGATCAAGCTCCTGCATTGGGGGGATGTCAGCTCCCCGCACCGGGCGATCGACCCCGGGTCGGGGCTGGTCGAACCTTCTGCGACTTTGGAGCTTCCCGACATCGGTCTCTATACCCGAGACTGTGAGCTCCTCAATGGTGAAATCCGTAGGCCGCGGTTGAGGCGTCGATCCCAAGCAAGGGATTGGCTCCGATGTTAAGTCCATGTCCCTGTGGTGGGGCTCAAAGTCAGTCCCGAGCAAGGCCTCCAGCTTCATGATGTTAGACCGCAGAGTGACCGGTGGTACGATCAAAAAAACAATCGCATCTCCGGCAGATTGAAAAAAAATGTTCCCCCGACCCCCTCCTCCACATAAAACAAACCAGAGAACATTAACACATACTTTTAAAACACAATAAAAATAACAAAAAAAAGACTAAAAGACTAAAAGACAGACAGACTGTTGGGGAGGCTGCCATTGTGCGGCACCCCCTGGTGGTAATTCGTGAATACGGTGTACTGGTGCCAAAAAAGAAACTAGTGGATGCAGTTAGTGTGTGCAGGTAAGGTGAACTAATGAAAGCTGTCTTAACAAAACAGAGAGCAGCTCCTAGGGTGGGTTCAGAAAGATATGGGAGAAATATTAATAGATGTACTAACTATACACATGGACAAATCATCTGGCACAGATGTAATATATTCCAAGCTAGAAGACGCAGAAGATTTTGATAATAATTTTTACAGTTATCCCTGGCAGAGGAGTGATATCAAAAGTTTAGAGGACCGCTAACTTTGTACAATTAAATCAAATACAAAGGTATGGAATAAACCAATAACTACAGTATGACCAATGGTGGGAAAGTCTTGGAATAAATTGTAAGTGGTAGCCTAATCCTTAATTTAGAAAGACAATCACTTGGATTGGTTATATCGTGAAAGACCAACTTACAAAGATTCAATTCTTGGTAAGAGTACCAAGAAGGGTTGATAGAGGCGGTGTGGTTGATATAATCTACATGAATTATATCATGTGGTAAAATCCCACATAGCAGGCCGCTCAAATAAAAAGCTCATGGACCCAAAATTCACAGTAATCAATGGTTAGTGATTGACAGTGCTTTTATACTGCAAACTTGTTTCCAGTGGGATCTCACAAATGTTTGATCTTTGTGTTATAGATTACTGATTTAGAAATCAGTAAAGAAATTGCAAATGACACATTTCCCCACGGAGTTGAAAATAAGGAGGACAGCTTGCGATTGCAGGAAGATGCAGATGGTCTGGCAAGCTGACAGGGAGGTGGCTGGGAGCAATCAATCTGCAGAAGAATGAGGTAGTGCATTTGGGGAGGTGCAACACAGCAGGAGTATACGTAATAGAAAGGATAAGGATGAGGCGTAGGAGGAAGTGTTCATGGATTTTTATACGTAGTACAACAGTTCAATAAGGTGTTTAAAGCAAAACCAAATCCACTCCTCTATTAGCCAAAGATTGGTTATGAGAGCGGGATGGTCATGCTTGAGGTGCTTACAACACCAATTAGACCAGAGCTGAATATTATGCACAGTTGTCATCACATCACAAGAAAGGTGTAATTGCATTGGAGAAGGTGCAAAGTGGGTTTAACAGAATGCTTTGAGGATGAGAAAGTTACAGCAATGAAGAAAAGCTTGATTGATTGGAATCAGTTTATTTGAGATAGCAGAAGCTATGGGGAGGTTTAATAGATGGTTAAAATAATAGGTTATTACTTAGTACAGCACACAATAGTTTTAAAGTAATTGACCGAAGGTTTGGAGGAAAATGCAGATTTATTTTAAAACAGGGTGGGATAATTGAGACATAAGGCATTGCTGATGCTGGTTTACAAGAAAGGACACAAGGTGCTGGAGTATCGCAATGGGTCAAGCAGCATTTCCGGAGAACATGAGAAATTCACTGCTTGAGGGTAATAGATGGATGAATTCAAAACGCTTAAAATAAACCCCACTTGAATCTGAACCTCAATAGCATTGACCGGCAGGACTGTGGATGGTGGGATTAAGATGGGTGCTCTTCCTGGACCAGTATAAATCAAATACGCCAAGTGGTCAATTTTCAAAGATTCAGTGATTGTAGATGTTATGATTTCACTGAAAATTTCTAGGTTTATCAGAATTTTGGTGAATGGATGAACGGGTTTCCTTCAGCCAAATACAGAGCCATACAGCACAGCAACAGGCTCTTCAGTCCACCCACCATTCATGCTACCTATTAACCATCCACATTCACCTGTCCAAATATCTTAGCATTGACATTTCCACAGCCTTTGGAGATGAATCCCGATTTACTGAAGTAAAGATTGCTACTTCTGTGAAATTCAGTTTTACAGACAGCCGAACTACGGGCACTTGAGGACAGAGTTCAACCTGAACAAACAGATGTCAATCCCTTCTACCTTCCCTTCAGCTCACAGCTAGGTTTTTAGTTGTTTACTATCGACCCCCTTGGGTTGCTGGATTTGGCCAATGGTGTGTGCATAGTGCACACGACTGCCCTTATAATACAGGCACCCAGCCCCTTTAATGTAGATCTAATGAAATGTGCACCTGCTGCAGGTAGATTTACAAATTAATGTCATTGTTCTGAAGGAACACATCCACTAGGAATTCCATGGGATCACTGGAAAGCAGCCCATTATTGTTCTCCATTAATTTCAATGATAAGATCCAGTGGGATGGAAAACCAGTTCTATACTCAATTCTATCAGTTTACTAATGGATGAGATGCTAACATTTTCTTGACTGTTTCTCAATTTAATAGAAATATTTCACAAGCTATGAGTGCACTTCAATTGTCATTACTGTTTTTTTGCTCCCCTTCCATTCCTAAAGTAGGTATGTTACAAAACTTACCTTCAGTGGCGCTGCAGTTCTGCCACTGGCCGTGTGCGCGACTTTGGTGCCTTTGGGGGGGGGGGGGGTTAAAATGCGGTTTTCTCTTGCCTGTCCGATATGTATTTTCTCGGGGTGCAGGCTAATGCTGAAGAATTGTTCCGACTGCAGTTCTGTGAATTTTTTTTAAACCGCGGGACAATTTCAGCGCTGGAGTAAAAGAAAAATCCGCTTCTAATGCCGTCAATGCCGATAACGGAACGGACCTCCCAGGTAGTCTGGCAAAATGCCTCATCGCCAGAACTCACCAACAAGCACCAAGACCTGGCTTGGCTGGCGGTGAGGGGAGCCCTCCCAGTCAGATCCTTCCTGCACTGTCGGAACTTCACTGCCAGAGCACGCTGCCCTCGGGACGGCTGCTATGGAGAGGAGACGGTTGCCCACCTCTTAACAGAGTGTGGTTTTGCTAAAAGAGTCTGGAGAAAAATGCAAGGGTCCCTGATACGATTTATCCTGAACAGCTCCGTCACAGAGGACTCGGTGATTTACGGACTGATCCCAGGGACACATCGAGTGCTGCTGGAGGGTCATCAACTCGGTGAAAGACGCCCTTTGGTCTGCCCGAGCATTGTTCACCAGCCAGCAGAGCGAGATGTCCGTCAGGGAATGTTGCCGACTGGCCCACTGCAGACTGCAGGAGTACGTGCTGAGGGACGCACTGAAGCTCGGTGCAGCCAACGCCAAGGCTCGGTGGGGGAGGGCCACAGTCTAAGATCCTTCCGCTGCCGGACATGGGGGGCACGGTATGGTGGTGACGCCCCTCAAAATAAGGGAAGGTATCCCACGCCATTGTGCCACATGAGTGGCACGAGTGGGGGACTGATTTGTGGAAATTTGGGGAAAAGAAATGTCTAAACTGTATTCATCAATTTGTACAGCCTCCGAAAATGTCGGATGGATTTTCCGCAAGGTTCATGGATTGTGTATATTTATCATTTGAATAAAGTATATTTTGAAATTTTAAAAAAAAGCCCTGGAAGTGAGTTTCATTCTGGTGTTTGACCACTGGGAATAATACAGCTGAAACCAACTCTGCCCTCAACAAGCTGTCTCTCAGCAGAGTTGACTGGATAGCAATTAACACCAGGCACACCACGCTATCTTCCTCAGATCAGGATTGCTGAGACCAACTGTTGTTTTTCAGTTTCTAATAGTTATTCTTGTGTGATCGTACATCAGGGATTAAACCTTTCTGTTCTGCATGGCTCAGCACAATTAAGTACTGAGTCGCTTTGACTCTCGAGACTTTGTTTTGTTTTCTGTATGGTTGTACTGAAACTTTAGTTTGCTCATTAGCCAAGCTTTCCAAATACTAAACACAAAAGCATGAATATTTTTACTGAGCCATCAAATTTTTGCCATTTTTACACCTGCAATTAAAAAAAAGCTATTGTGACCATATCTATAAATATTTCCTGAAGTTTGAGTGTGTGAATGCCAGGGCTGCCATAATGTTTAAACTTGCGAGGATGTTGCCAGGACTTGAGGGCCGCAGTTATAGGGGGAGATTCGGTTGGCTCGGAGTTTATTCCTCGGAGAGCAGGAGGCCAAGGGGTAATCTCATAGAGGTGTATAAAATCATGAGGGGAATAGATAGTGTGAATGCGCAGAGTCTTTCACCAGGGTTGGGGAATCAAGAACCAGAGGACATAGGTTTAAGGTGTGAGGGGCAAGATTTAATACAAACCTGAGGGTCAACCTTTTCACCCAGAAGGCAGTAGATGTATTGAATGAGCTGTCAGAAGTGGCAGTTAAGGCAGGTACTACACCAGCATTTAAAAGAAACTTGGACAGTACATGAACAGGAAATGTTTAGAGAGATATGGCCAAACACAAGCAAATGAAACAAGCTTAGAAGGGACATGTTGGTCAGCATGGAAGAGTTGGGCCTAGGGCCTGTTTCCATGCAGCATGACTATGAGTCAAATCTAATGTGGAGCAAATTGTCATTTGGCATCAATCTGAATCATAGTTGTAGCATCATACACCATACAGGTTGTTCACCATCAACCATTTACTTAAGAGGCTGTCCCACTGCGGCGACCTAATCCGCGAGTTCAGACGAGTTTGCCCTTGACTCATACTCGCAGCATGGTCGATACAAGGTCCTAGGAGGTCTTTGTAACTTTCCTTCATGCTCGAGAGTAGTGCCCGCGTACTCGAGGCCTCAGCTAGGTCGCGGCATATTTTTCAACGTTGAAAAATGCTCACAAGTAAAAAAAAGGTTGCCATGGAAAATATCAATACTTTTTTTATTCATAGGTTTAGTCGTAGTAGGTCGTAGTAGGTCGACATGTTATTCGTAGGTAATCGAGGGTAGGCGAAGGTAATCGAAGGTAATCGAAGGTAGTCGAAGATAGTCTTCAACATAGTCGAAGGAGGTCGAAGGGAGGTCGAAGGAGATCGAAGGAGGTCGTCTTCACTCTCCACTATTCGGTGTCCAATTTTCCAGAAGCTAGTCGAAGCTAGTCTTCAACATAGTCGAAGGAGGTCTTCTACATAGTCTCCCCATATTCTCATTACACCCTTACCACCACTCACCAGATTCCATAACTCATCTACACACTAGGGGTAATTTGCAATGACTACTTAATGTACCAGCACATCTTTGGGATGTAGAAGTATCAGGGAATATCCACCAGAAGCCACAAAACTCCACAGTCTGCACCAGAGGTCATGATTGAAGCTGGATTACTGGAGCTGTTAGGTAGCAGGTCTACCACTACACCTCATTCGCTTCTCTATAAGTAAGCGGTGTCATACCTAGATAAAGATGTGACAAAAATGCAGGAAAGAGATGAATGACATCCCATTCCAGTCCAATACAGAGGTTAAAATGTTACTATCAACTATAATTCATACTGACCTCCATCTCTCAGTGCTCTGATTCACCTTCAGTGTTGCACTCCAGCCTCTGCCAGCATCCGTTCGCATTAGAACTTTGCTCAAAGTAAGAAAATAACTTCCTCAGATTAAGATTGTTCCTTCAGACCCATTGTTACTCTCGCTTGCTTAGGAAATCCCAATTTCTTCTTTCTACCTTCTCGTAATGAATCCGGCAGCATTACTAACATCTTTAGAAATCCTACACGGAAAATAACCCAGGTCCCTTTTCAAAGGATGCAAATTGATCGCAGATTAGCTACGTTCATTGGGATAATGTTTCACTCCTCTATCGTTGGATGAGCCTTTTAAAACCAAAATTATACTTGAAATCTTAACGTATGGCCTCTAACCTTCATTGTCTGTTAAATTGTTTCCTCCAATATTATCAACTAAGTTTAGTTAGTCAAGCTTCCTTCACTATTAACCTCAACTGATAAAGGCAGACCACTCCACCGGATGTATTTTAAGGTGATTTATTTGATCAGGGTGGGATGATTTAAATATCACAACATTACTTTGTAAATTTGCACATTGTCAGCATAATATGTTCTGATTTGTAACCAATACCCCCCAGATATTTGCCATAACCAAATTGACCGTATTGATAACTGTTTCACCAACACCATCAAGAAAGATCAATGATCACCCAAATCAATTTTTCTTTCTGTAACTGTCAACACAGACCTAATCATGTTAAACATATTTAATGTTATCTACTCTAAAATCCATTACCCTACATACATCCACATAAAAGTCCGTCTGGTATATCTCAGGTGATCTGAGTAATTTGTACAATGCTCTCAAAAGATAATTGATCTGTTTGTTCCATGTTCAGATAGATCCGCATTTAAATCAACTGCCACCTTTTTCTCCATTATTTGCAAACATCCTGAAAAGGTCTGGTCTCAGATGGGTTCCTGTAAAATCTTCTTCTTGTGTATGGCATGCTCAGACTAAAGTTGTAAGACAACTTGTTCTGTTTGATCTTCTGTTTGTGCTCGCCAGGTTGATTGCAACCGTCGAAACAGGGTAGACTACGTGAAGGTTGCAATCTCACACAGTGCCAGATCACCCTGGATGCTCTACAAGCCTCACACTACCTCCACCTTTACATTTACCATGCAGCTCCCGATGCACTGCCAGCACACATAGCTGTCCTGCAAAAGTGGAACAGAACTCAAGCAATACCCAGACCACCATAGATTAGCCCACAGCCCACCCTAATTTGCTCTTGACATTTTGAAATGTTGAACAAAAAATATATTTGGAAATTACATTATTTTGAAATATCCATTTAAAACATAAACTGCAATGTTTACCTTTACTGTTTAAAAAAAATGAAGATTAGCAGCCTCATTCAGGTGAATGGGGCCAAACTATGTGCCAGTTACACTTGAGACCCAAGGTACAAAGTGAATTGGCCTCCTGGCTCATTGAGTGAAGAATTCTCATGGACAATGATAAGAGCAGGACTGACGCAGGAGGTTAGGTGCACCTGCATCTAACATACAAATTTTTGCACTTCCATGTTGCATTATAAGTTCACAAATGTCTAGAAAACACTGATGTGCACTCTTCAGCTAGCTCCGGAGTTTTCTGTGGACCACCAGCTTACTGCCGGTGTGGTCCAGCCCATTACTTCTTCCACAGTTCAGGTATTCTCCATTTATCACCACCCTCTACTTCTCGTTGCTCCCAGTATAAAGTAATGCTCAAGAATCTTTGCTAATATGTCCATTGTGAAACTATGTATTTGTCTGCCAAACAAAAGGCTCAACAGCACAATATGTGGTAACTGCGAAAGGCTATTTGGTCCCTCAAGTCTGTTCTGCCATTCAATTAGATTACTACTCTGCACCTCAATATGTACACTGTTGTTGCTTCATATTATTGAAAGCCAAACCCAATAAAAAACATTACAGGGAGTCCTCAGGTTAGGACAGGTTTTAGTTCCTGAGAACTGTTCATAACCAGAACTGTTTGTAAGTTGGGAATGAACAAAAACAGTGCGTGGGAGAGGACAGTGTGTGGGAGCGGATCACAGAAACAGCTTTGATTGGAATGCAAACAGGTATGGTAAAAGCGCCTGCCAGCTGATCTCACTAACACAGTGAGTGAGCGAGAGTGAGGCTGTTCGACTCGACCCCACCTCCAATTGTTGCACCTTGGGGATGAAGAGAGAAGGTGTATGGATATGGCCCAAAGTCCCACCAGGCAGAAAATGGCTGCAGTCCACCAACAGCCAGCAAATTCATCTGCATGCTAACTGCTGGTCTTTCAAATGCTCGTTATTATGTAGTGCGTAACCAGAAGTTGGGCATTCGTGAATCAGGTAGCACCTGTGTTGCAAGCAGTCTGGATAAGTTTTACTCAAAGTTTTCCCACTTGATTTGATTATTTATTTAAAGCAAAGGCAATTAAACAATTTACTTCATGTGCTCCAGCATTCTCATCACTGGGTAAAGGTGGAAGTGGCGGCACTGCCCAAGCAGCTGCGGCTCGCCTGCAGTCCGTCTGTCTTTTCCTTTTTTTTGGTTTAGTTTATGTATGTTTTAGTTTATTTTTAGTTGTGTATGTGTGTGGGTGGGGGGGGGGGGGGACGTTTTAGACTCTTCTTTTGGGGGGATGCGACCTTTTTTTTGTCATATCCCCGTCTCCGTCTGTGCTGAGGCCTAATCGTCGAGCTGGCGGCCTCCAACTGGGACTGACCTGAAGGCTCAGGAGGCAGAGCCAGGACTAACCATCGCGAAGCTGGCCGACTTCGGGGCTGTGATGGCACTGCGGCGGCGGCCCAACTTCAGAGCCTCCGAGGCTTCAGCTGTGGGCCCAGTAGACGACAATATCCGGAGCTCGTAGGTCCCAGGTTGGTGACCGACTCACCGGAGCTCCCGCAACAACAGCTTCGTCCGCTGGACTGGAGGGTGGCAGCTTCGTCCGCCCCGGGCCGTGGAGTTTGAACCGGCCCGTTCGCGGAGCTCGGATTCGGCCGTGGGACTTACCATCACCCAGCGGGGGGCCCAACATCAAAAGCCTGGATTGCCTCAACGCAGAGGGAGAACAAGGAAGGAAGAGATAAAGACTTTAAGACTTTTGCCTTCCATCACAGTGAGGGGGTGCCTGGTAGACACAGTGGTAAATGTTAAACTGTGTTCATTGTGTGTTCTGTTATTTTATTTTCTGTCATGACTGCAAGGTACGCAATTTCGTTCAAACCAAAAGTTTGAATGACAATAAAGGATATAGATGGCGACCTCCTGTTTTGTCTCTGTTCCAAATCCGAAGGATATTGCCGACTAGGCCAATATAACCAGTTCCATGTGTCCAACCTATTAATTGCTATAGTCTTTCAGTTAGAGTCAAATTAACCTTATGGCATAGGGCGCATGACTAATGAAACCAAAAAGCACATTTTCTTTCCGTCTGTCAGGTACAGATTTTAATCTTTATCTCAAGGATAAAAGATCCACCGCCGTCCATGAAGCCACCTACATTCACTCAACTTATGTTCAAGGAGAATATATGTTCGACATAAAGCAGACACTGACACTTCTAATTCTGACATAAGCATAATAAAAAGGTAAAACTAAATTTAACGACAGTATTTATGAGAAGAAAAACATTGATTATGCACATATAAATCTATTTCCCCTTGAAGCTTGCAAGCGAATGTTACCAAAAGGCTATTCTCAAAGGCTCAATAGTAAACTTTATTGCCAAGGGTGTCGTCAGCCAATCAATGTATTTGCATTGCTATGGAATCAGTGAAGTCCACGGCAGGAGTTCGACACATACCATTCCAGAGTTATTTATTAATTGGGGTTGCAAAGAAGATCTAGATTTTCCCATGTCTCAGATGGATCGATGGTACTGCTTGGCTGTTACATAGTTATACTTGAGTTGTGTTAAACACTCCTGTTTAATTAAACAACTATATTTTAATTAAAGACATTGTGTTTCCTGTCACCGAGATCTCCATACCACTCTTTAACTAATTCCCTGCCACTAGAAGACACACCCCTCTCATATTAGAGGACTCTTCACATGAATAAAGTTTGACAAAAATCCGTTGTACCCTATCTGAAAGAATATTTCAACAATTCTATTTTGTAACTTAGTGATGTCTTTTCACTAACCTTACAACTGTACATAAATTGCCTAATCACATCCACACAAGGTCCACAATTCTTTCTGTACATGGGAACTGATGCCTATAAATTAGATTGCACAGACGTTTCTGGGTTGCAAATTTATCAAGGCATTTCTAGTGACCATTCATGCTTGTGTGTTTTCTACAGTGCTGCACCTAATCCTGCATCCTGATTCATTTTAGAATGTAACCAGCATGGCTTAGATCGCTGCCGCTGTCGCTGCCTCAAAAAGGCAGCCAAACTCGTCAAGGACCCACATCATCCTGGCCACACACTCATCTCACCATTGCCATCAGGAAGAAGGTACAAGAGCCTGAAAACTGCAATGTCCAAGTTCAGGGACAGCTCCTTCCCCACTGCCATCAGGCTATTAAACACAATGAATAAGCTCTGAGCTCTGAACTGCAAAATACAATATTATTATTATTTGTTATTTGCACTATATTTGTTATTTATTGAACTTTTTCTTTTCTTTTCCCTTTATGTACTATGTTTACATATTCACATATTCTGTTGTGCTGCAGCAAGTAAGAATTTCTTTGTCCCATCCGGGACATATGACAATAAAACACTCTTGACTCTTGATGACAAAACAAAATGCTGGAAACATTCAGCAGCTCTGGTGCATCTTTGGAAACGGAAACTGGGTTGACACTTCAGGTTAGAGACCCTTCATCAGAATTGGAAGAAGAGAAAAGAAAGCTGATAAAAGTGGGGGACGGGGGTGGGGAGGCGGGTGTATCTGACAAGGTAAAACTGAGGTAATACATGAGGATAACCTGTAAGCAGAATTCTGTTCAATGAACGAATCGAAGATTTAGAGTGGTTCAGAACATCACACAAGGTTGCACATGACAGGGAGGCAAAAATTGTTATGCACCTCAAACTAAATTAATGCTTGGCAGTGGAAGTCCACAATATCTGACCCATGCTCCAAAGTATGTTACGGTCCAAGTATTTTGGCTAAAATATCCTCTAACAAGGGTGCTTTAGTTTAGTTTAATTTTTAGTTTAGTTGAGAGTTACAGCGCGGAAGCAGGCCCTTCGGCCCACCGGGTTCGTGCCAACGAGCAATCCCCGCATATTAACACTATTCTAACACCATCCTACACACACTACAGACAGTTTTTACATTTACCAAGCCAATTTACCTACATACCTGTACGTCTTTGGAGTGTGTGAGATACCCATGCAGGCCGTAGTTACTGGCATCGCTTTCAGGAAGGAGCAATGCCTCATAGGAGTAATCATTGACTTCAAGATATCATTCAATTCAGTTTTGGTAACTGAAAGCACCTTCACAGATGGATGCATCTCCTGTCAACAATCAATTGCAGGTTTTCCAGTGCTGGATGGTTCATGAGATTCATTTAATGGCACAGTGCCATAAAAGCAGGTAAAAACATGATGACTGACCTTAAAAATACAGGAAATAGCATTCAATCAACTCCTCATCCAGCACCATCACTTAAGATTACATTTTATCTTCTATTCTAATCTCCAGCGCTGTTCCATATTCCTTAGTTCATCTATCGTTAGTTTGAAAACAATCATTTTTCTCTGGAGTAGAAAATTTCAATTTCAAAGATTAGCCACTGTAGAGCAAAGAAAAATTGTCTCAGTTCAGATCTAAATGACCCACCCCCAAGACTTTGGCTCCCATTTCTAGACTCTAAAACACTCTCAATGTGTCTACCTTGTCAAGCCCCAAGATTTTTTACATGTTTTAGTGCCGTCATCTCTCATTCTTTTAAACTCCAGAGCTGGAGGTAGAACCTAGTCAATCTCTTGTATGACAGACTTGATGTCCCAGGAATAATATGGAGAATCATCACTGCACTTCCTCAATTTCAAGGGCATCTATTTTTAGGCAAGCAAATGAAAACTGTACACGATACTCCAGGTACAGCAAACTCCTTCAGATGCTTGGATGCAGCTTAATAGGCCCTTGGGAGTAATGTTTCAAGCCCATTAACTTTTCTAATGATGGTATTTCTTCACCAACTCTTAATTTATATTGTTTTCTTGTCTTCCCCTGAACCCTTGGCCCTTCAGAATTTCAAAGAGGTTTATTTCTGATTTGTTCTCTCTGATCTAAAATATATAAAAGTTTATACCTTCTGTTTTTATTTTTCTCCCTAGTCACCTGCCTATTCTATTTTACATTTCTTCATCAATATCATGGTAACTACTCTCTGGGAGAGAGAAAAAAAATCCTCATATCCACTCTAGACCACTTCCCACATTTCTTCGAACCGTTTGAGCCCATTCCTGAGCTTTAATTTCTCCCGTACTCCATGGTTGGCCTACACTTCCTGACTTAAAGGAATTTGTATTCATTGTCGAAAGTTCCAGAAGGCATGGCGACACATTTCTCTGACATGATAGAGTGCATTTACAGAGAGGTACATTTCCCCTGATCATATAATCGTTATCCTACCACACAGAGGAGGTCCTGAGTTTTGGAGGAACTTTGGAAAGTTGCTATAATGCATTTGTCGATACTGTCGGGGTGTGAAAGAATTAATATTTCAGGTGATGGAATGTTATCCATCAAGCAGCCCAGATAATGTTGATCTTCTTGGGTCTTGAAGTTGTGCTCAGCAGGCTAGTGGGCGGTATTGCAACACACTCCTCATACTGTATGCTTTGTAGGTGGTGAAAAGACTGTAGGTGCCAGAAGATGTGTCACTTGCTGTATGTAATTCAGCATCTAATTTCATTAGAAGAGGAATAACAATGTGAAATATTCTACTCCATCAATCCTTGGCATTTGATGTAATAGCAGATTTTGGTCATATCTTTTTGTGCATTCAGCGTCTAACGTTTCCATGCTGTATTTTTCAAACGATCAATACAATCAATCAATACTGAAGTATAAGCTCTCCATGCTTTGTGTGGCCATTGTTCTTGATTTCTTATCTGCAAGTTTTATGGCTAGAATAGAAATTTCACAATCGGCACTCCATGCCTTTGAGAAACTGACTAGTTAAAGTTGATGTTTCCTGAGAGCAGCAATAAGAGTCATCTTAATTGTAAAGCTATTAACTATCCTTCAGTGATTTATCAGTGGGATATAATACTATTTAATGCTAAATTGTTAAGTTGAGGAAAGGGAAGATTTACAACTAGATCAAATGACATGATTAATTTCTAGGAGCTTCCGCCACAAATGTTGACCATAAAGTGAAATATGTATATCAATTCCAATAATGCAGAAAACACTGAAGGACAAGAGCTATTAACACTGATGCGGGTCATTTTGTGAACAAACAGAAGTCTTGAAATTTGCAGCTTCATGTCAGCAAAACGTCACACACCTAATGACAACACGGGGCACAAAGGCGTAACCTACAACCTTTGAAACACTTAATGTACTGTTAAGAGAACATTGGTAGACACAAAATGCTGGAGTAACTCAGTGGGACAGGCAGCATCTTTGGAGAGAAGGAATGGGTGACGTTTCAGGTCAAGACCCTTCTTCAGACTGATGTCAGGGGAGTGGACGGGAGGGAGATAGAATGTAGTTGGAGACAGTAAGACTGGTGGAGAACTGGGAAGGGGAGAGGATGGAGAGTGAGGGAAAGCAAGGGCTATTTGAAGTTAGACAAGAATGTTCGTACCGCTGGGGTGTAAGCTACCCAAGCGAAATATGAGGTGCTGTTCCTCCAATTTGAGCTGGGCCTCACTATGACAATGGAGGAGGCCCAGGACAGAAAGGTCAGATTAGGAATGGGGGGGGGGGGGGGGCGTTAAAGTGCTGAGAAACCAGAAGATCAGGTAGGTTAAGGCGGACTGAGCAGAGGTGTTCAGCGAAACGATTGCAGAGCCTGCACTTGGTCTCGCCGATGTACAGGAGTTGACACCTGGAGTAGCGGATACAGTGGATGCTCTTTTGCTGACATCAGATCATAATATTGGAGCAGAATTTTGTCGTCTGGCCCATTAAATCTGCTCTGCCATTCGATCACGGTTGATTTTTCCCTCTCAACTCCATTCTCCTGCCTTCTCCCCATAACACCTAAACCTGATTAGCAACTCCAGAGTCCATCGTACGCTATTCAAACCAGTGACGTGCGGTGAGGTCAATGGCTGGGGAGGCACTAGCTTCTACCCCATCCTAACTTAGTTGTGTTTGTGTGTTAGTTGTGTGTGTGTTAGTTGTCTGTGCGTGATGTGTCTGGGAGGAAAGGAGGGAAGTGAGGGAGGGAGAGAAGGGAGGAAGGGGAGAAGGGAGGGAGGGAAGTAGAGAAAGAAGGGAGGGAGGGAAGGAGAGAAAGAAGGGAGGGAAGGAGAGAAGGGAAAATGGAGAGAGGAAGGATGGAGGGAAGGAGAGAAGGTAGGGAGGGAATAAGGGAAGGGAGGGAGGGAAAGGGAGGAGAGAAGTGAGAGAGCCGGTGGTGGGAGTGGATGCCGGGGTCCTGAGCCGAGAGTAGATTACTCCAGCGTGGGGCCCAATTTGGAGCTCTCAATGGCCAGAGCCTCCGAATCGGCCACTACAAATCAACGAATTAACCTACCAGTCTGTACCGCCGCTGCTGAAGCTAGCTAACGTGGAGGGAGAACGAGGCAGCGTCAATTACGTGAGCCTACATAATTGACGCTCGCTCTCCCTCCACTGGCCTCAAGACATGCCCCCTTGTGAGGCAGACGTGATCGCTGCCGCCCTTGTTGCATTTTCATTGCCGTTTTATGAAGAGACCAGCAAGCCTAAATGTAATATATTTATATATGAAATAAGCTACCTGGACTATGGAAGGTAAGGACATGTAAAGAAGGAGTTTACAAACATTACATTGGTGACATACATAGAGATATTAACAGACACACGCTAATTGCCTGCGCTCCATGCCGTTTCTGAGGGGTTGCTCAATCATAGGGGAGGCTCAGCTGGTCGCTGCCTCACCTCTCATCTCTCCCTGCATTTGCAGCAGAGCTGCAAAATGTTGGTGATTTTGACTATAGAAAATGATTAGATTCATATAGAAATGATATTTATAACACAGACCAGTGGAAAAATCTTTATATTTATTTTATTTTATTATTATTTTTCTTTACTTTTCTTAACAGCTTTTTTCATTGGCAGTATGAAAGGTGAGGCTCTGCCACCTCTGACCGCACTTCCCTGATTCAAACACTTCTTCCAACATTTAGCTGTAGAGATACACATGCAGTCGGTGCCTCAAGTGATGCTACTGCCAGCAGTACTGAATTAATGGATTAGTCAGAATGTGGAGAATCTGCGGAATTATTTGCCACAGAAGGCTGTAGAGGTCAAGTCAGTAGATTTTTCTAAGGCAGAGATAGATAGATTTTTGATTAGTGCAGGTGTCAGAGGTTATGGGGAGAAGGCAGGAGAGTGAGAATCGGAGGGAGAGATAGATCAGCATTGATTGAATGGCGGAATAGACTTGATGGGTCGAATAGCCTAATTCTACTCCTTCTACACTTCAGTGAACTCCCAGACCTTGTAGCAATGATTAAGACAATTTATTTGCATTTAAAGGTGAAAGTTATTTACCTTATCCAAATATGATCTTTGCACAACCTACATTCTCTTTAGAACAACATTAATAAATTGTTTAATCTTTTGGATGCTACTCAGCATTGTTAGACACTGGTCAGAAATGTAGATATGACAGCTAAGAGTAATGCTCATAAATTGATCAGACTGTCGTTCATTTGAGAAGTGGCAAGGTAGAACAAATGATTAATCTAAGCAAGAAATCTGCATTTTCACCTCACTTAGGACTTCCTCTTTCAGTGGTGATCATGATCATTACAGTCGCAACAAAAACACACAAGGGAAAATAATCTTAAGAGAGTAATTAGCCATGCATTTGGATCAGATGTATATAATGTTGTGGCAATATGACAGTTGTAATGCATATTCTAAATATTTTATAATTATCTGATCTGTTGCAGTGATGCAATTACTATTGTAAACCATTACCAAGTTTTTGCAATCTTCAACAGCATATTACAATGTTAATTTCACAACAATCAGCAAATATATTGCCACCCTACCCAGCAGTGCATTACATCTATCTATCTATATACGTATAACAGTCTCATCTTGTGTGTGCGTGTGTCTGTGTGTGTGTGCATGTATGTTTGGTATCTTCCTCAAAACGTTATGTGCTAGCGCTTACATTTTTACATATTCTTACTCATATTTTTCCCGAACACGCCGTAATCAGGTTCACTTAAGATATCATCCTATATTTCACAAATTATTCATGATTAAAGTTTAAAAAAAAAGCCAAAAACCACTTCTCACAGAGAGCCTTTTTCCAGCAGTTTCCAGTGATGATGTCACAATGCCATCTCACAGATGTCCAATCACAATGGATCTAATTTACAAATGACATCACAATGGGACATTGCCAATAGTAACCGCAGCTTCTCACAGAGAGCCTTCTTCCAGCAACTTCCAGTGATGATGTCACAATGCCACTCACAGTGCACCAATCACAATTGGCTCTCAAACTGCCGAGTGCCACAATGACATCACAATGGGACTTTGTCAACGGCAATCACAGCTTCTCACAGAGAGCATTTTTCCAGCAGCTTCCAGTGATGATGCTATATTTCAAAGATTTTGATGATTAAAGCTTTAAAAATGCCAATTTTAGCAAAATTTGTGTTACACCGATACAAAGTTGCAATACAGGAACACTCTGAACTGTGCTTCAACAAGAGGGGGAGGGCGAATTGGTATTGCAATTGGAACTGCTGCGGCTGACAGGGGATGTGCAATTCTCATTTTTTTTTTAAACCCATTGCTGATGGAGGCAGGGGAGTGCTGGAATCTTATGTTCGGGAATGGCTTCAGTTGGGGACCACCCCTCCAGTGGGGGCTACGGGTTAGCGGTGCAATATTTCATTGGGGAACAGGTTGCGTTGGGGGACCAGGCCTCCCATGTGACAGGGTCCCACTTGGTCTAGTATTCAATAAAGTTAGCACTCTTTAAATTAATGGGAGTTCCTAGAGGCTGAGGAGAGAGAGCTGGAGTCTTCACTTAAGGCACATTACTTCAATTATTCTACTCTCTTTAATTCAATTTCACTCACTTATGAAATTGTTGTGCACTGATGCTACAATATTCAGGGTTCCCTAGCTCTGAATTCTCCAGAAATGTATTAGCATTTGAAAGGTAGTGATTCCAATGATATCAATGGCACACAAGTTATAATATGAGGTTCCATCAACCCATAACATGATGAGCAATTATTGTAGGGATGTGTCCAGTGAACGTGTTCTTAGAAGTTACTGCTAGAACGGTATCCTTCAGAAAGAGCTTGAAAATAGTAACATCCATTCAGGTCTTCCCATTTCATCAAATTCTCAATGGACCTGGCTTTCAAAAGATTAGGTTCCTTCTAAAATAGCACTGGACGTCCCCAGGTTATGACAGCTTCCCTTGCATGAAAACTGTTTGTAAACCAAACTGTTCACGTTAGAAATGAACAGAAACTGTGTATGGATGAGGATCACAGAAACAGCTGTGACAGGAGAGTGTGCAAATACTGGAAGAGTGGCCACCAGCCGGCCTCATTGACTCAGTGAGTGAATGAGGAGTGATACAGAACAGAGGGATCTAAGAATTCATATCTTCCTGAAAATGGCAGGTAGTTAGGTTGGCAATAGCTTCAGACACAGTGCCCTTCATTAGTTAGAGTATTGAGAAGAGAAGTTGGGAGGTTACAGTTGTACAGGATGTTGGTGAGTCCACACTTAGAGTATTGTGTTCAGGCTATTCGAAAGATGCCATCAAGCTGAAAAGGTGCAGAGATTTACAAGGATGTTGTCAGGATTTGAGGGCCTGAGCTAAAGGGAAAGGTTGAAGAGGTTATAACATTATTCCTTGGAGCGCAGGAGTATAAAGGGTGAACTTATAGTAGTGTATGAAATTATGATGGGAATAGATAGGGTAAATGCACAATCTTTATTCCCACACTAGAGCAATCAGGAACTAGAGGGCAAAGGTTTAAGTTGAGAGGGGAGAGATTTAATAGGAAACTGAGCAGCAACTTTTAACTTTTTGTGGTGTATATATGGAACCAGCTGCCAAAGGAAGTTGCTGAGGCAGGTACAATAATAATATTTAAAGGACAGTTGGGCAGAGACATGGATTGGAAATGTTCAGAGGAATATTGGCCAAACACGGGCAAATCGGACAAACTTAGATGGGGCAGTTTGATCGGCATGGACAGTTGGGTTGAAGGACCTGTTTGCATGCTGTATGACTCTATGACTCCAAAGATCTTGCCAATGTAAATATTCTCCCCACAAATAGTACAAACAATTAGACCTTTCTGCATTTCCAGACATACGCATTTCCAGACATACATTCTTTACCAATTGTTTTAATTCTGAAGATGTGATCATCTTCTCCAAGGGCAGAACAGAAATGTGTGGAGTGGATGTGTGGGGGGAAGGGGGAGGGGGGTGGGAGTGAAGGAGGAGCCAGCAGGGGAACAGACCCTCCCAATACTGATTGTACATATAAAACAACGCATTCTTGAATTTGTGTATTATATGTGTTTTCAACATAGCCATATAAAAATGCTCAAATTTAAAATTTCCCACACAGTTCTGACACGTACCCATGGCGTTTTGCGTAAATTCCTCTCCAGTTGAAACAGTGTTACATTCTGTGTGTAACCCACCTGGACACAGGTATGCCCCAAACCCAAGCACTTGCTCAAGGCTGTGGAACAGGTTCAGTTGGTCAGTAATCCTTGATTCCTTCTGGCTCCCATTTATTTAAATATCTTTCTGTTTGAAGAAAAATTGCAGTGAGATAGTATTCAGGTTATATAAATGATAAATGTGGAGTAGCAGATGTACAGCAGGAGGTTGCTTGAATTCCATAAATTATTTTTTGAAACAGAATGGCAGACAGTTTTGGCAGGGAATATATCTTAAGAAATGCAAGGTTACCTGATGGTATACTTAGTCCCTTCTGTTATGAAATGGTATAATGTCATTCGCTATTTCTTTTTAAGTCAGATTCTTAATCATTTATTTATTGCATAGAATAAATCATATATGAACAGATACGAAAAACAAAAGGACACAAAGTGCTGGAGTAACTCAGCAGGTTAGGCAGCATCTCCTGAGAATAGGGATAGGTGACGTTTTGAGACGAGACTCTCTTTGTTTCAACAGTTATAAAAAATAATTGTTTTTAATATTAGCCTTCTTGTCTAAAATCAACGTGAGAAGGGATGAAGTATTATAGAGCTATTACGGGGAGAAGAAAACCAGTATCCATGGGTGAAACGACATGACGTGCCACATAGAATGCTAGTGTGCTTTGGTTGTGGCACTGGGTGATTGACAGCACCACAGCATGCTGATGTCACGTGAGGTTGCAAATTAAGTACAATGTGAATGAATAGGAAGGCAGCAAGTTCCTTGAGAGGAACTTATAGTTTTAAAAGAAGCCTCATCAGAGTTAGCCAGAGTTACGCGACGATGGTAGATTCAGCTGCCTTCTCGTGTTTCTACGCTCTGAACATGTAACTTGCAGCTGAGCTGTTCTGACACAGGAATGGAACCTCAAGGGGCTTCTATAGCCAGAGGTCACTGTTTAAAATGGGAAAGGATAAATTGGGCCTGAAAACAATGAGAGTTACCGTGGATACCTTTTCACTCACGAGTACGTAGTTAGCTGATATGAAAGGTGGAAAATTTGCTTCTTCAGTCTTTTTTTTTAATTTCCACCACTCCCCAAATTCAGGAATGAAAAATAACAAATAATAATAGTGCAAACTTCCATAATGAAAATAGAAATCACCCAACATATCAAACAATATTTGTAAAGTGATGCTGCATTTTCCAGAAACACCCACATACTGTAAAGTATAGAAAAATGTCAGGAAAATACATTCTCTGTTTGAAATGAGTATATAAATGAGTTGTCTGTGAGGTTGTATTGACATTATCACATATATGATGTGATGGCTCGAAGGGCCGAATGGCCTACTCCTGCACCTATTGTCTATTGTCTAATGATATGATATTAGAACAGGTGTCAAGGGTTATGGGGAGGATGCAGGAAAATGGGATTAGGAAACAGAGTTGAGCCATGATTGAATGGCAGAGTAGACTCGATGGGCTGAGTGGCTAAATTCTACTCCTCTAACGTTAACGTGAGGTGTACATTTTTCTTGCAGAGCTGTGCGCCAATGGAACTTTCTTCCTCAAAGGATGGTCAATGCAGATTTTTTGCATACTTTCAAGACAGTGGTAGAAAGATTGTTGATCATCTAAAGTGAAACGTTTCCAGGTCTAGGCTTCAATGCAGACTTGAGGTCTACATCAATCGTGATCTCATCAAAGATCATTAGATCATGAGAGAGGAGCAGAATTAGGCCATTCTGCCCCTCAAGCCTACTCCGCCATTCAATCATGTCTGATCTATCGCTCCCGGCTAACCCCATTCTCTTGCCTTCTCCCCATAACCTCGGACACCCGTACTAATCAAGAATCTTTCTATCTCTGCCTTAAATGTATCCACTGACTTGGCTTTCACAGCCTTTTGTGGCAAGGAATTCCACAGATTCACCACCCTCTGACTAAAGAAATTTCTCCTCATCTTTCTGAAATAACGTCTTTTAATTCTGAGGCTGTGACCTCTAGTCCTAGACTCTCCCACTAGTGGAAACATCCTACAGAGAGGAGAGCCGATTCCTGGGGCTGGTGGCTGACTCCTACTCTCAGCTTATAGCTTTGCGTGTTCGCTTGCACATACAAATTATGGATGTCCTGAGGGCTCCTGAAGATTATTATAAGTAATATTTAACAGCCGTACAAGAATGGGTGACAAACCATCTAGCGTTACACTACAATTGGCATTTAGGATAAACACAATGCTGTAGCTAAACAAGGGCACCAAGGTACCCGCTGAGGATGGCTCTGGCTGCTGCACCTCAAAACTCCACAAGTGGTGAGGAGGAATCAACTCAGGTATTAACATTTTCCTGGAGCCCAGGCCACAGTAACCACAGGATAGAGAGATACTGGCTACAGGAGAATGAAACACACAGAAGTAAGGAAGGGGAGAAGCCTTGGGTGCAGAGGCATCAACATTTAAGCACAACAAAAGATAAAATAGTAGCCCAAGCAGAGGCAGGATATATTGCCAGTCAGGAGCATGTGAATCCTTCACAGAGTGCATGGGAATGTTACTTACTGTCACAAATATTCTCAAAGTAGAGGAGGCGCTGAATGCTGTTAAGGGCCTGTCCCACTTAGGCGATTTTTCAGCGGACTGCCGGCGACTGTCAAGTTCGTGGCATTCGCCTGAAAAATCAGGAACTGGAACGGCGAATGTCACAGTGGAATACACACACAAACATATCATGAAGGCGGGGGCCAGAAAAAGCGGGGGGAGCGCTGTCTGAAATTCACACGGTGCAAAGCCAAGGTGATACAGACACACACCGTGATGAACAGGAAGGTTAAGATGGTTAGCACAGTGTACGGTAAGTCCTTTAAAAGAGGGGGGGAGGGGAGAAGGGGGGAGAAGGAGTGGAGACATTTTTAAGAACCCAGACAACTTTTAATAAGCCAGAGATACACAGCTGTGAAGTTTGGCCGGCATTTAACATTACCAGTCGGTTATCTTTGGTTCTGAAAACTCGTGACTACGTTTTTTCCCCCAATGAGCCAATGAAATGTCCAGTCAGCAAAGGCGATTAACTAAAACTACCTACCACTACCCATAACTACATGGCGACCCCACTACAACTGCCCCTAAGACTACAGGATTATCGATTTTCTCCAATTTCTGGTCGCAGGAAATGTTTCAACATGTTGAAAAAATTGCGGCGACCATACTGAGGCCATGACTAGTTCCCAGAATGTGGGAACTGCTCACGACCATGAAGGAGACTCACCAGAGACCACCAGCGAACATGTGGCGACCATGTGGCAAGCGGAGAGTCTCCTGCACTCGCCTAAAAAGTCGCCTAAGTGGGACACGCCCTTTACAGAGAGCGTAAAAAGGCTAAGCTATTGACAGGGGCTTTTGCTGAGACTAATCACGTGCTTATTAACCTGGCAGCCTGAAAAAAGTCAAAACAATTCAAAAAAATTATGCACCAACTCATTATAAACACAAATTGGTATGACAGAGACATGCAGATATTATATGACTCACATATGAATTGGATGTGTATTCAGTCACATAGACGATGGCCAGGAGACACCAAGAACACTTAAATTCAGCACTTTGAACAAAAGTGAACAAAATTATATGCACATAGAGCTAAAAGTGTTTGCTATAATTTTTGATGTGAAGAAGTTTTCTCTTGGGAAGATCTTCTATCTTTGTTACAGATCAAAAACCCTATATTGTCAGACTGAAAAGGCGATTCCAACATCTAGAACAGAGATGGGAGATTCTCTTTTCCCTTTATGAATGTGTCAAAGGAAATGTAATTACAGCACTCTATTCAAGCTACAACTCAAAGATTCTGAAGCGAGAAGCAAGAGCTACTAATTCTTGTAGTCAGTGCAACACTGCAAAATGCACCTCTGAAATAAGTTTACAAATAAACTCAAAGACTGGGCCTGTTCAGATCAGTATTAATGTATTTGCAAATACATTACGTGAGAAAATTCAAATTTCCCAACGAGTAATGATTTCTGAAGATCGACCATATCCCGAATCTCATGAGCAAACAGATCTTTTGTGAGTGGACACAAAATTCTTGAGAGGGACAGGCAGCATCTTTGGAGAGACGGAATGGGCGACGTTTCGGGTCGAGACCCTTAATTCAGATCTTTTGTGAGCTGTGTTCATACATTACTGGCATTGCAAATTCAGAAAGTTCATCTCTTAGCTAATTATTAACAAATATCCCATTCATTTATTACAAATTTCTGTCCAGTTTATGAAGAGTGCAAAAAAAGCAACAAAGACCATCTTACAGACTTAGAGGTGGCTAATGCAACTATTTCAGAGTTCACATTGATTTTTGCCAGCAAGACATTGACAACTTTGTAGTCCTTATCGACATCATTTCTAAATGGATTAAAGTTAGCCATGCCAGATCATGCGCCACAGCAGAGCAAACTGGGATTAATTCTTGCAACTCACGGTATGTCTGAAAAGTCAGTGTTAGGTAATGGACTTCATTTCGCATTAAATCCGTTTGAAGATTTTGTGAGGTCCAACAGGATCAATCATTCACTAGTTCCCCATTTCCACCCGGCCTCCAACTATGTAGCTTAAAAACCTGTTCATGTTCTGAAGGAAGCCTTGCAGTGACAGATTTTTCAAGGTGTTTGAGTTTAACCATGAATAATCTGATAGCCGGCGACTTGCCTAAGTAGTACAATGAGGTATTCTACCGCAGGGTTCACCCATCAGAGCTGTTAATGCATCACAGAGATGTTGACTTTGAATGGCTTCTGCTTTATCACAACCTAGCTTGGAGCAGAGAGTGGAGGGAAAGTAGATGAATCTAATGCAAAATAATAATTTATATCCTAACAGCTTATTTGAAAGAAATCAAGATTAAAGTGCGACTTGTGTAGAGTTAGTGTAATAAACAGAGGTAGACAAAAGTGCTGGAGAAAATCAGCGGGTGCAGCAGCAACTATGGAGCGAAGGAAATAGGCAACGTTTCGGGCCAAAACCCTTCTTCAGACTAACAAAGGTACTGCTTCATGTTTGTTGCAGACTTGGTGAGGGCAATGGCCTGTTTCAGTTCTGTGTGACTCAATGCTTCTATAATTAAAAAAAAATATGCAGCAACTGTAAAGTCCAAGGTGCAGCAGATCTGGAAGCCTGAAATAAAAAGGAACACCAAAACTGAAGGAGTCAGTCTGAAGAAGGGTCTCAACCTGAAGTGTTGCCAATCCATGTTCTCCGGAGATGCTGCCGAACCTGCTGAGTTACTCCAGCATTTTGTGCCCTTTTATGTATTAACTACAGTATATCAGCAGTTTGTTGTTTCTACACCAGAACTAAACAGGTCAGATAACATTTGATTAGAGTGAAAATAGACAATAGACCATAAACAATAGACAATAGGTGCTGGAGTAGGCCATTCGGCCCTTCGAGCTAGCACCGCCATTCACTGTGATCATAGCTGATCATCCACAATCAGTACCCCGTTCCTGCCTTTTCCCCAAATCTCTCTCTTGAAATCTCTCTCTTTCAGTTAATGATACAGGTTGATAACCCAATAACAGAATTGGCTGGATTTTATGTAAGCAGAAAATGGCAGGATATCTACCCCGACAGTCCTTTCAGGTGAGGCAGAGGTTCACTTTACCCTGACAGTCTTTTCAGGTGAGGCAGCGTTTCACTTGTACCTCCACCAACCTCATCTATTGTGCCCACTGTTACAGATGTGAACTATATATCGGTGAGACCATGCATAAGCTGGGCGATTATTTCGCTGAACACATCCACTCAGTCTGCCTAGACCAACGCAATTTCTCGGTTGCTAAACACTTTCATTCCCCCTCCCATTCCCATACTGACCTTTCTGTCCTGGACCTCCTCCAATGTCAGAGTGAGGCCAAACGTAAATTGGAGGAACAGCACCTCATATTTTACTTGGGCAGCATACAACCCAGCGCTATGAATATGATTTCTCTAAATCCTTGCTTTCCCTCTCTCTCCGTCCCTTCCCCACCCTAGTTCTCCAGTTAGTTTCACTGTCCTCCTGATGAATTATACTGTTTGTATGCTTCGTTGTCACCTTCCCCTCAGCCAAACGTGAACCATTCTACAATTCCTTGATCATCGTCTGCTTTGACCTGTCCTTTTCACACCTTGACCTTCCATATCTTTAGTTTCCCTTCCCCTGACTCTCAGTCTGAAGAAGGGTCTCGACCCGAAATATCACCCATTCCTTCTCTCCAGAGATGCTGCCTTCCCCGCTCAGTTACTCCAGTATTTTGTGTCTATCCTCGGAGTAAACCAGCATCTGCAGTTCCTTCCTACACAGGATATCTGAAATTGTTGAAATCAATATTGAGTCTTGGTGCCGCAATATAACTAAACAGATAATAAGATGTCATTTCTTGAACTTACCTTGGATTTTTTGGAACAACGTAGGAAGTCAGTCAGAGAATTTAGAGGAGGGCCATGCTGAAGAACTAAAGGCAACTGAAATTCAGTGTCATCTTTACTAACTGCACAGATGTGTTCTGCATTCGTTTCTGCAACATAGAGGAGACCATATTGAGAATGTAGTTCACTAAGTTGGAAGAAGCCAATCGCTGCTTTAGCATAAGGATTGCTTGATACTTGGATGGTGGGAAGAGAAAAGGTTGACTGACTTCCAACAATTATTAAGAAGGTGCTGTGAGATGTGAGATTGTAAATGCAGATGGAACAACAGACCAGAAAAGGCAGATGGAAAAATGTATTTGAAATGCATTCAAATACATTTGATTGCATTCAAATACATTTTACAAATGAAAGGGAGGGTAAAATGTATCTGGTGATGGCATCTCATTGAAGATGGCAGAAAGCACAGGTGATGATCCATTGAATGTGAAGACCGATGCAGTGGGGAAGAAAGTGGCTGATGGCAGAAGCACGGGGAATGGAGTACATACAGATGAGGGTCCTTAGTATTAGTAGGGAGGGGGTTGCGATGATATATTTCTAAAGTCAATTTGAGAATGTTCCAATTAGTATAATTTCCACGTGCCTCTTTCCTTGATCTTTTTTGGTGATGTTTTGTTTAGTTTAATTTAAAGATACGACATGGCAACAGGCCCAATGATCCACTGAGTCCACACCTGCCATCAAGAAGTTAAGTTGTACTATTGAAAAATGATTGGAAAGTTAGATGGTGCATTCGGCATTCGGTGTGTATTAATGGAAGAGGAAATTAATACTGAAGTTGCAAGATGATTTGCCAACCAAACAGGCTGCTCTGTCCTGAATGGTGCCATGCTTTTGGAGATTTTTTGGGATTGCTATAATCCAGGTACGTGGAGAGTGTTCTGTCACATGCATGGTGTGCTTTTACGATGAAGCAATGGCTTTGGGCCATCAGCACTCACAACAGGATAATCAGTCTCTGCTCTGCCCTTGCATTCACAGTATTTATATGTACACTCCAGTTAAGTCTATAATCAATGGTGATTAACTCAAAACATTAATACTAGGTGATGACTTCAATAGTAATTATGTTGAATCTCAAAGGTAGGTGATTAGACATTCTTGCCTGAGATTTTCAATGCCTAGACCTTATGTGGTGTGACTGTTATTTGTCACATATTAACCCTCAGTCGATTGATGTCAAAGTCAAAAGTCAAAAGAGTTTATTGTCATGTGTCAATATCAGGACAATGCATTTTTTTCTTTGCATAGCACAACAGAACATAGTAAGCATTGACTACAATTATATACGTAAATACACACATTAATTAATAAATTGATAAAATGCAAATAACAGATGGAGGGGTATTAATGTTCAGAGTTTTGTCTGAGCCAAGTTTAATAGACTCATGGCTGTGGGGAAGTAGCTATTCCTGAACCGGGTCGTTGCAGTTCTCAGGTTCCTGTACCTTCTACCCGAAGGTAGCAGGGAGATGAGTGCGTGGCCAGGGTGGTGTGGGTCCTTGATGATGCTGCCAGCCTTTTTGAGGCAGCGACTGTGGTAGATCCCCTCGATGGAAGGAAGGTCAAAGCTGATGATGGACTGGGCAGTGTTTACTACTTTTTGTAGTCTTTTCCTCTCCAGGGCACTCAAGTTGCCAAACCAAGCCATGATGCAACCGGTCAGCAAGCTCTCTACTGTGCACCTGTAGAGGTTAGAGAGAGTCCTCCTTGACTCTCCGTAATCTTCTCAGGAAGTAGAGGTGCTGATGAGCTTTCTTAATAATTGCATCTGTGTTCTCGGACCAGGAAAGATCTTCACAGATGTGCATGCCCAGGAATTTGAAACTCTTGAACCTTTCAACCATTGACCCGTTGATATAAACAGGACCGTGGGTCCCCATCCTACTCCTTCCAAAGTCCACAATCAGTTCCATGGTTTTGCTGGTGTTGAGGGCCAGGTTATTGTGCTGGCACCATATGGACAGTCGCTCGATCTCTCTTCTGTACTCCGACTCATCCCCATCAGTGATACGTCCCACAACAGTGGTGTCGTCAGCGAACTTGATGATGGAGTTCGCACTATGACCGGCTATGCAGTCATGAGTATAGAGTGAGTACAGCAGGGGGCTGAGCACGCAGCCTTGAGGTGCTCCCATGCTGATTGTTATCGAGTCTGACACATTTCCAGCAATACGATCAGACTGTGGTCTGTGAATGAGGAAGTCGAGGATCCAATTGCAGAGGGATGCGCAGAGACCCAGTTCTGTGAGTTTGGTAACCAGCTTGGAGGGGATGATTGTGTTAAATGCCGAGCTGTAGTCAATGAATAACAGTCTGACACATGGGTTTTTGTTGTCCAAGTGGTCCAGAGCGGAGTGGAGGGCCAGCGAGATCGCGTCCACCGTTGATCTGTTGTGGCGGTAAGCGAACTGCAGTGGGTCCAGGTTTTTGTCGAGGTATGAGTTGATTTGCGCCATGATCAACCTCTTGAAGCACTTCATCACCACAGGCGTTAGTGCCACAGGTCAATGGTCATTGAGGCACGTCACCTTGCTCTTCTTGGGCACCGGTATTATTGATGCCATGGGACTTTCTTAACATAGGATTGAACTATTTCATTTACAGTTGACAAAAGGAGAATGGGATAAGGCTGTTGTTTATACAGATGGAAGAAACAGAAGGACACAAATTGGTGCACTAAATGTGGCGACTGTTTCTTAACTGCCTGGGTGAAGTCTACTATTCTTAGACTACAATCATTGCACTTTTGGACTTATCTATGATTGTGCTTATCTACAGCATGATATTACTGGATTGTATGTAAAACAAAGAATTTCAGTGTACCTAGGTACATGTGACTTTAAAGTATCAGTGTATTGTAGTACCATGGAGCACAGCAATCTGGGACCTAATGTGAATTAAAAATGGCCATCAATTTTATTTTCACTGACAACCCAGTGTTGACTTTATCTGGTTCTGTGTTGAACCATCCTGCACAACCCTTATCTTACCTTGGCAAAGAAACACTACTAATCACCTCTTGCAGTACCATAGACTTGTATCTAATTGTGTATTTTTGCATGAATGCCTTTTTTTGCAGTCTATTCCTATTCACTGCCATGCAGAACTGTTGTGTTTGTGTTGTCCGAGTTGATGTGGTTCTGCTGCTGCAGCAAGCAACATTTTTCATCATACCTGTATCTCACTACACTTGTGCATATGACAATAAACTCAAGTTCACTTGACTTTTGTATACTTTGACACAGATCATATCTACTGTAATGTGCAGGAATGAACTACAGATGCTGGTTTAAATCTAAGGTAGACACAAAATGCTGGAGTAACTAAGCAGGACAGGCAGCATCTCTGGGGAGAAGGAATGTGTGATGTTTCGAGTCCAGACCCGTGAAGGGTCTAAAGGGCCTGTCCCACTTAGGCAACTTTTTAGACGAATGCAGGAGACTGCGCATGCCATATGATCGCCACATGTTTGCTGGTAGTCTCTGGCGAGTCTCCTTCATGGTCGTGAGGAGTTCCTGCAATCTGGGAACTAGTCGTGGCCTCAGTATGTTCGCCGCAAATTGTTCAACATGTTGAAACATTTTCTGCGACAAAAAACTGGTCTTCATGGAGAAAATCGATAATCCTGTAGTCGTAGGTGCAGTTGCAGTGGGGTCCCCATGTAGTTATAGGTAGTCGAGGAAGTCGTAGGTAGTTTTACTTCATCGCCTTTGCTGACCGGTCATTTTCATTGGCTCACTGGGGAAAAAAACATAAGGACGAGTTTTCAGAACCAAGGATAATCGACCGGTAATGTTAAATGCCTGCCGAACTTCACAGCTATGTATCTCTGGCTTATTAAAAGTTGTCTGGCTTCTTAAAAGTGTCTCCAATCCTTCTCCCCCTTCTCTTCTCCCGCCTCCCTCCTTTTAAAGGACTTACTATACAGTGTGCTAGCCGTCTTAACCTTCCTGTTCATCGCGGTGTGTGGCTTTGCACCGTGTGAATTTCAGACAGCTCTCCCCCACTTGCCCTGGCCCCCGCCTTTGCTCACTGTGAGTGTGTGTGTGTGTGTGTGTGTGTGTGTGTGTGTGTGTGTGTGTGTGTGTGTGTGTGTTCCACTCTGACAGTCGCCGGCAGTCCACTGAAAAATCGCCTAAGTGGGACAGGCTCTTAACCCTTGAAGGGTCTCGACCCAAAACGTCATGGATTCCTTCTCTCCAGAGATGGTGCCTGTCCCGCTGAGTTACACCAGCATTTTGTGTCTACATCTGATGTAATATTGTGACGTGCAGTGTTAGAGGAGGTTGTGGAATAAGCTAATCACAGCACGGGCCATATCAGGCCTTCCTGTGGTGGGTGGTTTCCATTTAACTGTGTCCATTTAATCCCCCACCTTCCCTTCACCTTCCTTTCAATTTTCCCAACCTTCTGTGAAGCAATCAAAAAGGTAAAGCTCTGTCTCACCGTGCGAGTCGACAGACGAGTGACCCCGAGTTTTCACTCGTGGTAATCACGTACAATTAACGTAGTGGGAACGTCGGAACTCGGGCGAGCAACTTAGCGACTCGTGGCGCTAACGGCAGGTACCCGTAATACTTGTTAACTCTTGAAAGAATTCAAACATGTTTGAGGTTTTCCACGAGTCAAATTTACTGTTCAAAGTTAAAAATTGAAACATTTAAACTTGTTGTATTAACGTAGTGGCCCATGTGCTTACCTTAGTGACTCATGAGTCTACTGTGGGCCCTCTTTAACTCAGCAGGCAGGTAGCATCCCTGGAGAAAAGGAACAGGTGCCTTTTCGGGTCGAGACCCACCTTCAGACTGCGAGTCAGGGGAAAGGGAGACGAGAGATCATTTTCCCTTGACCCTCAGGCATCAGGAATCACATTGGATTAGACCTGGACCATCTCCGCTGCATGGTGGTACAGCAGTTAATGCTGCTGCCTCGTGGTCTCAGGTTCGATCCTGAGCTCAACTGCTGTCCGTGTGGAGTTAGTGCCCAAGAGTCGTTGCATCAACTGCGGTTAGAAGCGTCTGCTTTTTGAATTCCCACAAATAGCACAAGGTTTAAGTCAACATTTTAAAACCATTTTAAACAACATAGGTTACAATACAGAAAAGGATTATGTTTAAGCCAATCACTGGGCGCTAGTGTTGTACCAATACGGAAGAAATTGTTAAAACATGCTGCGCCTCTGGTCAGTACAAATATCTCAGAAGTAAAGCAGCATTTATTTGAAAATGAGACATATTTGTACAGATTATTCCTGAAATATTTGAGGTTTATTTATTTGTAGACTATTTCTGCTCAGGAAGATACTCTAGTACAGGGGTTCTCAACCAGGGGGGGAATTCCCCCCAGGGGGGGATTTCAGGTTTTCAGGGGGGGAATTGGGACCATAGATTAGCAAACTCAAACTGTTAGAATGTTGATCTTTTTATTGTCTTTGAGCTCCTCAGGGCGGCACAAAATTCAGTATGCATCAGTTGCAATTTGAGGCAGACAATCTTGGAAAGGAGGGAGGGGAATGACATTCTGACATATGGTGAAAGGGGTGCATGGGGCAAACAAGGTTGCGAACCACTGCTCTAGTAAATTGGCGCTGGGAAAATCAACACTTCACACATTAATAATAAGATTCAAAGGCAAGTTACAGCAGATACTGAAAATCAGAAAAAGATCGAGAAAATAATAGAAAATGCTTCACAACTGAGGCTGCTCAGAGAGTGAGTCACGCACACAAAGACACGGGTCAACGTTAATTGAATCTCAAAAGAACTGCAGCTGCTGGAAATCTGAAGTGAAAACAGAAAGGGCTGGAATCACTGAACAGGTCAGTGGAGAGAGAGTACTCTTTCCCTTCTGCCTTCATTGCACAAATGTCCTTGCATGGCATAAAGGGCTGTTGCATACAGCACTCGAATAAAAAACATCACCATCCTGGACTCCAATTGCCTGCTTGCAGCCATGTTTCCAAATGAGCCGATTTAAACAAGGGAGGCTTTTTATAGTGCAAAAAAAAAAACAACAGCATGACACAAGAGTAACTCGGGAGAGGAACTTGGTAACGCGGGAGACGAACTTGGAACATCGCAGAAATGACAAGTAAACGGCAAACTTAGTCATACCCGTGGGAACTCGGTTAAACTCTTGATCATACACTTGGAATCTCGTACACAACCACGAGTCTTTCACTCGGGGTACCTCGTGGGTCAACTCTCACCGTGAGACAGGGCTTTTAATATCAGTGTTAAAGAAAGAAGTCACACACCAACAAACATGCACATAAGCACTCATTAGTCTATGCACATAAAATGGCATGAAGCTCCAAGATTATTGGAGACTTTGCTGCATTAACTACAGAGGTATGTGTACTTATACCCCACACAATGTTTCCCCCTTTTATACAATGCCATTCGAGTCCAATTAATTCTAAAAGGAGTACAGAATCAGATAAATCTGGAGGGCTACAAGCATTAATCATTGAAAGTGGTGAGCCAGTTGACAAAATACTTAAAGAGCATACTGGGACACAGAATTGAAGAGCACATAAACAATTAAGTTATGTACGTTACATACAGTGGCTTGCAAAAGTATTCATACCCCTTGAACTTTTCCACATTTTGTCACGTTACAACCACAAACGTAAATATATTTTATTGGGATTTTATGTGATAGACCAACACAAAGTGGCGCATAATTGTGAAGTGGAAGGAAAATGATACATGGTTTTCAAATTTTTTTACAAATAAAAAACTAAAAAGTGTGGCGTGCAAAAGTATTCAGCCCCCTTTACTCTGATACCCCTAAATAAAATCCAGTGCAACCAATTGCCTTCAGAAGTCACCTAATTAGTAAATAGAGTCCACTTGTATGTAATCTAATCTCAGTATAAGTACAGCTGTTCTGTGAAGGCCTCAGAGGTTTGTTAGAGAACATTAGTGAACAAACAGCATCACGAAGCCCAAGGAACACACCAGACAGGTCAGGGATAAAGTTGTGGAGAAGTTTAAAGCAGGGTTAGGTTATAAAAAAATATCCCAAGCTTTGAACATCTCACGGAGCACTGTTCAATCCATCATCCGAAAATGGAAAGAGTATGGCACAACTGCAAACCTATCAAGACATGGCCGTCCACCTAAACTGACAGTCCGGGCAAGGAGAGCATTGATCAGAGAAGCAGCCAAGAGGCCCATGGTAACTCTGGAGGAGCTGCAGAGATCCACAGCTCAGGTGGGAGAATCTGTCCACAGGACAACTATTAGTCGTGCACTCCACAAATCGGGCCTTTATGGAAGAGTGGCAAGAAGAAAGCCATTGTTGAAACAAAGCCATAAGAAGTCCTGTTTGCAGTTTGCCACAAACCATGTGGGGGACACAGCAAACATGTGGAGGTAGGTGCTCTGGTCTGATGAGACCAAAATTGAAGTTTTTGGCCTAAATGCAAAACGCCATGTGTGGTGGAAAACTAACACTGCACATCACCCTGAACACACCATCCCCACTGTGAAACATGGTGGTGGCAGCATCATGCTGTGGGGATGCTTTTCTTCAACAGGGACAGGGAAGCTGGTCAGAGTTGATGGGAAGATGGATGGAGCCAAATACAGGGCAATCTTGGAAGAAAACCTGTTAGAGTCTGCAAAAGACTTCAGACTGGGGCAGAGGTTCACCTTCCAGCAGGACAACAACCCTAAACATACAGCCAGAGCTACAATGGAATGGTTTAGATCAAAGCATATTCATGTGTTAGAATGGCCCAGTCAAAGTCCAGACCTAAATCCAATTGAGAATCTCTGGCAAGACTTAAATTGCTGTTCACAGACGCTCTCCATCTAATCTGACTGAGCTTGAGCTATTTTGCAAAGAAGATTGGGCAAACATTTCAGTCTCTAGATGTGCAAAGCTGGTAGAGACATACCCCAAAAGACTTGCAGCTGTTATTGCAGCGCATAGTGGTTCTACAAAGTATTGACTCAGGGGGGATGAATACTATTGCACGTCACACTTTTCAGTTTTTTATTTGTAATAAAATTTGGAAACCATGTATCATTTCCCTTCCACTTCACAATTATGCACCACTTTGTGTTGGTCTATCACATAAAATTACAATAAAATACATTTACGTTTGTGGTTGTAACGTGACAACATGTGGAAAGGCTCAAGGGATATGAAAACTTTTGCAAGCCACTGTACAAAACATAATTTGGCTGCAACTAAAATTAAATTAAGATGGATGTCAGGGGTTATGGGGGGATGGCAGGAGAATGGGGTTGAGCAGGAAAGATAAATCAGATATGATTGAGTGGCAGAGTAGACTTGAGACAAATGACCTAATTCTGCTCCTATCACATGAACTTACAACTGAAGCACCACATTTCAGGACACGTATCTTTAAGTTAGAGCTGATTAGTTTTAAAGTCTCTCAACTGTTATATTTTCATTAACATCACAGTCACATATTGTTTGATATGGTGTATTGTGCAATATGGTGGTTGGTGTGACATGTTTTACAAAAATGCCCATGTACATTTGGTGCCATATTGACTGGTTAAACAAAAATTATCACTTCAATTTGATTACTTGGGTGAACAATTAATCAGCATTAACACCCCATGTGGAATTTGGAATTGCAACCTCAGGATTACTGGTTCAGTATCACAACGATTCAGCCTCATTAGCTGCACATAATCTTCAGAATTAAAATAAGTTTTCAGGATATGGTAAGTTTCTAACACTTGGGTTGCCTCCCATTAAAAAGTTGAGATGTTAAAATAACTAATTACAAATTTTTAATGCAGTTGCCTTGGCCAGCCATGTACAAATTGGACGTCTAATTACGTATATTGCTGAGCTTGATTCAAGTAAAGCTTGACACCTGGATATACTGGGAAGATAATCTGCTTTCAATAAACTGCTTTTACTTTATCTTAATTTTCTCAATGATTTCTCTTTACATCATAATTGTAAAGGAACCCAGGCATCACAATGATGACAGGAAGTGATTAATAGGCAATGGATGACCGGGCCACATCCAGAGACAGGGACACCCTGAGGGTAAAGGTCCCTCATCATATCCATGTAGACCCCCCCGCCAAGGTGTGCTTTCAAATTGAAAATTCGATCCCTGGGGAGGTGGCCAGGAGGGTATTTTGATCCCAGAGATCAGTTGGACTCACAGAACGTGCACTTTGTGGTAAAGGAAATTACAGCTCCTGTGCACAGAGCTCAAATATTTCAGCAGGGTCATTTACAAGAGCCACATTCCCCATACTGACTGCCAGGATTGGCTTCTGGAGTAGTGGTGGCCCCAATATTCACCTTCTAGTCAGTACAGTGAGAAGCAATAGGGGAAAGATTTCGTTGGAACCAAAGGGGCAAATTTTTCACACAGAGAATTCAAAGGGTTCAAAGGTCTGTTTATTGTCACGTGTACCAATTAAGGTACAGTGAAACTCGAGTTACCATGCAGCCATTCTAAAAAAAAGCCAACAAGACACACAACTACATAAAAGTTAACATAAACATCCACCACAGCGGATCCCCATATTCCTCAATGTGATGGAAGGCAATAAAGTATAATCTTCTTCCCTCTTTATCCATCTGTCGGGGCGATTGAAGCTCCCGCAGTCAGCGATCGAAGCTCCCACGTCGGGGCGATCGAAGCTCCTGTGGCTTGGAGCTCCCGAGGTCGGTCTCTAACCAGGGACCGCAAGCTCCACGATGTTAGCGTCCACAGGCACCCCGCGGTTGGAGCTCCAAGGTCGATCCCCGACAGGGATCGTCAGCTCCAGGATGTTAAATCCGCCGGCTCCCGCGGTTGGAGCTCCAGAAGTCGGTCTCCATTTCCACGATGTTAGGCCGCAGTGCGAACGGATATATAATATGGAAAAAATCGCATCTCCGTCGAGGTAAGTGATTTCAAAAAGTTTTCCCCATCCCCCCCCCAACCCCCCTCCACCAACCCCACCCCCACATAAAACAAGCTAAAGAATACTAAAACATACATTTAACACATACTAAAAAAAACAAAGAAGGAAGGGACGAGACAGACTGTTGGCGAGGCAGCCATTGCGGGCACCACCCGGTGGTAGATGGTGGGTATATGAAATTAACTGCCAGAGGGGATAGTTGAAGTAGGTCCTATAATAGACATTAAAATTTGGATAGGTACATGTATAAAAAGGGTTTAGGCAGATAAGGGGCAAACACAGGAAGGTGGGAAGGTGGGACTAGCATAGCTTGGTCGCATGGCAAGTTGGGCTGAAGAGCCGGTTTCCTTGCTGAATTATTCTATGACTCTGTGACATGCAGCTGTTAGAGCCATTTTCTCACAGAGTCAGTGACGGGTTCAGACATGATCTCAGATGTTGCTTATGTGGCGTTTGCATGTTCTCCTTGACACCACATGGCTTTCCTCATTGTGCTTCGATTTCAACCCACATCTCATAGACGAGTGGGCCGATGCATTAACTGGTTACAATAAAATCCCCCGGGTGTGTTGATGAGTGGTAGTCTAGGGGAAGGTGATGAGAAAATAAGTAGAGTGGTAGTCTGGGGGAAGGTAATGAGAAAATAAGGAGAAAAGACTGTTTCCATGCTGTAACTTTGTATGGTCAGAAATGCTGAACACTTCAGTTCTCATTTTACCTGATGAGCTCCTATTTGCATTTTGAGCAACACAATAAGACAAATATATATATTTTTTTAATGTGACAAAAAATGTAAACATGTTAAAGAAAACCCAATCTGTTGGCAAAATAATTTCAAAAATTTGCAACGCAATTTTCTACAATAAAGTTGTGATTCTCACTTCCGGTGGCGCCATGGAGGGCTAGAGAGTAACGCCAGCCAGCTCCGTGGAAAAAAACGAGGAAAAAATCGGGGAGAAAAGACCCACCTGCTGCCTGCTGCTTCTGCACCGGCTGCCGTGAGTGACGTCATCAGGCGTGCGACTCGTAATGGCAACACAGCGCAGCCCACCCGTGGATAAATCAAAACTTCGGTATACAAGGCAAAAAAAGGCAGAACAAGAACAAGGCCCGACTGAAGCCTCGGGCTCAGGTAGGACACTATCCCAAGAAGATGTGTCGAAAAAATCGAAGAAAAAATCCAAAATTGAAGAACTTAAAGTTTTTTTTGTACAAGAAATGGCAGAGTTAAAGAAAGAAATAACGTTGGAATTAAAAACTGAACTGGCAAAAATGAATTTTAAGGAAGAAATAGAAAAAATCAAGGAGGAGATGAAAGAGTTAAAGTCTGAAATCAATATCTCGGCCACGGAATTATCTGACACATTGCAAAAGGAAATTGCAGAAATATTAACGGATCAAGCTGAAAATATAGTAGTAGAGATGAATGATAAAATCCAAAATAAGATGGAAAACAGAGCTGGAACCTGTGGAGGAAGAACTCGAGGAGCAGTCGACAGCCATAAAGACCCTTGAAGGTTTAGCCGAAACAAGTGCTCAGGCTATGAAAACACTCCTCAAAGAAAATCAACGTCTATCTGATTTACTGGGCAAAATAACTGATAAATGTACCGAGTTGGAAGGGCGCCAGAGAAGACAGAACCTAAGGATCGTGGGTATTCGAGAAGGGAGAGAAAAGAATCAAGATACCCGAGAGTTTACTGCAAACTTATTGCAAAAGGTTTTATCTGGAACAAAAGCCTTGAGATCAAACAATTAGACACAGAAAACGCTGCTAACCCAACCATGATAAAACATAATAAAATCTCTGCATTGAAATATAAATTAAATAAAATACAGTCAGACCAAGTTGTAAAACTCTACCAATATACTAAACAAATACAAATTGAATTTGGAGATAAACCACAAAAATTATTAGCTCGTCTATTACGAAAATTGGAGGGACAAAAATTAATCCATAGGATTAAATCAGACAAAGGTGAATTACTAGTACAAACTAAAGATATAAATGAGAGATTTTTGCAATATTATAAAAATTTATATTCAGCCAAAACGACAGAAAATCGGACAGGAATAGAATTATTTAAAAAAAAATGTAATCTAAAAGGACTGGATTTAGAAAATAGAGAATCACTAAACGCTGAAATAACTACTAAAGAAATAGAAGAATCTATTAGGTCATTAAAAAATGGTAAAACTCCAGGACCGGATGGTATTGGTTCGCAAAATTTAATAAAGCATTCTACGATCTGATAGCACCACGTTTGAAGACACTTTATGAATATATTTATGCACAACAGAAATTACCAGAAACATTAAATGAATCTATTATAACGCTTATACCTAAATTAGATAAAGATCTGGATGATCCAGGGTCATATAGAGCAATAGCTCTTTTAAGTACTGATGAAAAAATATTAACCAAAATACTAGCACAAAGACTAAATACAGTGATTAATAAAGTAATTCATTCAGATCAAACAGGATTTATACCAAAACAATACTCCTCATATAATCTGAGATGATTATTCAATATTATATACTCGAAAAGAAATATTAATAAAGATCTAGCAATTATTTCATTAGACGCAGAGAAAGCTTTTGATCAGGTTGAATGGTCTTATTTATTATCGGTTATGGAAACGTTTCAGTTGGGAGAGAAGTTTATAACATGGGTTAAACTACTATATACCAATCCAACAGCTAGAATATTAACAAATCAAATGTTATCAACTAAATTTAATTTATCCAGAGGCTCTATCCCCACTACTGTTCGCACTGGCAATTGAACCGTTAGCACAATCCGTGAGATTACATCCTGAAATATACGGGTATGAAACCAAATAAACTGAAAATAAAATCTCTTTATACGCAGATGATGTATTACTTTATATTACAAAGCCTGAAACTAGTATCCCTAACTTATTAGATTTAATAACTCAATTTGGCTTGTTTTCAGGATATAGAATTAATTGGAATAAAAGTGAACTTATGCCAATAATGGGAAATAACCCACATATACTACAACAATTTCCTTTTAAGATAGCAAATGAAAAGTCAAATATCTTGGAATTTATGTAACAAAAAGATATGATTCTTTATTTAAATCTAATTTCCCACCCCTACTGAATAAACTGCTTAAGAATATCCTATATTGGAAAACATTACCTATTTCAATGCTAGGTAGAATTAATGCGATAAAAATGATTTTTCTTCCACAATTATTATACCCGTTTCAACTGATCCCGATATATCTTCCTAAAATTTTTTTTAAGAAAGTGGACTCTATAGTTACCAGTTTTATTTGGGATTATAAGAGTCATAGGATAAATAAAAAACATTGATGTAAATCAAAAATAAACGGAGGTTTTGCACTGCCTAATTTTATGTTTTACTACTGGGCAGTTAATTTTAAAAATATGAATTTTTGGCTGGAAGAATTAGATAAACAGCCAAACTGGTTAAAAATGAAAAAGGAAGATTGTTCACCTTTCGAAATTACTTTGATTTTATTTGCCAATACTAAAATACGTAAGAAAATTTATAGAGGAAATCCAATAATAGAAAGTGGGATACGTATGTGGAAACAATTAAAGAAAACATTAAAATTGGAGAGTATACCAATGGCTCTTCCCATTGTAAACAACATTACTTTTAAACCCTCAATGATGGATAAAGGTTTTGTACAATGGAAGAACTATGGAATTAATAAGATGGGTGATCTCTACAGGGAAAGTCTCTTTTTTTCATTTCAGGAATTACAACAAAATTACGGATTACACTCAAAAGAGTACTTTAGATATTTACAAATTAGAGACTATGTTAAATCAAACACACAGGATTTTAGAAATAGAAAGACAGAAATTTTAGGTGAATGTCTAAATAAATATCCGAACACAGAAAAATATCATATATTTATAATATTTTATTGGAAAATGATGTACCAATGTCGGAAATATATAGGCAAGTATGGGAAAACGAATTAGGTCAAACAATTAGTCTAGAAGTATAGAATGAAAGTTTACAACATATACACCACTGCTCATTAAATGCCGGACACTCTTTGATACAATTTAAAGTTTTACATAGATTACACTTTTTAAAATCCAAATTAAACAGAATTTTTTCAAATGTTTCTGCTATATGTGATAAATGTCAGCATTTAGAAGCTAATCTAACGCACTCATTCACAAAATGTATAAAAATTACTAACTTTTGGATAGAAATTTTTAAGATAATCTCGAATGTAGTTAATGCAAATCTGACTCCAGACTCAAAATTAATCATATTAGGAATATTAGAAACGTATCAACTACTAACAACACAGCAAAGAATTGTTATTATAGTTTAATAAATGGTAAAAAATTAATATTACGATTTTGGAAAGGTCCTACATCCCCCACAATCAAAATGTGGATTACAGAAATGTCGGAGATACTTCATCTGGAAAGATTAAGACTTGTCCTATTGGACACGCTAGATCAGTTCAGAGGAATATGGTCTCCATTTATTGAATATTTAAAGAGTCAAGGTGGTCCAGTTCGAGGGCCTGACTGAAACCTGAATGAAGGAATAGATGATGAACTATATATAATAGACCACTGATATATCTCCAATGAAGAAAAGCCTGCTTTATACTCCACTCATATTATTTTCCACTTTAATTTTATTTATCTTTATTATTTATCTTTATTATCTTCTTTCTGTTATAAAATAATAAAAAGTATAGAAGTATAAATAAGAATGATTGTAAACTTTAAAAATATTAAGAATGTATGTGACGAATAAAAAAAATAAAATTAAATTTAAAAAAAGTTGTGATTCTGAACAATCTCTTCAACCTAATGTTGGGCCTGTTTCTTTCAGCAGAACATGGACAGCTCCGTTCACTTTTAATTTTTGTTCTCATTTTTCTCCTTCATAGAAACATAGAAATTAGGTGCAGGAGCAAGCCATTCGCCCTTCGAGCCTGCACCGCCATTCAATGTGATCATGGCTGATCATCCAACTCAGTATCCTGTATCTGCCTTCTCTCCATACCCCCTGATCCCTTCAGCCACAAGTGCCACATCCAACTCCCTCTTAAATATGGCCAACGAACTGGCCTCAACTACCTTCTGTGGCAGAGAATTCCACAGATTCACCACTCTCCGTGTGAAAAACGATTTTCTCATCTCGGTCCTAAAAGACTTCCCTCTTATCCTTAAACTGTAACCCCTTGTCCTGGATTTCCCCAACATCGGGAACAATCTTCCTGCATCTAGCCTGTCCAACCCCTTAAGAATTTTGTAAGTCTCTATGAGATCCCCCCTCAATCTTCTAAATTCCAGCGAGTACAAGCCGAGTCTATCCAGTCTTTCTTCATATGGAAGTCGTGCCATCCCAGGAATCAGTCTGGTGAACCTTCTCTGTACTCCCTCAATGGCCAGAATGTCTTTCCTCAGATTAGGAGACCAAAACTGTACGCAATACTCCAGGTGTGGCCTCACCAAGACCCTGTACAACTACAGTAGAACCTCCCTGCTCGTGTACTCAAATCCTTTTGCTATGAATGCCAACATACCATTCGCTTTCTTCACAGCCTGCTGCACCTGCATGCCTACTTTCAATGACTGGTGTACCATGACACCCAGGTCTTGTTGCATCTCCCCTTTTCCTAATCGGTCACCATTCAAATAATAGTTTACTTTCCTGTTTTTGCCACCAAAGTGGATAACCTCACATTTATCCACATTATACTGCATCGGCCATGCATTTACCCACTCACCCAGTCTATCCAAGTCATTGGCACCCCACTAGTCACTGCCTGCCATCCTGAAAAGGACCCGTTCACTCCTACTCTTTGCTTCCTGTCTGCCAGCCAGTTCTCTATCCACATCAATACTGAACCACCAATACCATGTGCTTTAAGTTTGTATACCAATCTCTTGTGTGGGACTTTGTCGAAAGCTTTCTGAAAGTCCAGATATAACACATCCACTGCTTCTCCCTTATCCACTCTACTAGTTACATCCTCAAAACATTCAATAAGATTTGTCAGTCATGATTTACCGTTTGTAAATCCATGCTGACTTTGTCCAATGATTTCACCACTTTCCAAATGCGCTGCTATCCCATCTTTAATAACTGACTCTAGCAGTTTTCCCACTACTGATGTTAGACAAACTGGTCTGTAATTCCCCATTTTCTCTCTCCCTCCATTATTAAAAAGTGGGGTTACATTAGCTACCCTCCAATCCTCAGGAACTACTCCAGAATCTAAAGAGTTTTGAAAAATTATCACTAAGGCATCCGCTATTTCTGGGGCTACTTCCTTAAGTATCCTGGGATGCAACCTATCTGGTCCTGGGGATTTATCGGCCTTTAATTCATTCAATTTACCTAACACCACTTTCCGGCTAACCTGGATTTCACTCAGTTCCTCCATCTCATTTGACCCGTGATCCCCTGCTATTTCCGGCAAATTATTTATGTCTTCCTTAGTGAAGACAGAACCAAAGTAGTTATTCAATTGGTCTGCCATGTCCTTGTTCCCCATGATCAATTCACCTGTTTCTCACCGCAAGGGACCTACATTTGTTTTAACTAATCGTTTTCGCTTCACATATCGATAAAAACTTTTGAGTCAGTTTTTATGTTTCCTGCCAGTTTTCTTTCATAATCCATTTTCCCTTTCCTAATTAAGCCCTTTGTCCTCCTCTGTTGGTCTCTGAATTTCTCCCAGTCCCCTGGTAGGCTGCTTTCTCTGGCTAATTTGTACGCTTCATCTTTTGCTTTGATACTATCCCTGATTTCCCTTGTTATCCACGGATGCGCTATCTTCCCTGATTTATTCTTTTGCCAGACTGGGATGAACAATTGTTGTAGTTCATCAATGCAGTCTTTAAATGCCTTCCATTGCATATCCACCGTCAACCCTTCAAGAATCAATTGCCAGTCCATCTTGGCCAATTCACGTCTCATACCCTCAAAGTTACCTTTCTTTAAGTTAAGGACCCGCGTTTCTGAATTAACAATGTCACTCTCTATCCTAATGAAGAACTCAACCATATTATGGTCACTCTTGCCCAAGGGGCCACGTACAACAAGGCTGCTAACTAACCCTTCCTCATTACTCAATACCCAGTCTAGAATAGCCTGCTCGCTCGTTGGTTCCTCTACATGTTGGTTTAGAAAACTATCCCACATACATTCCAAGAAATCCTCTTCCTCAGCACCCCTGCCAATTTGATTCACCCAATCTATATGTAGATTGAAGTCACCCATTATAACGGTTTTACCTTCATTGCACGCATTTATAATTTCCTGTTAGATGCCATCCCAAAACTCCACTACTACTGTTAGGTGGCCTGTACACAACACCCACCAGCGTTTTCTGCCCCTTAGTGTTTCGCAGCTCCACCCATATCGATTCCACATCCTCCAAGCTAATATCCTTCCTTTCTATTGCGTTAATCTCCTCTCTAACCAGCAACGCTACCCCACCTCCTTTTCCTCTCTGTCTATCCCTCCTGAATATTGAATATCCCTGGATGTTCAGCTCTCAGCCTTAGTCACCCTGGAGCCATGTCTCCGTGATCCCAACTATATCATAATTTTACTTCGGAGTCACGTGAGTGACTACGTGAATAGAAGCCCGTACAGACGTTGGTGCGTCATGACGTCAGACGCTGGTGCAGTCGGCCGGTTGGAGCAGCAGCGCTCTTCCAAGTGGTAAGTTTAAAAACGGAGGTAAGGTTCTTTAAAAATTTTACTACAGGTCATTTTCTGCGACGGTTTGGAGTTCTTAGAGAATGTTGCAGAACGTGAAGAAGGTGTCGGCGAGGCGCTCCGGGGGTAGAAAGGAGAGTGACCAGGAGAGTGTTGTGGAAGGAGGCCCATCTGGTACACCTGGTCCGGTGCTGGCTACACAGCCAGTGGTTGCGGACCCACTGCCGGGGGGCAGTGAAGGCTTGCCAGTAGGGCGGAGGGCCACTGGCAAGTCTGTGAGGCCCGTAGATGAGTCGGGCCAGGAGGTTATACCCTCCTTAGGAGAGTCCGTTTGCTCACGGCTCTCCCAAGTCGAGATTTTATTACAAAGAATGCTCGTCAGGGACCAGCTCTGTGAGGAGGAGTGGTGCCCAAGCCAGGCTGATGGAGAGCTTGTGCTAGCAGCACCTGTTCCAGGGCTGCAGAACTATCCTGCCTGTGAGGAGGATGTTCTATCAGTGCAGTTTGCTGACACTGATTCTATGCTGGGGGAGAGCAGTAAAGAAGTTTGGTTGGAAGTAATTCCGAACATTGCTGGAAAGTTTGCTGAGCCTAGAGAGGCAGGAGAGGTGATTGATGGGGAATTGGCTGAAGCCATTCAGTATATGCTCTCCCACCAGTTACAGGAGCTAGCTATGGATGAAGCAGCAAAAAACTATAAAGCTCCTGTTAATTGTGATCTCCTGAAGGTACCGGTGGTTAATCACAAAATTTGGTCACAGATGGGTATGCCTGCTAGGGCCCAGGAGATGAAGTTCCAAAACGTGCTTAAACTGTTGTCAGCAGGTATTATAGCTGTGGTGAAAGTGATTGATCCAAGCAATGTGGTTGAAGCACACCAGGGCGGACTGGGATTCCTTTGTAATGCGTTTTTTGAAATCAATAACATCAGGAGGGCCGCTATTAGGCCAGTGCTTAATCCGAATTTTGCAAGTTTGTGCAAACCAACCAGTGTACCACAACAAAATCTGTTGTTTGGAGGTAACCTTGCGAAAAGGGTCAAAGAATGTCATGAAGATGTTAAAACTATGGCCCTCATTAAGCCGGCTGGTAAGCAGGGGCAAAAGGTTTCTCCGTATTGGAAAGGAACTAATGTGGATGCAGGAGAAGGAACGAGCCGTTCAGGTCTTCAATTTCGGAACTGGCAGGCTGCCAGCATGAAGGGGAAGGTGCCTTTCTCCACAAGAGGTCGAGGACAACAAGGTCCGCAAGGAAAGATGCAAGTAAGGAAAACATCAACAGACGAAATTGTTTCTCAAACAATGGCAGCAGTTGACATCAGATTTGTTCATACTTAGTAGTATTGAAGGGGTTAAAATTGAATTTTACTCTAAGGACAGTCTACCTAATCAACATTTTCCTAGTCGTAAATTTATTTTTTCAGATGAAGAAAATGTGCTTATTCAAGCAGAGATTCAGTCGTTACATAAGAAAGGGGTAATTGAGCCTTCTGTCTATCAAAGTCGACAATTTGTGTCAAATATATTTCCCAGATCTAAAACGACTGGGGGGTGTAGAATTATTTTGGATTTATCGAGTTTGAACAAGTTTGTTTGTTATAGGCATTTCAAAATGGAAACCTTTATCACGGTGAACATCTAGTGTCCAAAGGGTGTTATATGGCAACTATTGATTTTCAGGATGCGTATTACTCAGTGTCTATTCATGAGGATGATAGAAGATATTTGAAATTTATTTGGATGACTCAGCTGTGACAATTCAGGGCATTGCCGAATGGATTAACTTCAGCTCCTAGATTATTTACTAAATTGGTAAAACCTGTGTTAGCGTTACTTAGAGCTAAGGGGCATGTGGTAATGGCCTACTTAGATGATATTCTGATTGTTGGAAAGACTCAATCATCAGTTTCAGTTGTTAAAATCACTTTTGAACAAATGGGATTTGTGATTCACCCAGATAAATCTAAATTATCACCAGTCCAAATTATTGATTATTTGGGATTTACCATTAATTCCAATCACATGTTGGTAACTTTGCCCAGGGATAAATTGAATCAGTTAATTGAGGACTGTGTTAATCTCGTTGGAGAACAAAGGCCTTTGATTAGACAAGTAGCCAGGTTAATTGGGAAGTTGGTGGCAGCATTTCCAGCTGTGCAGTATGGTCCTCTGCATCATCAACAATTACAATGATCAAAGGAACAGGCACTGAGAATACAAAGGGGCCATTTTGATAGGCCTATGCAGTTGTCAGCTGGGGCGATTGCTGACATACAATGGTGGGTAGCAAATGTTTCAACAAGTTTTAGGAAGGTTTTGGTGGAACCACCGTCATTGATATTACAGACTGAAGTAAGTGCACTGGGTTGGGGTGCAACAAATATGTCTTCTAGTTGTGGAGGCAGATGGAATGTGGATGAGACATCGCTTCTTCAACTAAGAGGGATTAATTATTTAGAGTTGTTGGGCACCTGGTATGGGCTCAAAGCTTATTGTTCTACAAGGAGGGATCTGCATGTGCAGGTTCAGATTGACAACACCACAACAGTGGCATATGTAAACCACATGGGTGGAGTTAAGTCACAGTCTTGTGATAGACTGGCTAACCAGATTTGGAGCTGGTGTATTGACCAAAATATCTGGCTTTCAGCACTTTATTTGCCAGGAAGATTCAACACGGTAGCTGACACTAGGTCACGTCAGTTTAATGACAACATTGAATGGATGTTAAACCAGGATGTATTTAACCAAATGATTGTTCAGTATGGATTGCCAGATATTGACTTGTTTGCATCTCGATTAAATCATCAGTTACCTAGATATGTTTCATGGGAACCAGATTTTGGGGCAGTAGCAGTGGATGCGTTTTCGCTGCATTGGGAGGAATGTTTGTGTATGTATTTCCTCCATTCTGTCTCATCAGCAGATGTTTGCAAAAGATCAAGGAGGACTCCGCTTCACGGGTATTGGTAGTGCCAGATTGGCCTACACAAGCATGGTTTCCCGTTGTATTACAAATGGCTAGGGAGCCTTACATGCTTATTCCCAAGAATAAAAATCTACTGGTAAATCCAGTCACTGGGGATCAACATCCTTTATATGATCGTATTGATCTGTTCATTTGCAGATTTTAAGGAGGCCATACCTGGGGAGAAGACTGTCTCATCGGACTGTGGATGTTCTCACGTCGGCCTGCAGGGATAGTACACAGCAGCAGTATATCACCTATATAAAGAAGTGGGAGCAATTCTGCCTACAGCAGAATATTGTATATCAAACTGCAGGAATCACGGACGTATTGGAGTTTTTGTCAACTCTTTATTTCGACCAAAAATTAAGTTATAGCGCGATCAATTCAGCCAGAAGTGCTCTGTCTTCTTATTTACCTATGATTGCAGAATTACATACAGTAGGGACACATCCGTTAGTTCACGATTCATGAAGGGAGTTTTCAATTCTAATCCTCCTAAACCCAGGTATGCCGGGATTTGGAATGTGAGTGAGGTTCTTATGGTTCTTCGCCAGTGGGCTCCGGTTACAAGCCTATCTATAGCCAAATTAACTATTAAGGTGGTCATGCTTATGGCGTTGGTTTCAGCGCAACGTGGACAAACGTTGCAAAAGCTACGGCTGGATAGAATGCATGTGTCGGCAGATGCCATTATATTTTATGTCTATGATTTGCTTAAACATAATAGAAGAGGCAAGACAGGATGTAAGATTGTGTTTTCAGCATACCCCGCAGATGATCGCTTGTGTGTAGTCTCACATTTATCTCGTTACATTGAGATTACTCAACCTCTGAGAGGAACAGAGTCGGCTTTGTTTATTAGTCACAAAAAACCACACAGTAAGGTGTCGGTGCAAACAATTTCAAGGTGGCTAAAGCAGGTCCTGGCAAGTGCAGGAATTGATACTGATAAATTCAAATCTCATTCCACCAGGGCGGCATCAACTTCCGCGGCAAGGGCGATGGACGTGCCAATAGACCATATCCTCGCGGCCGCAGGATGGTCCAGTGAGCTAACTTTTCAGAGGTTTTATCACAAGCCGATTTCAAGGCTCGGGGTGTTTGCTGATTCTGTTTTGAGTACTGTTACACCTTTCCCCTGAGTTAGAGGGGTTTGTTATGATTTGTTTGTAAATAAACTGTTATTCATTTAACAAATGTGTTACTGATGCATGATTGATTGTTAACGACTTTTGAGTCAATCCAGGCAGCGTGAACGTCGGATTTGGGTCTGCGGCATGAATTCACAGTGCTTTGAAGTCTTCACGTTGTCACTCACGTGACTCCGAAGTAAAATAGTAAGATTAAACGAGAACTTACCAGTTTGAAGTTTGATCTTTATTTTATGAGGAGTCGAGTTGAGGGACTACGTGAATAGAAGCCCGTACAGCCGTTGGTGCGTCAATCTTCAAAGCAGCGGTATGAATTCACAGCTAACAATGACTGAAGTATAATGGTAAGATGATAAAACTAGAACTACCAGATGAGATCTATGAGGGTGGGAGCGGAGGGCACGTAGTCCCTCAACTCGACTCCTTATAAAATAAAGATCAAACTTCAAACTGGTAAGTTCTCGTTTAATCTTACTATTATTAATAGCTATCTGCACATTCAACTCATCCACCTTATTATGAATGCTCCTCACATTGAGGCACAAAGCCTTCAGGCTTGTTTTTACAACGCTCTTGCCCCTTTTACAATTATGTTGAAAAGTGGCCCTTTTTGATTTTTGCCCTGGATTTGTCTGCCTGCCACTTTTCACCTTGCCAACTATTGCTCCTATCCTCATTTTACACCCCTCTGTCTCTCTGCTCACACATTTAAGAAACCCTCCACTTCTTATTCTCCGTTTATTTATTTTTTCTTCTTTCCACCCTACGTGTTGCGTCTGACTGCTTCTCTTCTCTGCCTCCTGCCTCACAAACGGACTACTTGCTTTCTCTATTTGAGTCCCTCCCCCCAACCGATCTAGTTTAAAGTCTCCCCAGTAGCCTTTGCAAATCTCCCTGCCAGGATATTGCTTCCCCTCGGGTTCAAGTGCAACCCGTCCTTTTTGTACAGGTCACACCTTCCCCAAAGGAGGTCCCAATGATTCAGAAATTTGAATCTCTGCGCTCTGCACCAGTCCTTTAGCCACGGATTTATCCTCCACCTCGCTCCAGTCCTATCCTCCACCTCGCTCCATTCCTATCCTCCACCTCGCTCCATTCTCACTGTCGTGTGGCACAGGCAGTAATCCTGAGATTGTTACCTTTGCGGTCCTTCTCCTTAACACTCCTCCTATCTCCCTAAATTCTCCTTTCAGGACCTCCTCTCATTTTCTACCTATGTCATTGGTACCTAGATGTACCACGACTTCTGGCTCCTCTCCCTCCCATTTCAAGATATCTTGGATATAACCATATAAAACCATATAACAATTACAGCACGGAAACAGGCCCTCTCGGCCCTTCCAGTCCGTGCCGACCATTTGTTTTCCCCTAGTCCCATCTACCTGCTCCATTCCCTCCATACCCCTCCATTCCCTTCACGTCCATATACCTATCCACTTTACTTTTAAATGTTAAAATCGATCCTGCCTCCACCACTTCTGCTGGAAGCTCATTCCACACAGCCACCACCCTCTGAGTAAAGATGTTCCCCCTCACGTTACCCCTAAACTTCTGTCCCTTAATTCTCATGTCGTCACATGTTCAGTCACATCCCTGACTCTGGCACCAGGGAGGCAAACTACCATCCGGGTCTCCTCACTGCGTCCACAGAATCACCTATCTGACCCCCTAACTATAGAGTCCCCTATTATTGCTGCCCTCCTCTTCTTTTCCTTACCCTTCTGAGCAACAGGGCCGGTCTTTGTACCGGAGGCCCGGTCGCTGTTGCTACCCCCAGGTAGGCTGTGCCCCCCAACAGTACTCAAACAGGAGTACTTATTGCCAAGGTGTACAGCCACTGGGGTACTCTCTAGTCCCTGCCTCTGCCCCTTGCCTCTCCTAACCGTGACCCACTTTTCTGCCTCCTGTGATTTTGGAGTGACCACCTGTCTGTAACTCCTCACTATGGCTTCCTCACTCTCCCTGACCAGACGGAGGTCATCGAGCTGCTGCTCCAGGTACCGAATACGGTCCATTTGGAGCACCATCTTGACCTGGCGCAGATGTGGATGTCTGGAGAGCTATCTGACTGCATGACCTCCCACAATCCTGTGGATTCACCCAGAAGACAGATTTCTTTATCATTTGATACACGGAGAATGCTGGGCAATGCCTAATGCCTAAATATTTATGCCTTCTCAGATTGCCACGATTAATTTAAGCAGGAGAAACTACACATCGCTTTTCCTTCCCCCCACAAACCAGCACAGGACACAGGACTAACAAAGTAATCTTGCCAGGGAAATTAGAATATTGGAAGGCCAATGAAACCAGGGTCATGGAATGAATTCTGGCCTTAGCTGGAGAAGAGCCTAGTGGGCCTGCCCCACAGGCGATTTTTCAGCAGACTGCCAGCGAATGTCAAGTTGCTGGCAGTCGCCTGACAAACCGGCAACTGGAACGGCGACTGTCAGAGTGGAACACACACACACACATCGCTTCGTTCACCAGCTCGCTATGCAGGCGGGGGACAGGGCAAATGGGGGGGAGCACTGTCTAAAAAATTCACACGGTGCAAAGCCATGGTGAAACAGACACACAGCACGATGAACAGGAAGATTGGTGCTGAAAATAACAGCTAAAGCACAGTGTATGGTAAGTCCTTTAAAAGAGCGGGGGAGAGGGGGAGAAGAAGTGGAGACAACTTTTAAGAACCCAGAGATACACGGCTGTGAAGCTCAGCGGACATATAACATTACCGGTCGGTTATCCTTGGTTCTGGAAACTACTGCTTACCTTTTTTTTCCCAATCAGCCATTGAAATTCACCGGTCAGCACCGGCTCAACCTACAAGAACCTCCAAAAACCTTTGACCTCCTGGCAACCTATTAGGACCTCCTGGTGATCCACCTAACAGCTCGAGAATTCTCGCTACTCTCCATGGTGGCTTCATTCTAGTCGCCACTAATTTTTCAACATGTTCGTGATGTTGCGACTAGTTCCCAGAATGCGGGAACTCCTCACGACCATGAAGGCAACTCCCCGGCAACCACCTACGAACATGTGGCCACCATGTGGCGACTGCATAGTCTCCTGCAGTCGCCTAAAAAGTCGCCTAAGTGGGACAGGCCCATAACGCTCTCAATCCTGAGAAGCTCTGATTTATTTGAGCTAGATAAGTGAAGAGATAAGCCAGGTAAATTACAGGCTTCATATCTTCAATAGCAGCTTATCAAATCTATCTGAATGATCAGGCTAACAGTTGAATCAGTTAACCTCTGATTAATTGAACATCATAAAAATCGTGCAAGGGAGTTCTTTATTTTCATGGAAGGCTATTGAGAGCTGTAGGCATGAGAGCATTTGTATATTAATCAGCGATTAAACTCTGAGCATCATTGACTATTTCGTTTGAAAGCAAAAATGCAGATGCTGGAAATCTGAAATAAAAACTGAGAATGCTGGAAATACTCAGCAGGTCAAACAGCATCTGCAGAGAGAGAAATTGAATTAATGTTTCAGGTCAATGGCCTATCATCATAGTCATGTGTGGAAATAGGCCCTTCGGCCAAACTTGCCCTTGCTGATCAACATGCCCCATCTACATTAGTCCCACCTGCCTGCGTATGGGCTATATCCTTCTAAACCTATCCTATCCATGTACCTGTCCAAATATTTTTAAATGTTACGATAGTACCAGCCTCAACTACCTCTTCTGGCAGGTGATCTTATTCACCTCTATCAGGTCACCCAAAGAATAAAGTCCTAGCCAGCCAAACTTCTCCCTGTAGCTCAGGGCCTCGAGTCCTGGCAACATTCTCATAAATCTTATCTGGACTTTATCCAACTTAACATCTTTCCTATAACAGGGTGACCAAAACTAAACACAATACTCCAAATATGGCCTTACCAATGTCTTGTATAACTGTATCATAACTGTAAATGTATGAGATGCTGTCTGACCCGCTGAGTTACCCCAGCTTTTTGTGTCTATCTTCGGTTTAAACAAGCATCTGCAGTTCCTTCCTAAACATTCTGTAACATAACCTCCCAACTTCAAAACTCAATACTCTGACTAATGAAGGCCAAGGTGCCGAAAGCTTTCTTGACCAACCAATCTCTCTGTGATGCCACTATCAAGGAACTATGTACCTGCAATCCTAGATCCCTCCGCTCCAGAATGTTCCCCAGACCCCTGCCATTCACTGTGAGGTCCTGCAATGGTTTGACTTCCCAAATACAACACCTCACACTTATCTGTATTAATCTCCATTAACCGTTCCTCAGCACACCTGCCCAACCACTCAAGACCCTGCTGCAATATTTGACAACCATCTTTGCTAATGTACTAATCTTGCCTTGTACATTCTCATGCAAATCATCGAAATAGATGAGAAACAGCAATGGCGCAGCACTGAACTCTGAGGCACACCACTAGTCACAGGCCTTAATTTCGAAAAACAACCTTCTACCATCATCCTCAGCTAACCCTCCCTGGATCTCACGTGATCTAACCTTTCAGAGCAGCCTACCATGCAAACCCTTGTCAAATGCCTTGCTGAAATCCATTTATACGATGTCCCCAGCTCTACTCCTCATCAACCTTTTTGGTTACATCATCAACAAACTCAGTCAGGTTTTTGAGACACGATCTTTCATGTACAAAACTGTGCTGACTATCCCAAATCAGCTCTTGTTTATCTAAATACATGTATACCTTATCCTTCAGAATACTCTCTAGTAACTTTCCAACCACAGATGTTAGACTCACTGGCCTATAGTTCTCAGGCTTTTCCTTGCAGCTCTTCTTAAATAGAGGCACAACATCTGCCACCCTCCACCTTCCTGCACCTCACCCGTATTTAATCAATGCCCAAAAATCCCAGCCAGAGCACCTGCAATTTTTTCTCTATCTTTCATAGTCCCCCCAGGTATACTTTGGACAGGCCCGGGAGATATATCCACCTTCGTACACTTTAGGACCTTCAGCACCTCCTCGAGCGCAATGCAGACTGCCCTCAAGACACTTCCATTGACTGCCCCAAGTTCCTCGGACCTAATTTATTTTTCTACAGTAACTGGCTTGCCCCCCCCCCCCCCCCCAATATATATATTTGTCAAAAATCTTCCAACCCACCATTCTACCTCCAGGTCCCTCAGGTCGGCCGACTTTGGGCTACTGACTATCCCGCGTCCTAGAACAGGGTGACCGCGCTTTTGCGGTTAGCAGCACCTAAACAGTGGAACAGCATCCCTCTCCTCATCACAACTGCCCCCTCCATCAACTTCTTTACATCGAGGCTCAAAACCTATTTCTACTCCCTAGTGTTTTTTGAGGCCCTCTGAGGGGGCGCTGTAAACAGTTTATGCATGTATTGTTAGGTCTGTGTACCATTGTATGTAGCACATTAGTATCTGCTCTGATGTACAGCACTTTGGTCAACGTTAGCTGTTTTTAAATGTGCTATACAAATAAAATTGATTGATTGATTGATTAAGGACCTTGCACATCTCCTGTGGTTCTAGACTACCTTGATTCCTGAGCATCCCTATTTTCTCTCAGGTTACACTTTTTCCCTTATTGTACATAAAAGCGCTTGGGGTTAGCAATCATATTATTAGCCAGAGCTCTCTTGCCCCATTTTTCCCCCTCCCGATCTCCTTCTTTAGCGTGCTCCTCAGTTCCCGAAACTCCTCCAGGGATACACTTGATCCCAGCTGCCTATACCTGCCCGATGCCACCTTCTTGTTCTTGAGCAGAGCCTCAATTTCTCTCATCACACAAGTTTCCTCACACAGACCTGCCTTGCCCTTCACTCTAACAGGAACATACATGTCCTGAACTCTTGTCAGCACAGTTCTAAAATCATCACCCTTTCCAGATGTTCCTTTACCTGCATACAACCTGCTCCAATCAATTTGAATGAATTCTTGTCTAATATCATCAAAGTTTCATTCATCATTTTATCCCCTTTATTCCTGCCCTCTTCAGACTCTTAAAAGCAAATTACCCATTATATAACTTAACGTGTTTCAGTGATAATAGCCAGTAACCTGACATTAGCCGAAAAGTTGAAAATTAGTTCTGAATATATCCTTGAAGTTGTGGATAGCAATATTAATATAGGAACAATTAGGATAATGAAAAGATATTCCATCCTCTGTGATTTTAATACATGCATCAAATCATTTACTTGGAATGGGTTAATGCCTCTGCTAGGAAAGAGGATAAAGAAATATCATCCAAGAGCTTTAAGCATTTATCCATTAATCCCATGACGATAATGTCTAGGCTTAGCACATACAGCTTGCACAAAAGTCTATCTGATTCTGACACCAACGACATTAACTTTAAAATCAGTGACATTAAAAATGACTATCAGAGAATGAAAGCTTGTTACATTTTTGGTTGTAGAGACAGACTAAGCAGCCGCAAAAATCCACATGGGGAAACAGGGACCAGATGGCTCCTGCATTCCCCCTCGATTTATAAAAAGCTTTTATTAGAATTAACTATTATTAATGGAGTTATGGATTATGCAACTGTTAATGAGACTTTTGTCATCTCTGGAAGAAAGCTTCTACTACTTTGATACACGCAAGAGACTACAATCTTTACATTTCCCTTTTAAATTGTTACTAAGATTTTAGCTACATTTTTACATTATGTTTCAAACAAGAATCAATCCACCTAAAATTAATTTTCAAAATTGAACTAGATCCTAACATCTGCGGGGAGTTTGCATAGATGGACAAAAAATTCACTCCAGCAAAAACAGTTGCAATCCTGGGCCTTTCCCAAGGCGGTGAAGCTGTTGCTCCTATAAAATAGCATAACAGTTCAACAGGAGCAGAAATAGACAACAGATTGAGACTAAAGAACAAAATAAATATTAGCACAGGTGACTAAAACCTTGTTTAGGTTAGTTTGGGATAGTTTAGGGTTACAGCGCGGAAACAGGCCCTTCGGCCCACCGAGTCCGCACCAACCAGCAATCCCCGCACATTAACACAACTCTACACACACCAGGGACAATTTTTTTTACATTTATACATTTATACCAAGCCAATTAACCTACAACCCCTGTACATCTTTGGAGTGTGCGGGGAAACCGAAGATCTTGGAAAAAACCCACGCAATGTTGTGGGGAGAACGTACAAACTCCGTAAAGATAATCGCTCGTAATCAGGATCGAACCCGGGTCTCTGGCGCTGTCAGGCAGTAGCTCTACCATCGTGCCATTTAAGGAGATTAGTTTTAATGAGTGCCTTACAGGAAGATACCAATGGGGGGGGGGGGGGGGGGGTTAGTGTAAAAAGTCTAAAGCCTGAAATCTAAGCAGGAATGAAAATGCGGGATGTAAAACTGACAAAAATTATGGGATAGCTGAGAACTCAAATTTTCAGGCCAGCGGAGGTAGAGAAGGAATTACTATGGGTAAGAATTTTAAGGATAAGCTGAATCCACATCTGTGTTTGCCTGGTGCAGAGGGGCACTGACACAACGTAAATATGACAGTGTTAAATGAGAGGATGAATCTGCAGTGGCTAATGTCACCAAGTTTGTTTATACACAATCCAGTGGCCTTCAAAATGATCCATTAGAGATGTTTCCTTGTACGTAATTGCCCGAAAATGTGACCATTCATAATCATTGATGGTAATTTAAAAAGTAATCAATGCAAAAATAAACCAAAGAGATCATAATCTCAAAGGTAGATAAAAATGATGGAGAAACTCAGCGGGTGAGGCAGCATCTGTGGAGGGAAGGAAAAGGTGATGTTTCGGGTCGAGACCCTTCTTCAGACTGAAGTGACATCAGACCCTTCTTCGGGTCTGAAGAAGGGTCTCGACCTGAAACGTCACCTTTTCCTTCGCTCCATAGATGCTGCCTCACCCGCTGAGTTTCTCCAGCATTTTTATCTACCTTCGATTTTTCCAGCATCTGCATTTCCTTCTTAAACTTAATCACAAAGGTTTAATTATCAGATCAGATGTGTTTAGTGGAGTACAGATAAATGTATAAGAGATTGTGCAACTGGCCAAAATACATTTGGCTGGGCGAGAGAGAACAGAGCAGCAGTGCGAGTCCTGTGCTAGTTGTATGCACCAGCATCCTGAATGTTTTGTCTGAAGTCTCTCAACAGCATTCATACACCTTCAGCATGTCATGAGTCAGAATGTGGTTTGTGCAGGGCTGAAGTAGCCAAGACCTAAATGCATCGTTACATTTATTCGCATCAAAGCACATTTTCTACATCTGTGTACCTCTCCCGCAAAGTATCTCAATCAAGCTTCAAGCTGCTTAATTTCGTCCAAGCCTTCAGATCACTGGTTCGTGCAGCATCGACGTATTTAAGAATTGTACAATCAATAGCTTCATCAAAATCACGTATAAAGCAACGCTCCAGACAAGAATCTCCAGAGAATTCCATTTGTGGTTGAACAGCATAGAGCTTCTCCCATCAGTAACCTTTAGTAAATTCATCTTAAAAAAATATAATTAGTTAGAAATCCAATATAAAATTCAATTTCTGAATCCAAAGCACTTGAGCTCACTCATCAGCCTTTTGATTAAGACCTTTAGGTAAAGATGTTTTGGAAATTCAGGCAGATAAAATCTACCAGATTACCACCAACCATTTCTATTATTGCTTCAAAATATTCAATGAATTTAGTGACACTGGGAAACAGAAATAAATGTACACAATTCTGAACAAAAACTATGGTCCTGATGAAAAACCACAGAGAATAAAAAGTTTGGGAACATATCTGGGAACTTTAGCTCCCATTGGGTAATTTTCTTATTTACATTCTCAGAAAAAGAGGCAAGGGTTCATTCTCTCACACTTTTTTTTCCTGCAAGTAACTCAAATCATATCCAGGGTTGTTTTCTGCAGTGAGATTATCAATTTCATTGTTTGGACAAAAAGAATATTCACATTTCCTTACAGAACAACCAAGTTTCACTATCACTGCTTCTCCAAAGCCGCACGATTTAAGAGTCTTTTCCTTCTTTGGCCTTACGAGACTTCAAACATCACCTCACACATTCAATGTCTGTAGAGGATCACCCTCGGCCTCCTCAGATCAGGACCAGTTTTGGCTGCTGCTTATCTCTTCTACAGTACTGCTGGGGAAAGATCTCCCAAGATTTATTCAAAGAGACATCATCTGCTGTCAGTTCAGCCCACAGAAAGAGGCAAAGCTTTTGGATACATCGCAGGCTTCTCCAAAATGTAAGTACACATAGCCTCCACTCATGTCTTCACAGACCTTATTTACAACCTCCTGCCAGGAATATCAGGCAGTGGTCTTTTATGGTCTCCCTGTCTCCTGTGCTCAAAGAACATCCCTCCAATAGGCACTGGTGCTCCCCATCTTGTCCAGCTCCTTCTCACCCATTCTGAGCACTCTCCCACCCTTCCCCCATCCTTGCAGCATTGATTCATTTGATGGCAACAATCCTCTGTAGATGAAAGTAGTGTTTGTAAGAACTAGCTGCAGTGATCACTCCAGCTAGGCTGCATGCTGAGAACTGAGAGAGCTTGCAACACATCGATAGGGAATGACGCATTGAAATGGGCATCGTGAGTTTCAACACAGCATTTCCCAGTGAAACCTGACAATGTTACTCTGTGATTGAATTTTTTGGTTTCTATTTACTTTTACAAACTGCGTCAAGGTGAGCAGCAATTCTCCTTAAAAACATACTCCTAAAAAAACAGTGATGTGCTTTCTAGGCCAGTCTCAATTTGCAGAAATACATTTTAAAATTCCTAGTAACTCCTGTCTTTCCAACAGAAATAAAATGCATCCTCAATACACCAAGCTGCCTACGAGTGATATCAAACTAATTATCAATTCTCAGGTTGTGACAATAAACTGACCATTGAACCTTTGAGGTTGCAACTTGCTTCTTTCCTCTGTTAAATCTAATACAAGTTTTGAAAGATTCTAAGCACAAGTAACTATATGAGTGAGTGACAGTTATGATATACCCTTCATAGTGTTACAAGATGTATACCACCACAGTCAATAGTCTAATATGTCTTAAAAGCTTCATTTTCAGCAAGGACGTTTTGCAACATGATTGAATGAATTCAGTTTTAACAACACTATGTGAAAATTCTAGTGCTGATGGGCATAGCAGTGGTTTTGAATAAAGGGCACACCAGAGCCCTGTGGTGTACACTTTGTAGGGACTGATATGGATTATAGTTAGTTGGAGGCAGACAGGAGACTGGGGTTTGGGCTCTTGCCAAATTTTCAAGGGGACTGAAATGGTGGGTGTATTGGTCAAGTCTAGAGCCATAGAGGATCCTGGTATCAGGATGGCACATGTAAGGTCTAGATGTTGGCAGTGTGTTGTGGCAACTAAAGGGATGCGAGTGTCTATGCATCCAATGTTGTTGGAGCTATTGTAAGTTTGGTCATAAAGAAAAAGGAAGTGTATGCAAGGTTTAAAAAGCTGAAGTTAACAAAACCCAAAGTAGGAAGGTACTCAAGCATTGAATTAGAAAGAGGATAAAATAGGTCATGGAATGTCCCCAGCAAGTAGGATTTAGGAGAATGCCAGGACATTTTATATGAATATCAGGAATAAGATGGTAGCTAGGGAGAGAATCGATACACTCAAAGGAGGGACTTTATGTATGTTAAAGGTGAGTTCTTAAATGAGTACTTGGCATTGGTATTCACCATATGAAGGGTGGTGGATGATGGTGAGATAAGGGAGGGGTATGTTGCTATTCCAGAGCTGCCAATATTAAAACGGAGGTGTTGGGTCATGACAAACATTAAGGTTGGAATATTCAATTGTTTATTTTTTCAAACTAGGCTGTTTTGGTCTTTTTTCTCAACTTCTACAATATCAACATGCTATTTTTAAATATGAAAACTGAAAATTAAATTATAAATTGATTACCACAACTTTTTCACATACTATATTACTGATAAATTATGTAGTAATTAAAAATAACACTATTAAAGTAACACGGATTAAAAGTAACACTAGCAAATTTGCAGATGACACAATGCTGGGTGGCAGTGTGAACTGCAAAGAGGATGCCAGGAGGTTGCAGGGTGACTTGGACAGGTTGAGTGAGTAGGCAGATGCATGGCAGATGCTGTATAATATAGATAAATGTGAGGTTATCCACTTTGGCGGCAAGAACAAGGAGGTAGATTATTATCTCAATGGTGTCAGATTAGGAAAAAGGGAAGTGCAACGAGACCTGGGTGCCCTTGTACACCAGTCACTGAAAGTAAACATGCAGGTACAACAGGCAGTGAAGAAAGCTAATGGCATGTTGGCCTTTATAACAAAGAGGATCTGAGTATAGCAGTAAAGAGGTCCTTCTGTAGTTGTACAGGGCCCTGGTGAGACCACATCTGGAGTATCGTGTGCAGTTTTGGTCACCTAATTTGAGGAAGGACATCCTTGCTATTGAGGGAGTGCAGCATATGTTCACAAGGTTAATCCCTGGGATGGTGGGACTGTCATATGAGGAAAGATTATAAAGACTGGGCTTGTATTCACTGGAATTTAAAAGGATGAGAGGAGGTCATATGGAAACGTATAAAATTATAAAAGGACTAGACATGCTAGATGCAGGAAAAACGTTCCCAATGTTGGGGGAGTCCAGAACCAGGGACCACAGTCTAAGAGTAAAGGGGAGGCCATTCAATCTGACATGAGAAAAAACGTATTCACCCAGAGTGGAATTCTCTGCCACAGAAGGCAGTAGAGGCCAATTCATTGGATGAATTTAAAAGAGAGTTAGATAGAGCTCTTGGGGCTAGCGGATTCAAGGGATATGGGGAGAAGGTAGGCACGGGTTACTGATTTTGGATGATCATCCATGATAACAATGAATGGAGGTGCAGGCTCGAAGGGCCAAATGGCCTCCTCCTGCACCTATTTTCTATATTTCTATGTTTCTATAATCATTAGGGTGAATGGAAAGGGGAATTGGGAGTTCCCAAATCATTGGCTTTTGAATTATCCTTATTTTTGTATTGTAATTCGCACCTCGTCATCAGCAAAGCTCCAGCAGTGCACTATCGATCACAACAGGATGCAGGCTGTGATCCCAAATTATTGATTGTTCATGCTTAACTTTGGAAGGGGTTCTGTGTTACCCCCAGCACCTCCTGCAGGCTGGAGTTCAGAGGTGAACTTCCAGAGACTCCACCAGAGAAGCTCTCACCGGTACCATCATGTGGCAAAGAAGGACCCTTTGAAGAAAGAATGCATCTAAACAAAGTGGGGAAGAATCCTGTAATTGCTTGATGTTGGCAGTATCATGACAAAATACAACACGTATAAGGAAAGACATTTAAGTCAAATTTTAGAACATTTTCATGTTAAAATCACAAAAAAGAAAAAGCATATACTAGAACACAGAACATAGAATAGTTCAAAAGTTCGTTCATAAGTGATAGGAGCAGAATTAGGCCATTTGGCCAATCAAGTCTACTCCACCATTCAATCATGGCTGATCTATCTTTCCCTCTTAACCACATTTTCCTGCCTTCTCCCCATAACCCCTGACACCCGTACTAATCAAGAATATAGACAAAATATAACACAGGAACAGGCCCTTCAGCCCACGATATATATGCCAAACATGAAGCCAAGATAAATTAATCTCATCTGCCTGCACATGATCTATATCTCTCCATATAGATAAAGTAATTTGGAAATCCTGCCAAAATTCAAGGCATGGATTCTGGTGGTGAATAATGTTGCTTTAAAAGCGTCATAGCATTGTGTGCTTCAAAAGATGCACTCAAAAGGGTAAGCTGTCCTCTAACAATCAATCAAGCCTGTATGAAGTTTTCAGTACTCATTATCTATGCATTGTATGAAAGATTTGCAAACATCCTGCAGTTACTCCTCTGCATGACTTACTTCATGTAGTCCAATTATTTCTGCTGGATTTTCCAATGATTAAATTAGTTTGAGGATTAACATATTTCTAGAGTATCTTAAGGAACACATATGAACCATAATAGGGAGATAGGCACCCCTTACTTTGTGTCAAAAAGATTCAGACATCATCATAATTTTGGGTTTAAATAATTAAATAGATTCTAGACTAAGTGGGACCCGTTGGGTCCCAACTTCACACAGGAGGGCTGGTCCCCCAATGCAATATTCCACTTCTCCACTAATTCCAGTACACACGCATACACACACACACCCTCCACCCCCCCCCCCCCACACACACACAAATACATGCACTCACACACATACACTCACTCACACACTCTCACACACATACACTCACTCACATACTCAAATACACACTCACCCACACATACACTCACACACAAACATACACTCACACTCACACACACACATCACAGACTCACACATACACATGCACTCACACATACACATGCACTCACACATACACATGCACTCACACATACACATGCACTCACACTCACACACACCATATTTATGGCAGTAAACTTTTTTGAATTTACTCACACGGCTGAGCGCGGCCTCTCCACTGTGGGGTTCCGTAGTCAGCGGCACAATCAGCGCGACCTCTGCACTCACCGGAAATTACGCAATCAGCGCGACCTGTTCACTAAGCGGAAGTCACAAAATGAGCAGGTCTTTTGGACTAAACACAGTTGGACCTAATAAAGCATTTATTCCTTCCAAACATAGTCGGAGCTAATAAAGCATTTATTCCTTTCAAACACAGTGTGACCTAATAAAGCATTTATTCCTTCCAAACACAGTCGGACCTAATAAAACATTTATTCGTTCCAAACACAGTCTGACCTAATAAAGCATTTATTCCTTCCAAACAGTCAGACCTAATAAAACATTGCAGATTCAAGCACAGGCAGGGCAGCATGCCAAACAACTCATGGCATTGTCATTTCATTTCATTTCATTTCCAATTAAGTATTGCACTTTCAAGCACAGACAGGGCAGCAGGCCAAACAACTCATGTCCTTGTCATTAAGGGATAACAAATCATTTATTGCAAGCACATTGTAGACTCACAGTTCAGTTGATTCACAGCTTAGAATGACAGTCGTGGCCTCTCCCTCGCGATCTTGCAGTGACTGACTCACGTCCAGGCATCCGGGGTTTTATAGTCCTGCACCCCCCTCCCCCCGGAAGGGGCATTACCTTCATCGTGGTGATTGACAGGCGAGAGGACCAATCAGCTGATCTCAAGGTTTTAAATACTCATAACTTTTTTTATTTTTCATTTATGGGAAAAATCCTCGGGGCTGTCTCAGCGGAGTATGATGGCCAAAAATCACAGCAATACACGGTAGAGTTTTTCTAAAATCAATATACAGCGCAGACAGGAAGTGGTCATGATGAGACTTTTAATTATATAGATTCAAACGGAATCCAATTTAATGGCTTAACCTTTTATTCCTGGACTGAATTCCTAGGGCAGAAGAGTTGATATAAATATAATTTTATTACATCTCATCTAACTCAGAAACAAATATTTTATTTAAATTCAATCAATTTTTGCAGCTTATTTGTAAAAGCTCTTGTACCACTAATAGGAATTAAATGAAATTGTTTTCAATAAAAAACATGCTCACGGTGTATTTGTCTTCTACTTGAATAGTCAGTTAATGCCTTAGTTTAATATCTCAGATTGAATACAATTTTAGATTACCCTTTCTCTCCAACATTAAGCTAAATCAGCATCTTCTTGTGATATGCTCTATCCCTGACAACATCCATCATTCCCTGGGGTTACACAAAAAGCTGGAGAAACTCAGCGGGTGCAGCAGCATCTAAGGAGCAAAGGCGATAGGCGACGTTTCGGGTCGAGACCCTTCTTCAGACTGGTCAGGGATCAGGGAAACGAGAGATATAGATGGTGATGTGGAGAGATAAAGGACAATGAGTGAAAGATATGCAAAAAAGTATCGATGATAAAGGGAACAAGCCATTGTAAGCTGTTTGTGGTGTGAAAATGAGAAGCTAGTGCGACTAGGGTGGGGGAGGGAGATAGAGATAGAGGGAATGCCAGGGCCCGAGGGCTGAGGAAGAGGTGGGAGGGGGAGGAGACAGCAGGGGTTAACAGAATTGAGAAAATTCAATGTTCAAGCCCAAAGGATGCAGACTCCCCAAGCGGAATATGAGGTGCTGTTCCTCCAACTTGCGGTGTTGCTCACTCTGGCTATGGAGGAGGCCCAGGATCGGATACGGAATGGGAGGGGGAGTTGAAGTGCTGAGCGACCGGGAGGTCGGGTTGGTTTTTGCGGACCGAGCGGAGGTGTTCGGCGAAACGATTGCCAAGCCTCCGCTTGGTCTCACCGATATAGATCATCTGGCATCTGGAGCAGCGGATGCAGTAGATGAGGTTGGAGGAGGTGCAGGTGAACCTCTGTCGGACCTGGAAGGACTGCTTGGGTCCCTGAAAGGAGTGGAGGGGGGAGGTGAAGGGACAAGTGTTGCATTTCTTGCGGTTGCAAGGGAAAAGTGCCCGGGGAAGGAGTAAAGCGGTAGGGAGGGAAGAATTGACAAGGGAGTCGCGGAGGGAGCGGTCTTTGCGGAAGGCAGACAGGGGGGGAGATGGGAAGATGTGGCGGGTGGAGGGGTCACGTTGGAGGTGGCGAAACTGGCGGAGGACTATCTGTTGTATTTGCCGGCTGGTGGGGTGAAAGGTGAGGACCAGGGGGACTCTGCCCTGTTTGCGAGTGGGGGAATGGGGAGAGAGGGCAGTGTTGCGGGGTGTGGAGGAGACCCTGGTGCGAGCCTCATCAATAGTGGGGGAGGGGAATCCCCGTTCTCTGAAGAATGAGGCCATTTGTGATGACCTGGTGTGAAACACCTCATCCTGGGAGCAGATGCGGCGTAGACGAAGGAATTGGGAATAGGGGATGGAGTCCTTATGGGAGGAAGAGTAGTCCAGGTAGCTGTGGGAGTCAGTGGGTTTGTAGTGGATGTCGGTCAGGAGTGTATCACCTGCAATAGAGATGGTGAGGTCAAGGAATGGTAGGGAAATGTCGGAAATGGTCCAAGTGTATTTGAGTGCCGGATGGAAGTTGGTGGTGAAATGAATGAAGTCAGTCAGTTGTGTGTGGGTGCAGGAGGTGACACCAAAGCAGTCATCGATGTAACGGAGGTAGAGGTCGGGGATGGGGCCCTGGTACGCCGAGAACAAGGATTGTTCGACGTACCCAACAAAGAGGCAAGCGTAGCTGGAGCCCATGCGTGTGCCCATAGCTACGCCTTGTGTTTGGAGGAAATGGGAGGAATCAAAAGAGATGTTATTGAGGGTAAGGACCAACTCCGCTAGGCGGAGGAGGGTGTCAGTGGACGGGTATGGGTTGCTCCTCTGGTCGAGGAAGAACCGGAGGGCTTTGAGACCGTCCTGATGGGGGATGGAGGTGTAGAGGGACTGGACGTCCATGTAAAGATGAGAGGATGGGGGCCTGGAGAATGGAATGCACGGACCGACGGAGAGTGTCTGAGGTGTCTTGAACATAGGAGGGAGGGATTTAACAAAGGGGGATAGGATGGCGTCAAGGTATGTAGAAATGTGTTCGTGGGGCACGAACAGGCAGAGACAATGGGTCTGCCAGGGCAGTCAGTTTGTGGATTTGGGGAGAAGGTAAAATCGGGCCGTGCGGGGCTGGGAAACGATGAGGTCAGAGGCTCGGGGGGTAGGGAGCCGGAGCTGATGAAGTCGGTTATGGTGCTCGAGATGGTGGCCTGGTGTTCGTCAGTGGGGTCATGGTCCAGGGGTAAGTAGGAGGAGGTGTCCGAGAGTTGGCGCATGGCCTCCGCTTTGTTGAGATCGACTCGCCAGACTACCACGGCACCTCCCTTGTCGGCGGGTTTGATAACCCAGTCTGGGTTGTTACGGAGTGAGTCGATGGCAGTACGTTCGGGGCTGGAGAGATTGTAGTGAGACAGGTGAGTGGAGAAGTCGAGGCGGTTGATGTCCCGACGGCAGTTCTGGATAAATAGTTCTAGAGCCGGAAGGCTACGAGGGGGGGGTCCAAGTGGAGGGGGTACGTGGGAGACAGGAAAAGGGATCATCAGTGGGGGGGCGAGGACTTCTTCCCGTGGAAGAATGCTGTGAGGCGGAGGCGACGGTAGAAAGAGCTCCAAGTCGGGGGCGCGGAACTCATTGAGGTGGGGACGGAGGGGACAAAGGTAAGACCTCTGCTGAGGACAGACCAGTTCGGTGTCGGAGAGGGGGAGGTCCGGGGGATGGTGAACACGCGGCAAGGATGGGGGTTGTGGCCGGAGGAAGGCAGGTGAGTGCACTGAGGACGAAGCGTTATGTGGTGGGGGGTGGGGGTGGTCAGGGGGTGGGGGTATGGGGGCTGTGGTGTGGGTGGAAGAGCAGGGTTTACATGGTAGGGGGAGGATGGGGTAGACCCAGTGGAATAGCCACTAAGGTTACTGGGGCTGGGGAGACCAGCACTAGGACCCAGTGCCGTTAAAGACAGAGTGGTGGGGGGAGTTAGCAACGTGAAGGCTTCAGGCCCACTGCAGAGTCCAGTCTGCAGATGAGGCGACGGCTGCGGGCTGCTGGAGGGCGGTGGAGTGTCGTGGGTCGGCGGACCCGAAGGTAGGAGTCCGCGGGCAGTGGAGTCGGGGTTGGTGGGCGATGCGTTGGAGGTCCCGGTGGGCGGATGGGCGGTCCGACCAGTGAGGCGGCGAGATGAGTGGGGTGCGGTGCGGCGGCCATGTTCGGGTAGCCCGGTCCAGCGGCGATGCAAGGTGAGGCAGGTGCGGCTGTGGTCTTCGGCGGGCCCAGTACAACGGCGATGCTGGATGGGCCCGGTGCGGCGATGGAGTTAGGTGGTCCCGGGGGACGGCGAGGTTCGGCAGTCGCGTTGTGCTGGTGATGGGCGGTGGAATCAGGGAGGGGGAGATAAACAGTTACTGGGTAGGCAGCGAGGCTGGGCGTCATCGGTGGGCAGGTGGAGGTCGGCGGCAGCATCGGCGTGGAGGTCGGCGAAGGCGGCGTCCTGGTGAGTCCTGGAGGTGCTCCTCGTGGACAAGATGGCGTCGGGGGACTCAGGCCGGCGGCTCGGGCCAGAGTTGAGTCGGGGATTGTCGGTGGCTGGAACGGCCTGGAGGCGGGCTAATTTCAGGTCCTTGGTGGAGGTAAGGTGGGATAGGAATTGTTGATTGAAGCGGTGGATCTTCCGGAGGATGTAGTGTAGTTGGGGTCCGTTGCAGGTCTGGGTGAGTGAGGCCCAAAGTTTCGGGAGAGTCAATGCGAGGTCCTGCTGGTGTTTGCGCATGGCAACCAGGGTGGATCTTAGTGCCCGGTTGGAGAATTGTACAGTGTGGCAGCAGTTAGCCAGTCGGTACCGATAGTCCGGCTGGGTCCCGAACTGGAGGCAGGGAATTGGAGCTGGAATCCACGGGGTATGAGATGGAGGCGCAGGCAAGCCCCCAGGAAGCAGATGTGGGCTGTGGTATCGAGTCTGGTGAGGATGTGTCGTAGAGTTGGAGGGAAGGGGGTATCACAGAGGGGAGCATTAGAGAGGAGGTTGTGAAACTGTCTCCGGAGGAGGAGAACTTCTTCAAAGTAGGCATACCTTGAGGAGATGTCGCAGTGGAGTGGACAAAGTGTTAAAGAAGAAACTGCAGTTGCTGGAGAATCAAGGGTTACACAAAAAGCTGGAGAAACTCAGCGGGTGCAGCAGCATCTAAGGAGCGAAGGAGATAGGCGACGTTTCAGGTCAAGACCCTTCTTCAGACTGGTCAGGGATCAGGGAAACGAGAGATATAGACGGTGATGTGGAGAGATAAAGAACAATGAGTGAAAGATATGCAAAAAAGTATCGATGATAAAGGGAACAAGCCATTGTAAGCTGTTTGTGGTGTGAAAATGAGAAGCTAGTGCGACTAGGTGGGGGAGGGAGATAGAGATAGAGGGAATGCCAGGGCCCGAGGGCTGAGGGAGAGGTGGGAGGGGGAGGAGACAGCAGGGTTAACAGAATTGAGAAAATTCAATGTTCAAGCCCAAAGGATGCAGACTCCCCAAGCGGAATATGAGGTGCTGTTCCTCCAACTTGCGGTGTTGCTCACTCTGGCTATGGAGGAGGCCCAGGACCGAGAGGTCGGGTACGGAATGGGAGGGGGAGTTGAAGTGCTGAGCGACCGGGAGGTCGGGTTGGTTTTTGCGGACCGAGCGGAGGTGTTCGGCGAAACGATCGCCAAGCCTCCGCTTGGTCTCACCGATATAGATCATCTGGCATCTGGAGCAGCGGATGCAGTAGATGAGGTTGGAGGAGGTGCAGGTGAACCTCTGTCGGACCTGGAAGGACTGCTTGGGTCCCTGAAAGGAGTGGAGGGGGAGGTGAAGGGACAAGTTGGTTAATTGGCCTCTGTAAATTTCCCCTCGTGTGTAGGGAGTGGATGCGGAAGTGGAACAACATAGAATTAATGTGAATGATGGTCATCGGCATGGAGTTGAAGGCCGTATTTTCATACTTTATCCATCAATTTAAAAAAATACATATCGTCCCTTGCTGAGTCAGGGTTATCAACCTAATTAGAAACATAGAAAAATAGGTGCATGAGTAGGCCGTTCGCCACTTCGAGCCAGCACCGCCATTCTATATGATCATGGCTGATCATGTAAAATCAGTACCACTTTACTGCATTTTCCCCATATCCCTTGATTCCTTTAGCCCTAAATAATCACTTAAAAGCATATGATGTGAACTAGGCAAACCAAGTCCTGGAAGGTGCATTCACACACTATGCCATAAACAAGTCATCATAAAGTTATCAAGAAGAATGAAGCAAACTGAATCTGGATATGGCATGCAGTTTTGATGTTGCATATTTGTGATGAAAAATAAATTAAAACATTTTCCCACTGCCCACATGCCAACTTCAATAAACTGGAGGAGGGATTTAGAACATTTTTATGAACTCAGTCAAGTCCAGAGTTCCATGAAATCATAAACATTTTGCAATTGATGATGGCATCAATGTCTTGTGAGATAAATATGACCCGAAGTTCAATGTAACATCAGAGAACAAGAATAAACTGATCACCCATCCACCTCATTTTATATTTGTACCACTGTGTAACATACAAATTACCTTCTGCTATAGTTGCCTATAAAGTAAGTGTGACTATCCTGAAAATAAAGGTAATTCAATGATGCAAACCACTTTAATATTGCCAGAGGATGCAATAAATTGGAATACAAATTCAAAGTACTTTATTTCAGCAGCTGTAGCTATAAATTCATCACATCTATATAATTTCTCCCTCTCTGCTTTGTCTTTTTTGCATTGTAATCTGGAAGCTGCATTCATTGTGAAAACTAATTTAATATAAGTGTAGTCCTGAATATTATTGTTGCTTTGATTTGTGCTATGTAGTAGAGAAGCAATAACTGCTGACAGCACTCATTAAAATGTCTGCTTAGCTCTCCCTCGGAGCCATGGAGCAGACTTTTGCTATATTAATGTTGTTGCTGATTCCCTTGTGTGACAGAAGAAGGGTTAATCAACATGCCCCTAACCCATACCCCCAATATTTCAGCAGAAAGGGCAAAACATTTCTAAAGATTTCATTGCACTGCTTGTCATGGAAATCAGTCACTAATCTTTATGATTTCGAGTTGACATCAACACCAGTGAATAAAGTAACTGTTCATATTTTATTAATGAAAAAGCCAATGGTAATTTTGTTAAGTGTTGCTGCTAAGTGGGTCCTAATAATGGTGAATTTAAAAGATAAAAAGAACAAAATGTCTGCATAAAACATGTGATCTTGTTTCAGAATTTTCTTGTAACACTATTCGCTCACACATGCATGCAATATTGGCACAGAGAATGAATTATATTGAGCTATCTTAGATCAGATGAAACATAACAAGCTGCAGATTAAGGTTCCAAGATTAAGGTTCCAGAAACATATCCTTCCAAAACCAAAAATGTTCACATCTCTGGAGTAACTATCGTTCTAGTTTTTTTGAAAGAGAGAGCAAAATTGAACATTGCATCAGTACAAAGAGAACAGGGTATTACTCCAATGATTGACTAAGCTATGTAATTACATCTAGATCCAGCAGAGGGGGACCAGTCCTGGAGTAAATGTAATCGTTAATTTGGTAACTTCTTTGTAAAAGCGGAGTGAGAGTTAGGATGTGCCCTGTAAAAAAGTGTATTATTAAGTTTGTTTCTTCTTTATCTTAATTAAATTATAATTCCACAGACACAATCTTATCAATAAAGTAATATAACATCATCTCCCAATTAAAAATAATGATTCTGAAGCTCCTTCATTCTGAGCAATCTAACAATATAAATAGAACAGTATTTGATTATAATATATTGATATATTGTTTGAGGTGCTCAGTACACTGATGACATGTTTTCTGCCTGTCAGTTGCATGCAAAAAACAAATGGTGAATTTTTCCAATGGCCTGGACAAAGTTCATCCTTACTACTCAGCACCATATTAGTAATTTAGTTCTGGAATCTCATGATGTGGAGAATAGCTGCTATTCTTTATTTTGTGAGAGTTTTATGTGATACTAGACCAAGTGGGACCGTTGCGTCCCGTCCCCTCAACGCACGGTTGCGGGGGTGGAGGGGAGGGAACGGCCTGCGGCGTCACACACACACACTAACCACTCCTCACAAACACACTAACCCCCCCTTAATATTATATTAATATTATTAATTTGCTCCTTTTCCCCCATCCCCCACCCTATCCACTCACACATAGCCCCCAACTGCGCAGGTGCAGCTCAAGAGGGAGAGGGAGGGGGTAGAGAGGGAAGTGGAGGGGGTAGAGAGGGAGAGAGTGAGTGGGGTAGAGAGGGAGAGGGATGGGTAGAGAGGGAAGTGGAGGGGGTAGGAAGGGAGAGGGAGAGGGTGAGGGGGGTAGAGAGGTAGAGTGGGAGAGGAGGGGGGGGTAGAGAGTGAGGGGTAAAGGGGCTTGCGCGGCATCACACGGAATGGCTGGTCCCCGAACGCACTACTCCACCACTCACCCATAGGTCCCAATACTCACCACTCCCTAGAGAAGTAGAGAGGGAGTGGTGGTAGTGTGGGGGAGTAGAGAGGGAGGGGTAGAGAGGGGGGAAGGGTAGAGAGTGAGGGGGAGGGGGGGTAGAGAGTGAGGGGGAGGGGGGTAGATAGTGGGGAGGTTGATAGGCAGTGGAAAGGGAGGGGGTAGAGGGGAGGGGTAGAGAGGGAGGTGGAGGGGGTAGAGAGGGAAGGGGAGGCTCCAACGTCATCTCCGACTTCTTCCCTGACCCCGGCTTGTCCTTGGTTCCACCGGCGGCTTCTATTTCAGCGCCGGTCACCGCCCCATCCCAATCCCTGAGCTCGGCCCTCACTCCAGCTCCAGGCTCTGCTTCAGCCCAGGCCCAGTCGCTGGGCTCGGCCCAGGGCAGCAGCCTGCGCACCAGGCACCGGGCAGTGGAAGGGCATCGACACAAAGACCTGACTTGCAAATGGATTGTTTTTTGTCGTGTTTGGAGTGCTTGAATGGCCCTCCCGCGCAGAGTGTCCCGTTCTGATGTCAGTCGGATTTTTTTGTGTGTTTGGAACGTATGAGTGCCCCTCCCTTGTGGAGTGTTCCATTTTGACGGCAGTCAATTTTTTTTTTGCTGCCTTGGGAGTTGATTGTGACGTTAGTCGGAATTTTATTTTTCTAAATGAGAACGTTGAAAACTTTAATATTTTGAAGCTGTTTTTAAAAGGTTAATAATTTGTTAAATATAGGTTGAAATACGACGGGAAGATATGTATCCGGTCGGAGGAGAAAATGTGAGTAGCATGTGTGAAAAAGGGAAGGCTGTGGCCAAGCGTTTGGAAGAAGAAAGGCAACACAACCCTGGCTCACACAGACATTTAGAATGTTAGGAACAAAGAGTTATAGTATAATAGAGATTCAGTGGTTCTATGAAGGTACACAAAAATGCTGGAGAAACTCAGCGGGTGCAGCAGCATCTATAAGATCCCCCCTCAGTCTCCTCCGTTCCAAGGAATAAAATCGTAGATGACAAACAGGTGAGCCCAGAACCAATTCCTGACGCAAAGGCATCCAGTCTTGTCAATTGTGTTCATCAGTTAGCTAGCTCCCCTGAGATCCCAATGTGATGTAATCTTGCAGAGTAACCTAAAGGGCCTGTCCCACTTTCACAACCTAATTCATGACCTCTGCCGAGTTTGCCCTTGACACATACACGCCATATGGTCGTCACAAGGTCGTGGGAGGTTACAGGAGGTGGTAGGTAGATCGTAGGTAGGCCATGATGCTAGTCGTAGGTACTCGTGGCATCAAGTAGGTCGGGGCGTTTTCTCTAGCATGATGAAAAATGTCCACAAGTAAAAAAGGTTGTGAATTAGGTCGTGAAAGTGGGACAGGCTCTTAACAAAGGCTTTGTTGAAGTCCAAAAAAAACACATCTATGACATTGCCTCGTCAACCTTCTTGGTTACTTCTTCAAAAAACTCAATCAAATTTGTGAGACATGATCTCCCACATACAAAGACATGCTGGCTATCCCTCATCAAACACTGTCTTTCCAAATATATGTATAGCTTTTCCTTAAGAATCCTCCCCAATAACTTTCCTACCACAGATGCGAGGTTTAATAGTCTATAGATCCCAGGTTTTTCTTTGCCATCCTTCTTAAATAAAGGGCACAACATCAGCCACCCTCCAGTCTTCTGACACCTCACCCGAGTCAAATGATGATCCACAAATCTCAGCCAGGGCTCCCACAATTTCTTCTCTAACGTCCCACAATCCTTGGGTGATCATGTCCAGGAGATTTATCTGCCTTCATGCGTTTTCATACTGAAAGGAAAATTTTACTTTCAATTAGTTAAATGTGATGCACACGCTTGATAGTTAATCTGCAATGAGGTTTGTGAACTGTGGAAGAGATCCAGAAAGATCCTATCACAGATTATAAAAATTACATTTGAAAGAAGTTGATTTAATTTAAATTAGAAATTAGTAGGCTAGCAAAAAGGGGAAAAGGGAGACCTGGCAATCGGGTAAGGGTGCACAACCATGCTATATATTATAGGTGATTTTACAGTGCTAAATAAATATTAATGAACAATATTGATTACTTCACTTGCAAGATCAGGTGAAAGTTACAAACAATTCAATGAAGCTGGTTCATGTGGTTCTGGCAGAGCTACATTATTGCTTGATAAGTTAAGACACATACATTTGTGGAACCATAAACTATGAAAGGAAATGCTCTTCTAAGACTGAGGATGACAGTGAGATGTCCAGTTGGTGAGTATGAATAATTGAGGAAATAGATTGATGAAAATCTGATGAAATATGCAAGAAGGCTTCAACTATTATATGAAGGCGTCGATAAAGCTATGAAGTCAAACTTCACCAAGATGTATCTCTTCAGGCAGCTATAATATAAGATAAATCCTTAGAAAGGAAGTAGAAAATTACTAATTTTGAAATTATTGATGATCAAATCCTCAAGTAGCATTAAAGAAATTGTACCGATACCTAGAGATTAATGATTTCCAGTTGTACTGTGAACAGAATAGTCAACATAAATATGCCAAAACTGAATGGACTAATCATACAACAGTTCCTTGGCCAGACCAATGGTGTGATGAGGTGTCCTAATAGGATCCAAACTGAGCATTGACGAGCATGTGATTGGCAAGTGTGTGCCATTTGATAGTTCTCTTGGTCACTTAAAGAATGGTACTTTTTTAACCCTCATGCAAATTGGAAGAGAATCACTCCATCCTTGGATATGTCTCACCAAGCCTTTAGTCCCATGGATAGAATGATTTCACTGCTACAATAGATGCTGAGCAAAGAGCTCATCATTTCAAATAATTTATTCTTTTCACAGATCCATGTTGCAGCTCACAGTGACGGTGTGTGCTGTGTTTCAAGGTCCTATAAAATGAAATGCATTGAAGGCCATCTGTAGTTTATAATTTGTGAATCTCTGCAGTATTGTCTGAATTTTTTATTTATGGTATATTTATTTCCATCCAAAAACGTTGAAATTCTTTGTTTACTTGGTTTCACTGTATTAGATCATTACCAATTGTATGTTACCTGATACTTCTTCAGAAACACTGGAGAAATGCATGTGTGAGAAGCAAAGTAGGTCTGAATGCGGAAAGGTTCCCTTGTTGCAAAACTCTCTCACCTACCTTCCACCTCCCCACCCTGCCTGGTTGCAATTATCATAGATAAATAGCTGTGAAATTAAAATACCAATTCAACTTATTGTGTTCACTTATGAGAGCAGCTGACAAAACCAAATGCATGAACACTGACAGCATTACGGAATATTCCCTAACAGGAAATAATAAAAAAAATTAGAATGCTATACAGGAAACAAGCATTGCATTTTCACCCCCCCCCCCCCCCCCCCCATATAATCAGTCTTAAGAAGTGTCCCGATCAGAAACTTTGCCTGTTCATGTTTTTCAGAAATGACACCTGACCCGCTGAGTTACTCCAGCACTTTGTGCCCGTTTTTGCAAAGCAGTATCTGCAGTTGCTTGTGTCTACTGTTTGCATCTCTCAGGAGTCAAGTCAAGAGAGTTTTATTGTCATGTGAAGCGCAAAAGATTAGTTAAAACAAATGTAGGTCCCTTGCAGTCAGAAACGGGTGAATTGATCATGGGGAACAAGGACATTGCAGACCAATTGAATAACTACTTTGGTTCTGTCTTCACTAAGGAAGACATAAATAATTTGCCGGAAATAGCAGGGGATCGCGGGTCAAATGAGATGGAGGAAATGAGTGAAATCCAGGTTAGCTGGAAAGTGTGTTAGGTAAATTGAATGGATTAAAGGCCGATAAATCCCCAGGGCCAGATAGGCTGCATCCCAGGGTACTTAAGGAAGTAGCCCCAGAAATAGCAGATACCTTAGTGATAATTTTTCAAAACTCTTTAGATTCTGGAGTAGTTCCTGAGGATTGGAGGGTAGCTAATGTAACCCCACTTTTTAAAAAGGAAGGGAGAGAGAAAATGGGGAATTACAGACCAGTTAGTCTAACATCGGTAGTGGGGAAACTGCTAGAGTCAATTATTAAAGATGGGATAGCAGCTCATTTGGAAAGTGGTGAAATCATTGGACAAAGTCAGCATGGATTTACGAAGGGTAAATCATGTCTGATGAATCTTATCGAATTTTTTGAGGATGTAACTAGTAGAGTGGATAAGGGAGAAGCAGTGGATGTGTTGTATCTGGACTTTCAGAAGGCTTTCGACAAAAGTCCCACACAAGAGATTGGTATACAAACTTAAAGCACACGGTATTGGTGGTTCAGTATTGATGTGGATAGAGAACTGGCTGGCAGACAGGAAGCAAAGAGTAGGAGTGAACGGGTCCTTTTCAGGATGGCAGACAGTGACTAGTGGGGTGCCGCAAGGCTCAGTGCTGGGACCCCAACTATTTACAATATACATTAATGATTTGGACGAGGGAATTAAATGCAACATCTCGAAGTTTGCGGATGACACGAAGCTGGGGGCAGTGTTAGCTGTGATGAGGATGCTAGGAGGCTGCAGGATGACTTGGATAGATTGGGTGAGTGGGCAAATGCATGGCAGATGCAGTATAATGTGGATAAATGTGAGGCTATCCACTTTGGTGGCAAAAACAGGAAGGTAGACTATTATTTGAATGGTGACCGATTAGGAAAAGGGGAGATGCAGCGAGACCTGGGTGTCATGGTACACCAGTTATTGAAAGTAGGCATGCAGGTGCAGCAGGCTGTGAAGAAAGTGAATGGTATGTTGGCATTCATAGCAAAAGGATTTGAGTACAAGAGCAGGGAGGTTCTACTGCAGTTGTACAGGGTCTTGGTGAGGCCACACCTGGAGTATTGCGTAGAGTTTTGGTCTCCTTATCTGAGGAAAGACATTCTTGCCATAGAGGGAGTGCAGAGACGGTTCACCAGACTGATTCCTGGGATGGCATGACTTCCATATGAAGAAAGACTGGATAGACTCGGCTTGTACTTGCTGGAATTTAGAAGATTGAGGGGTAATCTCAAAGAGACTTACAAAATTCTTAAGGGGTTGGACAGGCTAGATGCAGGAAGATTGTTCCCGATGTTGGGGAAGTCCAGGACAAGGGGTCACAGTTTAAGGATAAGGGGGAAGTCTTTTAGGACCGAGATGAGAAAATCGTTTTTCACACAGAGCGTGGTGAATCTGTGGAATTCTCTGCCACAGAAGGTAGTTGAGGCCAGTTCATTGGCCATATTTAAGAGGGAGTTGGATGTGGCCCTTGTGGCTGAAGGGATCAGGGGGTATGGAGAGAAGGCAGGTACAGGATATTGAGTTGGATGATCAGCCATGATCATATTGAATTGGCGGTGCAGGCTCGAAGGGCCGAATGGCCTGCTCCTGCACCTAATTTCTATGTTTCTATGTTGCTATGTCATGTGTCCCAGATAGGACAATGAAATTCTTACTTGCTGCAGCACAACAGAATATGTAAACATAATATGGAACAGGAGATAAAAGTTCAGTGTGTCTATAGACCACAGACCATATATATATATATATATATATATGTACACAATATATAAACAGATAAAGCGCAATAGGCTGTTATTGTTCAGACGAGTTTGAAGGCGAGTTTAATAGCCTGATGGCTGTGGGGAAGAAGCTGTTCCTGAACCTGGATGTTCCAGATTTCAAGCTCCTGTACCTTCTTCCCGATGGCAACGGAGAGATGAGTGTGTGGCCAGGATTGTGTGGGTCTTTGATGATGTTGGCAGCCTTTTTGAGGCAGCGACTGCGATAGATCCCTTCGATGGTGGGGAGGTCAGAGCCGATGATGGACTGGGCTGTGGTCACAACTTGCTGCAATCTTTTCCGCCCCTGGACGCTCAAATTACCGAACCAAGCCACGATGCAACCAGTCAGTATGCTCTCTACTGTGCACCTGTTCGAGAGAGTCCTCCTTGACATACCGACTCTCCGTAATCTTCTCAGGAAGTAGAGGCGCTGATGTGGCTTATTGATGATTGCATCAGTGTGCTGTAATGACTCCAGCTTGTAATGACTATTCCTCATCAACTGGGATTACTTTGGATTTTAGAAATGTTGGAATCAACATTACTTACCGCAAAATGTGGCAGGTTGGAAAAATCCAGAAGTTGCAGTAAACATTCATGGACTTTAGTATGGCAAGAATATTCCATAATAAGGATCCTAATGGAAAAGATAATAAAGGATGCACAAGGGATGCTTGAAAAAGAAATACAACAGAAAGAATCCCTTTATCCAGATCTATTCCCCATACATCCAACCTGCATGCAAAGTAATAAACTGTTTAATATCTCTGCCACCCTCCGATAAATGATTTTAATGCAAATGTTTGCTCCATAAAATTTTTGGCCAAAATTAACCATAAAAGTTACATCCAAGATTACTGCCTTCTGGAGAAAATAATAGTTGTATCTCTATCCTCGGTTATAATCTGCTGCATTTCATAATTGTATCTTTGAATTCTAAGACCATTCTATGCTTGCATGTCCTCAATCTGAAGATTAGTGTTCTTATAAGTGTCTGGTAAGTTCAGTAACCTGTGCCTTTCTTCAAAAGCTATTTCCCTGAGGTGTTGAATATCCTTGTGTAGAATCTGAGAGAATGCAATGAATCTCAGGAAGAAAAGTTAACAGTCTGAGAGATCTGTGTCAGTCATCTGAGAGAAAAGAAACCCAACAAAACCTATTAGAATGAAAAGGGAACCTTAGAAATTTGATGGAAAGGAAGTGTGAATTTTCTAATAGAATAAAGAATGTGGATGGGGCGATAGAAGGAATCTGGAAAGAAGAAGATGGTGAGAGATCATCAATTATGCAAAATGTTCAAACAGAAGTTGTAATACTGAGGTGTGTGATGTTTTAAGAATATGTAAAAATGTGAGGAATAGCAGTGTTAGAGTGGAAGTTTTAATATTGTAGCAGGTGGTGCAGAAAGGCTACTGAAATCAGACAAACGTTTCAAAATTAGAACTCTGTAGGAACCTTGACAGATGAGCCTGTAACTTGTTTTTATAGTAAGCGCTAAACTAACCATTGGGAAAGAGTCTGTCATTGATGTAATAAACAATACAGTTGACATTTGGCAAAGCCCTTTCCAATCATGCAAACAATACTTGTACATGGTCTCTGTTTCCTTAGATAAATAGTCACCAACATGTTGGCTCCTGTTTTTATTGGCCATCTGACAAATACAGTAGCACAAAAAACCTGGGACCTTGAAGTGAATTGAAGGATCATTTCCCCTTCTGCCAACCAGCCCCTGGGTGAGATAACTCTAAAATGACCCGCTTGGGTGAAATAAGGGGCCAAATGTTAGAAACCATGTTGTATTGATTCAGAGGTTGTGTACGAGCGCAATGTGCTGCACTCACAGAGAACATTGTATTACAAGACAATTCAGCCTTAAATTCCTATGTCTCACACAATCATGTCACTGCAGTGATGCATGGTGTTTCTGAAAGTTGCATTGTTCCCGTATCAATAACACCAAACTTCCCTGCTGACCCGGCATTATTTAATTGTTCCCTTGCAAACCTAAAGGCACAAGCTGTAAAACCGCATAAACTACACTCAATGAGACACGGTAGATCAGAGCAGAAAAAGCTCAGAAGGTCAGAAAGGTCAGAACTAACAATATCAATGTGTGCTTAATATAGTGAAACATACTGAGACATGGTAAGTGTCAAAATGCAGTCTTTTCTGTACACCTTCCTGATTGAATAGCCTAAAAATGACATTTTAACGTGATAGTGACATGGCTGTTGTTAAAGATTTTATTATAGAAAAAACACTATACTGTAGATGTAGCTGTCAGTAAATTAAACCAGACAATTATTACATTAAGTTGAATGCAAAATTGGCTAAGGTCAGATATAAATAACTTGATGGGACATAGAAGTTTGAGGTTGTACTGTCTGCGGGATAAGTGTCCTAATTGTTTATGTGTAGGAAGGAACTGCAGATGCAGGTGTGCACCAAATAGTCTATCATGTACTAATTGTTAACTGTCTGCCAAGACCACTGCCATAGGTAACCATTGCCAGCCGCATTTTCCGTGAGCCATGTGCTTTGCGTAGAGTATCCTTCAGCAGATACCAAGTAGCTGACCCAGTGGCTATATCCCTCATGGCTTAAGCCACCCCCCCCCCACCCCAACCCCCCCCAACTCTCCTCCACCAAAAGTCCTTTAACCAGATCCACAGTTCGCAATGATGTATCCCTCTGCAGCTCACACAGTCTCTCGCCGATTATATGCTTATTAGGAAACCACCCTGTTGCTGGCCATGATTTGCCCTGTTTTTTAACCTGGCTTGCAATTCTCCCCCACCCCCCCACTACAATCAGTCTAAAGAAGGATCCCAACCCCAAATGTCACCAATCCATTTTCTCCAGATAGTGCCTGACCACAGAGTTGCTCCAACATTTTGTGTCTATCTTTGACATGTGCCCTTGCCTGCTGGCCTCCAGACTCGTGTGCTGTCAGTTGTTTTCTCTTGCTTCAGTACTTTGCAGAGGTTTGATGCTGGCCAATGCCCAGAATTGATGGAGAATGCAAACTGTGAATGACTGCATCTGAATTGCAGGCAAGATCTTCCAATTTTCAAAGCCACTAACCCTGAAAAAATTACTGTTTCAATTTGCAGTGATTCACAAAGAGAATGGTCAACACCAGAAGAAGATGTAATTGAATTTTCTCCTAGCTGATATCTTGCAGCCAATTAATAAACAAAGAGACACAGAAGTCATGCAACCTGGCATGGAGGCATTGGCCTGGCTAATGGATTAATAGTAACTCCTACCTTTCCAATGAAAACAGAGAATGTTGGAAAAGCTCGATGGATCAGGCACCATCTGTGAAGAAACAACATTAATATTTATTTTCAATGACCTTGCATCAGAATACCAAGCTTTTGTGATAGTTAGCAGAATTAGGAAAGCAATTAAAAGCAGATTTTTCAAAATAACAATACAAATAGATGATTTTCACTTAGAGAGTGGTGAATCTCTGGAATTCCCTGCCACAGAAGGTAATTGAGGCCAGTTCATAGGCTACATTTAAGAGGGAGTTAGATGTGGCCCTTGTGGCTAAAGGAATCAGGGGTTATGGAGAGAAGGCAGGTACAGGATACTTAGTTGAAATTATCAGCCATGATCATATTGAATGGCGGTGCAGGCTCGAAGGGCCTACTCCTGCACCTATTTTCTATGTTTCTATTTTCACATTAAAATGTCTCCAAATGTTCTCTTCTAGGCCATTTGTGTTATTTACTCTTTGTCCATGAAGCAATGCTGAACAGTGGCGGTATTTATCATCTGAAATATTATATTGCAGCCCTGTTTATTTTTTTTCGGCTAGATAAAAAGGATGCATGACACTATACAAAAAGTAAAAAATTCTCCCAGATTCATGGGCAATATTGGCCTCCCGAGGAGCACTGTCAAATCATCTCATTTATTTTTGTTAAGAGTTCTCTGTAAAAATATTGCTGCCTTGGAACTGTGACCAGAGTTCATAAGTCATACAATGTTAGCAATGCTCTGGTTCACATCATGAGAATACAATTAGAAGGTTATTTCTTTCTAACAGCAATTGTTGGGCCAAATGGCTTCCTTCAGTGTCATTTTTATGTAAAAGATTGAAAATCTAAGCAGTAGCTTTCAGAATCAAGGTCAGAGATATACAATGCTGCTTAAGCTATTTAATCAAGATATATTTTTTAAAGAATTGAACAAACCATTTAGGCTACACGCATCTGCCAGGTCTCCACCCATCATCTCTGTCATAACTAAGAGGAATCCAGTTCAGCTCCCACCATTGAGTATATAACCAAGTTCTGAATGGCTGGCAGAATATTTGTCAATGTTCCTCGAGAGACAAATGCTGAGGAAATAGAATCCTTCTCCCTGGGCCCCACACTGCTGATGACATCTGCTTTGTGAGGGGGAAGGGATGAAAGATGCTTTAAATGAGGCTCTCTACAGACCCACATGAACGATACATTGCAAGTGCAATCCTACCATTTACTAATTGGTTTCCTGCTGGAGTTATATTTTAGTCATTGGCAGGAGCCCATTAGAACTATTATCAGTTGGAACTCTGCATTTTGCAAATTAATATGGAAAAATATATTGCAATGCATGGAAAATTGAATTGTATTCAATCACTTTTAAATTTAGTTTGTAAGAAGGTGCTGCAGATGCTGGTTTACATGCTGTGTTTAAATTTAGTTTGTTATTCAACACTTTAACATAAAAATGAAAACTAATTTAAAAGCTGCAGGTGTTGCATAATAGTCCAATATAATGATGATCTAACTGTTGTTAATAAATAGAAAATGTATATTTATATATTCAATGAAGATAAAGGTGTATCTTTCAATTGTATATAGGATCTTCTGTGTAAATTTGTATAACCAGACAGACCAATAGGAAATGATGATGTACTTTACATAGCAACCAAATTACTAATCACTAAGATCTAATGTATTGTTTACCAAGGTGTAGAGCAAGGTATTACTGCCTCTCATTTCCAACAATTCTTAACCTCAGGCGCTGTCTGTGTGGAGTTTGCATGTTTTCCCTGTGACCACATGGGTTTAATCTGGATGTCCTAGGTTCCTCCCACATCTTAATGACCTGAGAGTTAATAGGTTAATTGCCCACTGTAAATTTCCCCTGGTGTGCAGGTGAATAGTAAAATTTGAAGGGAGTTGATGGGATCATTGAGTGAATAAAATAGCACTAATAAAGGATCAGTGTGAATTAATATTTGATGATCAACATAGACTGAGTATGCAAAGGGATCTGTTTTCATACTGTATGCCTCCAAGAGAGATGCATTTTTCTTTCAGCTTCAATGTGTTTATCACCTTCCCCGCTCTCTAACAAGTGCCAACTGCATAGTTATTAACAAAGGTTATTTCCATTTGCCAAGGAAGCAAATCAGCTGGCATAGCTAACTCAAGAATGTCTCCAATAATCGATTAACACAGCAGTCGAGATAACATAGTGCTCATTGCAGAGCAGAAGATGACTACAGTTTAAATTTAGTAATCATTAGGAGTAGTTTATATATGCCAAAGTAACCTCCGTGAAACAAATCTTAAACATTTAAACAGACATTGATGGAGGAAATACCAATCATCCATTTTCCGACTGCAGATAGAGGGGCCGCTATGTTCAATTGTAATAAAAATCAACCGTATTGATTGTTATCCCTAATAACCATGAACTGAAGAAATAGTAGTTAAATGAGGTTCTCAATGGGTTAAAAGCTTGATAAGACTGCTTCATTGGAGTCAGGTGCCGAGCTAGGAAACACGGTGATCAAATAAACATGGGCAATGCATCTACTGCCAATGCTTTCCTCCATGTAGGGAAACCTGTCATTTACAATGCTCCGGACTTGCTTCACCTTATGGTCTAAGGATAAAAAGAATGAAATTAAGCTGTTTCAATGTAATTGGGGCAATTTCATGACCTCACCTGTATTTTCTGAAAACGGTAAAATGTGTTAATTTAAGGAGCTAGCTTGAACATTGTAGATGTATTGAAGGTAGGAGAACATTAATCAGGGGAATATGGTCTATGGCTTGCTTTGAAGTTATGGTTGGGTCTGCAGCTTACAGGAAACTTCAATAACAACTTCAATGAAACAAACATGTATCTCTCCTCTCATGTCCAAAGTCACAGACCTTTCCATTGACATAAACAAGACATGTGTGTCATTCTTAGCTACAAGTGAGCTTTCCATGATCAGAAGCTGATGCCAAGAATACCTCTTACCAGTCACAGGGGATCCAGCCAGCCCCAGTTCAACAGACATTTACAGGAGGACATCAAGGTCTTCCAGGTCTCATGTTTCTCCTCTGTCCCACAGCCTTACTTGCCATAATAACCATGACAACCACATTAACAAGCTGTGCAAGTCGTACAGCCAGGACGTCTCATTGTAGATCGCAGCAGAGCTGATTTCCTGTGTGATCATGAAGAAGCTCTTAGTCAGCTTCAGGCATCCTCTGCAATGCTGCCAATAATTAAAGTTGTCTGGTGTCCCCTGTTTACTGTTCCTATTCTCCATGGCTGGCCACAGCTCTCTGCCCGATGGTGCTTCAGTGCAGACATTGAAGCTGCTGCTGTTTGTTAGCAAGGCAGCACATGATGGTTCTGCAGTTGTTCTTTGTCTAGTTACAGTGGTCCCACACTGGGCAAGCACACTCTTCATTCGAGTTATGGGACGAGGGTAGAGTGCACCAACTGTGGTCAGATGTGACCCATATTGAAGTTGCAAGCTTCCAAATGATTTACTTCTCATTTTAGCCATTTGATTCAAGTGACAGAGGATAGTTCCAGGACTAATCAAATATACACTTTGATTCAGTGTTGTTTGGCCAGGTTTTCATTATAAAAGTGAAAGTTTTCCACATATACAGTATTCTGACATTCCATCCAGCTGTTGTTTCTCCTTATGTCACACATCTTCAAACCAGTAGGAGGCAGTTATCACTTATCAAGCATCTCATGTCTGTGGATCCCACATTGTCCACATCAGTCAACTCAAATCCAAATCAAGTGGAATGCAGTCAAGTCAATCTTGATGCTGAGAGGCTGCCAAAGAAGTAAGAATAAATCTTCAAAAATAGTGTTTAATAGTTAGCAGTGCCTATGTTGTTGACAGTTTGATAAAAGCAGGAACACTGATAATGCTTTTCCTAAATCTGTAGCCTCCCTTTGATCTGGTATTTTGTTGGTTCACATGCTTGATCAATGGTGTTTTATCATTAATGTTTTATTATTATTAATGTTTAGTGTTTTCTGAATCATTCGTAACTGTCACTGTATGCCATGTTGTTACTTGTGGGCGGAGCACCAAGGCAAATTCCTTGTATGTGAATACTTGGCCAATAAACTTACAGTCATCTTTGAGAAGCTGAGATTGCTGCTTCCTGGTTAGGGTGGGAATTGCTCCCCATGGATCTTCTGCAGAGGCAATCTTTCTTCCACCTCACCTCTACTTTCTCTATTGCCTCAGTCATGTGTAGATCAAGAGGGAGAATTCGCAACTAATTTGAGGGCAAAGTTTAAAATCTGCGAAAACTTCCTCAGCACCAACTGGACCACAGGTGAAACCCAAGTCAACTATACAAAGATATAAAACACTCAGTTGCACTAAGTGCTCGAAGGAACAGTCCAGAAGCTGATTTATAAGTTTTGACTCCTTTAAATGGTGATGGTATATGTGGGGTGATGGATGGGAGGGAGATTACTGTTCTCCTACAGCCTGCTTAATGTTTGCAGGCTGTAGGAGAAAGACAGGGCTGGAGTTGTCCAAATGGATTTGAAAATGCTTTATGGTGGTATTAAAGCAGTGAATGATACTTGTGTAATCCTTATTGTGGATTGAGGCATTCATTTGTTGTTCAGGTGAACTATTGTACAAGGCACTTAGTGCCCTTTCTGTCTGATCTGAGTCTCAAAGACCATCTGAGCCAATGCTACGGAACCCAGTTTCTTCCCCATGCAAAGTGTTTTCACAATTATCTGACATCACAGTCCCCAGAAAATAGTGAGAGCAGATTCTGTAACCGCATCTCTCCAGAATCAGTCCAACAATAGCAATACCTTGGTACACACAAAGGTAAAACTAGGACAGAGCGCTGGAGTAACTCAGCAGGTCAGACATTATGTCTGGTGAACTTGCATAGCTAACGTTTCAGGTCAGGATCCTTCTGTTCTGACCTGAAATATCACCTATCCATTTTCTCCAGAGATGCTGCCTAGTCTGCTGAGTTATTCCAGCACTTTTTGTCCTTTTGTGAAAACCAGCGTCTGCAGGCCCTTGTTTCTACAAGGTAAAAGCAATACAGGGTAGTTATAAGTAATTAACTCTCAGATCTTGGACAGAAACAAAGCAACAGAACTATCTTTAAAAATCTCATCACCTGTTCATCTGGAATTTGTCTGTGCAATGACAAAAGATTAAGGATGATGAAATCTGACATTTAAAAGTAAAAATACTTAAAACACTAAAAAGGCCCTGTCCCACTTACGCAATTTTTTTCCGACACCCTTCACAGTCGCAGCAGGTTGCCGAAAATGTTCTACATGTTGAGAGTCCAGCGGCAACCAGAAAAAAGTACGATTCTTTGGGCGACTACACCCCAAATTGGATGTGTTCCCTTCCTTGAAGATAGTCATTATTCCAGCACCACTGAAGACCCCAGATCATCCTACTCTTCCCAGATGTGGACACTGAGACTGAAGATCTTTGAAACTGAGTTTTACGGTTGCAGCAGGGATATCCTCTGCTCTCAAGGCCTTGTTATATTTGTGTTGGGATATGGCCTTAAATAGCTTTGTAATCTATCAGGAGTACTGGCAAGGCTAGCTCAGAAACCAATTAATTCAATTAAGGAATTGTTTCTGTGACAGGAAACAAAGTGCAGGTATATGTGTTCAGATTGCTGGCTGATCAAGATTGGCCTCCTTGCCAAAGTTAGTATTTGAATTAGCCACAGCTTTTCAAGTTAATAAATAGACTGGGTAAAGGAGAGCCTTACATCTCCATCTAATTAAGTAGCACAAATTACCCATCCCAACAGCCAACACCTGCCCCAATCTGTTGCAGAATTCGAAGGTACCCTTATTAGCATCCTCTGAACCCACAAACCAGTCATCGTCAGACCCAGAAGGAGTAGAAGAGGAGGAAGAAGTGGAAGAGGAAGAAGAGAAAAATAAGGAAGATGGAGAGGAAGACATCGAGAATGACAAGGAGGAGGAAGGGAAAAAAAGGAAGAAGGTGTTAATAAGTGGTGCTGATAAGAATAGCAAGTTGCAAATGGACTTGATAGGTTCATGGGAAAAAGTGTGGCAGAAGGAGTTTAATGAGGGAAAGTGAGGTCATTCACTTTGGACCAAAGAAGCCAAGAGCACTTGATGGGAACAATGGTATAAATCTTAAAGCCACTGGATAAATTAAGAACAAAATCTGAAAGGTAATGAATATTTGACCTATACGAAAAAAATGTAGCAACTTAAACAGATCAGATTTAAGGACAAATCATATGAAAAAGTTTATTTTACCTTAAATATAAAGATTAATAAATAATTTAAAAGGATGAAAAGATAATTCAGGAATATGGTTTTGTGGACATAGAGAATATCTGGTAAAAATTGAACAGTTATACAACTACAGTGCATTCAGAAAGAATTCAGGCCCCTTCAAAGAATTCAGGCTCCTTTTCCACATTTCGTCACAGCCTTATTCTAAAATGGATTAAATTATTTTTTTTATCATCAGTCTACACACAATACCCCATAGTGCTGCAAATATAGTTGTCCTTCTGGAAGATTCACCCATCTCCACAGAGGAACTCTGAAGCTCTGCCAGAGTGACCAGCAAGTTCTTGGTCACCTCCCTGACAAATGCCCTGCTCCCCCGATTGCTCAGTTTGGCTGGGCGGCCAGCTCTATGAAGAATCCTGGTGGTTCCAAATTTCTTCCATTTAAGAATGACGGTGGTCACTGTGCTCTTCGGGTCCTGCAATGCTGCAGAAATTGTTTTATACCTTCCCCAGATCTGTGTCTCAACACAATCCTGTCTCAGAGGACTACGGACAATTCCTTCGTCTTCATGGCTTGGTTTTAGCTCAGACATGAATTGTCAAATGTGGGACCTTATATAGACATCTGTGTGCCTTTCCAAACCATGTCCAATCATTTTAATTTATCACTGGTGGACTCCAATCAAGTTGTAGAAACATCTCAAGGATAATCAATGGAAACAGGATGAACCGTAGCTCAATTTTGAGTTTCATAGCAAAGGGTCTGAATACTTATGTAAATGGGATATTCCAGTTATTTATTTTTAATGACTTTGTAAAAATTTCTAAACACCTGTTTTCGCTTCTTCATTCTGGGTTATTGATTGTAGATAAATGATAAAAAGAAGAATGTAATCAATTTTAAAATAAGGCTATAATGTAGCGAGATGTGGAAAAAGTGAAGGGGTCTGAATACTTTATGAATGCACTGTAGATCTGAGGTGACGTTAGTCAATGTAAATATTGAAACTTCTCTCCAAAAAAAGCTCTTGAGATCAACTGAAATGATGGATTTACTTTGTCAAACAAGAAAGTTATGTAAGGTGGATGGATTGGATGAATTAAAATGCAGTCATGATCTAATTAAATAGTAGAATAAGATCAAGGACTGAATGGCTTAATCCTGTTCCAGTGCCCCTATGAAATATAATCATTCTGGCATGCACATGACATTAATCTGACATGTTCATACGCAGAAAATACAGGCAAATCCCTAAAATACCTCATTGCCAGGTGCAGGTCTGTCAGAAATTCAAACAAAAAATCTTACACCACTTGTGTGCCATTGAATCAACTGTAAGAAATTCATTAGAGCCATAAAATCATACAGTGTGGAAACGGGCCCATCAGCCCGACCTGCCAACATGCCTCAGCTACACTAGTCTGACCTGCTTGCATTTGGACCATATGCCTCTAAACTTGTCCTATCTATGTACCTGTCTAACTGTTTCTTAAACATTGTGATTGTCCCTGCCTCAACTACCTGTTCCGTACACCTACCATCCTTTGTGTGAAATAGTTACCCCTCAGATTCCTACTAAATCTTTTCCCCTTCACCTTCAACCTATAGAAACAAAGAAATTAGGTGCAGGAGTAGGCCGTTCGGCCCTTCGAGCCTGCACCGCCATTCAATATGATCATGGCTGATCATCCAACTCAGTATCCCGTACCTGCCTTCTCTCCATACCCCTATGTCCTCTGGTCCTTGATTCCCCTACTCTGGGCAAGAGACTGTGTATCAACCCGATCTATTCCTCTTGTGATTATATAGACCTCTATAAAATCGCTCTTCATCCTCCTGCGCTCCAAGGAATAGTGTCCCAGCCTACTCAACCTCTCCCTATGGCTCATACCATCCAATCCTGGCAACATCCTCGGAATATTTTCTGTACACTTTTCAGCTTGACAACATCTTTCCTATAACATGGTGCCCAGAACTGAACACAATCCTCTAAATGCAGCTTCCCCAATGTCTTATGTAACTGCAACATGACTTCCCAACCTCTATACTCAATATTCTGATGATGGCCAATGTGCCAAAAGCCTTTTTGACCACCCTATCTACCTGCGACCACCTTCAAGGAACTGTGTACCTGCACTCCTAGATCCCTCTGCTCTACAACACCCCCCAGAGCCCTACCATTCACTGTGTAGGTCATGACACTCAATCAGATTCATGAGATATGACCTCCCACATACAAAACCATGCTGACTATCCCTAATCAGCCCATGTCCATCTAAATGCATGTCCATCCTTTCGCTCAGAATACTCTCTAGTAACTTCCCAACTACAGATGTTAAGCTAATTGGCCTATAGTTCCCAGCATTTTCCCTACAGCCCTTCTTGAATAGAGGCACAACATTTGCCACCCTCCAGTCTTCTGGCACCTCTCCTGTATTTAATGACGACTCGTAAATTTCAACCAGTGCTCCCGCAACTTCCTCTCTAGTTTCCCACAATGTCCTCAGATATATGTGATCCAGCCATGGAGATTTGTCTGCCTTCATACACGATAGATTTCTTTTTCCTTCAGTGATGATTACATAATGTAATCCTGCAGCCTCGTTCCTGCTCCATATTTTGAAGGTAACCTTAGAAGCATCTGTGCACATCTCCTGATCTTAACTGGATAATACGCCTTGCTAAATTATATCAGACGATAATTTCCCTAGTAGAATGTAATCTCACTGACCAACATTAACAACCAACAGACAAAGATTTACATTCCGACATTCTGTCTACCTCCTTGATGACTCGTTTGGTCATTAGGGAACCATTACTCCTTGTAAATGCGCTGCAATGAACAATCTTTAAAAACAAGAAGGTTCTGAATTCATTTCCCAGCCAACGGTAAATGACATAAAATGCTTTCTTGCAGAGACAATACAATTTTCAGACCTGTACTTTGCCAGGAGTGGTAACCCTATCATTTTTTTAAAAGCCACTCACTATATTCAAGACCTCACTGTTTGTGTTAATCGAGAATTTACTCCAGCTGTACACTTCAAGAGGAAGAATATCAATGCAATGTAAGGATTATTGGATTATATGAAGAAGGGTCTCGACCCGAAACATCACCCATTCCTTCTCTCCAGAGATGCTGCCTGTCCCGCTGAGTTACCCCACCTTTTTGTGTCTAAGGATTATTGGAGTTGAGCAGGAAAATGGAACCAAGGTCAAACATCAAATTAGCCATGGTCTTGTTGAATGATGGAGCAGGCTCAAGGGACTTTTGGGGTCTTTTCAGCTCCTTATGTTATGGTATGGAAGAGCAAGGAGGTATGATTGTGGTAGAAATAACTAGTTACAACATCAGGTTTAATAAAGGTGCAGTGGGGCAGTGGCCTCCTCGTGTTTTGTCATGTCTATAATTTCATTAAAATACATATGTCATAGAGTTATAGAGCCATGCAGCACAGAAACGGGCCCATCGGCCCACCTTGTCAATGGCAATCAAATTAGTATACTGGGCTGATTCCATTTGCCTGCATTTGGCATATGGCCCTCTGTATATATCTGTATACATGTCCAAATGTCTTTGAAAAGTGGTAAATGTATCTGCCTCTACAGGTTCCCCCAGCAGCTCATTCCAGATACGGACTATCCTCTAAGAGAAAATATTGTGCTAAGATCCTTCTTGAATTTCTCCTCTGGTCCTCTCCTATGCCCTCTAGTTTTAGAATTTTCTACTATGGAAAAAGACTATTATCCATGCCCCTCATGATCTTGCTCCTCAAGAAGATCACCCTTCAGCCTCCTACACCCAAAGGCTGTCATTATTTAAAAATTATTATTCTGAAAATAAGGACACTTGCTAAAAACTAACTATTGCAAGTCCCTCTGTGTCTACAATTTACAGCTTTCACTCTCATTTTAAAGTTCAAAGTATTTCTATTTCCATAAATATAAGACCCAGAGACCCGGGTTCTATCCTGACTACGGCTGCTGTCTGTATGGAGTTTGTACATTCTCGTCGTGACCACGTGGGTTTTCTCTGGGTGCTCCGATTTCTTCCCACACTCCAAAGAAATGCAGGTTTGTAGGTTAATTGGCTTCAGTAAAATAAATTGTCAATTGTCTCTAGTGTGTAGGATAGTGCTGGATTGGTGGATCAGTGATCGGGGATTCATGGTCAGCACGGACTCTGTGGGCTGAAGGGCCTGTTTCCACTCTGTTTCTCTAACCTAAACTAAACTAAACCTATTTCTTACTGCTACCTAGTTCACTTGTCCTTTCTTCACCTAGGAGCTCAATGAACAGCACAAATTCATTTAACCATGAGCAGAATCCCCACCATTCAGGTTGTCCCGACATACTGTCAATGGGCTTGCTCCAGAGGGTCGCTGGAACCGCTGGAGAGAGGATGTAGTTTGGAAGTGGGTAGGTTCTGTATTCCACCCACAGTGCTGGAGAAAGGCAGAGGAAATAGGCGTTACCCAAGGGCAAGTCTTGGAGATTGTTTTGACGAACCTAATGTCAGGACACTGAAAGGTGCCAAAGTGCAAAGGATGAGTGTTGTTAACACTCGCCAAACAGAAGTAAGTGACCAATCCATGCCTTTAACTGCTTTCATATAATATAGCTGCTGCTATTGAGACAACGTCACTGATAACACTAAATAAAGGATGAGTTGGTGGATACTGTTAGATATGCCCTTTTTCCAGAGCCTTTTCTATTTTCAGTGCTGAGAAGCCATGACTCATTTTGAAGCAATTTCCTGATTTCAAGCAGAGTTGTATTTCTTTTTAAGATGCTCTTTGCTAACACATAAGCAATAAGACATTGCTGTTATCACAGTCAGTTGTCTCACAGGGCCTGCGAATTTCGGTGACATACAGTGTGTGGCCCCAATCAAGGTTTGCCATGGGCTGACCAACAATAAATCAGCATGAGGTTCCTTTATTACACTGCCTGACAACGTAGGCACTGACACATTGGTTTATCTTTCTTTAAGTGTGCTATTTATCAACGGACAGCACCTCGACTACTGTTTTGATCTCAGGATCTGTGGCTTGGTAACAGTGATTATTATGTGAAAACCCTGAGTGGGTGGTAGAGGCAAATACTCTCACAACATTCAGCAAAGGAATAGAAGACGATGGAGCAAATGCTGGTAAATTAGTTTGGTATAAATGTTTATGTGATGACTGGCATCAACATGGTGGGCTCAACGGCCTGTCTCTGTGCTCTGCAACCCTGTGATTCCAACAGTACTGAGGAAGACCTTTCTGCATGGCACCAGTCTTTCTGTTGGATGTAACCATAAATTGATCCAGAAGTCCTGAGTTCAGGCCTTGGGCTGGAAACAGCACCTTCTGTTGTGTTGCCAGTATTGTTGCCTGCCCTTGCCCTGCACCTGTGAACTTTCCATGGAGTTCATGGGGACACTGCAGATCTCTGCAGAATTACAGCTTTGGGTTAGGAAATCCCACCAATTTGATTTGTGGGTAAGTCTGACAGAAAGACTGTTGCCATGCAGTAGGTCTGCCCCAATAGAGTCACAGAAGTTCTTACATATCTTTACATTCCCTTTTGACATCACAAGAGGCCATTCAGCCCATCAAGGCTTTGTTACCTTTTAAAGTAATCAAGTTCTTCAATTATTTTCTCTACAACTTATGTCTCTCCCCTGTTTATCCACTCCACTCTGATTCTCCTGCCACCTACTTACACTGGGGGTAATTTGAAGCACCCAACAAACTTACCCGCACATCCTTAGGATGTGAGAGGATTCCTGAGCAATGGAAACTCTGCTCACAGAGACAATGTGTAAATACCATATGGTGTCCAATGATAGGATTTGATCGGATCGCTGGAGATTGTGGCATTGAAATCAATGCAAAGAAACTGCTACTTGGACAGCAAAGTAGAGATCTTTCATTTAAAATTTGATTAATTTTAAATGAAAGATTAGATTGATTAGAATGATTTAATTATTTAATAGGATTTAATTATTGTGTTGAGTATGGATGTTTCCAACCTTTCAATTTTTTATTCAAATGGTAATTTTTAAATTGTAAGCATTGTGACTTTTATTATCTGCTGAGCCTTCTTGAACATTTGTGAATGTTAAAGCCATTGTCAACATTTTATGTGACTAGTTGGTAAGTCTTGGGGAAGGGATGTGACAGAGTGGATCTTCACATGCTGTCCAAGCCTTCCCCCAGCTGCAGCTGGGCACCAAGGATGAAAGAGGTCCATAGGCTGTGATGCACTGGCCAAAATCACATTAATGTGGTGGGAACTGGTTCTCAGTGTAAAACCTTCCTGGAATCACTGGAGGAGACAGCAAGCTGACAGTGATCACAAGGTCCACAAACAAATTGCCGCAGTCGCAATGCCTCGGGGAGTCAGATACAGAGTGCTATGTTTATGTCTAAATTTGCCCATTCATTATGCCAGAGGGTGCCAGACTCAAAGTGTGATGTTTATGCACAAATGCCAAAAAAGGAAGACAGAAGGTAGGACACCCAGAGCAGTATAATGAGGAAGGAGAAGGGCTCATATCAATAGGCCTTTTCCCCTAAGTACATATGCCCTAGTTTCAACTCTCTAAGGAAACAATGTTACTGGAGGAAGTCACAAACCTCTGTGGTGACAGGGACGTGGGATATTGTCCAGGCAGAGCTCCTTCCGTGCACACAAATGAACATAAACATATCTTGGTGCAATTTGATAGCACTGAGATTTTGCAAAAAATGAAAGCAGTGAAATCACCAGGACCAGATGGGATGCATTCTAAGACTGAGGAAAGAGCTAAAGGAAAATTGTAGGTACACTGACAGTGTTCCCATGATCAATGGTTATATGTGGTGACAGAGGGTATGAGAGCAAAGAATGGTCGTTCCATGTTGTAAAAATAGAGTGAGGATAATCTCAATAATTTCATGACAGTCAAATTAATCTCAGTGGTGAGAAACCACATTGAACAATTAATCTAGCATGAGATTAATTGTTGCTTAGATTAAGAATTTATGAAAATATATTATAAAAAGACATTTAGCACATATTTGTTAAAGCCAAATTATGGTTAACAATTAGATAGGATTTTCTGATGGGATAATGCAGTCAATGTGGCATACATGGATTTCCAGAAGCTTTTGATAAAGTGCCCCAGAACTGGCTAATGAACAGTTGAAGCACGTGTGGCATCGTGGATACAAAGTAGGCTCAGTAAAAGATGACAAACAAAGGTGATTAATAATGTTCCCTACGGACAGGTGTTAGGACCATTGTTTGTTTTAAATCTATATTAATGAATTAGACTTGGGCATTGAAGCCACAATTTCTAAATTATGGATGACACAAAACTTGGGAGTATTGCAAACTGCGAAGAGGTTATTGCGGAGTTGCAATAGGCTTTAATACAGATTTCAGGGTATGCTAAATCTTTACAAAACATTTAAGTATAGTGTTCAATTCTGGTAAACAGATTATAGGAAGGATATGAAGGCATTAATGATGGTTAGGAATCGATTCTTGAGCGGTTTCTGGAATAAATGACTACAATTGCAAAAATAGATTAGATGGATGGGACTGTTTTCTTTGGAAAAATAAAGCTGAAAAGATTTGATAGAAATATATATAATAATGAGGGGTTACGAGTGATTAGTGAGAGGCTGTTTCCTTGTGGAGGAGGTCAGGGACGGGAGATCAATTAATAAAGAAGAAGAATTTTAAAACTGTTTATTACACAGTGTGTGATTGGATCAGACGGCCGTAGTGATAAAGGCAGACTCTGATGTGGTCTTGATTGGGTTAAAAATACAGAGAAGAAAACTTTACAAGGCTACGGATAACAAACCAGAGGTAGAACAAGAGAGAAGCTCTGCCAGAAGGCTGACATGGACTCCAAAGACGTACAGGTTTGCAGGTTAATTGGCTTGGTATAATTGTATAAATGTAAAAATTGTCCCTAGTGTGTGTGTGGGGTAGTGTTAATGTGAAGGGATCGATAGTCGGTGTGGACATGGTGGTTAAACATGGACACAAAATGTTGGAGTAACTCAGCGAAACAGGTAGCATCTCTAGAGAGAAGGAATGGGTGACGTTTTGGGTCGAGACCCTTCTTCAGACGCAGGGGGCAGGGAAACTATGGAAGGGTACAAAGAGGAAGGGTACAAAGAACGTAAGGTGTGAAAAGGACAGATCAAAGCAGACGGTTATAGCAGGAGAGATGTTTCCACTGGTCGCCATAGTTATAAGATTACAGTTCAGTCCTTTAAAACTGAAGTGGTGCAGGAATATTTTTTTGCAGAGGGTGGCGAATCTCTGGAATTCTCTACCTGAGGGAGTGGTACAGGCTGGATCACTGGGAGTCTTTAAAAGGGAAATAGATTAAAGATTGGTAAATGAAGGGCTGCAGGAAACTGGCACAGATGAGGATATGAGGCTTGGGGGAGATCATTCATGATGGTATTGAATGGTAGGACAGGCTGAAGGGGCCAAATGACCTACTATTGCCTCTATTGTTTATGTTCAATGATCCCGGCTGTACTTTCCGGGAACAGCGGTAACCTTCATCATCACATGGTGCATATTTCTGACGTTGTCTTCAGGAAGGGCCAACACTTACCTGACAGTAGTGGAGTAGGAAGAGGGCAGCAGAAGATTGCCAGGTGGCAATGGAAGGAGACTCTCTCTGGATATGTTTTCAGGGCATAGTTCATGCCTGTAGATTCTTTTGATGATGGTACTCCAATGGTTTTATGTCAAGTATTTAGGAAAATGATAGCCTGCCTTAACACAACTTGGTTTTTGGATTAATTGTCCAAGACCCCATTGCAAAATCTGATTGCAAAATTTGGGCACTTCAACTTCTCAATAGCCGCTTATCCAACCTGTGATCAATATCCACAACAAAAGCTGCAGCCAACCACGGAAGGCGTGGCTGTGACAAGCAATGGTATTCTGGTAAAAGCTGCAGTTCTGGAATATAGAAAAAAAAAGATTCACCTCCTTAGATTGAAAATTATTCTTTGCTTTAAAAGCCAAAAAATGTTAATGTTCCTGGCTTTATAAAATCCAGAGATACATATCTCAGTAAAAAAAACTTTGCTGAAGAGGATTTTTTACATAGAGTCATTAAACCCCATCAACTGGTCTCATTAACTATTCCTGGAGAAGGTGCAATGATGAATGTTTTACACCTTCAGCTGGATTGCCATCTATATTCCTGGTTCTTTTGATGACATCCTCCCAATTCATTCAAAGCACAGTCAGCAGTGCCAAAGTGTGCTATTTGATGTAAAGAGTTGGAAGGAATCACTTCCCAGGACAAGCAGAGAAGGACATCCTACACCCTCCTTTCCCCTCTCTCTCTCTCTTTTCATTTATCCTCTCTTCACCCTTCATTCCTCCTCTTTCCATCTCCTTCACCCTATCCTTATTGTTCTCTTCTGTCTTTATTGTTTCTTTTACCCCAACTTGTTGCCATTTCCCCTTCACCAACTTGCTTTTCCATGCCATAGAAAAATACAAAGTGCTGGAGTACCTCAGCAGGTCAGGCAGGATACCTGGAGAACATGGATAAGTGACGTTTTGGGTCAGGACTCTTCTTCAGACTGATTGCAGGAAGGGTGGGAAGGACAGCAAGATAGAGAGCATGGCTGGTACTAGCTGAAAATAGGCGAGGGGGGTTTCTGACAGGCAGATTGTTGTACAAAGAGAGTAGAAAAAATTATGTAGCCATTGGAAGGGATGCACATACAGAAAGAGGGGGAGGGGGAATGGGGAATCGATTGCATCGTCAGCCAGGGGTCAAGGGAATGGAGACGTAGGGGTGTGAAGGGGGGGGGGTCTTGGGGGAGAAAGGGGGGGGGGGGAGTGGCTGTTTGTGGGACAGTTACCTAAAATTGGAGAATTCAATGTTAACATGCTCCTCTCCTTATCTGACACCCTTTTGTCTCAGTTTCATGTCGAACCTTTGTCACTTTCTCCACCTATTTGCCAATCATTTACCCCCCTATTTCCCCCCCCCCCCCCCTCACCTGTAACCACCCATTTCTTGCCAGGCTTTATCGTGCCCCCACTTCTCTTGCCAGCTTTCTCCCCCGTATTCCAATCAGTCTGAAAAATGGTCCTGACCCAAAACATCGATTGTCCATTCCCTCCACAGCTACATAGAAACATAGATAATAGATGCAGGAGTCGGCCATTCGGCCCTTCAAACCAGCACCACCATTCAATATGATCATGGCTGATCATCCAAAATCAGTATCCCATTCCTGCTTTCTCCCCATATCCCTTGATTCCATTAGCCCTAACAGCTATATCTAACTCTCTATTGAAAACATCCAGTGAATTGGCCTCCACTGCCTTCAGGGGCAGAGAATTCCGCAGATTCCTCAACTCTCTGGCTGAAAAAGTTTTTCCTCATCTCAGTCCTAAATGGCCTACCCCTTATTCTTAAACTGTGATCCCTGGTTCTGGACTCCAACATCTGGAACATTTTTTCCGCACCTAACCTGTTCAATCTCTTAAGAATTTTACATGTTTCCATAAGATCCTCACTCATCCTTCTAACTTCCAGATTTAAAAAGCCAGTCAGGGACAGCCTGAAAAACTTAACTTCAAGGTCGGCAAGGCCGCTCCCAACAGGCCGCTCCGCTAGACCTAGCCCTACTTTTAATTGCTAATCAATTAATTGATTTTCCTCCTCTTCCTGTTCAGTTTCCACCACCAGCAGATAGAAGGACATTTATGCAGATAACCATTATTGTTATGGATGAAATAACTCTGAATAAATAGGATAAAAACAGACCATGTGATATTGAAATGGAAACTGAATGTCATCTGCATGGTTTGAGCCATTTTACCCCTTTAACCCACTTAACGATAACTCATTTAAACCTTGGTTTTGTATGCAGTGCCATAGGAGAGAATATAGTGGATGTCTCTATGTGACAGAGAGAAAGACATTCAATAACAAATCATCCGCCCACAGAATTGGATTAGGTCAGTTGAACATTACGGACAAGCAACTTTTGTAATAGTATTATCAAACATTTTATAGCAGATGTTCCGATATGTATCAGAGTTAAATATGATGGATGTTTGAAAGGCAGGAAGGAAGGCATTATGACAACTTGAAGACAGTTTCTGAACTACCCCCTTGTTTCAATGCAGGATCTGTAGTCTTGTCTCTTCTGTAAATTACTCCACTGCCCAAGAACTTATGTAAAATTAAACTGAGGGTCACAAAGGGCAGATGGATTTCTCCACTGCATATCAGAAGAACAGCAATCATTTCACTTGAGTTGGAAATGTATTACAGCAAGTTATCTATTACTGCAATGAGGCACTGGAATTTAGAGATTTTCAGCACAGATAGTGCAGACTGTTGGGAAGCTGGAACAAAGAAAATAACCTTGCATATCTTTGATTTTTGTGACATTGTACATTAGTGGTACAATGATAATTTGAGATGCAATGGTGCTTTTCAATGTAAATGATGAAACAATTTGCCAACCATTTTCGATTGAAAAACTTGCATGCCTGCAACATTGTAAGAATGAGAAAAATCATGCAGAGGACAAACATTGCACGGATGAGCACAAGACGTGTGCGCTTGAAATAAAAGGAAATGCAATTCCAACACATGCTTTCTGCAAATATCTACCGATACATTTGGAGGTTATGGAAATGTGACTGTTTCATGGTTGAGTTAAATTTCACTTGCTCATCTAACATCATTGATGTTAAATCAAATTGACAAAAATATATCTGATCATGTAAAGATTGCTGAGGAAATATACAAAGGAAGTCAATTTGCACACCTCACCCCACATGTCTCAGCTGTACAAATCAGCAGACGTTCTCCATTATATTCCAATTACCTAATTGACCTAGGATGCAAAGGTTCAAGGTTCAAAGGCAAACTCGAAGAATACAGAAGTATATCCCAAAATTCTTCATCCATGGTGCCCTCAATCTAATCTATTCACCTGTCCAAGACATGACAAGGTCAACTGGCAGGCTATTTATCTTAGTAAGGCATCTTTGCTGATCCTGGCTCCTGTCTGCTCCCTATATCCAGAGTTTATTTCCCATCAGATGTTGGTACAGCATTTAATACCTTGAACTTCCTATCTCTGCTCTGGATATTATTTACAGCATACCCATTATCAGGCCAGCTCAGCACTATATGTGATTACGGGCTGTTTCATCTAATGCCACAATTGAATTCAGCATCCAGCCCCACGGGAAAATATTTTTTCAAGTATAAGCATTGTGGGATAAGTGATTTTGTCAAACAAAGTCATGATCAGTATCGCTGTACATGAATGGTCTGGACCTATCCACTTGAAGGGTAAGTTTCTTCCCACCCTGCTTCCTGTAAAGACTCTATCCCCTACTCCCAATTCCTCTGTCTACACCGCATCTGCACCCACGATGAGGTTTTCCATACTAGATCATCGGAGATGTCCTCATTCTTTAGGAAACGGAGGTTCCCCTCTTCCATTATAGATGAGGCTCTCACTAAGGTCTCCTCGATATCCCGCAGCTCCGCTCTTGCTCCCCCTCCCCCCATTCGCAACAAGGACAGAGTCCCCCTTGTCCTCAACTTCCACCCCATCAGCCATCGCATACAGCATATAATCCTCCAACACTTTCGCCACCTCCAACGGGATCCCACTACTGGCCACATCTTCCCTTCTCCACCCCTTTCTGCTTTCTGCAGAGACTGTTCCCTCTGCAACTCCCTGGTCAACACATCCCTTCTCACCCAAACCACCCCCTCCCAGGTACTTTCCCCTGCAACCGCAGGAGATGCAACACCTGTCATTTTACCTCCCCCCTCGACTCCATCCAAGGACCCAGATAATCTTTCCTTGTGATGCAGAGGTTCACTTGCACCTCCTCCAACCTCATCTACTGTATCCACTGTTCCAGGTGACAATTTCTATACATCGGCAAGACCAAGCGCAGGCTCGGCGATCGTTTCGCTGAACACCTACGCTCAGCCCACCTTAACCTACCTGATCTCCCAGTGGCTCAGCACTTTAACTCCCCCTCCCATTCCCAATATGACCTTTCTTTCCTGGGCCTCCTCCATTGTTAGAGTGATGCCCAGTGTAAACAACACCTCATATTTTGCTTGGGTAGCTTACACCCCAGTGGTATGAACATTGACTTCTCGACCTAAAAATAGACTTGCTTCCCCTCTCTCTCTCCATCCCCTCCCCCTTCCCAGTTCTCCCACCAATCTTACTGTCTCCGACTACATTCTATCTCTGTCCCACCCACTCCCCTGACATCAGTCTGAAGAAGGGTCTCGACCTGAAATGTCACCCATTCCTTCTCTCCAGAGATGCTACCTGTCCCGTTGAGTTACTTCAGCATTTTGTGTCAACACTTGAAGGGTAACTACAGAAGTTGACACCTGGAACAGTGGGTACAGTAGATGAAGTTGGAGGAGGTGCAAGTGAACCTCTGCCTCACTCTATACTCATGACATAGTGCGAACTCCATCATCAAGACCAGTACTGAAAGCCTTTTTGACCACTCTACCTGTGATGCCGCTTTCACGGAAGTATATACCTGTATTCCTGGATTCCTCTGCTCCACAACACTCTCCAGGGTCCTATCATTCAATGTGATGCTCTGACCCTCATTTGAGTTCCCTAAATGCAACACCTTACACTTACGGTACCTGCGTTAAGATCCATTCGCCATTCCTCAACCCATTTGTGCAGCTGAACAAGAACCTCCTGTAATTTTTGATAACGATCTACGTTTAATTGAGAAGAGGAAGTGAAGGAAATCAGAGAGTGTTGTCAGAGATGTAGACTGCCAAGAGAGAGAAAAATATTTAAGTAAAATAATTTGAAACAAAGATATCTGGTCAACATAAAGTGGGGTCAAACTGACATTTGGACATCTGGTTACTGTTGGTGTGGGAACATAATTGAGACAGCCTTACAACTCTGAGCACATTATCTTATTCCTGAATGCACAGGAAAACAGATTAGGATATTCTGATGTACACATAGAGTTTGAGATAACGTGTACCAGAGATAGCTCCCAAATTGTACAAGCATGAGGACCTGACCCACGAGCATGCGACTCCATGCAGCGAGCGCAACCTAACGTGGTCACTTGAGCTGTACGGGGCTGGTCCCACTTCGATCCCCGGAACCGTATGGAGTTGTGCGGAGCTGGTCCCGACATCGCGCGGGGCTCCGAAAAACTGATGGTGTTCTAAAATCCCGCGTGGCAACGGCCTGTCGGCCCGCAGCTGCCTCGATGCCGTACGCACCGCCTCGACATCGTACGCAGCATCTCAACGCCGTACGCAACGTCTTGACGCCGTACGTCACGCACGAACTTCCTGCGGACTTTGCTCGAACTTCACGTCACTCACTCGACCTCCGCGTGGCCCCCGCTTCCGGTTTGGTTGCATGCTGGTGGGACCTGCATGCAGCAGGCGCATGCTGGTGGGACCGGTCCTGTACGGGGATCACGCGATCTCCGCGCGACCCCGCTTCCGGTTTGGTCGCGCTTGCTGCATGCAGGTCGCATGCCCGTGGGACAGGCCCTTTAATCTCTGATAATTATTGACAAGGTGGCTAAGATAATGTGTAGGAAGGACCTGGAAATGCTGGTTTAATCCGAAGATAGACACAAAATGCTGAAGTAAGTCGGTGGAACAGGCAGCATCTCTGGATAGAAGAAATGGGTGACGTTTCAGGTCGAGACCCTTCTTCAATCTGAAGAAGTGTTTCGACCTGAAACGTCACCCATTCCTATCCAGAAATACTGCCTGCCCCGCTGAGTTACTCCAGCATTTTGGGTCTATCTGTGGCCAAGGTGATTACAGAAGTCAGGAATTTGAAGGAATTAAAAGAAACAAATATATATGAAAAGTAATGGATGTATGGATGTACAACTGGCCTTAAAACCAAAGGAATGTCTAAGAGATGCTCAAAGAAATAGACAAAAAAGATGCCTTGCAAAAAAAAACTGACAGCAGTAACTCCAAGTAACCAATGCTTACAGAAGAATCCAAGGGATCATGATGGATAATGCCACAGGTTAACAAACAGAAAATGGCTATGATGGGTAGAAGTTTATAATTAAGGTATTGCCATTAATGAGGAAGTCCGAAATCTCAGGATCACAACCCCAAAATAGGTGAGATCTCTCTGAGGAGCAGCATGGAAGTGGAAGGAAGGAGCCAGGGATAGAGTTTTATCTAGTAGACTGAGGTTTCAAGGTATGAATGGAATAAGAAACCGTTGTTGGTGATAATTTATTTTTTTCTTCAATGGGAACAGAACCCAGGTGAGCTAGAGTACTGAGCAAAATGAATACATCAGGCTGTACGCTTGACTGTTGATGACTAGTCAAAATAAGACTGAGATGAGAAATGTCTTCACCCAGTAGAGTGGTGAACATGTTTACTACAGAAGGCAATGGAGGTCAAATCCTCAAATATATTCAAGGAGGAATTAGATACTGTTCCAAAGGCCAAGTAGATCAAACTGCATGGAGAGAAAGCACAAATGCACTATGGAATGTTTGTTTTGAAGGGTGGAGCAAATTCAAACGGTTGAATGCCCAACCCTGACTCTTGTTTTCTAAGTTTCTGTGAATCAGAATCTCACTCAGTTTATCTCCTCAGTATATCAGGAAAGTATCCCTTGCACCTCAAACACAATTCATCAAAATATTCTACTAATTACCTCAAAGCAACAGACTTGACTTTAGTCACCTGGACGAGGTTCGAAGAAACTAACTAATTTAATACATACCACTTGAATCGTGGGTTTAATGGATATATCCATCAAAACATGCCTTTGCATGTTTTTTGGTGTTGGTTTAAGTATGCATTATATATGTGCTGACTGAGGTTTTACAGCAAAAATATTTACACAACATTAAGATCAGTATGGGTTGTGTAGTTTCACCCTCAATTCTTCTGCAATGTTCAACAGTCAAGCGTACAGCCTGATTCATTCATTTTGCTTAGTAGTCTGGCTCACCTGGTGTAAATGTTCCCGATATTGGGGGAGTCCAGAACCAGGGGCCACAGTTTAAGAATGAGGAGTAAGCCATTTAGAATGGAGACGAGGAAACACTTTTTCTCACATAGAGTGGTGAGTCTGTGGAATTCTCTGCCTCAGAGGGCGGTGGAGGCGGGTTCTCTGGAAGCTTTCAAGAGAGAGCTAGATAGGGCTCTTAAAAATAGCGGAGTCAGGGGGTATGGGGAGAAGGCAGGAACGGGGTACTGATTGGGGATGATCAGCCATGATCACATTGGATGGCGGTGCTGGCTCGAAGGGCCGAATGGCGTACTCCTGCACCTATTGTCTATTGTCTATCGTCACCTGGTTCTGTTCCGATTTAAGAAAAAAATAAGTATCACCAACAGCGGCTTCTTATTCCATTCATACCTTGAAACCTCAGTCTTCTGGATAAGAGTCTATTCCTGCCTCCTTCCTTCCACTTCCATGCTGCTCCTCAGAAAGATCTATGAGGGGTTTCATATTTACTTCAAAATCTATCAGCCTCAAATTCTCCCATTCCTGGATGCTGCCTCTATTTTGTTAGACTGCTGGACCAATATCCAACCATGGATGAGTCCAAATCTGCTTTAGCTGAGCCTTCAACAAACAGAATCTGTTATTTACTCCTTACACTTCTTTATCTCTGCAACTCTCAGTCTGAAGAAGGGTCTCGACCCGAAACATCACCCATTCCTTCTGTCCAGAGATGTTGCCTGCCTTGCTAAGTTACTTCAGCATTTTGCGTCTATCTTCTGTTATTTTCCCATCATGCCCCAGCCACTTCAATGCCAAAAGCTGGCTCCCTATCCATTGCCTCTGGCTGACCCAGACCTTTTTCCCAACATTGACATCTAATCCTGGGATATAGAATCATCAAGTCGTACAGCTGGGAAGCAGGCCCTTCAGTCCAACCCATCCATGCTGACTCCCATTTGGCTGCTTTTATAGAACATCGAACAGTACAGCATGAGACAGGCCCTTTGGCCCACAATGATCATACTGAACATGATGTCAATTTAACTAATCTCCTCCGCTCGTGGGTGATCTGTATCCCTTGATTCCCTGCATATCCATGTGGGATCTTGGGACATATGTTTGATCTGACGAATCATGTTCTCAATGACAATGATTCCATCAATGTAACTTCAGTCTGAAGATGGGTCTCCACCCGAAACCTCACCCATTCCTTCTATACAGAGCTGCTGCCTGTCCCGCTGAGTTACTCCAGCATTTTGTGTCTATCATCACTTTTTTTCATCCGTTCTTGATTGAACCAATACAATTTTGTATTGGTACTTTGTCATGACTCTTCCACTCCTTGCATGCCTTTCCAGTATTCTTTAGTAGTGCTGCCACTGAAATTTCTGAACCTAAGTAAGATGTCTGTGCAATCTCTGCAGGTCACTGGCAAAATATAATAAACCTAAACCTGAAAGTGCTTTAAACCTTCTGGGAGCTGTATGTCAATATTACACATGTTTGTTATCCTAATCAAAAGCTTTCCAGCGCATTCACCCATTGACCATAAGAAATCCCATGACTATACATGTAACAAGTTAATGTATGCCAGTTTGTGCAAACTCACATTCAAAGCATTTTATTTCAAAGATGCTTAAGAATCGTAAAATGCAACATTTTCCAAAGCTGATATTGCGATCTTGATCAAGCAATTAAGCTCTGAGTGACCTCAGTCTATGGTTATTTTCAGCATTTGAAGAAGCATCTGGCATTGGAGAGATAGGCTAATGTAAACACAGCTCCAGAAAATTATGAATTACATGCTATAATAACTTTGACCGAACAAAACATCATTCAACTGACTGGGCACATTGCCATTGAAAAGCTAACAGCATATTTTAAATATATAATCTCCCTTTGCACCATTCATCGTAAATTTGGCGCAGATTGAGGCTCCTTCGTGTCAGTCTTTGACCTTATTTTCTGGTTGTCAAATGGAAGGAAATTGCAGGCCTCAACCTTTTAAAGATTTGCTACAGCATTTCTCAAGTCCCTCAAAACAACAATACATTGGATTACTGAGTGAAGTATAAAGTGATCCGCAATCTCAATTTCTCGTCTTTGAAGGATAAGCACCAGCGAGGTACACAAACATTTTGTATTCCAATGTTACACAATAAAGTGAGTATGGATTTAAAAATCTAAATTGAAAGGTTTAGGTAAGGTTCATTGAGGGAGGTTGTAAATTCTCAAGTACGACAACAAAAAAAGTAACAAGACTTATTATTTCCATTACTGGAGTCCAGATAAGCAGAAAAGAAGTGTCTGTGCAGTTTGTCTCTGTCAGATCCAGAGACCGTCTAATAACTGCATGAATTTCCAGCATGTACGTGCATGAAATTCTGAATAATAACTCTTCACCAGTTATCCAAATATTTACAGAATGGTTATCAGAGTAAAGAAAGCAAAACCTCTACAGTATCCAACACTAAAGGGGTACTCAAGATGCCTGAAGCAGATGTGGATCCTTCAGGGGTGTCAGGGTACTCTATAGTGGCACATGTGATGGGATAGTGCCTGAGTAGGTTGCTACTCCCCTGCACAAGCAGCTGTCTTTCAATTTAACCAAAGCTGACTATGCCAGGAGCAAATGAAAACAAATATGGGAACAAGAAGTGATCAGAAAGCAGTTACTTTGAAGTATTTTACACAATAATGTATAAAGGTAGGATATAATACAATGGATAAAAATAGTTGTAGTTAAAAGAATAGATAAGGAGGAAGTGATAGAGAGAAAAAGAAAATTTGGAAATGAAGGGGACTAGAGGGAAATAAATTAAATGGATGATTATTTGATGCCTTCCGTCCATTTTAGAAATCTTAAAAGCATTTTAAAACCACTGAAGTACATTTCAGTGGTAATTGATGTATGAATATAAGAAGCAAGGTAGCTAATTTAAATACAGCCGAGCTCCCAGGAACAGAATGACCAGAAAACCTAAAAATGAGTATGAACGGACACCAGGATTAAAGGCTGAGGAGTTATTGTAGGAAGGAACTGCAGATGCTGGTTTACACCAAAGATAGGCACAATATGTTGGAGTAACTCAGCGGGACAGGCAGTATCTCTGGATAGAAGGAATGGGTGACGTTTTGGGTCGAGACCCTTCTTCAGATCTCTGCTTCACAAATTGCTCAATAGCTTAAAAAATGTACCATGTTGACAGCTGATCGCTCAAAGGATTGGTTTGACAGGGATCAACCAACTTTGCTTTGGGTCTCTTTATTTACATCTACAAAGAGCCAACCAACCAATTTCAAGCCTATGCATTACATAATATTATATTGGTTAGATTACATCAGAGGATGCGCAAGTGCATCCTACCCACATATTGGAGACACAAAGTTCCGATTAGCACCTAAGAGCGATATAGGATCATTGTTCTTTTTTCTCCAGTTTTTAGCATACGAAATGTCAAACTCTAACCCTATTAATGCAAAATTCCCATTTGCATCATGCTATAGAGTTTAGTCAACAAGGAGTTCAATGATTTTCTTTGTTTTCATCTATCTGTTTGGTGTGCAGCAAATTTCTTTAACTGCTGAAATCTTTACTTTGTGATTTCTTGTGCTGTGTCCCCTGTGGATAAACATTAAACTGCCCGTTTGCAATATTCAGGATCATATCCTTGAACTTTAATAACGTTAGAGCCACACAGCCCAATTTCAATTCTTTAGTGAATTTATTACGTTTTGTCAGATATTTCTAGATTGAATGTCCCTGAATTTATTGAGTTTTGCCAGATATTTCTAGATTGAATGTCTTACGGATTATTGTGACCTAATTTCTTTGTGTGTTTGAATGCATCCTGTTTTGTCCTTTGCTTATCAGGATTTAAATACTCTGTAATTAATGAGCATTTCATTGCTAATCTCAACCCCCCCCCCCCCCCTCCCTCCCCACAGGAATATAGTGCATGCTCTGATCTGACACTCCAAAGTAAAGGGAGATATACAATTGAACATGCAATCATCAGAAGCAATGTTAAATGCAGATCCAATGCATGACTAAAAAATGTAAGTAAAGAGAATTGTAAAATGAGTGGATGATCTTGCGTTAACAGGCTATACATTCATTGTTAAAGTGTGTACTGTTATCTTTCATATTGAGATGACTGCTGTGGAACATTTTAGTTTTTGAATGATCTTGGTAGACTTTTCTCCATTAAACTAAATGTATAAAATTATGAGAGAATACAGAGAATAATAAAATGATCAATAATGTATTAGATTCTCTTCACAATGAATTTTATAGCAGCAAAAGATAAATGAAATTCATTTCAATACTATAAATATTTCATGCAACTTTTGTTTCACGTTTTTGCGGTATTTTTCTACTGGGATTAAACAGCGGTTAATAAAAACAAACAAAGTGATTTGGATTCCCTTCTCTTCCATTCTCAGTTGAGAATACATGTTTGATCATATGTACAGATCCATTGCTATTGGCCAACTTTGGATCAACTAGATTCAAGATGACCTCCTTCCCCATTTTTATCAGACTATTGAACAGACTATTGAACTTATCAGACTCATATACCATAGATGAATTCACAATCTTCCAATCTGCCTCATTTTGCCCTTACACTTTCTTTTTATCTGCACTTTCTCTGCAGTTGAACACTATATTCAGCACTCTGTCTACATTCTCTTTTGTGCTTCCTGATGTAATTATGTATGGAATGATTTACCTGAATAACATGTAAAACAAAGTTTTTCACTGTACATGTAACAATAATAATGTTTTTAAAACCTTTGTCCTTTAAACTGGAACAGCTTCCTCCTATGCCTTGGACAGTCTTTGTATCTGAAATTTGGTGAAAAACATTTCCTTACTTTGTAATATTTGATTAATCCAGCAGCAATCTCCATCCATTCTTTAGCCCTGAGAATACTAAACCAATAATCTTGCTCAAAATTGAATCACTCAAAGAGATAAAATGGCAAGGTCTTGGAATTTGGTTTGGTTCTTACATGTTTATTGTACCTGCATCTCATGTGAGAGCAGGTGTGTCTTTACATTGCCAATTGCATTCATTTTCCAACTGGGCAATTTAAATCATAATGTGTGCCTGTTGGACTCCATGTGCCTACACGTGTCAACTAATGTTGGGGTTTAAGGTCAAGGGGGAAGCTGTTGACATGAATCCAAAAAATACTGGAAGTCATTGCATGGGCTTCCAAACACTTCTGGGAGTTACACCTGTTACACCCTGGTTCAATGATCATTCTGATGGTGATAGATATATGGAATGAGCTGGCAGAGGATCAATGCCAGAAGTGAGACTCACTGAAATTTTGCCCAGTACCAAAAGAAGTTTATTGATCTCACACATGAGATCCTAGTCAATCACAACCTTCAGCACAAATACTGTTAATTAAAATATATCACTGTTCCAACATTTCCACACACGCATCTGTGAATCTCACACACATTTACAGCTATTCAACTATACCAGCCATTTTATTGACACATATGGAACCACACTCACTAAAACCCTCAATCACATTGAGGAAGATTGGTGGCACCATGCAACTACAGCTACAGAAAGTGACTCTTCCCTAATCAACACTATTGTTATTTCTTGGAGAATGTATTTGATATTAGTTGTCAATAGCCCTGTGGAACAGATTTCATTGCCAGCGAGTATCAATCTTGGACAAGCAAAATTAATAGAAATCATCAGTATCTATAAAAGATTGGAAATTATTGAGTACGAAATTCTATATTCAGCAAGAGGCCATTGTTGACTAGTTGCTCATAGCCCCTGGTCTCAAGGACCCCTTGACAGAAGCATTGGTGTCTTCAATCTGTTTTCCTTTCTCTAATCTGCCTTTGTAGCCAGAATCTTACCTCTGCATGCATAGCTTGACTCCTCGGTGCTCAAAGGCCGCTAATTCAATGTTTTTATATATTCTTTAATAGATGATCTTTATCCTCAATATTTGTGTTCAATATTGCCACTATAATGTTAAATCCCAGGTGACATTTTATCTTCTACTTTGGTCAAAATGTAATTGTGGTTCAGACTGGGTCTTTCTCACATGGATCATGAATCTTTTCTCAATTCCAAAGAGGCAAACCTCAACCTATCAAATTTTTTAGAGCCGATTGCATCCTTGTAAATCTCCGCTGTACCCTCTCCAACGCAAACGCAAACAGTGCTTCTGCAATCTGCCTTCTGCTTCTAAAGGAGAATTAGATGGATTTTCCTTTCTTTGAACTAAGTGCCGTCGCAGCTAATGAATGTAGTCACGTGTGGCGAATTGTGACAGATGGGCAAGTAACAGCCAGTAGAGACAAGGGAAGAAATGTAGGGGAACATTGACCTTTACATCTAGAACCAGAGACAACCAAGGCAGAGGTCAGCTGGGGTCTCTGCCAATTCAAGGTGGCAGATCTCTGTTACCATTGCCTGTGAAAACTTTAGCCCGGATCAGAGGCTATGATATTGTTGTAATTATTATACTCCCCGAAGACTGAATGTGGAGCCATGGTGGTAGGTGTAGCTGCATTATTTGTTGTTCTTCTGAAGCAGTGATGGGATCGAACATTGCTTACACTCTGGTTTTGTGGGGTTTGAGGTAACTGAGGAGGCCAATGTGGGAACCACAGAAGGAATTTTCTGACAGGGCAAACGAGTAGTTAGTTTGTGAGGTGATGCCATCAAATGGGAGCCAAAGTCGGTGTTGAGGGAAAAGGAATCAAAAGAGAGCAATCAAGCAGTGGGTTAGTTACAGTGGTAATCTCTGTGCAAGTTTAGGTTTTGGAGTTGAACACTGATGAGGTCAAGAAGGTAGTTGGAGAGTGTCAAGAAGATGATCCGGGATGAAATGAGGACAGCAGGAGGAAGATGAAGATTGAAGGAAATCAGTAGCGATGGAATCAAACAAACTTTTAAATTATGGCAATTCTGTCTGAAATCAATGTGCTTAGGAGTCTGGTTTTAAAAAACAGACTCTTAATGTTAAGTTTCTAGTTCTGCACTGCATGTAATTTGTGCTCACACTACATGCAATATGAGTGAAATTTATGAAAGAGCTATTATACATTTGTTCATCAAGGAATGGTTGGTTGTGAGGGATAATAAACATTCAGATATTCTGTTATTTTGACAAATTGTCATATCTCCCAGTCCACAAGCATATTGTGTTTAAGCGCATATCAGTACATATAATATATTTGGTGCATCCATATAGATAAGTGTGCTGTCATGGCAGAACATATGTATTCTGATTCAATAACAGACAGAAAAAACAAATTGCAGTTCACTGGCTGTAAATTTATTCAATAGAAATAACAGTATACAGTTGTACAGCTTACAGAACGAGCTGGGCAATAGATCCTTCTGCTTGTCTTCACGCTTGGTTAGCTGCAGATTGTTGCTATTAGCAGCCTGGTATTTCACCTCAGTGACTGCTCATCCACCAAACCTACGGTCGGGACTCTCGTGAAAACCGGTACTGGGTATAATTGTGTATACCCCTTCTGGACATTATATTGGACTCTGAATAATCCAAGTTTTCTCTGTTCAGTGGCATTGTTGGATCAATTCCTTCTAGGGCTCAGAAGTTATGAAGCTAGGTTATCTGGCAGCTCACACCTTAAAAGAACATGCAGTCCATCATTTCTTCATTTCACGTTTGATTACCTGAGAATGAAAACATCATGCAGAGTCCCCGAGAGCAGTAGATTGACTTGCATTATTTTCTGCTGAAGGTTGTATTTCCATTTTGAGGTAATAATCGCCTATTTCGTTAAACCTGCAGAAAGTATTCCAGATGATATGAATAAATATTTGCATACATTGCTCTGCACTCAGAGAAGAATGAAATACAGGGAAGCAAAGGTTGTTTTAACTGCTGATGTTTGTGGTTTTTGCTAAAATATGTTCATTGGCTCAGGATCAAAGCATCACGTTCACTGTTGCAATGCAGCCCGAAAGACTTGATGATAGCTGTTGTGACATTTATACCCTCACGAATGACGAGAACACCCTGACAAATGGAGACGTTCACCGCTGTCACACTGCATGGAAGATGGTTAATAGATGCTGTGGCCCAGAATTTCCTTTGCCATAAAACCGAAATGTGCTGCACTAAATGTTGCCAAAAGGTCATAATCTTCAATCACAGTCCTTGTGTAAGGACAGAAACTTGTTGTTCTCCAGACACTGCCTTACATGAATCTTTGGCACTGTGCAAATATTGCTCAGTTCGTCTTCAAGATAGAAAGTGAGAGAGAGATCGAGTGAGAGACAGACAGACCAGAGAGACAGAGAGACACAGATAGAGACAGACAGACAGAGAGACAGAGAGACACAGATAGAGACAGAGACAGAGAGTCAGAGAGAGCCAGACAGACAGAGAGACAGGGAGAGACAGAGGCAGAGAGAGAGACACAGATAGAGACACACAGAGAGACACAGAGAGAGACAGACAGACAGAGACACAGAGAGTCAGAGAGAGACAGAGACAGATAGAGACAGATAGAGACAGAGAGACAGAAACAGTGTAAAACAGAGAAGGAAATAGAGAAAGACACACACAGATAAAGTGAAAGACACACAGACAAAGAGAGACACACAGAGAGACAGAGGGAGAAGTGATCCCTGTTGTGACGTGAACCAAGCCACTCAGTGGCTGAAGTTGTAGCTGTAAAAGTCTTTCTTCATCAAGAGATACGGACATTCTCTTGGAAAACTTTGGGTAAAAATTCCCATACTTAAAGTACAGCAAGTTTCATACTCTTAAAGTCAAAGATAACAGCAGGTGAATCATTACAATTTCAATAGCTACAATGATATGATTACTTTGATATTTTGAGTCTGATAAAATGTTCCATTGAATTCTACATTTACACTGTGAGTGCACTGTGACTGACAGGACACCTCTGAATGTTCCAACTCCATTGCTGGTTCAAAGTAATTCATATGAAAGCTCTAAAAGCTTCTGAGGGCAGGGAACCCAATAACTTAAAATTACCATTGTGAGGGTTGGCTCTTCTGAGTAACAAATACTCCAATCATTGAAAGTCAGGAAATGGCCATGGTTAATGGGTCAAATCTGTCTTGGAAGCTTCCTTCATCTGAATCAGAATGGTGTGAAATAACGTAAGCTGAAGTTACACGGAACTGCTGATGTTGGTTTACAAAGATAAGACACAAAGTGCTGGAGTAACTCAGAGGATCAGGCAGCATCACTGGAGAACATGGATAGGTGACATTTTGGGTCAGGACCCATCTTCAGATTGAAGCTTCTGGTTTGATATAGACTAATTAACATACCCCTTTGTCTTACATTCATCTGATGGATAGGAGAATGAGTCTTGGTCATGACTTAGACAGATTTCTTATTTGCAAAGCTCTTTTAATGTCAAACTGATTTCTGTTTCCAATTTACATTAGAAAAGATTTCCTGAAGAGTAGTTCTTGTTTGAATTAATGTCAGCTTTATCAACATAATGTTATAACCTCCAAATAATTCCTAATAATCCCCCAATTTTAATGATCAAGACTTCAACCTCTCTACCAAAAAGTCCACAATGGCAACTAAGACCAAGCACTAATGGGTGAAGGAGGCATCAGACCTTCAGGAGTGACAAACACTGCAAATGTAGGACAGTATACAACCTCACGTGGTATGGAATCATTGCATCTACATGTGCGATTGCCATATGCCTCCTTCGCTGCAACACTATGACCACTCCAGTCCCAAGGATAGCCAGATAACGACACCCCTCCCCTACACCACCCCATAGTAATTGTCACGCTGACTGTGACACACTATTCATCAAATAAGGCAATCATGACCCAACTTCACAACCTTACCTCTGTCCTGTGTCCCAGGTTGTATAACCCATTCACCTGTCACTACGGACAAGAAACAACCCTCTCAGGCTATGTCTTCATCAACCATGTCAAACCAGCCTGGAGGACATGATCCTCCCCTGATGGATATTGAACCAGCTACACTCCACATCTCACAATCAGCAGAACATGCTTGCAATCTTATGGTGTATAAATTATTTTAATCAATTTGTAAGATTTCTTCTCTAATTAAAACACCTTGTTTGTCTAAATTGTGAATCACAATGTCCATAAGTGTACCAAGCTAGCGTTGTACCTAATATTGCTTTTTCTTATTACTCTAGGTGCACCAGACAGAAAGCCATGATGCCCTAAAGGTCCAAATTGAAGAGAAGGAGGAAGATTAAGAGGCATCAAGATGAAGAGCATACGTTTCCATGTGAGAACAAATGCACCCTGCAGCATTGTGTCTATCCCTGTCTATCTTCTGCCTCAGAGCATGAGCAAAATATCCATTAGGGAGGTTCTTTGTATTAGGGGAAACACTTACCGGCAGTGAGTACAGGTAAGCAGAATGCAAAGGTAACATTATAGCTGGTTTGTAGGAAGGAAACTCCAAAAGAAGGATTACCCTGGAGGAATCTGATGAGGTTTATGAGAGGGAAGTGTTCTGGAGAAGGCAAGGGTAGATACACAATACAATTCTTTATTGATTTTCTGACCTGTCAAGGCGAATGTTTGCATTGACAAGGATCATGGAGGAATTGATCTCTCATAGGAGGTTGTGTGAAATTCAACTCCACAAGGCATTGTTTTGGGTTGGGACCCTTCTTCAAACTCAAGAAGGGTGTGGACTCAATCTGACACCAATCCATTCCCTCCACAAATGCTGCCTGGCCTGCTGAATTACTACAGCACTTTGTGTTTTGCTCAGGTTTCTAGAGTATCTTGCAAACACCAGAAACGGTTGATATTGGATTTCGCTCCTGGATAAATTGGTTTTCAATGAATGCAGAAAGTATGCAAATTAATTTCAAGGACAACTGACCTTCATATATCAGTCAAGATTTCCTTAATGAACACGAGCCTACTAATGGAGTACCCAACCAGCCAAATCCATGTCAATATTCCCATTCTAAGGAACGGCATGTACTGTATCATCTGTTTACATATCAGCTTTGGCGCAGTAAGTAAGCCTGTTCCTTTGAGTGAAGATTACAGATTCACATCAACTTGGCTATCAACCCTAACTTCTAAGCTAATGCTTTGGTGAAATACTGAGGGATATCTGCATTGCTTGAGTTGTCTGCTTACATTAAATCTTTGATCAGATGGATTTCTCAAATAAGAACAAAATAGCAAAGAAGAGCAGAGAGTGATCCTAGCATCTTGGTCAATATTTTGCAGTACCCAACATTACGAAAACGAAGTTGTGCAGCTGTTTGAGAAAGTTCACTGTGAACAATTAGTTAATGTGTTTCCAACACATCACACATAGTTAACTATTTGCAAGATAGCTCAGGATCGTCTGAGGTTCCGTACGATGTTATGCAAGTAGATCTTGCTGTTTTATTCTTGCTCGGCTTCCAAATTCTTCTTTTCTTGCTGCTGAACTGGAAGGTCTCATTGTCCATGATCAGAAAACACCTCTATTATTTTCTTTGAAAATTTTTGTGGTGATCCTTGTAAAAAGCTTCTCTATTTTTTTGCACGTCAGTCTGGAGTTCAGTCTGATTCCTTATGGTTACTTTTACAAGTTCCTAAAAGGAGCATAATGTCCCACTTGAGGCAACGTTTTAGACGACTACCAGGGACTAGTTTTAATGGAATTCACCTACGACACCTGGCGACAACCTATGACAGCACCTACGACAACAAAATTTGTCCCCATGTTGAAAATTTTATGGCAGTTGCCTGCAGTCGCCCAAAATATCGCCTGTGGGACAGGCCCATTCTTACATACTTTCCAAATGCATGTTGAAGGATGTGTTTAATAATAATGAAAAGTCATGAAACACATATAATTACTTTCCGGTCCTGCATATTCTTTCACTAACGCTTTAAAATCTGGGGAAATATAGACACAGAATATTGGTGTTATCAGGGTCCTCCGTAAAATCAGAGCTTTCAAAAAGTAAACCAGGCTTTCAAAATTGCTGTGGAAGTGGAAATAATTGCCCAAAGTGCTCGTATTTACAATAATTTCATCTACATATCTCCTCATGTTATTCTCAAAGCTGGAGAACACGTATCAGCTAACTTCAGATATATTTATGCTTTATTTCAAATTCACAATAAAAAGCATTAAACCCAGCTGCATGCAAGCTTCTGACTATTCAGAGAGTTGACACATGTTGACAAAGAAGGGTTAATTATGCTATTGAAGAACTTTCCCTTTGTTCTCTGTACTTTACCACTGAGTTCTCAGCATGCTCATCCATTTGAGCAAGATAATGATGTGCCTACACCCAAGGTAATGAGACAAATTGAGAATTAAGAAATAAGACTAGATTGTGCAGCTGAGCATATCACTTCCTGATAAGATATTGCTGCAACTGATGACTTCTTTAGAGATTTTAGTACCTCAAAGACTCTACCCTACATGCTCACAAAAAAATCTCCTGTTTTCAGATCACTCTAAATCTGACGTGGTTTGCCCCACCATAGCTTGGTGTCATAGACAGATCAGCTGATATGCTGACAAAACACCTATGGACACAGGAGGGTGTCTACAGACAGAGGAGGGTGGGCACAACTTTATTTTAAATCACCTTTACGTGTAGTTCAGGTAGATAAAAATGCTGGAGAAACTCAGCGGGTGAGACAGCATCTATGGAGTGAAGGAATAGGTGACAGTTTGGGTCGAGACCCTTCTTCGGACTGAAGAAGGGTCTCGACCCGAAACATCATCTATTCCTTCCATTAGATGCTGCCTCACACATTTTTCCAGCATCTACAGTTCCTTCTTTCACATGTAGTTAGGTCTGACTGAATGCTGGGGCTTTTTTGGCACTTCCGGGATAAAGAAAAATAAAGCAGGTCTTTTGGTAAGCTGTCTTTAGCCCACCTGACTGGTTGTTTTGTCCTGCAACAACACCAAACGTTTTTGCCAAGGCTAGAAATGGATCTGATGATGAGATACACATGAAGATAGATACAAAAAGCTGGAGTAATTCAGTGGGACAGGCAGCATCTCTGGAAAAAAGGAATGGGTGACGTTTCAGCGACTTTTTAGGCGAGTGCAGGAGATTCTGCGCTCGCCTCATGATCTCCACATGATCGCCACATGTTCCCTGGTGGTCTCTGGCGAGTCTCCTTCATGGTAGAGAGGAGTTCCCGCATTCTGGGAACCAGTCACAGCCTCAGTATGGTTGCAGCAAAATTTTCAACATGATGAAAAATTTTCTGCGACCAAAAATTGGTCGCCATGAAGAAAATCAATACTTTTGAGGTTGTAGGTGCAATGGTAGAGGGGTCGCCATGTCGTTGTAGGTAGTCGAGGTAGCCGTAGGTTGTTTTAGTTAATCTCCTTTGCTGGCCGGGCATTTTCATTGGCTCATTGGGGAAAAAAATAACATAAGCACGAGTTTTCAGAACCAAGGAAAACCGACTGGTAATGCCCGCTAAACTTCACAGCTGTATATCTCTAGCTTATTAAAAGTCCCCTGGCTACTTAAATGTGTCTCAGCTCCTTCTCCCACCCTCTTCTCCCCCATTCTCCCCCACGCTCTTTTAAAGGACTTACCGTATACTGTGCTAGCCGTCTTTAACCTTCCTGTGGTATGATACATACCGCGGTGTGTATGTATCACCTTGGCTTTGCACCATGTTAATTTCACACAGCGCTCCCCCCGCTTTCCCTGGCGCCGCCTTTGTGATGTGTTTGTGTTTGTGTGTGTGTGTTCATCTCTGACGGTCGCCGTTCCAGTTTGCGGTTTTCCAGGTCACTGCAGCAAGCAATCCGCTGAAAAGTCACCTAAGTGGGACAGCCCCTTTAGGGATAAGGGTAACGAGAGATATAGACAGCGATGTGGAGAGATAAAGAACAATGAATGAAAGATAAACAAAAAAGTAACGATGATAAAGCAAACAGGCCATTTTAAGTTGTTTGTCGGGTGAAAATGAGAAGCTAGTGCGACTTGGGTGGGGTAGAGGTAGAGAGGGAGAGAGGGAATGCCGGGGCTACCTGAAGTTAGAGAAATCAATATTTATACCACTGGGCTGTAAGCTAGCAACCAGGAGATCAGGAAGGTTCAGGCGGACTGAGAGAAGGTGTTTAGTGATCGCTTGGTTTCTAAACACTTTAATTCTCCTTCCCATTCCCACACAGACCTTTCTGTCCTGGTCTCCTCCATTGTCAGAGTGAGGCCAAACACAAATTGGAGGCATAGCTAACAATGGCCTGTTTCCTTTATCATCATTACCTTTTTGCATATCTTTCATTTATTATTCTTTATCTCTTTACATCATCGTCTATATCTCTCGTTTCCCTTATCCCTAACCGGTCTGAAGAAGGGTCTTGAGCAGAAACATCACCCATTCCTTCTCTCCAGAGATACTGCCTGTCTTGCTGAGTTACTTCAGGTTTATGTGACTATCTTCGGTGTAAACCAGCATCTGCAGTTCCTTCCTACACGATAAGATACAGATAACTGGTTTCTTATTGTTAGCTTGAGACCTTGTAATCTTTAAAGATGACTTTTAACTGGGGCTACTCAGTTGGTTAAACTTCGAGTCATGCTTCATGCTGAAATTGAGTACATAAATGTATAGTTCAAGCATCAGGCTTTTCCATCTGAAAAATGTAAGATGTCACTGTTGGCTGTGTCAATCTGTTAAACGTCTTTAACAGGAAATTAGTTCAGCCAAAGGCACTGGCACTGCCTCATTGACCAACTGCAACAGCCAGAATGTTTCATCTGTACTGGTGACAGAATGTTGCTCCAAATTAAACCTCCATTTCATGCCATTGAACCAAGGCACTCATTTCTAATCTAAAAGATTAAAACAACATTATATCCAACAGTCCAGCGCATTTGATCTTAATGAGAGCAGATTAGTTCCAAGTTAATCACATTGCTATGGCTACACTCATTCTCACCATTGTCAGCAGCTTACTGTATATCCAGATCACAGATATATATTAAAGCAGCAATGTACTCAGTTATCCCCGAGTACTTTCTCCAAATTACTTCATTAGTTAAAATAGAACGCTGGCCTCAAAATATAAAATCATATATTCACAGTGCAAATAATCAATTCTGGGTCTTTTGTGTCATCTCCAAAATATGACCAGCCACTCCCCACCATGGTTGTATAGATGAACAGGGACAGGGACAATTTCTCCATGGTAAACAACTCCTTCCAGTGACTACTCCTGCAGATATTGACCAAGTCGTATACAGTACTTTAAAGGCCTTGTAGTCAACTCGTTCAACAGATCTGTTGCCAGGGTCAATTCCACAAACCAAGTGACAGTTAATGAGATGGGTTGTAATAATACTTTAAATTCTATGCCAGCTTAAATGGAATGTTTAAATAAGCAAATGTTAATTACTTGAATTATAGAATTCAGGAAACTTGACTTAGAAGATCCAACTTTATACAAATTCTCCCTTAGAATTCTAAATCCATACAGACAACAGAGTCTCCACGAGAGCAACCCTATCAATTATTCTTGATCATGCATGTTTGTCACAGTCTTCAAAGTTTAAAATAGTAAGATTAAACGAGAACTTACCAAGTTTGAAGGTTGATCTGTATTTTACGAGGAGTCGTGGTGAGGGATTTCGTGAAGACCCCGCCAGTACGCATGCGCGGCATCCTTCAAAGCAACGGTGTGGAATCACAGAACCAAAACCATGACTAAAAATAGTAAGATGAAAACCGTAGAACTACCTGGTTGACCTTATGAGAGAGGGTGGGAGCGGTGGGCACGAAATCCCTCACCGCGACTCCTCATAAAATACAGATCAACCTTCAAACTTGGTAAGTTCTCGTTTAATCTTACTATTTTACTTCGGAGTCACGTGAGCGACTTCGTGAAGATTTCAAAGCTCTGTGATTTCACGCCCTGGACAACGTCCATGCTTATCACACTGCCGCCATTCTGATGGAGGAAGACTGTTAATGGAGTTCAGTCGAAACTGGCTGAAAAATCAACACAATTTATTAATCAAATAATAACAAACCCCTAATTTGGGGACAAGCATTTACTGAGCGGTTCCCAGGATAGCTTCTGCGAATGTCGCAGGGGCGGCCAGAGGCTTGTTATAGAACCGCTAAAAAGGTTTTTCACTGGCCCAGCCCGCGGTGGCGAGAATGTGGTCCATGGGCACCTCCATGGCTCTCGCTGCTGATGTGGATGCAGCCCTGGTGGAATGAGACTTAAAAATGTCAGTAGCAACTCCTGCTGCATCCAGCACCACCCTGAGCCACCTGGCGATAGTCTGTGTAGTCACTCGACGATGCGGAGGTTTATGGCTGATGAGGAGTCCCTGCTCCTTCATCCTGATAACTCCAGTAACTCGGATGTAGTGGTGGAGATGGGTGACAATGCAGAGTGTGGCATCTACAGGGTACGCCCGAAATTCCAGCTGCAGCCCATGCGCCCCTGGCCTGTGCTGTTTTAATAATTCTTTGACAAAGAATTTTATGTGACCAGGGGTGGCCACCATGCTGTCCAGTCGCAGTTTCTGTAACGTCTGGACTCGTTGGGCTGTCGTCAGTGCCATGAGCATCACCACCTTGAGGGTGAGCGGTTTCAATGGTAGCTCATCTATTGGAGCCCAGCTCCTCAGTAGGGTCAGCACGATCCCCACATCCCACGTTACTGTATATCTGGGTCGTGGAGGGTTGGTGTTGAACACTCCCCTCATTAGTTTAGACACCAGGTGGTTGGAGCCGTCACCTATATCCAGGTATGACGACAGCGCACTCCTTGCGCTGTTGATGGCACTGTAGCTGAGGCCAGCATCAAAATGGAGGCTTGCCAGAAACTCCAAAACATCAGGTATTGTTGCCGAGTTGGACGACTTGTTGTTCCAGGCACAGAAAACCTCCCACTTTCTGATTTGAGTGAGGTATTGTTTCCGGGTTGATTCCCGGCACGATGCAGCAATAAGGTTTATGGCTCTTGACGAGATGAGCGGTCTTTTCAGAACCTGCAAGCCAACAAGTTTAAATGACCATGGCAAGGATGACTGATCCCCGTAATAGAGTGAGTAATCAATTTGGGATGTTTCCCAATCGCCATCCATGGCTGTTTTAAAAAATTTTCAACCATCGGGTACCATGGTTGTGTAGGCCAGTCGGGAATGATCAATATGCCAGTTGCAGAGTCTAGTTTAATTTTCTGCAATACCCGACTGATGAGGCAGAATGGGGGAAATGCGTAGCAAAACCATTTTCCCCAATGGATCGAAAACGCATCCATTGCTATTGCCCCAGGGTCTGGTTCCCATGACACATACGTTGGTATCTGATGGTTCAACCTGGACGCAAATAGGTCAATATCTGGTGTCCCAAAATGAGCTATAATATCTCTAAAAATTTGGGGATTCAACATCCACTCGATGTTGTCATTAAAGACTCGTAACCTGGTGTCCGCCACTGTATTAAGCTTCCCAGGCAAATAGGTCGCAGTAATCCAAATGTTTCTTTCAATGCACCAGTGCCAAATTGTATTAGCCAATTCATCACAAGATAGCGACCTGATACCACCCATATGATTGATGTAAGCCACCACTGTAGTATTATCTATTTGAAGGCGGACATGTAAATCCTGTGAATTAGTACAGTAAGCCCGCAGTCCATGAAATGCTCCCAGCATTTCTATATAATTTATCCCATGTGACTCCAGGAATGTAGACTCATGAGAGTTCCATCTGCCACCACAACTGGACATCGTATCAGTTGCTCCCCAGCCTTGTGCGCTTGCGTCAGTTTGTAACACAACATCAGGGTTTCCCACTATGATAGGTCTATGACATTCTCTAATATTGTCAACCCACCATTGTAGCTCATTTCTAGCTTCTGATGGTAGCCGAATTGGCCGATCAAAGTGACCAGCATTTGTTTTTAATGGTGTAATTTTTGATCTTTGTAAATTTCGGTAGTGTAGCGGTCCGAATCGTGCAGCTGGGAATGCAGCTACCAATTTGCCTATAACTTTTGCTGTTTGCCGAATAGTCGGTACTCTGGCGCAAGCAAGATTGTGGCATTCTTCTATAATAGCAGTAGCTTTATTAGTTGGGATGGTAATCTTCATTAAATTGGTGTCTAGGGTGAACCCCAAATAATCCATAACCCGTACCGGGTGCAATTTTGATTTGTCTGGATGGATTACGAATCCCAGCTTCTCAAACAGAGCCTTGGTTGCAGCCACTCCTTGAATCGCCAATTGGAGGGTCGGACCCAATTTGGTAAACAGCCTAGGAGCTGTGGTGATTCCATTGGGCAATGCCTTATATTCCCATAACTGACCCTTCCAGACAAACTTCAAAAATTTCCTATAAGCCTTAGCAATGGGTACCGTATAGTATGCATCTTTCAAATCGATACATGCCATAAAGTACCCTGGGTAAAGCATCTGCTTAGCTGTTTCAAACGTATCCATTTTGAAATGGGTGTATTGTACAAAATTGTTCAATTCAGTTAAGTCTATTATTATCCGACATCCCCCATCTTTTTTAATCCTAGTGAAGATGTTAGACACAAACTCAATTGGTTCATGCTTAGTTTTGCCAATTACCCCTTTTTCTGCTAACCGTATAATTTCAGCTTGTCCTGCCTCCACCTCTTTTTGAGATAGAGTAAATTTTCTACGAGGCGAATGCTGAGTAGGGGGATTTATACCTTCAATAAATTCTATAACATATCCTTGAACACTTTGTAAAATAAACTCATCCGTGGTGACAGTTTTCCAAATGTCCAAGAAACCCTGCAATCGCCCACCTATTCGTGCAGAAGAGGATGCTACGGCGTGAGAAGAACCAGACCCCCTTACCTCCAAGGTTAACGGCGGTTCCGTACATACGGTGTTTTGAGTGGGCGTTGTGGAGGTTGACGAGTCGGCGGCTGCATTTTCCATGCAGGCCGTTGCTGGCCTTGCCCTAAAAAAGGTCGTTGCACTTGTTGGGATGGAGGTGGGTAGGATCTCTGTGCCCTTTCCGGCAGCCGTGTTCTCCAAGATGAATTAGGCTGTTGCCGGTGATATGGGTGAGGTCTGGTCGGTGGAGGCTTCATGAGGCCAGCTGTTTTGGCCTCCTCATCCAGTTCCTTCACCTGTTTGGATAAGTCTCCAAACAACTGATGCGGCGGTGGAGCGATTGATGGTCGGCACAACCTCGCGAATTTGGGGTTTAGTGTGGGCTTTATGGAGCTCTTACACAGGCAGTTGATCTCATATTGGGCGTTGCATAGGAGTGCCAGTGCGTCTTGCTGATCGCTCGACACATTATCCCCGTGTAGGGTCCTAGCAAACGGCGTTATGCCCGTGGAGAGAACTTTTAATATACGCTGGAGGCGGACATCCTGCATCCTGGTGGCCGTACTCAAGTGTCCCCAGATCTGGGCGTTAACCAAGGGCACACTGAGGTTGATGCAGTTTTCGGGCGGTTTTATTTTCTCCAAGGTATCATTGAGAACCTGACTCTGGAGTTGGTGCGTAGTCAGGTAATCAATGGTGCCCGCCAATTTGTGGTGCAGAGGTTCACCTGTCTGGGTGGTAGCGGCAAACTTACTCACCACTTCCAGCATATCCTCCTCATGCTCTGGCTCAGCGGTTACTGGCTGCCCCGGGTCATCTTCGAACACAGCTGCTGGGAAATCCCTCATGCTTCCTGCTGGAGACGATGAGGTGCTGAGTGGAGTCCTCGCTCGGCTGGTAGATGCCCGTGAGTCCCGTTCTTCTCGTTCCCGGTCCCGCTGGAGGAGTTGCTCCACTAAGAGCTCCAACCGCTCTATGCGACCGTCCCTGCTATCTGCAGCGGACAAGCCGACTTCCCCAGGCCCTGCGAATTCACTGGGGCTTCCACCATCGGACCGCACCCCCTTAGGGTGCTGTCTAGGGTCCAATGGCAGGTCGTCGTGACCTACAGCCCAAGTAGGCCGCGCATGCGTGTTGGCGGGGTCTTCACGAAGTCACTCACGTGACTCCGAAGTAAAATAGCATTGAATAATCTATGTTGGAAGCATCTGTATGGGTAAACATCCCATGTGGTTTGATTTCAAAATATATCTAGTTAGAATTGCGTTGCCTCTGATGGCTCTTTAATGACTGCATCTGTGGCAACTGGTTGAAAATGGGTGAACTGTTGTTTTTCTGTCACACGCTTGCTTTCTCTCACCGTATAATTGTTACTTCCAACTAACGGATAAATCAGTTGATGGACTGAGCCCTAAAATAACCTGAGGAGTGCCTGTATGTCCTCAATAACAACATAGGATCGTTTGAAGATAACGGCTAGGTGCTGATCAATATCCTTTTCATTATTATGCTGGCTTTTAGGTAGCCAGTGGAAAAGGAAGTTGCCTTATCTACTCTTCAGATTTTTAGTGGGCCCTCTATTTTAATGGCCTCTTTGACCGTGAAAATTGAGTGCCTGATCACGGGGTCAAGAGATTGTACTAGCAGCAGCATAAAGGGTCAGTAAACACACACTCAATAGGTAACATAATAAAAACATAAAACGGTTCAATAAGTTTAAAAAAAACAATGTTAATGCAAAACAAAATAAAAGCTAAAACCTGCTAGTGCAACCAAGTCAGTTCATAGTTCAAAGTTTATTTGGTGGTTGTAGTGTTCAATAGCCTGATGATCGTTGAGAAGAGGCTGTTCCTGAACCTGGAGCTCACTGTTTTCAGACTCTTCTAGCTTCTTCCCAATGGCAGGAGTGAAATGAGAGCATGGCCAGGGTGATGTGAGTCCTTGATGATGCTGACTGCCTTTTTGAAACTGCACCTCCAAAAGACCCCTTTGATGGTGGGGAGGTCTGTACCCGTGATGGACAGGGCAGGGTTCACAAATTTATGTACTCACATATTGGTTCCTGGGTGTTCGAGTTGCCAAACCAGGCCATGATGCAACCTGTCAATATGCTCTCTCCCGTACACCTGCAGACATTCAAGACATCAACATACCAAATTACTTTAGATATACACAAAAAGCTGGAGTAACTCAGCAGGACAGGCAGCATCTCTGGAGAGAAGGAATGGGTGACATTTCGGGTTGAGACCCTTCTTCAGACCAAATTACTTTAATCTTTTAAGGAGGTGGAGGTGCTGATGGGCTTTCTTTATGATTGCATCAATGTGCAGGATCTGAGCACACAGCCGCGAGGTGCCCCAGTGCTGATGGTCATCGAGGAGGAAGTGTTGTTGCCAGTTGCACTTACTGTGCTCTGTTGATGAGGAAGTCGAAGATCCAGTTGCAAAGGGATGCACAGAGACCCAGTTCTCTGAACTTGGTAACAGGTTTGGAGGGGATGATGGCGATGAACGTGAGCTGTCCTCAATGAACAACAGCCTGACATGTGTTTTTATTGTCCAAGTGGTCCAGTGCAGAGTCCAGTGTGGGATCACATCTCCCGTTGATCTAATGTGGCAGTAGGCAAATTGTAGTGGGTCAAGGTTCTTGCTAAGGTAGGAGTATATATGCGCCAAAACCAATCTCTCAATGGAAGCTAGTGCATCAGTCGGTAGTAGTTGAGGCATGTCACCTTACTCATCTTGGGCACCAGTATTATTGAAGTCCTTTTAAAAAACAGGTGGGAACCTCAGACCTCAGTAACGAGAGGTTGAAGATGTCCAGGAATGATGCATTGCTGTCGCTTGAGCTGCCACTTGGTTTTGCCTTGTAGGAAGTGATGGCGTACAAACCCTGCTACTGCTGCCGATTGTCTGTCTCATCCTCCAATTTAGAGCGTAAGTCCCTTTTGGCCTTTAGATAACCTTATCAAGGCTGCACCTGGACAGCAACACCAGACTTGAATGCCCGATATCTGGTCCTCAGAAGATTATGGACCTACTGGTTCATCCAAGGCTTCCTTTTGAGGAACACTGATATAGTTTCAGTGGGAGCAAACTCCTCCACACATTTCTTTATGACTTTATTAACAACTGTGGCATATTTGTTCCGATCCATTATCGAGTCCTTGAACATCGCCCAGTCTACCAACTCCAAGCAATCCCAGAGTCATTCCTCTGCCTCCACTAACTAGCTCTGTGCATTCTTCACCACCGGGGCTGTGCTCTTCAGTCACTGCCTACACAGGAAGGAGAACAGCCAGGTGATTGGATTTCCCAAAGAGAGGGCAAGGGATGGAGCCATGGGCATGATAGGAAAGACATTGGGGTACATCCATCTGATATTTGTTGACCATGTAGTGCAGGTCCTTCTGAGCTAGATGAATGTCTGCCTAGAGCGGGATGTCGACCGCAGTCAGGATGATGTAGGTGAATTCCCATGGGAGGTAGAAGAGACGGCACTTCACTGCTAGGTGTTCCAGGGGCATAGAACAGGAGTTGGACAGGATCCTATATCTGAGCACCATGGAGAGTTTACCATGAAGCAGGCTCTAAGCAACGAGTCCATCTTTAAGAAGAAAGTTATAATGATGGTTACAGGAGCTTTAGGAGAGAAAGGGGTGAGGGAAAAAGAGGAGGGAGGTTGCATTGTTGGTTAAGGAGGATGTCACGGCTGTGTTCAGAGGTGACCATACGCCATGGAGTCGCAGGTAGATAAAGTGGTCAAAAAGGCTTTTGGCACATTGGCCTTCATCAGTCAGAGTATTGAGTATAGAAGTTGGGACGTCATGTTGCAGTATAAGATGTTGGTGAGACCGCATTTAGAATATTGTGTTTAGTTCTGGGCACCATGTTATAGGAAAGATAACAAGCTTGAAAGGGTTCAGAAAGGATTTACGAGGATGATGCCAGAACTAGAGGGTGTGAGCTATATGGAGAGGTTGAGTAGGCTGGAGCGCAGGAGGATGAGAGGAGATCTTATAGAGGTATACAAAATCATGAGAGGAATAGATCAGGTAAATGCACAGAGTAGGGGAATCAAGGACCAAAGGATATAGGTTCAAGGTGAAGGGGAAAAGATTTAATAAGAATCCGAGGGGTAACCTTTTTCACACAAAGGGTGGTGGGTGTATGGAAAAAGCTGTCAGAGGAGGTAGTTGAGGCTGGGACTATCACATTGTTTAAGAAACAGTTAGGCAGGTACATGGATAGGACAGATTTGGAGGGAAATGGACCAAAAGCAGGCAAGTGGGACTAGTGTAGCTGGGCTGGTGTGGGTGAGTTAGGCCGAAGGGCCTGTTTCCACACTGTATCACTCTATGACTCTTTGATGGAAAAATATAGACAAGCTGCTTTGGTGACTCATGAGTTTCTAATTCTATTGTTTGGATTTCAATAACTATATTTATCAAAGGTCGAATGGAGTCTACATGGTATGGAATGCTTCTTTTTGAATGGCATCCCAATTTCACACTTCAAATACCGTTGTTTCTTTAGTAATGAGGCCTGGGTCTATTTCTTTGTTTAAACATCAGCTTAATTGTTCCAGATATGAGAGACCATTTAAGATGAAAGTTTCTTATGACCATCAGAGACAGATGTCAAGTCTCAGAGTTAATGTACATAAACTTGCATTTTTTTTAAATACGAGATTTAATCTTTTGCAACCTGGTGCAACAGGAGACAATTTTGACTTTCCCCATGAATGATCAATCTGCAGATACCATCCACAGCTCTGCCTTTAATTTTAAACTCCTGCCTTAACTATGATAAAGATAAAAGTAAATGACTTGGGACCTGCGTTTCATTGCATTGTCGTCTTTCTTCATGTTGTGAGAGCTTTATCTGCTGTTGGAGATTACAGTATGTTTAAGCTGCACAATGTCTCCGTTCATTGCCTGTGAGCTCATCAATGGTGCACTGCCAAATAATTTCCTCTCAATTTGAAACTTAAAGGTCATAGGAAAGAGATTTATTCAACGTTTATGTTAACATATATGAAAAATGTGCTCTCAATTGTAAAGAAGTTAATCTTAATGTTGTATTGTTACTCAGACAAACTTGATGCAGGTAGTGAATAACTGACAATGAGAACACGCCAATGAGAGGTGCCGTTATTGTTGTGTCAAGCACATGTGTGTTAATAAAGTTTTTATTCCAGTTTGAGCAAGACTGATGCCTCGGTGTGTTTTTACTCCTCTGGAATTGTCTGGGTAGGCTGCAAGAATCGCTGCACAATTCACCTCTGCCAACAGGTTTTGGGCCCAGAGTTACCTAGAGTTACCCAGAGACAGTTATCCAGGGATTTACCACAGAGAGAAACGTTGCGACGTACCGCATGTCCGGTGAGAGTTAACATGCTATGCTAGCACCATGAGTAGACGGAACGTCGAGTCGAGTAGCCGCTGGTCTCGGCTAGTTTTTGACGGAGATGAAAAGAACTATGAGCTGTGGGAGACAAAGTTTTTGGGCCATCTCCGGTTGCAAGGGCTAAAGGATACCATCTTGGACGAGCCTACCAACGATGAAGAAGGAGACGAGGCCAAAAATGCAGAGGCATATGCTGAGCTAATCCAGTTTCTGGATGACAAAATTTTGTCGCTGGTAATGCGAGAAGCAGCGGACGATGGGCAGAAAGCACTAACTATTTTGAAAGATTATTATGCGGGTAAAGGAAAGCCATGTATAATAAGTCTGTATACAGAACTGACCACTTCAAAAGTTGAGCAGTGAGAGTGTAACTGAATATGTTATACGGGCAGAGACAGCATTGAGAAACACTGGTGAGGTGTTGAGTGACGGACTGTTAGTTGCATTGATTCTGAAGGGACTGCCTGAATCTTTTAAACCATTTGCTATCCATGTCACGCAAAGTGAGCAAACAATGCCTTTTGCCGAATTTAAAACTAAACTACGGAGCTACGAACACACGGAAAAGATGCGTGCAGCAGCATCCGATGACAATGTCATGAAGGCGCGTGTGCAACCGAGTGTGAGACCCGCCACGACAAGTGCAAGTGACCGGGGTGCGGAGTGCGCGGACATTGTGTGCTTCAGGCGTGGCCTAGGGACATAAAGCCAGAGCATGTCGACGCAAGCAGTGGTGTAGTCACTGTAAAAGCACCACACATCGGGACGCAACCTGCAGACGGAAGCAGCGGCGGGACAACGCACGACAAGTTTCCGAGGAGACTAACAACAAGGAATTCCTGGAGAGTGAAGGGGACGCGGAGATCCAGTCAGAGCGTGGTGTCGAGTTGAAAGGGCTGATGGTTGATATGGGGGCAACTTCGCATATCATCACTGATATAGCAAGGTTCAAGAAGTTCGATGATATATTCCAGTCCGAGACACACTGCATGGAGTTGGCTGACGGCACAAGGTGTGATGGAGTCGCGGAGCGCAGAGGAGGCGCGGAGGTTTGCTTGGTCGACAGCCAAGGGCGCCGCCACAACACAACACTGAGGCAGGCATTGTACATCCCCTCATACCCGCAGGACATCTTCTCTGTAAAAGCAGCTACTTCCAGCGGAGCAACCGTAATGAGACCTCAGCACCATACTCACCACGCCAGAATGGTACTGCTGAGCGAAATTGGCACACCCTGTTTGACATGGCCAGGTGTATGCTAATAGAGAGTGAGTTACCTAAACAGTTTTGGACCTATGCAGTGCAGACAGCAGCTGTAGTGAGGAACAGATGCTTTAACAAGCGCACAAAGCAGACGCCTTACTTGATGCTGACAAGGAAACGACCCGACCTGTCTAGGATGCAAAAGTTTGGGTCAGAGTGTTATGCCTATAAACAGGGCAAGTGAAAACTGGACTCAAAGTGTGAGAAGGGAATCTTTGTCGGGTACGACAAGAATAGCCCAGCTTACATGGTTTACTATCCTGACAATGGGAAAGTAAAGAAGCACAGACTGGTGAAGTTTGTGACCAAAACAATTGTAGAGCAGCAGACACAGACTGACATGACCCCCAGTGACGATGACTTTGAGGTGCAGAATAGGGCCAGTAGGATGAGAAAAAATACTGATGAAAGTCCAGGACATACTCAGGGCCAAGATCCAGTAACTAAGCCTGTGGTGAATAACCAAGCACAGACAGGTGAAACCAAGCATGAGCCTGCACGTTACCCTTCTAGAGTGAGGAAGAAACCAGGTTGCTTAAGTGAATATGTAACTGGCAAGGTGAGTGTTGATCATGTAATGATTAACATAGATTATTGCTACAAATTGATGTGTAACATCCCCCTAACATTCAGGGAAGCTGTAACCTCAACTAACTCAAAGGAATGGGTTAACGCAATGGATGAGAAAATGCAGTCGCTGAGAGAAAATGACACATTTACCCTAACCAACTTGCCTGAGGGTAAGAAAGCAGTGGGGGGTAGATGGGTATATGCAATCAAGAACAATGAGGATGGATCTGATAAATACAAGGCACGGTATGTAGCCAAAGGATATAGTCAAAAATTGGGTGTAGACTATGAGGAGACATTTTCTCCTACTGCTAACCTGACCTGTATCAGAGTGATGATGCAAAAAGCAGCACAGGAAAACCTGATTTTACATCAGATGGATGTCAAAACTGCCTACCTACATGCACCAGTAGATTGCGAGATTTACATGGAACAGCCAGAAGGTTATGATGTAAAATCCAGCGCAAATGAAAAGTTGGTGTATCGGCTAGAAAAGTCACTTTATGGGTTAAAACAGTCGGGTAGAAATTGGAACAAAATGCTACACGAGTATCTGACTGAAAACGACTTTGTGCAAAACCCAGCTGATCATTGTGGTTACTCAAGGGAAACAGAAAATGAGAAAGTGATCATGATGATATGGGTTGATGACTTAATTATTGCTGCCTGTGATGAAAAAGCACTGAAAGCTGTGAAGGAGATGCTCACAGCCAAATTCAAGATGAAAGACATGGGCAAACTGAAACATTTTCTTGGCATTGATTTTGACCAGAGTGATAACTGTGTGAAAATGTCACAGAAGAAATATGTGGAGAAAATACTTGAAAGATTTGATATGCAAGATTGTAAACCGAGGGCGACAACTTGTGAACAAAAATTGAACTACACTGATGATGCAGAAATGATGACTGATGTCAGAAAATACAGAGAGGTAGTAGGTAGCCTAATCTATCTGACTACATGCACAAGACCCGATCTCAGTTTTGTAGTAAGTAAACTATCACAGTACTTTACTGAGCCGACGGAAGAGCAATGGGCTACTGTAAAACATGTACTGAGATATCTGAGAGGCACAATTGAGAAAGAGTTGTGTTACAGGAAATATGACGACGAGAAACTGGCATTCCAAGCGTACAGTGTTGCAGATTGGGCTGCTGATGTAACCGACAGACGTAGTACAACCGGTTATTGTGTAAGCCCAAACAAAAATGGTCCTTTGATTTCATGGAAAACCAAAAAGCAGCCCAACGTTGCACTGTCAACATGTGAGGCTGAGTATATGGCGTTAGCCGCAACACTACAAGAGTGTATGTACCTAGTACAACTACCTAGAAGGTATTGATGGACATCAGTACCCAACACCCAAGGTTTATGAGGATAACCAGGGTACAATTGCGTTAGCAAAGAATCCTGTAAGTAGACAGAGGTGTAAGCATGTGGACATAAAATATCACTTTGTGAGGTCCACTGTGAATCATGGCAAAATAAATTTGGAGTATTGCCCAACAGACCAGATGGTAGCAGATGTGATTACAAAATTTAAGTTGATGCAGTTTGCAAAGTTTATGTTTGGAGAGTAACCATGTATGTAAAAGTCTACATGATGTAAGGTAGAAAACCTTAGGATGTTTTATTTTGAGTTAAGATAACAATGCGAGAGCAAGTGGGGGTGTTAACATATATGAAAAATGTGCTCTCAATTGTAAAGAAGTTAATCTTAATGTGGTATTGTTACTCAGACAAACTTGATGCAGGTAGTGAATAACTGACAATGAGAACAGCCAATGAGAGGTGCTATTATTGTTGTGTCAAGCACATGTGTGTTAATAAAGTTTTTATTCCAGTTTGAGCAAGACTGATGCCTCGGTGTGTTTTTACTCCTCCGGAATTGTCTTCGGTCTAGCACTGGGTAGGCTGCAAGAATCGCTGCACAATTCACCTCTGCCAACAGTTTAGCATTAAACAAAAGTATTAACATCTGAACTTAAAAGTATATTTTAGGATGAAGGGAACAAAATACATACAAATGAACTGTACATTATAATCTATGATGTGAGGTTTCTGTATTTTGTGATAATGACTCACAATGCATGAGCCAATAGTAGGGTTATTCTCTTAGTTCCACATGGCTTTCTGATAGATGTTTGATATGGACCACCAGGCTACAACTCTTCCTGTTCATTCAGTTCAATGAGCAAGACAATACTTCAAGTGGTGGTGCCATAGAGTGTGGCAGCCTCGCCTGCAGCTGTTTCTTCTTCACCCTTTTTTTAATTTTTAGTTTGTTAAAAGTTTTGTTCTGGAGGTCTTTTAGTCTTTTTATGTGGGGGATGTGGGGAGGAAGGGGGAAACCAGTTTCTCCAGTCCCTACCGGGGCGAGGATGCGTCCTTCCTCCGAGCCGCATCTTCGCCCCCTGCTCGCGGCCTACCACCTGGAGTGGTGCGGCCTTTCCTGCTGGAGACCGGCCAGAGCTTCGAGCTGCAGCACAGCACTGAGCTACCAATGCGGAGCAGGCGATGCCTTACCTGGGTCGCCGTGTTGGAGCTCCGGAGTGTTGGTTCACAGAGTGTCCTGCCGCAGTGGCGCTGACTTTAAACACCGCGGAGCGAGGGATCGTTCGTCAAGATCGCCAGTGTTGGGGCACCGACCAGCCTGTGGACTTCGGGAGCCACGGTCTCTGGTAGCAAGTGGCCGTTTCGAAACTCGAAGCCGCTGAGAGTGTTCTTCCGATGCCGGAGTTCCGTCATCCCGGCGAGAGGGCCTGAAACATCGGGCCGCCATAGCGGCGACTGCTGAGGCCTCAAATAGGCCCCGACCACGGGTGAACATCGAGGAAGTGGATTGAACTTTGCTGCCTTCCCTCACAGTGGGAAACGTTGATCCCGCTGTGGGGAGATGTTTTCTATGTTTAATGTTAAATTCTATAACGTTGTGTTTATTTTATTGGTGTGCTGCAATGGCAACTCAAATTCCACTACACCAATTGGTGTATGGGACAATAAACGTCCTTTGTATTGAGCATTTCCCTCTACCTTTTCCACCATCATTCTTCCGAATGCTTCCCTTTCCTGGTCCTCATCTGATTCTTTCAGAGCACTACTAACGTGTGAAGTCCAGAACGTTAATACGATGGATTTTATTTTTCTCTTTCCTTCCTGGTCCAAGTGTACCTGGTGTCCCATCAAGCAGTGAGCCATCTAACTTATACCTGCCTTTTCAATAAGAATTTCTGACTTGGCGTTTGATAGGCAGGCTCATAATGATGCCACACCGGCACAGGCTTGTCACTAATGGATGATGAAACTTTGGCTTCTCTTGCTGAAGCCTCTGTCTTTCAGTTTTGGATACTTGAGCTCTATTCTTGTGCTCAGTCAAGGACAAGAAAAAGTTCAGATGTACTGACCATTATACTATTATCCAGCGAGTCTCGGCAACTGCCAGCTAAATGGAAGTACAAGCTATGCCATTCAGCATTCATCTGCTTTCAGCGAGGATAGACAATATTGTAACAAATAGAGGCCATGGTTAACTTACATGGAGTTTAGATGGTTAATGGTATTTCTTATATAAAAAATCATTATTGATCTGCTCCTTCAACCAGGCAACAAATAAAGAGCAAGATGTAAATTATTACGTATATAAATCCCTCCGGAAAAATAGTAATTACTAACAACAACTAAACCACGAAGATGGAAATCGGACCTCATTATGCCCATTTGTCAAACGAAGGGTAAAGGTGATAAATTAATAAACTTAATGTCCTGTGCCCAATTGCACAAAGAGCATGTCAAATTCCATATTGGTTTGATGCCTCTTATGGGGCCCTGTCAAATTCTGGGCAAATTAAAGTTAATTAGTATTGTTTTTTTCCAGTGGAATAATAACCTGGTGGTGAAATTAACGCTTCGGAGCACTTCGCTAGTCATTTCCTGACCCACCCAGTAAAACTTGATGCATGGAATAAACAAAGTATTACTTGTGGGGCTCAGTGCTTAATAGAGATAAATCTAAAGTTAGGCTTTGCATATGATGATGCATTGGGTTATCGGTACCTTGGACACTGTTTACCTTTTCAGTGATTTTGCAGTCCCAGGAGTTACAACAGTGCTTTACAGCATTGTTCCAGTGCAATTATATACCATGGAAATATTGTTTGGTTGACCTAAGGGCTGCAAAAACAGAAGTTGCACAGAAACCAAGAGTTCAGAGACAGCTGCAGTAGGTTAACAAAGGGGAGGGAAAGAAGGAATTGCAAATGTAAAACCCTAGGAACCAGGCAGAGAACCAGTGCATGAGGTTACAACAGTGAGCATCACTGAACAGTTTGATAAGCTGCTGCAAGGACATGCACAACACCTCCTCTGGTTATGAAGATTCCAGTGCATTAAAATAAAATAACTGCATTATTCCAGACTTTGTTGAAAGAGCAGCAGGAATCTTAGTCCCTTTCTTCTGCATACCTCAATTGACCAGTGGTGGATGTGGACTATTAGTTGGCAATTTCTACATGGTTCCGTTTGCCAACCATTCCCTCCCCATCTGGCTCCATCCATCACTCACCAGCCTGTCCCCCTTCCCCACCTGGTTTCATCCTGCAGGACCTTGGTAAAGAACTTGCTGAAGTCCATGTATACAATATCTATCACCCTGCCCTGGTCAATCACTTTGTCATCCAAACAATGTAATCAAATTCATGAGACATAATATCCCAAGCACAAAGCCATGCACATGATCCATAATCTGCCTTAGCCTTTGCAAATGCCCTCAAAATCCCCTCCAGTAACTTTCCCACCACTGAACCTAGGCTCAGAGGTCAATAGACAATAGGTGCAGGAGCAGGCCATTCGGCCCTTCGAGCCAACATCTCCATTCAATGTGATCATGGCTGATCATCCCCAATCAGTACCCCGTTCCTGTCTGCTCCCCATATCCCCTGACTCCGCTTTGTTTAAGAGCCCTATCTAGCTCTCTCTTGAAAGTATCCAGAGAACTGGCCTCCACTGCCCTCTGTCTGCAGTTCCCTGGCTTCTTAAACAAAGGCACAACATTAGCCACCTTCTAATTTCCCAAAACATCACTTCTGGCTGAAGATATCTCTAGAAGACCCCTGCAATTTCTTTGCTAGCTTTTCACACAACTGAATATTTCAAAGTTCACATTAGGATTTTTACTTTCATCTCAGTTGTTAAAAATCTCACGGCTGGGATAGCTCACGACTGGGCACCAGCTGACATTTGCATCTACATCTATAACACCACTGGCTTCTCAGTCTATCATTAGCGAAACTTATTGTGAGATTGCAGCCATCTTTCATACACGATGTGTACAATCACAACAACTGCCTTTGATTTTTTCTTAAAGCCAATACTCCCACTGCTTATGCAATGCAGAGTTTACTTCATTTCTTTATTTAACAGTCACTATGTTGTTTTTCAGAGAAATGTTAAATAGATTTAATGACTCAGATCTGTGGCTCAAAGCATGACTATTCTTCACACCTAGTGCTTGCCAAATGATACAACTGTATGCAGTGTTTTATTGTAGACGAAAAGGTGCCTGTACACATATACCTTGCTGTTGGTATGTATGGCGGATCACCATCCTATAAGCTGCTTAAGATGTTTAAAGGCCTGTTTGCCCAATTAAATTAATACATTTTATTTTTAAAATATCAGTCTTTTTGTAATACTAAACATTCTAAAAATCCAAAAATCTAGTTTTAACTTTTTAAAGCCGCCAGTATGCGATACCTGCACATACCTCACAAAAAAGCGCTGAGAGTATACATGTAGAATATAGTGCACTAGTGACTGATATGACACAAATACAAAATAGTATAGGATACACCCAACAATGTAGTTTCTGATTCAATTTTGCAATAATACAACACAACAATGTTGGAGCATGCATGTTGATAGCACACTAGGCAGAATGGAATCTTTTAGGCTCTTGGCACTTAGTACATATCATTGGCAGTTAAGCCAAAACATAAAATCTTGTTTCCACCTTTGATTTATGGAAACCACCATCATTGATAGTTATTATCCATCCCAAATATTCTTCAAATATTATGTATACAGTAACTATCAGTTTAATTTGGCAGACTGGGCTTCATTTGTTTACATAGATCACAAGGTATTGGAGTAACTCAGCGGGTCCAGCAGGATCTCTGGAGGGCATGGGTAGGCAACATTTCAGGTCGGGACTCTTCTTCAGATAGCAGCATTCTACACAAGATTCAAGCATCAGCATTCCATGTGCCCCCATTAGTTTACAATTGTGTTTTCTGCAGCAGAGCTAGAATGCAATCTGTCTCTTGGGCTGTGTTATCCACCTGCCCTTACTGCTGCATAATTGTGTATGGTACATCTCTCAGTATAATCCATTCCAGCTGACTTTGAAAGTGTGGCAAATGTCAGTCTTCGAACTGACGACTGTAAGGTTAAGGGTACACAAAAGGCTGGAGAAACTCAGCGGGTGCAGCAGCATCTAAGGAGCGAAGGAGATGGGCGACGTTTCGGGTCGAGACCCTTCTTCCTACAGAGGGGGAGCAGTTAGAGAGGAAGTTGTGAAGCTGTCTCCGTAGGGAGGAGGAGAACTTCTTCAAAGTAGGCATACCTTGAGGAGATATTGCAGTGGAGTAGACAGTGTTAAAGAAGGAACTGCAGATGCTGGAGAATCGAGGGTACACAAAAGGCTGGAGAAACTCAGGTTAAGGTCAGGTCAGGTGATGTGCAACTGCTTGGGGGGAAACTCTATTTACTTTGGAATCTTATTTAATTCCCTATGATACTGTTTATGTTCTGAGCAAGACAGCCAGTCCTAATTCTAAAACTGGCCTAAATAACCTGTTCCCTGCAGTTCACTGCTTATTCCAGACAAAATCCTGTAAACAAATTTGATCTGAATTTGGAAACAGTGTAGAAGAGATTCATTATAATGTTATCTGGACCTGTGGGCTTTAGTTAAGCGGAGAAGTTGGTTAGATGGTTAGATGGGGACTTTTTTTTTGTAGTATAGGAGGTGGAGGAATGTTTTGATTAACATGTACAGGATCATGAGGTGCATGGATAAAGAGAACAGTCAGTCTTTTTTTCCATGGAAGGGTATTCTAAAACTAGTGGGAATATGCTTAAGATGAGAGAGGGGAGATTTAGAAGGTACTTCAAAGGCAAACTTTTCACAGAGGGGAGTCCATATCTGGAATTAACTGCCAGAGAAAGCTATAGAAATAGAGAAATAATGACTTTTAAAAGACATATGTACAGGTATATGCACAGGAAGGGTTTAGAAGTCTAGGAGAAAATGCAGGCAAATGGGACTATTAGATATGCAGATCTCTTCACCCCATTACACTGAAGGATATGGAGGCTTTAGAGAGGGTACAGAAGAGGTATACCAGAAAGCTGCCTGAACTAGTGATTAGTTACATGGAGAGGTTGGAGAAACTTGTATTGTTTTCTCTGGAATACCAGAGTTTGAGGCCTGTACGAAGTATGTACAAGTATGAGGCAAAGATTGGGTAGGCAGGCAGAACCTCTTTCTCAGGATGGAAATATCAAAGATTAAAGGTCATAGTTTTAAGATAAGAGGGGCAGAGTTTAAAAGCGGGGCAGAGGGCAAGTTTTTTTACACAAAAGGTTTTGGGTTCTCAGAACGTGGTGCTGGGGTGGTGGTGGAGGCAGACACAATAGTGACATTTAAGATAGGCAGGTAGATATGCAGGGTTGAGAAAGGCATTTTGGGCGGAAGGGCTGTTTCCTGTGCTGTGCTGTTCTATTTTCCGAGTGTAAAGGTCAAGGTAGCCAAAGGGCCCATTTCTGTGTTAGATTGCTCATGACTCGATGATTAAACCATTTAGTTTAATCTTCTCAATATTGCTCAGGATACACATACGGGACCCCACTAATGCTAGAGAGTTTGAACAATTTCATTAATTACCAGAAGACTTGGCAAGTTAAAGCCATTGTGCAAGGATTCCACCAGTGAAAACAGAGACAATCGGTGGGATGGTCACTGATGGAGGTAGGTAGGGGGTGGAAGGAGGATTAGTGTGATAGCAGAGAGTTGAAATAACTCAAAAGTGACATGAGAGAATCTGGAATATAGAGCAGTCAAAATTTATAACATTCAATGGGGACTGGGTAAGTTATCTGAAACACAGGAGATACTTGGATACAGATTTGCAACTACTGAAGAGGTCCGTCAGGGGTCACTGGCATCCTGAGAATAAGTTTCATTTAAAGTCATAACTGAGATTGGGTCCAGTTTTCATTTAGCCCACAGCTAACAATGGACCATTTCCTTGATCATCGGGTTTTTTTGCATATCTTTCACTGCTTTGTTCTATATCTCTCTATATCGCTGTCTATATCTTTTGTTTCCCTTTCCCCTGGCTTGCAGTCTGAAGACGGGTCTCGACCCATAAAGTCACCCATTCCTTCTGTCCAGAGATGCTGCCTGTCCCGTTGAGTTACTCCAGCATTTTGCATCTATCTTTCCTGGCAATCTGTTTGGGTATGAGCAACGTTTCCATGAAGTCCTCCTAACAAAACTCCAGAATTATGATGCCAATGCATGGTATTCAATCGCATTTTACAATTGAATTTCTGCCAAAGTTCCATCAGGCAGAGCGATAAACAATTCGCATCCAGATAGAATTTCCAGACCAGGAAATACATAAACTCACTTAATCCAGGCATCTTGCATAACACAACCACAAGTCAAACACTACCACTATGGCTATATTTGTATTGCAAATTTGATTTTGATCTTTGGATCTAAAGCTGCATCGTAGGCAGAGTAATTGTGAGTCACTCCACTTGCCACACTGGTTCAGGAGCCTTTATCCCTGCAACTAGCTTTGAGTAAGAAATGACTCTGTCAGTTCCAGAGTTTGCAGAGTATTGATGGGATGGATGGGACTTCTGTTTCTTCACACTTGCATTAACAAAGCTGCATCAGGGGAATTTGACCTTGTATGTTAAGATGTGCAGGAGTTTTGAGTTACCGGTACTTTAATTTCACCAGTCAGATTATGGCTTTCTTTTGCTGCTTTTTGGTTATTATTTGCAATGACAAGAAATTGGGACCCACCCTCATTGGGACAGAAAATGGGCGAAAAAAGAAGCATCGCCACCCAATGGAGTAACCCAACAAAAAATTGGATAAAATTGGCAAAAACGGGGTAAACAGATAATTTTCTCTAGTTGTTGTGGCATTTCGACTATCAACATAGAAAGCTAATCATTGCCTTTAATTTAGTTTAGAGATACAGCGCGGAACCAGGCTCTTCGGCCCACCAAGTCCGCGCCGACCAGCGATCCCTGCACATTAACATTATCCTACACACACTAGGGACAAATTACAATTTCACCAAGCTAATTAACCTATAATCCTGTATGACTATGGAGTGTGGGAGGAAGCCGGAGATCCCAGAGAAAACCCACCAGGTCATGGGGAGAACGTACATATTCCAAACAGTTTCTTTTCGTGGTAGCCATAGAAAGCAAATGCAGGTTACTATATTGGTTGTGTGGGTTAGATCGTGGGTAGAATTGCGCCTGAGGTTTATGAGCAACAATTGGCGATTATGATATAGTAAAGTGAATCACTCCAGACACAGGCATTGTTTAATACAATGATGGGGATGATCTTGGAAGAAATGTCCCAGTACTTGATTTACATGGTTTTCATTTCTGCAAGGTTTCTTAGAGAGCTATTTTTTCTGATTTACTGTATTCTTATGAGAAAATATTAGTTCATTTGCACACGGTATCCCGTGCAACACACAGAATAATTCATCAGTTGAACTGGCCATTGCACCAGAAAAACACACCACTCATCTACACTTTACAAAATGAACAGAAAAACATAACATGACAACACCCCACTGTGCAGCTAAATAACCTATAAACACTCATGATCTAATATGCATTGATTGGCTCAGAGTAGCAGAAATCGATTCTGATCATTTCTAAATAGTATCCAGGTTCCTTTCTCAATGAGAATAGTTAAAACAAGAGAAAACAAAGTTATAACTTATTATTCCAATTGGAAGAGCAGTGATATGCTTTTATGAGGGTATTATACTTACATAATCATTATCATCGGCATAGTTCCTCAGAAGAGAGTCCAGTATGAATACTAATGAAGAGGTACATCATATGTATCATAGAATATGCATTGCATGTAATCTTGTACTCAATTATATATATAGAGCTATATCTAACAGTATTGTTTAAATTAAATTTGACTGTATTACATATTCTAAGGATTTAGCAAAAGATTGGGTTATCTTTCTTTGTTAGCAAGTTAGCAAAGTTATTAAGGAGACATTAGCCAAAACTTTAAAATGCTTTTTGCCTTTGCTGCAGTATTAACTGAGATGTCCAATTAAGTAACGCCACATCAACATCATTTTTGAACAACCACATTGGAGGCACAAATGGACACAAAGTGCTGGAGTAACTCAGTGGGTCCGGCAGTATCCCTGGAGAACATGGATAGGTAATGTTTCGGGTCGAGAGGAATGTGAGTGCGATAGGGACTGTGGGGTTTTGGGGTGGGGGGTTGGTTGGTGAGAGGATACCTAAAATCAGACAATCCAATGTTCATATCTTGCATTGTAAGCTACCCAAGCAGCTACCCAAGTGCTGTTCCACCAGTTTGTGTGTGGCCTCACTCTGGCAACGGAGGAGGCGCAGGACTGAAAAATCAGTGTGGGAATAGGAAGGGGAATTAAAATGTTTAGCAACCAGGTGATGCAGAGCACATGTTCAACAAAACGGTCGCCTAAGTCTACGTTGGTATTGCCGATGTGAGGAGGTCACATCGGGAACACCGGATGCAGTAGATGATATTAGAGGGTAAGTGTGAGGAGTTATATTATGGGAAGTCAAACTAGGACAGCACCTTCACTGTGAATGGTAGTACCCTGGGACATGTTGTAGAGCAGAGACAATCTCGGAGTACAGGTGCACAGTTTCCTGAAAGTGGGATCACAAGTAGATAAGGTAATGAAGATTATTAGTACATTAGCCTTCATCAGTCAGGGTATTGTGCATAGAAGTTGGGACATTATGTTGAATTGAATTGAATTGAATACGTTTATTGGTCAAGTATTCACATACAAGGAATTTGCCTGGGTGCTTCGCCCACAAATGACAACATGACATACAGTGACAGTTAAGAATGACACATAAAACATTAAACATCAATAATAAAACATTCTTGATTAAACATGTGAATTAAATAAAATACCAAAGCAAAAGGAGGCTACAGATTTTTGGTTATTGAATAGAGCTATTACTCGTGGAGAAAAAGCTGTTTTTATGTCTGGCTGTGGCAGCTTTGACAGTCCGGAGTCGCCTTCCAGAGGGAAGTGATTCAAAGAGTTTGTGGCCAGGGTGAGAGGGCTCAGAGATGATCTTACCCGCTCGCAGTGCACAGTTCGTCAATGGAGGGAATGTTGTAGCCAATAACCCTCTCAGCTGATCGTACGATTCGCTGCCGCCTCCGGGTGTCGTGCTTGGTGGCTGAGCCAAACCAGACCATGATGGAGAAGATGGAGAATGTTACAATTGTACAAGATATTGGTGAGGCCGCATTTGATTCAATGGTGCTTTGGTGTCACATGAGCAAAGTGAAACGCAAGGTGAAATTATTTTCTTACAGTCCAGTAGAGTATCACCATACCATTCCTGATTTGCAATTGTATAGAAACAATCTACTGAGCCTGCATGCAAAGGTGCCGTGTTTGCCGCCATTTTCTAAGTCGAGTCTACGTTCCAGATGTCATGAGCCGTGCTCGATTCAGGCAAGCCCTAGGCTAATGTGCACCTCCAGCCATCGCCTTCCCATGGTTGAGGACGTGGTAGGCCTGAACCCGACTCCCTCTCCTCTCCCACTGGCCTCTCCCCTTTCCCGTCGTGTCTGTCATTGCTAGCTCCATCCTCCCGATCTCTGGTCTTCGGGGGACAAACAATGGCAGAAATGTATACCACCCAATTTGCAGGCTCATACTCTGGTACGTTCTTCACTCTACCATATCTGAGTAGTTAGAGAATAGTTTATGGCACTCAAGATGCTGATGTGACTAGTATAATTCATGTTATAGCAGAACAAGTAAACAAGCCAAAGGTGGATTGTGTTCTTGATCTAACAAACTGAGAGATAAGCAGAATTTTTATTTTGTGTTGATGTATTTGGAGATAAGGAACTAGGTCCATGATGCTGAACAGCATAAGCAGTGTGCAATGGACAGGTCTAAGTGACGTCACAGCACATCAAGCCATGAATACTGGTGAACCATTAAGCAGGCAACTGGAGGAGGTGGCTCCAGGAATATCCCCAACCTTGAGGATGGAGCAACGTGCCATGTGCTTAAGAAACTCATAATTACTTTTGGCCAGGTAACCAAGTAGATGATCTTCCTCCTGAGATCCACCTCCGCCCACCACCACAGAAGACACTCTCCAGCCAATTTATTTCACTCTGTTTATCAAGAAATGATTGAAGGTGGTACAGTGTGTTTTGTGATTTTTTTTCTACATAGGTTTGTACAAGATGGTGGCCATGGTGGAATCGACGTGAATATGAACTCTGATAGGCATTTGTTTAGGCTAAGATGACGTTGCGAGGTGAAAATTTATGGCCACCTCTAAGAATGACTAGCTGTAGGTGGACTGTGAACAGCGCAATGTACATGAGTGTTTAGTTGCGATAAGTCTGTAAGTGAACAAGGTTAGGTATGTGGGGATCTCTATTTACCTTTGCAAAAGGGTAAAGTTGTTGTTTCTTATTTTTACTTCTGATGCTGGGACCATGTCCTCGCATTGAATCTTTTTTTCTACAGTTGTCTGGAATTTCCCCTGACTAGTGCTTGGTAAACTGTCCCACAGATTATATTTTTATTGACTTTTGAAGATTAAGTCCATTTCAGCTGATTTTTCCAAACAGCAATGTAAAGGGGACTGGATTATCTGTGTGCTGGGAAAGCAACTGTATAGATGAATCGGACTGAAGAATCATTAAAGTGCAAGAAGAAACAAGAAGAGTTGGGATGAGTTGTAATATCCAAGCAGTTAATAAAACATATCAAATGAAGAGAAGCAAGATTGTACTGAGAGTGAAACATCAGAGAATGTATTTAAATTGTATTCATACATGTTCAATGTTAATTAAAAGCTGTAGGAATGAGGATTCACATTTTTTTTGTGTCAGGATGATGGTTGGGCAATAATTAAGGATCGCAACACTTTTTTGAAAGGATGTTTGTACTTGAATGAATGTCTTAAGTATTTTAGTGATTTGAGTCTGCACAGGCACATCACAAACATCAAAATATCATGTTTAATTGCTTACCATGATTTCTACATCATGAATGGTGAGTTCTCTTCATCACGTTATTCTTTTTACAGCAGATCCACAATAAACAGATGAAATAAAATGTTTAACATTTCCATGGAGTTTCAGACAACATTGGCTGGCTGCCATTCTACAAAGTGCCTTCCATAAAATGTATTTATAGAATATTTAAATAATTGATTGTTCATCGGAAGGCAGCCACTATGAACTACATTAAAAATATTGACATATATACACAATAAGCATTTGTTGTTAAAATAAATTCATTAACAGAAATTAGTTGGAGTCGAATTTGATTTTTCTTCTTGTTTCAGGTTAATAATATGATTTAGTTGGTGCATTTACGTTTATCAAAAAAATAAGTTGTCCCATGCTCAAGCCTTGTGCTTTCATCCAGAGAAGCAGCAAACATATCAAAAAGAGTCCTGGTTATTATTCAGTAATTCCTGCTGGGAGTTATGTGGATATTTGGATAAAGTCAAGGTTTCAACAGTGATGCACTCTGTGATCAAACAGCTTGTTAGTGCCTGGCATATATAATTAACAAGAATCACTTAGTCAATTAAGCAAGAGGCTTCCACCAGATTGAACTGCCGAGAGTCAGCACTCACATCAGAGCCAATTCTTTAAAAGTTACCCCCAAGCACTTTCATAACTTATTTTCTACTTCATGTTTAGTTCTGCATCCACCCTGATAAAATATTTTACCTTTATCCACAATCCTTGAGTTGTAAGTATTCTGTCTATTTGATTCATGCAAAATATAAAAATATTTTATCTTCCAGCTGTATTCCCAAAGGAGTGGAATATCCATCAATGTGAGAATACAATGACTGTTTAATATCTCGTCAGACAATAGTGTGATCTGGGTTGTAATAATTGAACCCATGTGCTAAACTGAATGAACTTTAAATCTGCACGGACACTGTACCCTTCCAGTGCATTTTTATCTTCTGGATGATGTACATTTGTCAGTTTGACACAATGGGTTTGGTATTAGATTTAGTACAATTCAGAATCATTAATTTGTCAATCATGTTGATGACTCAATTTTACTTTTGATACCTATATTTTATTTTATAACTAGCAAAAACCTTTTGAGCCTTTCAAGAGATAATTTACGATGACTCATATCTCAATGTCAGTTTCTGTCATTTAACAGGACAGTTACTTAAAAGTGCACAGGAAAGAGTAATTATTTAGTTAATATAGTAAATTAGAATTTATATATCTGGATATACCTCAGATGTCCTGCATCAATTGATACTAAAATACTCCAGTGGAATAGTAGTAATTGAGATTGCAATGACATACATTAGTGTGTATTATCCCTTGAAAGGTGACTAAAATTTGCTCACAATGTCTTGCTATTCGGAAATAATTTAATGATTGAACAAAATCTTCCAAAAATTAGTGTGGAGTTTATTGATGCACAACAAATGATTATGGACAAACAGCATTATATATCATGCTGCCAACAACCAGCGAGACCTTCCAGTCATAATGTTTATGAATATTACAAGAATTATCATTCTTTTGATTACTCGTACATTTGAAAAAGCAGATAAAATTATTTTTAATGTGCACTAATGTTCCATAACACACTTACATTTGGCAATCTAACAAATGTACAGGAATGCTGTATTTTAAATAGTTCAATTCCCATGGGATTGACTGCAAGCAGAAATGATGAACCAATCAGCATGCACCAATGATAATGCTCATAATGTTCTTGTTAAGCAGCTAATAAGATACCTAACTAGGTGAAACTGCCAAACCTGGTTAGTGCAGTGCAGAATCCTCTCATGAACATACTGAATAGTTCAAAATCGTCCACTTTTCTGGATTTTTGCCTTATCTGGGAAAGATTTAATAATTTATATTAAGAGATAGTTATTATATATAACAACTTCATAGACCATTATGACATTAGAACCAGTGTGCAGACCCTGGGAATATAATTTTAAATGGATACCATATTTGTCCAGGGTAGTGTTTGCTTCATACCAGATCAGCTTAAGTCTGTTGAAAGACTCATATAATGTTTCTGACAAGCCCTAGTCTAGAACTTCCTGAAATTTGGATTAAGCCAAAGTGGAGTAATATTGTGCCTATTTCTGTTCATTAATGGAGCAGTCCAGAATTCAATTACTGTCTTTCAGCCCAAAAGATTTGTTCATGTTTGAAGTATATTTCTGGTGCAAACTTTCTTAGGTGACATCAACAACTGCAAAATGTCTAATATCCATCTTCAGCATGATTTACAGCTTCACATATCAACCAGATTTAATGAATGCTGTTTCTCCAAAACACCTGCAGTGTATTTTAAAGTACAACAATCAGCCTGCGTTGCTTAGAAACAAAGAACTGCAGATGTAGGTTAATACACGTCTGAAGAGTGTCTCGACCCAAAACATCAACTGTCTATGTTCTCCAAGAGTGCTGCCAGACCTGCTGAGTTACTCTGGCTCTTTGCTTGTTCTTTTAGCCTGCATTGTTTGCCAGGTGCTCATTGTCCAAGGTGTTTTCCACCCAGAATTTAAAGGGACCAATATTTCCAGTTAATCACCTCTGAGGATCTATGACCTGGATTGTACTGTCCATTGAGATGAAGGTAACTATTACCTTGACATACATAGGCTGTAGTTCAGACCAGGTGGAATGGATTAGACGGGCTGAAGCTCCTGTTTCTCTGCTGTATTTCTCTGCTCTGGTGAGGAGCTGGTGACTATCTGACAGAATAGAAATTAAAGAATCAGTTGCTTATTCAGCATGGGCTCAATGCTCTGAGCTCTGATTAAGATAATGAAAATCAAATGCCAATTCCTAACATTCTATAACTATCACAAAATGTGGGAAAGTAAAGAGTGCTGATATACTTTTTCATCAAATTAAGTATTCCAAAATTACTCTCCTAAAAAAACAGGCTCCTTTAAACATGTGAAACAATTAAAAGGCACTGAGACTGTCCGCCTTTAAGAATTTACTATTACTTGTTTAAATCTGCATATAGCCTGTGCCTAATGGTTTTATTAAAGGGTAATTCTCATGATCAATTATGAACAAACTGCATGTGTAGTCCAGCTTAGTAGGTGTAAAGTGAAGAGAAAATTGAACAACAGTAATACCTTTTGCTTATGAAGGAACTGCAGATGCTGCTTTACACTGAAGATAGACACTAAATGCTGGGGTAACTCAGTGGGACAGGCAGCATCTCTGGAGAGAATGGGTGATGTTTCGGTCAAGACCCTTCTGCAGACCTGTAATGTTTCCATCTTTCAGGGAACATTTCTGAGTTTAGAGTTTACCAATGATTTTAAAATGTTATTTTAGAAGCAACCTAAAATAAAGTATTAATAATAAAATGTTAAATTAATTATTAATTATAAAGAACATTGTATAACCTCACCCAAACTATTATGAATTGGACTGTCTTGAATAGTGAACATGCAAACCCATTCTCAGTTTCACAGTTGTTGTAGTCCATTAACTTTATGTTATCTTGACAAAAGCAACTTTATCGTTCCCTTTGACAGCTGGCTTCAATACATATAATTTATACCAATGTGTTTATTTGGGTATCATGCACCCAACTCTATAAATTCAGGTTTATGTGGAATATATTCTATACAGTGCAATTCACTGTACTTCACAGCACAATGTTGAAACAAAGAACTGCAGATGCTGGTTTAAATAAAGGAGAGACACAAAATGCTGGAGTAAAGGGCCAGTCCCACTTGCGTGTCCTTGGCACGCAAATTACGCGACCTCGTGGTTGCGTTGTGCCGCAACGGTCCCGCGAAGGTCATGCGCGACTTCATGCATACGCACTGCCGTCTGGAGCGTGTGACGTCATTTGAAGATGGACACAAAATGCCAGAGTAACTCAGCGGGACCGGCAGCATCTCTGGAAAGAAGGAATGGGTGACTTCTTCAGTCTGAAAGAAGGGTCTTGAACCAAAACGTCACCCATTGTTTCTCTCCAGAGACGCTGCCGGTCCCGCTGAGTTACTCCAGCATTTTGTGTCTATCTTCAATATTCTTGGCTCTGCTCTGGGAGTAGAAGTGGGGGCGGATCCAGAACGCAATGGCCGTGAGCCCCAGGCCGAGCTCGGCGATCGTTTGGCTGCTTCTGCTGCTGTTATAGGTGAGACGTTGCATCAAGCCAGGGTCTTGGGCCTGTCCCACTTTCGCCGTCAGTTTCGCGACAGGCCGTTGGCGCACAAAGATTTCGTTAGCTACAAAAATTTTGGAGCCCCGCGCAATGTCGCACACAACTACATACAGGGACTGTCCCACCAGCATGCGTCGAGCACGACTTGCGGGACCGGTCCCACTTGCAACCGCGCAGCCTATGGAGTTGGTCCCAACATCATACTCACCAATTAGCTGGGCAGGAGGCGGGCCGACTGAATTTGGACGTTGCATGGCATCAGGCGGTGACGTCACCACACAACGGCACCCCAGGCGGTGACGTCATCGCGCAACGCCACGCGCTAGGTGTACACCGTCAAGACGATGCGTACGACATTGAGACGTTGCATACGGCATCATGATGCTGCATACGACGTCGAGACGTTGCGCATGTCTCGATGCGGCTGCGGGCTGACAGGATTTTTGAGCAGTGTGAATTTTTCTGAGTCCCGCGAGATTTCGGGACCAGTCCCGCACAACTACATGCGGCTCCGGCAATCGAAGTGGGATACCAGCCCCACGAGGCCGTATGGCTCAAGCGACCACGTTAGGTCGTGCTTGCCGCATGCTGGTGGGACAGGCCCTTACCCCTCCATGTTTCTTAGTGGGACCGGCACCGCATGGCCATACAATGCCCTTGTGCCTCAACGCGACCACGAGGTTGCGTAATTTGCGTGCCAAGGACACGTAAGTGGGACAAGCCCTTAACTCTGCAGGTCAGACAGCATCCCTGGAGAACATGGATGTGTGATATTTTGGGTCGGGTCCCTTCTTCAGATTGATTGAAACCACTGCAATCTGACTGAAGAAAGGACCCGACCCAAAACATCACCTAGCCATGTTCTTCAGAGATGCTGTCTGACCCACTGAGCTACTTCAGCATTTTGTGTCTTTATTTCATAGCACAAAATTGATGCGAGTGTTGCAGATGAAACTCATAATTTCCCACAGTGATCACCGGTAGATGGAAACTTGGCAGCAAAATTATCTCCGGAGTGCTTGATTGAAATTATCCTTGCTCTGATAGACCTCCCAAACTATGGTGGCGAACCTCTTACAAGTCAGTAGCCCTGTCACCCTAAGGATTGAGAGGTGGTCCCCACAATGTTGTGAACAGAAAACATCGAGGGAAAGTTTGATAGAAAGTACACTCAAATTTATAATTTAGGTTCTGATTTTCCCACTGATCATCCACTAACTGACATAGCATTGGCCTGCTTACTGGAGTATTTTTTATATAAATATTTAAGTTGCAGGAATGTTGGAATAGTGATGACTCAAGTAGACTGTACCTGTAATTCAAAAGCCTCACGTGTACTTATCACACTCGGGCCTTGCTGCTCTCTGCTCTGTAATTGCTTTAAAAAAAAATAACAGCATGCAAGCTTTGCTGCCCCAAGTCTCCTCTTTTCATGAATACAGCCTTCAGCACCATGCAATTGTTCCCACTATCATCTTATAAAAATATATGGGCAGCAGGAACAGGCTGTAGATCAGTGTCACTCATGTTATGCGTCATGCTTTTGTAGTTATGCCCTCTAGCTTTACAGTAACCCTCCCTGCCTGGTTTCCGCATTATTAGAAAAACGTGCTAACATGAAGTTACCTATGCTATGTCGTTTATAAACTCTTTGGACCTTTATCATGGTGTAAGGCTTCAGTTATTTGGACAGCTGCAACACAACATGGTGTCAGAGTAGACAAACTCACTCCTTTCTTAATTTCTATTGCTTTTATTTTGGTCTTGGTATTTGATGAGGATCTCGCAGAATGATGGCGTGTATTTGAAGAAGATTTCTCAATCTACATTGATGAGACTCACCCTACTGCTGACCCAGGTGTTCGAGCATCAATCCTTCTTTGTTTGGCAGGCACAGAAGCTGCTCGATGTGCCAGAAGATTTCACTATGAACCAGCTAGACATGACGAGGCTGGTGTCCAGATTAATCCTGCTGAACCCATTCGAGACCCTGACTGCCTACTGCGCAAATTCCGACAATTATATGAGTTACGGACTAATTTAAGTATTGTGCGGCATCTGTTTTTTTCACGGTGCCAGAGATGGGGAGAACCTGTAGAGTTATGCTTTAGTGAACTGAAGCACATCGCAATTCGGTGCAAGTTCAGACTATATGTGACAGCCTTACCGTTTGATCCATGGCATCCGCAATGATAAATTACTCAACGAGTTACTGCAGGATGCTGACCTTACCCTAGAGACTGCTGAAAACCGCTGTCGCATTGCTGAAATGACTGATGCTCACATCAAAGTTCTGGAGCACTCTACTGCTCGTAAGGTTAATGTTGCCGGTATGTCTTATCAAATCTCTCCTCGTTTTTCTCAAGTGCCTGATACCAATTTGAAACTAATTGAAAATTGCTTTAACTGTGGGGGTTCACATGCTGCTGGTCGTGACCGTTGCCCTGCATATGGAAAATTATGTCAATTCTGCAACAAAATAAACCATTTTCTTAAGTGCTGCCATTCACGTAACAGAGTTCAAACGAGACAATCTGTTCATTCGCTTGGCCGGAAAACGCTATCTCAGAATTCTCACAACCAGCTCCCATGGATTTAGAGGCTGCTTGGGAAGGTGTTGATGTTGATGTACATGCTTTGTCTGATTTAGGGCACCAACAACTGGACCCCAAGATCGCTCTGCTCATTAATGGCAAAATTCTTTATCTGAAAGTGGATTCGGGTGCTCGCTGCAATGTAATTTGCCTGGCTGTGTTCCAAAAGCTAAGAAAAACAGAAACCGTTTCTCCAACAGCAGCATCCCTCGTTTCATTTACTGGAAGTCAAGTGCACTCTATCAATCAAGTTGAGTTACACTGCTGTCTTAACTCACGTGTCCACAACCTGGATTTCTATGTAGTACGTGAAAATGTACCGTCTCTGCTGGGTGCCAACGCATGTTGTTCAGTTGTTCATCCTGCTCAAAAGATTCCACATGCTATGCGGGACCGTGTTCAAAGTGAACTTAACAGAATGGTGTCTTTAGGTGTGATTACTCCCGTAACTGACCCCCCTCGGAATGGTTCTCCACCATGGTCGTGGCTACCAAGAAGAACAAAGATGAGTTACGGATTTGTATCTACCCCAAGGACTTAAACACAGCAATTAAACGATCCCGCTATCCCATGCGCACTGTGGATGAGATTGCTGCGCAGATGGCTGAGGCAAATGTATTCACGGTGCTAGATGCCAAGGGTTAATTCTGGCAGATTTCGCTGGAACATAACTCCTCCAAGTTGACCACTTTCAGCACTCCTTTCGGGCGTTATAAATTTCTTCACCTGCCCTTTGGAATAAGTTCTGCTGGTGAAGTATTTTAACAAACTATGGAGCAATTGTTTGCAGAGCTAAATCCGATGTATTCCTGGATCTGCTCAATTTACGCAATATCTTCCGTGACCGATTTTGGGTTCACCCACTCAACATTTATTGTAGAGGCAGACCCGTGCTACGGTGCCCGTGGTGTATCAGGCATTGATCCCACAGGTGATTCCACTTGAGGAGTTTCAATCCAGGTTACATCAGAAGTGTGACATTCAAAACCAATACTTTGCAAAACAAGTAGGCCACTGCCACCATTGACCAAGGTTGGTCCGTTTACAGACTGACAAAGGCCATGACCATATTGTTGTGATTTCTGGAATTGCTTCTGAGCCACGCTCGCATATTGTCAGTGCCGATGGCTGCACCTACAGGCATAGCAGACAACATATCCTGCCTGTGAACGAGACAGTTCCTCCTCCGTATTATCCAGACCGTACATATGTACTTCCGTCTGTGTCTAGCGGCACTCTTCCACCTCTACCAGCACAACAACCCACGTCGGCAATGGCTCCTCTGCCAGTGACGACTTCGCCTCTGCCGCAGTATCCTGCTTCTTCTCCGGGAATGCTGTTTCAGTCTCCTTCACCTGTGCAGCCACCTGCTCTGTCCATGGGGAGAAAGAATGGAGATGGTCTCTATCATACACATGCTGGTCATGTATGTAAGCCAGTTGTGAAGTACCCTGTCTATGTTTGACTTTCCTCCAGTTTATTATCAATTGCTATGCATGTTTTACTTAGTTAATGGGTTTGTACTGTTGTTGATTCTATAAGAGGGAGGATGTAGATCAATGTCACTCATGTTATGCGTCATACTTTTGTAGTTACGCCCAGCTTTACAGTAACCCTCCCTGCCTGGTTCCCACATTATTAGAAAAACATGCTAGCATGACGTTACCTAAGATATGTCGTTAATAAAATCTTTGTACCTTTATCATGGTGTAAGGCTTCAGTTATTTGGACAGCCGTAACAACACAGGCCTCCAGACTTCTCAAGCTTACTCCATCATTCAATATGATTGTAGCTGATCTATGCTACCCTTACCTCCTCTTATGCTTCAATTCCCCATAACCCTCAATTCCAAAATATTTCAAAGATCTATTTGAATTCTATTTGGAATATTTTGGAGGACCAAGAACCAAGAACCACCTCCACCATAATTACTTCCAATGCTTTAGGGTCGACAATTGTCTGAGGCAGAGAATTCCAGTGTTCACCACTCTCTAAGCACCTCCAATTTAAATGATCGGCCCCTTTTCTTGTAACTATATCTCCTCGTTCATGACTTTCCCAACAGTGAAGACATCTTGACATTTACCCTGTCATTTCCATGCTGATCATATATGTCTCAATAAGGTCATCCCTCATGCTACTAAACTCCATAAAGTATGAATCAAAAGGTCTCATGAATGCCCTGAGCTGATGAGCCATGATTCAGCTTCCAATGATACATAGGCAGGAGCCAATCAGTATTTCATCTTTGTGGAGTTTCAGGTTGACCATATTGAAGAAGATTGTATCTTTTCCTGGAACAGAGAGATGTCCTCTGTGATCAGATTAGAGTTCTCTAAGAACAGAATAATCTCATCCATGAAGAGCTTGCTGTTTTCCAAGATCGGAAAGATGAAACCAATGATGATCAGGAACAGAGAATGGAATAGTTCAGCTTGTCAACCTGATATGCCATACTGATCTCTGTAAGGAGCAGATTACTGTTTTACTGTTAAAATGTCTTACTCCCAAGAGAACACGAATTCCCGAGCAAACAGCCAACTGAATGTAATATGCAATATACTTAGCACAAAACTGGAGACTCTGATGTAGGTGTGCAGCCTGGGAGATCTGCTCTCCATGAGCATGGCACTGGAGAGTACCCGAGTCCTGTCCTTCATCAGAATGCCAGCACCTTTATCCTCCCTCCACCAGTCTTCAGGCACACCCTCACAGCCCTAAGGTGGCCATTCCAAAGAGTGCATGGCAGAATGCAGCAAAGGGAACCTGGTTCTTCCAAGGTGACTGAGAACATCCATCACAGATACTTGCAGTCCCACACATGAAAGGGAACATCTGCTAATACTCTGGGAGCAGTCCTACACGGCACACTTTGCCTTAGCAGTATACCATCTAAACAAAGCTGGAAGTCACTCACCAGATCCTTCTAGTTGAACAAAAATACATTTTATTTCACTTTGAAAACTGCACTGTGTTAATTAAAATAGTATCATTTGGACATTTCTGCATGTCCACTTTAATTTGGCCAAGAAATAAGTATACTGAGATGAACTCATGCCTTGTACTGCTTTACACTGGTTACTACTTAACTTCTCATTCAGATGTTTAAGGCGCTGAAGGATGGGACACCATTAAGGGTTCTCTGAATGCATTGAGGGGCAGCAGCAAAAAACTTTCTTCATCCACATTAAGTCCAAGCTTCTGTTCCCTGGTGAAAGGGATAGATATGTGAGAAACACAGTAAAGGTCTGTCTCTGCCACTCCTCATTCTTGATCTCATGAACTCATGATTCTCAAGATGATGAATGGTGACACTCAGGCCAGACAAAACTTTCGAGGCCAGCAACTCATTGCATGGCTGTCTGCTCCAGGAAATGAATGCTCAGTCCAATAGCTTTGTGGATCAAACTACTTCCAGTTTGGTCAGCTAAGAGTTAATGCACTATTGAGCAGTTTTCCCAACCAGAACAGCCTTATGCACAATGCCAATGGTAGGATTTGTGACATCATAAATTGAGTGAAATATCAGACATTTCAAAGTTACAGGTTGCCACCCACCACTGTCTCATCCACTATACTTACGTGATAATGCGGTGATGCTCAAATCACAGTAATGTCTGCATATTTGCGGCATCAAGCACAAGCCTCTGTAACAAGAGGCTTGATGAGTGTTAGGCTTTTCTTGCACTCGAATACCCTGAGCATGGTAGCTCTGCGAGGTTCTGGGAATTGATAGCAGACAGGTAAATGGAGGACTGAATTTTAACACCACTTTGCGGAGATTGGCGCTACAAATGATTGGTTTAAAAAGTGTATTCAGTGCAGAGATTTGACATTTAACCAGTTAGCTGTTATACGTGGCTGTCATTAACTCAAACAACTACTTAAAGAAATCTCATGATTCACATTATTAATAATCTGCAAATTGTTATTTATAGACATCTATCACAAAAGGGGAGTTCAGAGCTAATTGTTTAATAGAATTGATTGAAATACAATAACTGATCATTTGTGACAATAATAACATCCTATGAAATTATGTTCCATGCTTGCTGAGGGGTAACAATAAGCACAGCTTCTTCTTCTTATCGAGTCCACACACAAGATTAGAAGTTGTTCAGCCAGAGCTATATGGTTATATGGTTATAGCTGACCACAGTTCTCGGCATCTGCATACAATGGTGTCTGTCTTGCGCTTCTTGTGCGTGGTGGTGGAAAGATTGGTGGAAACAGGGCCGCGATGTGAACGCTCTTCCATTGGCCCCAGCATAGCTAATGTGGGTAAAATTTAATGAGGTCTTGAGGTATTGTTTTAAAGGGATGTCACACTCCCCTCTGTCTAGAGGTTGAACAGATCCATCTGCCTTTTTGAGCTTAGTTTTGCATTGGGAACACAATGCCGCTAGGTCAGTGATTGAAATTTTCCATCAATCACGTTTAGGCATCTGTGATGTTACCTTTTACAATAATGCAATATTTCATTTGGCTCTGCATGGTGCAGTGGCCATGGAAAAATTACAGTTTGCCAAAGTCTATTGTCCATTGAGATTGAGTGGCTGCAGTGTGATTGTGGACATGAGGTCCACACTGGTACTTGTTCTTTGATCTGCAGAGAGAGCATAGTGTGGGAATTCAGAAGAATCATTGGACAATTGAGTTGTCATCGAATCATACAGCACGGAAAAAGGCCCTTCAGCCCAACATGCCCACACTGACCATTATACCCCCATTGAACACTAATCCCATTGCTCACCCCAATTGCCCTGGAATTCTACCACACACCTAAATACCAAGGGGAATTTACAGCAGCCAATTAACCTCCCAATCCATACACCTGTGTGATGTGGGTGGAGACTAGAGGAATCCCACACCGCCACAGGGAAAACATGAAAACTCCACTCAGACAACACCAAAAATCAGGATTGAATCTTAATCCCTGGAAAATAAGCCAGCAGTACCACAATTTGTGACACTATGCCACATTGTCTTGATTAGACATTCAGAAGAGGAATGTGCCCGTCTGCCCAGAATGTTTGTGCTGAACACATGGGCGGAAATCCTGGGGGGGGGGGGAAAGGAGGGGGGGCGGGCACACACGTCCCCCCTCATGTTTTGTAATCCGGATTTTGAAAAATCGGTGATAAAAAACTATTAAAATCTCCGCTTTACACGAGACAGTGCGGGTGTCATTGTTAAGCGCTTGTTAAATGTCTCTATTAACACTGTATTAACACGAAGTGTCACCAATTGTGCTTTGACCTTCGAAAACTGTCTGATGTGGGTACAATTACCATTTGAACTAATTGGATGTATTGGTGGATGGAAAAGATTTAAATGGGCATCGGATTTAAACGGGTCAAGTCATTAAGGAATCGGTCGAATTTGTTTCCTGGCTGGCTTGCAGGTAAGTCCCTCACTCACATTGTCTAGTATGTTTTTCCCATCTCTCTCCCCCTTCCAAGGTTGGTTCTTTTGTTTGCCTTTATTTCAGTTTTATTTGTTTGTGTTATTTATCACATTGTAGCTTTTGAAAGATTCAAGCGGGTATCAGACGCTTTCTAAGGGCTTGAATTGGCCCGTTCGCGGGACCTTTCATCGCCCGGTGCGGCTTAAAATCAAACTGCCGTGATTGAGGCTCCGATGTTGAAGCCCCGCCAGCCTATTTTAAGCCGCGCCGGGCGATGAAAGGCCCCGCGTATAGGCCGATTCAAGCCCCATGATTTGGGGCAGACGAAGTTGCTGTTTCTGGAGTTCAGAGTCGGTCACCAACTAGCTCCCAATGTTGCCATTAACAGGGCCAATGGACGAAGCCTACGAAGCCTCGCGTGTGTGTGTGTGTGTGTGTGTGTGTGTGTGTGTGTGTGTGTGTGTGTGTGTGTGTGTGTGTGTGTGTGTGTGTGTGTGTGTGTGTGTGTGTGTGTGTGTGTGTACATGCTCATGCGCGCAGCCACCAAGAAATTGTGTCCCCCCCATGTTTTGATCGCTATTTCCGCCCCTGGCTGAACATGATGCCAAGTTAAAATGATCTCATCTGCCTGTACATTATCCATATTCCTCTATTCCCTACACTTCCATGTGCCTATCTAAAAGCCTCTTAAGTGTCAATATCATATCTGCCTCCACCACCACCCCTGGCAATGCTTTCCAGGCCCCCAACACCCTCTGTGTAAAAAAGGTAACCCGCATCTATGCATTAAACTTTCTCCCTTGCACCTTATAGCTATACCTTCTAGTGTTAGACATTTAAACCCTGAGAGAAAGTGTCTGACTGGCTACCCTATTTATACCTCGCATTCTGGTAAACCTTCTCTGCACCCTCTCCAAACCTTACACATCTTTCCTGTAATGGGATGCCTAGAGCTACAAGCAATACTTCAAATGTGGCTTACCCACAGTCCTATAAAGCTGCATCATAACTTGCTGACACTTATATTCATTGCCCATAGCAACAAAGGCAAACATACCACATGCCTTCTTTACCACCATATCTACTTGTGCTGTCACCTTTAGTGAGCCATGAACTTGGACTCCTAGATCGTTCTACACGTTAATGCTGTTAAGGGGTTTGCCATTAACTGTATACTCTCTTCTAGCATTCAACCTCCCAACGTGCACACGTCACACTTGCTCAGGTTAAACTCCATCTGCCCATTTCTGCAGCTAATCTATATACCACTATATCTTCTGACATTCTTCCTCACTGTCGGCAACTCCTCCAATATTGGTGTTGTCAGCAAACTCACTCACCAACCCATCTACATTTATGTCTAGATATCACAAACAGCAGAGGTCCCAGCACAGATCCCTGCGGAACTCCACTGTTCACAGACCTCCAGTCAAAATATCTACCTTCCATCACAACCCTCTGTTTTCTACGAATAAGCCAGTTCTGAATCTATACTGCCAAGTCATTGTGAATCCCACACATCTTAATCTTCTGGCTCAATCTACCACAAGGGACCTTATCAAAGGTCTTACTAAAATCAGAACATCCACTGCCCTATCTCCATTAATCTCCCTTGTCACCCCCCCAAAAGACTCAATCAAGTAAGTGAGCCCCAACATTTCACCCACAACACCTGGCCTGAAGTTACCACTTACAATGCACAATCAGTCAGCCATCATAAGGAGTTTCCAAGGCAATAAAGTTCAGTGGATGTGTCTCCGTGATGAATGGGAGCAATTTCGCAAATGAGCAGTCAAGTGTTAGGACATGTGAATAGATGAGCAAGTTATACAGGGAAAACCTGCTTGGTTTGTGGCTGACGAGTGCCCTTTGGAACAACACCATTTAATTTGTTCCGACAAATCTTTACAAATGGCTTAGCACAAGGATTAACACCATTAGATGTTGTCCACACCACTGACATAATTGCGGTTGGTGGTTTCCTGTTCAATTTCCAGAGATAAGCAAATTGGACTATAAATAGGCACGATGGAAAAGCTTTCCAGGAATCACTGATCTGCATATATTTCATGTTAACGAATGGTTTACCCAAAGAAATTTCTAGTTAATTGAGGTAAAATAGATTCATCAGCATTACTATAATTATGAATCATTGATACAGATATAGTACCTTAACGAATGCATCCTTCATAGTAAACCATCACAATTTCTTCATTAACCTGCTTTTCTCCCCTACAGTGCTGTCCTATTCAATGTGAGTTGGCCCTTCATTTAGTTTTTGTCTACAATTTAGAACATCAATCCGGACTGACAGGGTTCAAGAGCTCACAAAAATAGTTTTACAATGCAACTGCAGAAATGTTCTGAGATTGACAGTATAAAATAATGTGACCTTAATAGTTTGATACAAATCAATTTTGAAACAAAACATAGTTCTGCTGATTATAATTAGTACATTGTTTGATGCTTCCCTACATGGACCATGTTGAGTCCTGCCCTGTATTCACCTTGTTCAGCTCAGCCAGTGGATGAACACGAAATAGGCTTAAACATCCCTGCTGTAAGGAGGAAATAAAGAATAATAAGCCAAAGGCCACTGGTAGCAAAGGCATACATTGTGGATATTTAGTGAAGAAGGGATTTAGCTAAATTGTGTTATTCCCCATGGTATAATCAACTATCAGTGTTCAATGTTCAGGCTGCAGTGGTCACTAGCTTTACAGCTGCTTAAGCACTTAAAGATTAATATTCTGTCAATCAACCCAGAATCCATCCTTCTTGGAAAATTGAAGAGACAGCATGGATAACAAAAGCACGATTTAACAAAGAACTGCAGGTCATAGTTGCCAATACAAGGACAAGGAGAGCTAATCCTCAAGAGGCAGTGCTTGAATAATCAGTCAGTTAAATGAACCCATGTGTCTGGCACTGAACATGTGTCCAAAGAATATGAAGAATTAATGTGAAGTAACGTTCCTTAATGCTGAGAAGGATAACAATTATAAAATATGGTCTGATGTAATTATATCTAGCTCAGTGCCAATCAAAGATCTCAGCGTCAGAGAAAATGTAAAGACGGTCTCAAAGCAACACTTCTTCCTCATTTTTCGAGAACTTAGGACAGGTTTTCTCAGCTCAGCCACTGCTGAAATCTTCACATATTCCCTTGTTGCTTCACAACCTCTATTATAAAGCCCCCCCCCCCCCCCCCCCCCCCCCCCCCCCCCCCCCCCCCCCCCCCCCCCCACAGACAGCCTGCTCTCTGCCATGCTCCATAATGTACTTGACCTCATCCAACTCATTCCTATCTGTACCTAAACTCATACCAAGTCTCATTCACCCATTCACCCATGAACTCTGGTATCCATATAGATTCTCAGCAATGCTCTAATCTTAAAATTCCCACCTTTGTTTTTGAATCCATTGCTTGTCAACTGTTTTCCTAACCACCCACTATCTTATAATTTTCTGTGACATCTGCTCCCGTTCATTCTGGCCTTGTGCAAAATCCCTAATGTAATCACTCCACCACAGGTAGCCATGCTTCAACTGCCAACTTCCTAAACTCTAACATTCTAATCCCAAGATATTTCTTTTTTTTTACTCTGCTTAACTCTTGTCACTAGCTCCTTACAACCTGTTTCTAACATTTGCTTTAGTATTCAGGAACTTCTATTTGTGGCTCTGCTGTGGAGAACATTATCTGAGATAATGCATTCATGTTGTTTTGCTACATTGAAAGCATGTGAATCACAGTTAATATTGCCTTTGTTGATGTTGGTGTAGGTAACTTGCAAACTGAAGTGTTCAGATGTGATGCTCCTATTATTAAGGCATTGAATGGATTTGATGGACACGCTGGCTCGTCGTTGTCATGTCTTTGAATAGTTTTGCATTATTTAAGTAGGTCTAAAATTGTCCAAGTCCATGGCAGCCACAGCAATGCAAACAATATAGATAAAAAATTAAATATGTGACCATGCAATCTGAAAAGCAAAGCTTTTACCTTAGGTGCCACATCTGACAGTAAACGTTACTCTGTCTGTACCATCAGAGAATGGAATCTCATAAATAATGCAATTTATGCTGTCCTTCAGAACCATTAGCAACTTGCATAAATAATCATGGCATTATTTACTGAGATGTGGAAAGCCACATCTGTGGCTCTTCATAGTTCACAAATGGAGTGCTGAATTCCAATCCTGCCACAAAGCACTTTAAAGCTTCTTGGGACAATACTGAAGCCATTACTGCTATTTTAGTTATTTAGGCTGCAGTGCATAAACCTAAGTGAACTAACAAGATAGAATCAAACCCCTGGTCTTTATTTTCCAGTCTGTAAATGGATGAGCTTTCAACTCATTACGGGCAATAGTCCAAAAAGAAATGGCAGTTCTCCAGTTCCATTCTAAAATAACTATATTAAATTTGTGAATTTAGACAACACTCACCTTTTGGATGTTGTTGTGCTATTCTGTAGGATAGGGAGCATCAAAACAGGTCTCATTCATCATGTCCTTATGATTTTGCAGAAAGACGCTAGAAATGAAAACGGGAATCTTGCTTAATTTGCTCTTAAGATTATTTTTCACAGCTTCATGAGAAAGGCCATAGCTTCTCTCCTGATTTCTTCCCACTTCCCTTCTGTAAAAACGAGTTGAATCTCCCACCACTCCATTAGCTAGGCATCCAGGGGGAAGCATGCAGCATCCTACTCATCTCCTGTTCATAAAACCACCCTGTTCCAAATGAATCCAGCCATGTACTAGTCCAACCTTATTTAAACACATGTAAGTACACAATTATAGTTAAATAAAGAAGAGAATGCATGCACTTCAGGTCAAGGAGGTCCTCTGCTTCATTTCAGGGATGAAGACCTGTTTTTTTTAGGATGATTATGGTAGACCTTGCTGCAGAAAACATTGGGTACTGGAGACAGCAGGAGGAGGAGGCAAATAATGTTTGCATTCTATACCATTACAATAGAAGGTATGCCAACAGTTGAGAATTAATACTGGAATGGTGAGATTATAAAGTTTCAGAAGAATAACTAAGTTGAGCTTTTGTGAAGATAACAGATGCAGGAAATTATCTTGCACAAAGTGTAATTCTCCACACATTGCTTCATTGGTGCCCTAAGGTTTTTGTCAAGGAAACACAGTGCTTGAAAGGAAAGACAGTGAAGAGGTGCAGTCATTTTAACTCCTCACAGCAGGCTGCTTTTGGCGAGAGTGAGCTGTCAAATGTACTAAAAGAAAAAATGCAGCAAAAACTGTCATTTTCCACATTTAGCCCAAGTGCTTCATGCTGTGAGTGGGAACAGCTGGCGGCAATTTCAGAAGGATAGTGATTTCCCCAGCACTATTTTGGGGGATTTGGAACCACCAGTTAAACCAAGATGGATGGAGCAGAAGAATTGACTTGTTTGCCTTGTAGCTGCTTTCTTCAACGCCTCTTGTGAAAGGTTTATTTCACAGGAATTTTGTCAGCAAATTATTTAGAAAATATTGTGGATGTAATCAGATTGGAGACTTTTTTTTATGGTTCTGTACAACCTCTGGAGATGATCAAGCAGCATCTGTGGAGGTAAAGGGATAACGGTGCATATTTACTGGCTGATTTTCTTCAATATACCCGAGGAGACTCAGAATATCACATAAGGAGATGGCAGGTATTTGGAAAACAGATCAAACTACTAATGCTGCAATGTAAAACAAGAGAGGAAATGATGGAAGAATTTACCAGTCAAGCGGTTTACGTTGAAAGAGGAAGGGCTGAAACAACATCTGCTGCTTGCAGAATCTGCTGGGCACATTTTATCAGTGACTTTCCAAAATAACCTTTTTGCTCCTCATAAATCCACACCCGTGGATCTCTGTGCATCCTCAAGCAAAATTTGCTTTGAGACTGCTGGTTGTATGGAGATGAGAAGTAACTGAGCGCACAGCTGATAACAACCATGAAGAATACAACCAACGACATCCAGGCCAATATACGATAACAAGAAAACGATAACAAGAAAGCTCTTCAAGCAAATCATCAGCATCAGGTACCTTGACACCTCCTGAAGTTCTCCTCAATATTTTCAATTGGGATCTCCAATATGGTGGTGTGGTACAGCATGATAGATAAAGCAGAGAGAAAATAACCCATGTGCTTAAAGGGAAAAAGCAGAAGGAGATAGAGGAGACAAATGACATACAGCATATGCTGGAAACACTCAGCAAGCTAGGCAGCATCCATAGAAAGATAAATAGAATTAACATTTCAGATCTAAGACCCTTTATCAGAACAGATCCACATAATTCCAGGCTGTAACAAAAAGTGTGGAAGACGAAGAATACGATAAATGTATTTTTATTTGAATCCAAAGAACTGTAATCTTGCACTCTGACACTGTGCAAACCCTTCGTGTGCACTTCTTGTACAATTACTAATGTTTCCTCTCTTCTGCCAAGAACTATATCATGATACCGCCTTTAAGCAGAAGTAGAATACTCAGATTTCTGGTGGCTGATGCCATCTGGGATTTGGAATCAATTGGGATCCTGCCACAGTTATATCCATTCATACAAATGCAGGGGCAGGCTCAGCCATCAAAACACGGCATCATGTTAGGTGATAGCTGAGGAATGGGGTTGGCAGAAAAGAGGTGGGAAAATGAAGCTTTGAACCAACTTTGAGCGTCAGATTGGTAAAATTAAATGGTTAAAAGGGTATAACATATTGGTCTCTCAGGCGCAGCTGAATTTGTATCAAAAAGTAGAGTGTCCCATAAAATATGGGACAGTTGGGAACTCTCCTCCAGAATGACATCTCTGGAGGTGTTAATTGTAAAATGGCTGTTGGATTATGCCTGGTCTCTGACTTGGTGCTTTGCACATTACTCTTTCACAGAGGAAAATAAAAATCAGACTGAAGACAAACAATGAATAGATGATCAGATAGACAACATTTGTTAAGGATAACACGACAGAGAGGTGTACCAAAACATTATGGTGACATTGAGGATGTGGATTAATGGTGGTGGCACAGGTTGGAATGTGAAGAATTTCAGAGGTAAAGAAGCACAGGTGTAGTTATAGAATTATAGAGCTCAGAAACACACCATTTGGTCAGCCTGAACCACACCAACCATCAAGCAACATTTTACACCAATCATATTGTATTCTCCCCATCACATACACCTTCCTACCAGGGGCAATTATAATAGCCAATTAGACTGCCAATGTGTACATCTCAGTATATGGGAAGAAGCCATGTGATCAGAGGGGAACATGCAATGTCCACACAGGCAGCTGGTGGCAGGAATGAACCCGAGTAGGCAAAGGCATCAGGCAGCAACTCTATTAGCCATACCACTACCCAGGTGTACATGCATCATGAATCGATGTTGAGAAATCCTAGATCCAGTGAACTAAAGCGAGTGTATTGATGCACTGGATTAATATGCACATCAGAATGAAAATGGATGTGTCACTCCTTGGTTACCAAGATCCTTGCATTAAAAGTAGGAGAGGGGACAAGATTCCTGCCGCTGACCTTTTTGCTGACATCCAACTAATTTTGTGGTGTTGCTGGCAAGTAGGCATCTACCTTTTCCTCCACAGGATGCTACAGCATCCATGATGGCCAGTCAATGAATTGACTGAATTTTGGACTGGTCTAGGTGCACTTGTAGTTCATTTTCTGCCTGCCTCGAGTTGTCCAGACAGCATCAACAACCCTTAAATAAGGAGCTGAAATTGGCTCATCTCATATCCGCTCAGGTGAACTGGTCAGGAAACCTGGAAGTTGCATGATGTTATCAGGAACATGGTAAAAGTTTTCTGACAAGCACTCCACTGGCAGCCACCACACAACGACATTCCCATCCCATCACCACTCCTAGCACATCAGGAAATTACCATGCAGTCCTTGATGTTCAGTAAACCTTATATAATTCCCAAATGCTGAGAGACTGGAGCAGCTGGGCTTGTACACTCTAAATGAGTTTAGAAGGATGAGAGGGGATTTCATTGAAACATAAGATTGTTAAGGGCTTGGACACGCTAGAGGCAGGGAACATGTTCCCGATGTTGGGGGAGTCCAGAACCAGGGGCCACAGTTTAAGAATAAGGAATAAGCCATTTAAAACAGAGATGGGGAAACACTTTTTTTTACAGAGAGTGGTGAGTCTGTGGAATTCTCTGCCTCAGAGGGCGGTGGAGGCAGGTTCTCTGGACGCTTTCAAGAGAGAGCTAGATAGGGCTCTTTAAAATAGCGGAGTCAGGGGATATGGGGAGAAGGCAGGAACGGGGTACTGATTGGGGATGATCAGCCATGATCATGTTGAATGGCGACGCTGGCTCGAAGGGCCAAATGGCCTACTCCTGCACCTATTGTCTATTGATGGGAAGTATACCTCGAACATTTAATTTGCATTGATCAGTATTATTTTTGCATGGGGATAAGGTGGTCTCTGAAGTGCTGGGAAAACTGACCGAGATCTGGTTGGACTAAGGATAGATCAGCATCTCTGTTTTGTTTTACACACATTGTGCAGTGAATGCTTAAATAAACTAAAGCAGTGTCTCAGTGTTCAATTTGCTTGTTATGCACTATTATACATTAAATCAGTGTTATTTGTTTTGTTACTTTTACAGCTCGCGCATAGGAATGCACATTTACTCCGCATACTCCTCGAGTATGTAAAATTCATATACAATTGAACAATAATTGCAATGCATATGCCAGAACACTGATGAATTAGCTTTTAACTCTCTTCACAAGCATGTAAATAAATGCCATAAAATTACTCACTCCAGCTGTGGGCAATGTAAATTAAGTGCTAATGGCCAGAGAAACTGAATCCTTCAAATAAAAGATGAGGCAATGTGGATGGTTTGATAGATGGTAAAATTCTCTTTATGGTCACAGAGGCAGCTTCCAATGAATCTGGCACTGCTGGAGGCAATCAGAGGAAGGTAAATACTGTTAGGAGCAGTCAACAACCCTCCGTATATAATTGGTAGAAGAGCAAATGTAGGTCAATTAGGAGAAGGATGGCAGAATGAAGAAGACATTAGGTGGTATGCTGCCTCGTAAAACTAAACTTCAGGAGTACTTGTGTGAAGGGTAATGGGATACTTGTCAACACCTCTCTACCAGCCAGCCAAGAGTAATTGTAGCAAAAACTGCAGATGCTGCAAGTCTGAAACGAAAACAGAAAAATGCCAGAAATACTCAGCAGATTGGGCAGCATCTATGGCAACAGAAATGGAACTGACTTTTCTGCTCATGAAGCTGAGAATGTGCCGGTGCATGCATATAGCCCAATGACAGCATAGAGCTAATGCGGGGTTCAATCGTAGACGATGGAGAGCATCAAACACAATTCAGCCCATTACCTCATTCCACTCTGCACAAAATTAATATTTCAAGCACTGTTTTTACATTTCACTTTTTATTTGTAACCATGCTGTCCAAGCAGAATGATCATGTCCATTTTCCGGTTAAAAAAAAAAAAATCACATGGAAAGGTTACCAATAGTTGCCAATTAACTAAGTTTTATAACAAAATTCAGCAACTAAGAGACATGTTTGTGTAGATTTGGTTTCTGATGGTGCTCCTTTTCAAATTAAATCCAAGGACCTAATTCAGCCAAATATTAACTCATTTATAATTAATCTCGGTTATCTATGATAGATTTGTTAGTTAATTAATGAGATCCAATTATGAGTTTCTATTTTTCCATTATTAATTTAAACTACAGTCTAACTACCGGTTAGTCCTAGGGCCCAAGCAATGTTGTTGGCATGTCAACAAAAGTCTCATGTGCTCACCTGGCTCAAACACTCTATTATAACCATCTGCTTCTTGTTTGTGGTGCTGAATACTTTGCTCAATAAATAACCTAATGCTTGCCAAATTTACAATGGCACAAGGATGCACTGGTTTCTTTAATAATATCAAGGCTTCCTTATCTCAGTCTAAAGATATAAACTTCATTGCTTTTCCATTAGAACCATCCCATCTGTTATTATCATGGAATATTGATTTCAAGAAGAAAATAAAGGTAATAATCCACTCTCTGAAACCAGTGATACTGATCTAATCCATTATAATCCCAGTCCCTATTTTGTAATGTGTTTTGCTTTCAGTTTCCCCCAACAAAGAAGCAATCGATTGGAGCAATAAACAAACGGTTGCAAGCATTCATTTGGTACATTTTTAAAATATAATGTTATTTTTGTGGAATATAATCGAGTGAATATAATCTCCAGCTTCCAATATTGAAATAAGAGTTCTAGAATTGGTCCCTTGGATAATTTGTCCTTGTGTCATTTTGTGCAATTTACTGACATGCAGACACTCTGCTCTTTACATTTGCCAAGTGGTTTCTGATATCTGCTAACCTCATCTGAAAGTGCATACTACCCTTTATGCTTATTTTAATCAAAAATACTCTGTGCTAATGTTATCTCTTAGTGCTGAATGTTCCAAGTCTTGCAGCTTTCTGTTAACTATTGTGCATTCTTTTTTGTTTAAATGTTGATTTGTGCTTATTTTTAGAGTTAGCCCTGCAACATCTAGAAAGGATGATGAGGTCACTAAGATATTTGGGAAGTGATTTCACATATGAATGAAGATTCTCAAGATGGAGTGGCAGTTTTCTTCATCAACACTATCTTTGTCAACAGCACAATCTATATTTTGGGTTATCTCTTCTTCTTTTCTGCTGAAAATGGCAAGTCAATGAGTTATACATTACCTCGCCAGGAGAGCTATTTTTCACATCTCTGCTTTCATAGATTTTAAATAAACAAATTAACTTCCCCTTTCACTTAACAATCCACACATCTACTTTTATTCCTAGGTCTCTAAGACCAGTTGCAACTATCCTTTGTAGTGCACCCTAATATCTCTCGTCTAACATGATTCACATTACACTGGGATGAGCTACTGCATGCAGTGCCATCTAGGAAGCAGATTCCTGTTATTTTGGCACAATCTCAATCATAGCATGTGTTGCAGAATTGGATGAGAGAGTGTAATGAGGAGATATAATAATAGAAGTAAACAAATACCAACAAAATAAGATAATCAAAATAAAATAATTATTCCGTGCTAAAAGGGGCCATTTAATCCATCTAGCTTATCCTGGCACTTTGTAGAGCAGTTGAATCAGTCCAACCAATGTCCTCATCATTCCACATAGGCCTACATTTGAAATATACCTTGAAATATTAATTCCAATCCCTTTGAAAATCAAAATTGAATCACTCAGAAAGTAATTTTCATACTGTTATCATTCACTGTGTCATGAAACATCACCCCTGGATTTTTGCTCATCACTTTATATCTGTATCTTCTGCTTCTCAGATCCCTTCACTGGGTTGTGAAAGAAAACCAGACAAACTAGTGAAAGCACAGAGGAAGAACAGGCAAACTCTACGCCATGAGCACTCAATGAAAAGAATGAAGTTGGATTGCTGGAGCATTGAGGCAGCAGTACTAATTATTGTGTATCTAAGCTGTCCTTTCATCCAATTGCTTGCTGGGAATAGTGGAAAACAACATGTCCCGAGTGAATGAAGAGCTATATCAATGATTTATACATGCATACATGTGTAATACATCCACATATGATGATAAGGAAAATGCAGAGGAGCTTCAGGTCAGGTCGGGGGAGTTCCCCTCCCCCCTGCCACGGGCACCATGTAATCCCGTGCCACCTGCTCCATGGTCGGATAGTCGGCGACTAAACCGTCTCCCCCACCTGGTTTGCCAGGTGAGGAGGGGGCTGTGGACCTCCAGCAGGACCAAAAACAAGACCTGTCAAAGGGCGGATGAGCACCTAGCGAGCCAACAGCCATCCACACTTCAGTAGAAGTTGTGATCACTGTCGTACATAGCATTGTAAGGCACTGTGCCCATTGATGTTTTCAATGATGATGATGATGATGATTCAGGGGCATGTAGCCAGGCTAAGTGAATAGTCGAGGATTTAGAAGTTGAAAGGCATTGTTAAAAATGTGAAATGATCTACATTGGTGAGATCATCAGGGTGCTTTTTAAATTGTGAGAGAGTAAAAGATGATGATAGGCAGGGACCCAAAGGCCTTGTACAAGTATTACTGAATGGTCCTACGAGGAGAGAAGTTGGGCAGGACCTATTTCTCTAAAATCTAGAAACATTATCTCCTCATCACAGCCCACAATTCCACAATCTTACAAACATTATTCCATCTCTTTAAATACCTCCAGTGATCCAACCTCCACAACCCTCTGGTGTAGAGAATTCCAGAGATTCACCACTCAGCAAGAAGAATATTTGTTAGGATTAACTAAATTGTCCAGCAGTGGTATCCATCAAAAGTTTCTTCTTTCAACCAGAACAGAGCCAAAAATTAGAGGTCGTGATTAAAACCTTCTCCACTTTTACTGCTTCGATGTTCCTGTTAAATTCTCTTCTTCTGCAGAGATTTGCTGCAGTGAAATTATAAAGAATTCTCCTTCAGTATCTAATCCGTGCAACACATCCCAAGATGGCTTCAGACAATGAACAATTCACACGAATGATGAAGAATGAAACTATTAAACATGTATATATAAATGATACATCCTTCACCGTTGCAACCAGCAGAAGGAACGGTCATGCAATATGTGCCTGAGATTGTCATTAAGTGATTGCAGCTGATTTGCATCTGTCAACCTACAACATCCCTTTTGTGCAAGGTAATCTGTATCTTCGAAGCCCGAGGTCATATTGGCAATCTATTTCCACAGATTAAAGGTCACTTTGATTATTTGCCCAACTAATAATATCAATTGTTTTTCACATAATTGAAATTTATCACTTTACAAATTGTGTTGTTTCATGTTTATAATCATATTGGTCTTCTGCGGGTAATGGATAACCATGTCAGGCTTAATGATTTTACCACTGACTCCCACACAGAGTACAGGCTGGCCAGGTCCTGCTGATGTTTATTCAGCTCCAAAAACTGAAGCAAATTCAGGAATCTGTGCTGGTACCATGAAACATCGAAATCGTGATGGGTTTCAAAGGCTGAAATGTCAGTTTGGTCCAAGTCTGGTCCAAGACCCAGACCATTGGTTGAGTTCAGTTTTGATTGGAGGCCTCAGCAATTTTAATACTTCTTGGATGTCTCTGAACATTAAAAATATGTATGTTATTATAATCTATATCATCAAATGAAGCTCCACTGCCCCGGAAGTCAGGGCAGCAGTGCTTCCCATTCACATGCACGTTCCATTCTCCATGTAAAAAAATCTCGTAAATCTCTAAAATGTTCTCCCTTAAAGTTATCCCTCTAAATTTGTCATTTCCACCATATCATATCCACCCATCTATGCCTCTTATAATTTCATATATTCTAACAGGTCTGCCAACTCAGCCTACAACGCCTCAGAAATAAATACCAGGCTACATCCTGGTGAACCTCTTCTGAATCCTCTCAAAAGCCTCCACATCCTTCCTGAAATCCAGGGACTAATAGACACAATTCTCCCAATGAGCCCCAACCAAAATTTATATGGCTGCAACAAGATTTCCCAACTTTTATACTTGGCAAGCATGCCCTAAACCTTAGTCTGAAAAAGGTCCCAACCTCAAAACATTACCTATTCATGTCCTCCAAAGATGCTGCCTGACCCGTCGAGTTATCCAGCACTTTTTGTCTTTTTTTCTTTACCACCCTATCTTCTTATGTTGCACCCACAGGGAACTGAAGAGCTGCTGATTACAAGTACCACAACTAATACAGTGATTGTGCCTTGTATTTAGTGAATTTGGATATACAAAAGTTGGATAGGTGTGTTGATTGATAAAGGATTTGTGTGAGATGATTATTAGAGGTGCGTGAGTGGTGTTTCCTGGGTTGCTGATGGATCAAATTTGTTCATGTGTTCAGAGTGCAAGTGCAAAGTCATTAATCTTTCTGCATTTTGACTAACCTGCAGGGACATCTCTCCAGTCCTTCCCATCCTGGGAACTTTCTCTCAGCACTGATCTGACTTGAACATTGAGGGCTTCGTCAGGCCTGAGAAAATGCAAGACCTCTCATCTGGTATACACTTAGATTTAAAGGTAGAATCTGAGATGTGGATTGCTGGTTCTTATGTCCCACTGCCCCTATTTGTTTTGAGTGCTCGGCAAGGTGTACAATGACATCCAACAGTATTTGGAAACAGGAAATATTCCACTTTAAAAAGTAGAGTCATAGCTTCAATCAACACTGGTTCCTTTACTCTTTATTGTGCACCAGTGTGAAACAAAGCATGATTGGTGCTGTCTGCATGCACAAGGGACATGTACAAATCATTTTTGAGAAAAGCTCTGCATCAAGCTGTTGTAGTTCTTGCGACTATCACTGTCACTTAGCACACGGTTAGAGTGCAAATGCATTTCTATCACTCCATCTTCACACCAGCACTACAACTCAGCAGATTGTATTAAATACAGAAACTGAGCAAATACATCAGCACTCAGCCTCAGAGACCAGGACACTGGGCCCAATACATGACTGTACCAAGTTGAAGGGTCTCGACCAAAAACGTCACCCATTCCTTCTCTCCAGAGATGCTGCCTGTCTTGCTGAGTTACTCCAGCTTTTTGTGTCTATCAAGTTAGTTGATGTCAGGTGTGGAAAAACCAGCACCCTAGTAAATGATGACAGTACTGACAATTTATAGGCGAATCGGACTATCACTCCCTTTACTGTTCAGTTACCCTGTGGATTGGTGGTCGTGGAGAAAGGGATTAAACGTGTGATGTTCACCACATTCAAATGGCTGGCATTCATCAATTAGATTGATACTTGAAAAATATTCAGGTCAGCATTGGATGTGACTCTCAATAGGGGGTCAGTATCGTTTCCAAGTCCAAGCAGGAGTTGGAAGAGTGGGGAGAAGATGACATTTAAAAAAAATCATTTTGACTATTTTCTCCTGAAGATCAAGTATTAGCAAAGAGAACATTGTTCATAATATTAATAAACAAATGTTTAATATAATGATGTTCCTCTGCGTGGTGTTAACCTGGTCGTTAATGTTTTGTTAAAAAACGAAATAAAATGATTTTAGAGCTAATGTTGCTAGATTATTGTTCTCTGTTGACATGACACTGGAGGAGGCTCATTGTCATGTTGACAGAATATTTTGTTTACTTTTATATTCCACTGATGTCTCAGTAAATCACTTCAGAGACTCGAGGCTGATATTCAGTGCAGTGTTGAGGGATTGCTGCATGGCTGCTCAAATCAGATGACCTGGTCATTTTTTTCTATGCTGTTGGAGCTTCCATTGCACATACCTGTCACACTGTTTCCAACATTACAATACTCGTTACCACTGAATAATTTTTGGATGGCCTAATGCACACTGGAATATGATGAGGCTGCTATATTTGCTAGGGTGTAGCACCAAGGTGCAGTGGTAAAATTGAAGTCAGTGGATTTCAAAACAGAAACACTCCAGTGGTTCTAGTTTTACCCCACAAATGAAAATGGAAATGGGGGGGAAACAGGCGATGCGACATGAAGAAAAATCGCATCTCCGTCAAGGTAAGTGACTGCAAAAGGTTTCCCCCGATTCCCCTCCCCACACCCCCCACATAAAACAAACCAAGAAACACTAAATCATACTTTTAAAACATACTTAAAATAATAAAAACAGAGAGGGGACTGACAGACTGTTGGCAAGGCAGCCACCTGATGAAATTGATCACAGATGTTTGCACAATGTTCAATTCTATTCACAACTCCTCAGCCATTGTGTGCATTCACCGAGACCTGGACATACAAGATCTACCTGTGGACTCGGGCACGGACTGAAAATCGCCAAGTTTATTTTGTGCCTTAAATACCATGCAATGACCATCTAGGAGAGAGTCCAATCACGTACATTGATATTCATTGGCATAACCTTCACTGAGCTTTCCTCCCAGGAAAACTCAGTGAGATAAACCATATTGATACATTGAGTACGAAACCAAGCCAGAATCTGGGTATGCTGCAAACAATCACTTCCTGACATCTTAAAGCTTTCCCACTTCTTCTTCTTGCATATGGCGTGCACAGCCTAAAGTTGAAGGACAACTTGTTCTATTTGATCTTATTTGATTGTGCATGCCAGATTGATTGCATTCATTGAAACAGGGCTGACCACGTGAAGTTTGCAATCTCCCACCCCACGCTTTACCACTATTTACAAGGCATGTTATGAATGTGATGGAACACTCTCTACTTGCTGACATGTGCAGCTCTAATAACACTCAGGAAGAGTTTTAACATCATCAGGATAATGCAACTGTGTGGCTAGCACCCCATCAACTATCCATCACCCTCCCTAAACTTGATTCCCCCCATCACTGCTACTCAGTGTACCATCTACAAAGAAAAGTGCACTCACTTACTCACCATCCACTCCAACAGCAAGTTCCAAAAACATGACCAATATTACCAAGGACAAATACAACAAGTACATTAGAACACCATTTTCTGCAGGATCCCCTCAAATTGTGAATCACCCCAACTTGTAATCACCATACCTTTATCAATGCTAGGACCAAATCCTGGATCCTTCAACCCAGTGACACACTAGGAGCACTTTTGCCAGAAGGACAGCAGCTGTTGAAGAAGTGGCTTTTTGGCATCTTCTCGAGAGTAATTGACTGCTGGGCTTGCCAAACCATGGATGTTATACTGCTAAACATTAGATGCAGCAGGCTAGATAACATGGCTAGGCTAAGCAGCTGGCTAGATGAGATGACTAGGCTAAACAGCAGGCTGGATGAGGTGGCATCAAAGTAGCCTCAACCTCTGTTTAAGGCCTTCATCAGTGCGCAACATCTGCTCTGGCAATGGAGGAGCCTTGCACAAGTGGCATCAAAACATATTTTGCTGATTGCCACTGCATATGGCCAACTGCACATACACTTCATATACATGGAAGACCCATGTTCCCAGATGTACCAACAGCTCACTAAATGAACAATTTATTTTTGATAAATTCAATCTTGTAGTGCACAAAAATGTTAAATGTCATGATAGAACTAGAATAGCTCAGAAATTCAATCTTATGATCTCTAATCACCTTAAAGACTGTTAATAAATCATGGCATATTCAAGGTAAACCTCATTAAAACAACCTGACATCTTTTTATAACTGTTTCAGATGATTTCATTCTAATGAATGTGCTGCGCCTACTTCAAAGGCAATGTATCATTCCGACATTACTGAATTGACTACATTTCAAAAGTTCGTAAACTTATAAAGCTAAAATGTGTTCTTTTATATTCATATCACACGTAAAAATAGTTCACTTTAGCTAAATCGCACTAATGATAATTCCTAGGTGCAACGGCTCTCAAGGAGAATGAGTTCAGGGATTTCCGTGCACTGTTCAATGTTTTCATTGTATCGGACACGTATCTTTACCTGTTGAAGACCACGCATTCCTCCCTTGCCTGGTGGGAGTCGATCTTTTGAAGAATAAAGATCATAGAATGCAGACCAATGAAGCGTACTGCATGAGGGTTTATGGTCAATGTGTTCCCAGAAGAGCGAAAAGTGGGGACAGCAAGCCAAGAAATACTGGCAGTCAAAGGATTTCAAAGATTGGATAAAGCTAATAAGGAACCGAAACAGAACAGGTTCCATGGAGTCTGAGGATGAAACTGAGGCTATTTTTCCTTCATTTACTTATAAAATCTATTTGGATCCTTCTTAACATTCTCTGCCAAAGCTACCTCATATATCCTTATTGACCTACTGATTTTGCTCTTCAGTATACACCAGCACCCCCTATAATCTTCCAGGGATTCACTTGATCCCAGCTGCTTGTACCTAACCCATGCCTCTTTTTTTTTCTGATGATACCTTCAATATCTCATCATCCAGAATCCTGCCAGCTGCCTTTCACTCTAACAGAGACAAATGCACCGTGAACTTACGCTATCTCACTTTACAAATCCCCTCCATGTTCTGGATGTCCTTTCTCCTGCAAACACCCTATTCCAAAAAACGTTTGCAAGCTTCTGCTGTCTAATACCATCAACATTTGTCATGTATCAATTCAAATTGTGGAGCAGTTCTGTCCTTTTCCATAACAATTTAAAAACTAATAGAGCTAGTAAGAAAGGTCAGGGGGTCAGGCTTAAAATAACAGGTCAACTTTTCGAGGCTCAGATGAGCAGATGGTAGTGAATCTTCAAAACTCTCTCCCCTTTGAGGGCCATGAATATACATAACGCTCAGATATTTGGGCATCAAGGGATTTGACCTCATGCAGGAAATTAGCACCGATGTAAAAAATTAGCTTTGACCTGATTGAATGGTGGACCAGTCACAAGGAGCCTAACATTACTTCTGCTTCTATACCTTATGGAACTTGTTGTATTTGACTTTGACAACAAAATCTAATATGAATAGATAACATGGAAGTAACCTTGGCATTGAACTCAAACACAACAAGGGCACACCCAACACAGGCCGCTCTCCAAACATACAGACCTTATGCTACCTTAGGAGAACTGTACTACAGACATGTCGAGGTCAATTACCATTTTCATACCAATATAATGAAAGTGTTATAATAACAACTCAGATTTCTCCACTGGGGGAAGCCCATTCTAACTGGCAGTATCGATCCACTTGATGCTGGGGTTTTACGATGTACTGTCAGAAGGAAGTAGCAATTTTGGCTGATGGCAATATTGACTGAACCCCTTGCTGTCTCCTGCTGTAATATCAAACTAAACCTCCTACTGAATCAGTGCTCATAGAGTCTCAGCAACATTACTACTCAGGTGGGGCTCATTCAACACATCAAGACAATGGTAGCTCTCTGCAAGAATTATCTAATTAGTCCCATTCGCCTTATCTTTCCTTGCAGTATTGCAGTTTTATACTCCCTGAAGTATCTATTACTTATCATAGCTTTACAAGCGATGCTTGAATCTACTTTCAGACACTGAATAGGGGATCATTTTTATCCAGTGTGTGAAATGACTTTAACTCAAGTAACTACTGGAGCTTTTATCAAACATTTTATATCTATGTTATCCTGTTCTTAGCTTTGCAGCCAACGGGAACAGTATATTTAGACTAATATGTTGAACATTTCCATCAAATCACCTTTTAAACCCCTTCTGCCAGCTGCAGAACAATGCCAGTTTCTGATTCTCTCATCCATCTACAGAACTCATTCTCAGAATATTCTACTCATTATTTTTCTAAAACCATTCCAGGGCTTTCACCCAAGGTTGAACACCAAGGGTGCAGAATGCACTCCCTGTGGGGTTTCAAATGTTCACTATCAGGAGGTCTGCAGCACCAACTTATTTGAGGAGGTAACAAAGAAGATTGATAAAGTGGATGTTGTATACATGGATTTTAGTAAGGCTTTTGATAAGGTCGCTTATGGTTGGTTCATGCAGGCGATTAAGATGCATGGCATTCACAATACAGATATATATATATATATAGAGATATAGATATATATATATAAATGAACTTGACATAAATGTAGATGGGTTGGTGAGTACGTTCGCTGATGACACCAAAATTGGAGGAGTTGCAGACAGTGAGAAAGGCTATCAGAAGACTGGGATATAGATCAGCTGCAGAAATTGGTGGGGAAATGGCAGACGGAATTTAACCTGAGCAAGTGCGAGGTGTTGCACTTGGGAGTTAAATATAATGACAGATTGCAGGGTTAATGGCAAGACCCTTAACAGCATTAATGTGCAGAGGGATTTTGGAGTCCAAGTTCATAGCTCGCTATAACTGGCAGCGCAAGTAGTCAGGGTGGTAAAGGAAATGTTTGGTATGCTTGCCTGCATTGCTAGGCATTAAATATCAGAGACATGAATCACGATGCAGCTCTAAAGGATTATGATTAGGAGTATTGCATGCAGTTTTGGTTGCCCCACTACAGGAAAGATGTGAAAGCTTTGGAGAGGGTGCAGAGAAGGTTGACCATTAGATTAGAGGGTTTCAGCTACTGGCGGAAGATTGATAGATTTGGATTGCTTTCTCTGGAATGTCGGCGGTTGAGGGGATACTTGATAGAAGTATATAAAATTATGAGAGGCATTGAAAAAAGACAGTCAGAACCTTTTACTTAGGGTAGAAATATCTAACACTAGAGGGCATAGCTTAGGGTCAAAGGGGAAAAGTTTAATTGAAATGTACAGGCAAGTTTTTTTTACACAATGAGTGGTGAGGGCCTGGGATGCATTGCCAGGGGTGTGATGGAGGCAGATACAATTATTGCATTTAAGAGGCTTTTAGATAGGCACATGGAAGTGCAGGGAATAGAGGGATATGGATCATGTGCAGATAAATGAGATTAGGTTCATCTGGGCATCATGTTCAGCACAAACATTGTGTACTGTTCTATGTAACATGCCAAAGCCATAACCAGGCATGTCTAAATATGTTACCTACCTGATCAAGTGGTTCTATTTATCCTGTACAACTACCACAATGCTGTCTGCTCAACAGTTAGAGAATTACTCAGCTGTGTCGTAACCACAAAATGTAGGACAACTCGAGTGCAACTAATGACTACCCCATCTGTCTGTAATCAATCATTGGTAAAATGATCGTTGGTGTCGTCAGCAAAGCTACACCATCACTTATAGATCCACAACCTCCATCTGCCAGAATAATTAAGCTTTGGATCACACCAGAGTTCATCCAAACAAGGGCAAAAACATTCTGGACATACGAAGGTAGTGACTGCTCTTGTATCATATAACCATATAACCATATAACCATATAACAATTACAGCACGGAGACAGGCCCTCTCGGCCCTTCCAGTCCGTGCCGACCATTTGTTTTCCCCTAGTCCCATCTACCTGCACTTAGACCATACCCCTCCATTCCCTTCACGTCCATATACCTATCCACTTTACTTTTAAATGTTAAAATCGATCCTGCCTCCACCACCTCTGCTGGAAGCTCATTCCACACAGCCACCACCCTCTGAGTAAAGAAGTTCCGCCTCACGTTACCCCTAAACTTCTGTCCCTTAACTCTCATGTCATGCCCTCTTGTTTGAATCTTCCCTACCCTCAATGGGAAAAGCTTATCCACGTCAACTCTGTCTATCCCTTTCATCATTTTAAAGACCTCAATCAAGTCCCCCCTTAACCTTCTGCGCTCCAAAGAATAAAGACCTAACTTGTTCAACCTTTCTCTGTAACATAGTTGCTGGAACCCTGGCAACATTCTAGTAAATCTCCTCTGTACTCTCTCTATTTTGTTGACATCCTTCCTATAACTAGGCGACCAAAATTGTACACCATACTCCAGAATTGGTCTTACCAATGCCTTGTACAATTTTAACATTACTTCCCTACTCCTATATTCAATGCTCTGATTTATAAAGGCCAGCACACCAAAGGCTTTCTTTACCACCCTATCTACATGCGATTCCACCTTCAGGGAACTATGCACAGTTATTCCTAGATCCCTCTGTTCCACAGCATTCCTCATTTCCCTACCATTTACCATGTACGTCCTATTTTGATTTGTCCTGCCAAGATGTAGCACTTCACACTTATCAGCATTAAACTCCATCTGCCATCTTTCAGCCCACTTTTCCATATGGCCCAAATCTCTCTGTAGACTTTGAGAATCTACTTCATTATCCACAATACCACCTATCTTAGTATCATCTGCATACTTACTTATCCAATTTTCCACCCCATCATCCAGATCATTGATGTACATGACAAACAACAGTGGACCCAACACAGATCCCTGAGGCACCCCACTGGTCACCGGCCTCCAACCTGACAAACAGCCATCCACCATTACTCTCTGACATCTCCCATTCAGCCACTGTTGAATCCATCTTGCTACTCCGCCATTAACACCCAAAGATTGAACCTTCTGAACCAACCTTCCATGGGGAACCTTGTCAAAGGCCTTACTGAAATCCATATAGACAACATCCACTGCTTTACCCTCATCAATTTCCCTAGTTACCGCTTCAAAAAATTCAAGAAGGTTTGTCAAACATGACCTTCCAGGCACAAATCCATGTTGACTGTTCCTGATCAGACCCTGTTTATCCAGATGCTTATATATATTATCTCTAAGTATCCTTTCCATTAATTTGCCCACCACTGATGTCAAACTAATAGGTCTATAATTGCTAGGTTTATTCTTTGAACCCTTTTTAAACAATGGAACAACATGCGCAGTACGCCAATCCTCCGGCACTATTCCCGTTTCTAATGACATTTGAAATATTTCTGTCATAGCTCCTGCTATTTCTACACTAACTTCCCTCAATGTCCTAGGGAATATCCTGTCAGGACCTGGAGACTTATCCACTTATATTTTTCAAAAGTGTCAGTACTTCCTCCTCTTTGAATTTCATAGTTTCCGTAGCTACTCTATTTTTTTCCCTTACCTCACAGAGTTCAATATCCTTCTCCTTGGTGAATACCAAAGAAAAGAAATTGTTCAATATCTCCCCCATCTCTTTTGGCTCTGCAGATAGCTGTCCATTCTGGTTCTCTAATGGTCCAATTTTATCCCTCGTTATCCTTTTGCTATTAATATAGCTGTAGAAACCCTTTGGATTTACTTTCACCTTTCTTGCCAAAGCAACCTCATATCTTCTTTTAGCCTTCCTAATTTCTTTCTTAAGATTCTTTTTACATTCTTTATACTCCTCTAGCACCTCATTTACTCCATGCCTCCTATAATTATTGTAGATATCTCTCTTTTTCGAAACAAGTGTCTAATTTCCCTTGAAAACCATGGCTCTTTCCAATTTTTACTATTTCCTTTCAACCTAACAGGGACATAAAGATTCTGTACTCTTACAATTTCCCCTTTAAATGTCCACCATTTCTCTTCTACATCCTTCCCATAAAACAAAGTGTCCCAATTCACTCCTTTAAAATCCTCACGCATTCCCTCAAAGTTAGCCTTTCTCCAATCAAAAATCTCCACTCTAGGTCCTGTTCTGACTTGCTCCATAATTATATTGAAACTAATGGTATTGTGATCACTGGTCCCGAAGTGCTCACCAACGCATACCTCCGTCACCTGTCCTGCCTCATTTCCTAACAGGAGGTCCAGCACTGCCCCTTCTCTGGTCGGTACCTCTATGTACTGCTGCAAAAAACTATCCTGCACACATTTTACAAACTCCAAACCATCCAGCCCATTTACAGAATGTGTTTCCCAGTCTATTTTTTGGGAAATTGAAATCTCCCACAATCACTACCTTGTGTTTACTACTAATATCTGCTATCTCCTTACATATTTGCTCTTCCAATTCTCGCTCCCCATTTGGCGGTCTATAGTACACCCCTAAAAGTGTTGCTACACCGTTCCCACTTCTCAGTTCCACCCAAATAGCCTCCCTAGACGTACCCTCTAATCTATCCTGCCAAAGCACTGCCGTAATATCCTCTCTGACAAGCAATGCAACACCTCCACCTCTGGTCCCTCCAATTCTATCACCCCGGAAGCAACAAAATCCTGGAATATTTAGTTTCCAATCACAGCCCTCCTGCAACCATGTTTCACTGATTGCCACAACATCATATTTCCAGGTGTCAATCCAGGCTCTAAGTTCATCCACCTTACTTACAATGTTCCTAGCATTAAAATATGCACATTTTATAAACCCACCATCCTTTATTCTCTGTCTATTATCTTTTTCATCTTTCTCGCCTACATTTTGGATCCGAGTGCTTCCCTTCTCTGCCTCTTGCCCCACACCCTGTCCCCTAGCCCCCTCTACCCGAGTCCCTCCCCCCAGCCTTTCTAGTTTAAAGTCTCCCCAGTAGCCTTTGCAAATCTCTCTGCCAGGATATTGGTCCCCTTCGGGTTCAAGTGCAACCCGTCCTCTGCGTACAGATCATGCCTTCCCCAAAAGAGGTCCCAGTGATCAAGAAACTTGAATCGCTGCCCACTGCACCAGTCCCTCAGCCACGCATTTAGCCTCCACCTCATTTCATTCCTACTCTCACTGTCACGCGGCACAGGCAGTAATCCTGAAATCGTTACCCTTTTGGTCCTTCTCTTTAACTTTCCCCCCAACTCCCTAAATTCTCCCTTCAGGACCTCGTCACTTTTTCTGCCTATGTCATTGGTACCTATGTGTACCACAACATCAGGCTCCTCTCCCTCCCTTATCAGAATCTTTTGGACACGTTCTGACACATGCGAGACCCTGGCACCAGGGAGGCAAACTACCATCCGGGTCTCCCGACTGCATCCACAGAATCGCCTATCCGACCCCCTAACTATAGAGTCCCCTATTACAATTGCCCTCCTCTTTTTGCTACCCTTCTGAGCATTAGGGCCGGTCTCTGTGCCGGAGGCCCGGCCGCTGTTGTTGCCCCCAGCTAGGCTGTCCCCTCCAATCGTACTCAAACCCGAGTACCTATTTTCCAGTTGTACGGTCACAGGGGTACTCTCTAGCCCCTGCCTCTGCCCCTTGCCCTTCCTAACTGTGACCCACGTGTCTGCCTCCTGTGGTCTGGGAGTGACTACCTCCCTGTAGCTCCTCTCTATGACCTCCTCACTCTCCATGACCAGACGGAGGCCGTCGAGCTGCTGCTCCAGGTTCCTAACACGATCCTTTAGGAGCCCCATCTCGACACACCTGGCGCAGATGTGCACGTCTGGAGGGCTATCAGATTCCCTGACCTCCCACATCTGACATCCAGAACAGTACACTGCCCTGGCCTTCATACTGCCCCCCTTACACAGGATACAATAGCAACACAATATAAAATCACTACAAACTGCTGGGATCTGACTGTAAATCAGCTGCTTTCCCTAGTCCACTTCCCACCAATCAGCTGCTTTCCCTAGTCCACTTCCCACCAATCAGCAGCTTCCTCAAAAAAACCCACTTCTCCAAATGGAATGTTATGGATTTGGTAAAAAAAACAAGCCCCGCGCTTGATTTTAAACCTTACCGGTCGGGTGTCGCTCCTCCCCCTCCTTCTCTTCCAACGGCTCCTGTGGGCCTCTGAAAAAACAAGCCCCGCGCTTGATTTTAAACCATTTGCACATTGAAAACTGCACAATGAGGATGGTCATAGCAAGAACAAATGATGAGACTTGAGATTTTAGAAGATCAGCCTTCTCAACTGCAGGAGATCACTGCGTGAATTCATCAGAGTGCTGTCTTGGGCACAATCTTTCTCAACTGCTTTTTCAATGACCTACATAAGGTGAGGAGAGAGGTTTTTTTGATGACTGAATGTTCATTTCTGTTTACAACTCAGATAATGAGGCAATCATTATGTTTATGTACTTAAGACCCAAACAATATTCTATCACAAGTTTTTTTGTGGCAAATAACATTTATATCCTACAAGTGCCTGAGGATGTTCATTTCTAACAAGAGAGAATCTAACCACCTGCCACTGACATTCCACAGTATTACCTACCACTGCTTGGTCTCTCAAACTGCAACTACCAGAACGAGTTGGAGGTTGGGTGCTCTGCAATGAATGATTCCCTAGAATCTTTCCTCACTACATATAAAACAAGTGTAGAGTTTGATGGATTTTCCACTTGTCTAGGTCAGTGCAATCCCAGCAACACTATCCAAGCCAGTTGTCTGGAACTCTATTCACGATCTTAATTAATCATTTCCTCCACCATGAATGTTCATGACTGTGCAGCCAAATTCTTCCTGAACACCATTTACAAATAGATCTTGAATGACAAGACACATGAACGCTTAGTACTACTGTGCCAAGCCAACAACCTCTCCCTCAATGAAGGAGCTGGTCGTCAACTTCATAAAGCGGATTTGAGTACATGCACCTGTCTGCGTCACTGGTGCTGAAGTGGAGATGATGGAGAGCTTCAAGTTCCTAGAGATAAATATCACCAACAATTTAACCTGGTCCCACCACATTGACACGACAGTCAAGAAACCACATCAACATCTTTACTTCCTCAGGAGATGAAGGAATTTTGGCATGTCATCAATGACTTACTAATTTTTACAGATGCACCATAGAAGAAAGCTATCAGGTCACATCACAGTTTTGTATTACAACCATTTTCCCCAATAAAATAGACAATAGACAATGGGTGCAGGAGTAGGCATTTCGAGCCAGAACTGCCATTCACAGTGATAATGACTGTTCCTGCCTTTTCCCCATATCCCTTGACTCTGCTATCTTTAAGAGCTCTATCCAACTCTCTCTTGAAAGCATACAGAGAATTTGCCTCCACTGCCTTCTAAGGCAGAGAATTCCACAGACTCACAACTCTCTGTGTGAAAAAAGTGGTTCCTCATCTCTGTTCTAAATGACTTACCCCTTATTCTTAAACTGTGGCCCTGGTTCTGGACTCTCCCAACATCAGGAACATGTTTCCTGCGTCTAACATGTCCAAACCCTCAATAATCATATGTTTCCCCTCTCATCCTTCTAAATTCCAGAGTATACAAGCCCAGCCGCTCCATTCTATCAACATATGACAGTCCTGCCATCCAGGGAAATTAACCTTGTGAACCTATGCTGCACTCCCTCAATAGCAAGAATGTCCTTCCTCAAATTTGGAGACCAAAACTGCACACAATACTCACTAGGGCCCTGTAGAACTGCAGAAGGACCTCTTTGCTTCTATACTCAACTCCTCTTGTTATGAAGGCCAGCATGTCCATTAGCTTTCTTCATTGCCTGCTGTACCTACATGCTTATCACAAGAAACTGAAAAAAGTTGTAGATGCCCATTATAAATCCACAAACCAACCTCATGCTATCGACTCCATCTATACTTGAAAGCAACCAACATTATCAAGGACCGCAAGCACCCCTGTCATTGTCTCTTTTTCATGCTTCCGTCAGGTAGAAGATACTAAAGATTGAACACATACCACCGGATTCAAGAACAGTGTTTTACCCACTGCTATCAGACTCTTGAATGGACTTCTCATATACTAAATATATATTCCCAATCTTCCAGACTACCTTATTGAGCCCCCTGCACATTTGTTTTCGCTTTCGCACAACCTGTGGTTATTGGTTTGATCCACCTGGAAAGCAAGCAATATGTATTTTTTACTGTATCTCAGTGCACATGACAAGAATAAACTAAATACCTATGCCACCGTGCAATCTATAAATGGGAAACAGCAATTTGCAAGATTTCTTTCACAATATTTCCTAATCCTGTGCCCTTTATCATCTGAAAGAAAATACACAGCAGGAGGGATTGTGCATACCACCACCTATCTGGCACTTGCAAAATCATGGATTAAACACTTTGAAACATGTTTTTGTTTAATGAGACTGGATCAAAATCCTTACCTGCTGTAGGAGTGTCGTCATCACTAAGAACTGGAGCAGTTTAAAAACTCCACTCAGCACTACATTTGCAAGGCAATTAAGGATAGGCAATAAATGTTGATCTTGCCAGTATGTTTATAACCTAAGAATGAATTAATAAAAAACCTAATGAAACAGGAAAGCAAATGGCTGCTTTATCGTTTTTATTGTCACTAAGTGTGTATCAGTTACTGAGCAGGATTTGTACCCATAATCTTCAATCTCACATAAATCACATACTTTTAGAAGTAAATGCAAAAGTAATAAGGATTTTGCTTTGCAGTCAGCAATGATACATTTTAGACGCATATAGTGACAATGCTATAGCAGGCCTGAGTTGAGGTGATTGGATAATTACCTTGTTCATCAATCTTATTGGCTACATTGCTGTAAGGGGCTGTGATTGATTTGTGCATTTCACCTGTGTATATTTCAATAGGAAGCCAAGGTCAGAAGTGTGAAAATTGTAAGTAATAAAAAAGGATTCATTTTAAAATGTAGTAAAATTTTTCATTTTGAGCTTAAACTATCTTGAACCTTGATCATTGGCATCCCTTACATGTCAACCATCAGAGTTTTGCAATTAATTACACGATCAACCAGAACCGTTAATCTGCTAGTTACTGTTATGGAGACTGGGTCTACAAAACTACTGCTTTCCTGCTCAGACATACAGCGAGTATGTGCATTTGTATAGAAAAGCACATGTTTTAAGGCAGAGATAGATACATTCTTGATTAGTCTCAAGGGTTATGGGGAGAAGGTAGGAGAATGGGGTTAGGAGTGAGAGGTAGATCAGTCATGATTGAATGGCAGAGTAGACTTGATGGGGCGAATGGCCAAATTCTGCACCTATCACTTGTGACCTTATGACCTTGTGTTGCAGTTTGGTGAAATGTAGGAAATGGTAAGTGTTGCAAGGAGATTCTCTGCTGACATCTTAAAGGAAATGCAGATTTCAATTCAAGATATGTACCAGAACAGCAACACAGGCCTAGAATTCGTGAATGGAGCCAATAAATAAGACCTCAAGAAGGTGATTTGCTGGTGGATATTGCAGTTTGTTGTTCTTTAGTTTAAATCAGTTCAAACTAAAATCCAGTGCAAAATGCAGCTAAAATTGAAACCTTAAAAACAGGTTATTCCAAGGAATTACTATTCCTTAAATAAATTTATAATTCAAAGTTCTAAGTAATTTGGTGAAAATTATAATTACTAATTAAATTTATGATGAACAAAACAGAAAGTGAGATTGGCACGTTTTTGTTTTGTTCTAGCAACAGTCTCACAACTTGGGTTAAATACTGATGTGAACAGTGGAGTTAAGTAAGATACACTGTTGATTTCTAAAATAAAGCGATTAAGAAGAAATGGTTGAGTAGGCAGTCCCAATTTATGGTCTCTGAAATTCAAAAGAACAAGGGATAAACTTGTTGAAACATGCTGAGAGGATATTACCCCTTGGGGGGAATCTATAACTAGGAGACATAGTTTCTGAATAAGGTGTTATTCATTAAAATGGGGATGAAGAGGGATTTTTTTTTCTTAGTAGATCATTTGATCTGGAACATTAAGGATATTTATGGTTTCTGGATGAAATAGAATTTGATGGTTTGGGATTGGGCAAGAATGTGAACTTGAAGCCAAGATTCAATCGGTAACAAAGGTGTAGCAAAGTTGAATCCACATCGCTCTACTGCTATTCTGTGTGATCTTTCATTTGCATACTTTATATGTACAGTAACTGTTCTCCATTTACTGCACTCTTCTGGAGAAATTGCCCTGTTTTCATTTGTGAACAGTTGCTGTGGTTTCTCTTTGCTCTGTCCTTTTAATTGTTGAATTAAAGTGGTGATTATTGAGAATGGCTTCACCTACTCACTGGCTCATGCAGTGTGGTCAATAAGTATTATTTTAACAACATATCTTGGATAATGTTTTTAAGTTATAATAAGAACCTTTGTTGGACCTTGCTATTTCTTTAAATATACCAGGAAGTTATTGAAGATTTCAAACAAGTTTTAGTGATATGTTTTCTGAGATTTATAAAAAGCGAATTTTATTTTTAAATGCGTTGACATTTTTTGTACTAAATAAACATAAATATTGATCTTTGCTGATACTATCACCTGCGCCTGGTGTGATAATTCACAAGTAAAATTAAAAATGATATTTCACAACGGTAAATTACCTATCATTTATACATCAGCACCACTACATGCTGTGCTCCAAAACTTTAAACCCAATATTAGGTCCTTATCTGCTCTCACAGCTGTTTAGAATATCACATCAAAGGCACTGTTTATTTATTTTATTCTCCTTTGCAAATAGGGTGTAAATCTTGCTCTTTTAGCGCTCTCTGCCATATACAATTTTCTGTCATAAGGTAACAAACTAGTAGCTTATTTCTCTCGGCATTGTATACTTAGAATAATGGACCTATGCCATGGTATTGAATCTGGCTCCATATTTTGTCAAAAGAAAATTTTAGATTGTTACGTGAAAATGAAACTTTGAATGGGATGGTGGGATAAGCTCCATGTTATTATATAGTGGAATGAGGGACCAATAGCCCAGCCCAGAATTATGATTTTTTTTTATGACTACCAGTAATGTTTCAAATCAATAGCTAGGAAGTTTGCAAGGATTATGATGAGCCCCATGCACAGCTCTCATTCACAGATACGTCTGCAATCTAGTAGACCTTCTCAGCCATCTTCTTAAATCCCTGCCTACCTCCATCTCTCCTAATAACGGGTGCAGGAGTTCATGGATGTGTTTGCTATTAAGAATGGGACCATCAGTCTATTATGTATAAGAAGGAACTGCAGATTCTGGTTTAAACTAAAGATAGGCACAAAAAGCTGGAGTAACTCAGCGGAACAGGCAGCATCTCCAGAGAGGAACGGGTGACGTTTTGGGTCGAGACCCTTCTTCAGGCTATTATGTCTATTATCAGTCTATTATGTCTACTGCTCTCTTTTTTTCCACCATTCCACCAGACCAAATTTTTAACACTTCTCTGAAACCCTGGTCTCAAGCTCTCACTTTCCCCTTATCTCGTATGCACTACATGCACCCTTTTTATCCTCTTGGACTATCCCTAGGACTGAACGGTCAATGTGATGAATCACATTCATCTGTGCATTTTATTTTGCAGTCCTGCGATCTGTAAATACTGCCTTGCACATCACACAGGTGACTGGTTGGATGTTGGCAGAACTTAAACTGACTTCTTTGACTTTCACTCTTTGATGCTCAAAATCATGAACTGCACATCACAGACTATGCTGCCAGAGATTCTATCCTTTGTGGCTGTTTATAAAAAACAGATTAGCTTCAGAGCGTTCCTGCTCCTTTTCAGATCTCCCTTGAAGTATTCTTCTCATTAGAGTACAGCTAATGGTAGAATCTTTGGAATGCACACATACTGCTGGTGTTCATTGTGACCATCGCCGTATAGCTGCAGTGAAATAAGCATCACTTTAATGCCTATGATGCAACGCATTTCAAGAACAGCATATTGGGAATCCAGTACCTATACCGGGTAAATACTGATTCTCAAAGGCAGTACATCTGAAAACTATCAGTTTAGAAGTGTGGCAGTGAAAGACATTCAAATCTCTATACAGTACAAAGTGGCATAATATAAGTGGCACAGCGATAGAGTTGCTGTCTTACAGTGCCAGCGACTCTGGTTCGATCCTGACTACGGATGATGTCCGTACAGAGTTTATATGTTCACCCCATAAATGCATGGGTTTTCTCCGGTTTCCTGTCACACTCTAAAGACATATAGGTTTAGGTTTGCAGGAGGTTAATTGACTGGTAAAAGTGTAAATTGTCCCTTGTGTGTAGGATAGTGCTAGTGTACAGGGGTACGGTGGTCGGTGCAGACTCAGTGGGACAAAGGGCCTGTTTCCGTGCTATTATCTCTAAACTAAACTAAACTAAAGTGTGCAGGAACTGCAACAGCCTTGTTGACAGCTACCTTTGCCTCTGGAATCATCACTTGCTGGTTCAACATCTGAAAGTCACATTTAGTTTGGACCAAGTTGCATTAATATCAGTATAAATGATAATCAAACACATAGGATGCAGCATAAAGGGCAGAACTTGGCTCTGCTTGCATTGGCAGTCATGTCTCTTAAATGCAGGTGGAACATACAACTGAGATGAACCTGATTAAAGTGTCATGTCACTTTTACTCAAGGTTAATGGCAATCAAAGCAGTTCTGATAGAGTTTATATACATTGGCATGCCATATTGTTCACATGCCCCAATCTAGGCTTCTGAAATGGACACTCTTCTGGTATCTGTCATGTGAAGAGATTACCAGGCAGACAAAAAGATTATATGATGTGCTTAAAGCTTCCTTGAAGAAATGGAACACCTGCACTGACTCAGGGACACCCCTTGCCCTTGACTGCTGCAAATGGAATAAGCATCCAGAATGGCATTTGGACCGGAAAATCCATGCATAAATGGCAGAAGGAGCATGCTATCTCAATATCCCCACCTGACTGTCCAGTCAGACACCTCTTGCCCATCTCTAGAAACTCTATAGTTCCCACAGTGACCATGGAACCCACAAAACTGAACTGGAAGCACATTGATGGTTCTATTTAAAAGGAGAAAGGGTAACGAAGTACTAACATAGTACAGTCAAGTCCCAGATCTATAACCATCCTAACTGTCCTTTACCCAGTTTTCCTTACTTGCCCTATGCTTGGTAATTTTGTTAGCAATCCTCTCTCCTTGTATACGTACCATTCGCCTCTTTTTTAAAATATGTTGTTGTAAATGCTCTTCTCGAATAAATGCCCTGAGCAGATCATTTCAACCTCCATCTCCCATTCCTCACAAACTCCTTTAATTAGCTTAAGCCTCCCAAAATGATCTTGTTTGAACCTCCAAACAAAGTCAATTGGGGTTCCCTGTTCATTTATCCTAACGTGCCCTCCTTGATCTGCTTCACTAGTTGACTAGTTCTTCTCCGCATACATTATATGTTGTAAGTGGCCACTTGGGGTACAGCAAACAGACACACAGAAATCCCAGTGCATCCAAGGATGACTTCCACTTTAATTTTCTTCTCTGCTGTTTCCTTCACAGTTAGAAAGCCATTGAATCTGACTTTTCTTCTTGTCATCATTTCCAATGCTTGTGTATCAGTCTAAATGTTGTCAGTCTTTCTCAGCATAATTTAGATGCACTTCCATTGCGTTAACATCAGTAAGGCCAGGGGTATAAAATGGTTCATGGCAATTTTTGGAGTACAGGACTGACCTCCACACTGTCCTCCTTCATGGTGGACCACATGGGGGAATTACCTTGATTGAAGCTAGGACAGAAAATTGGCATTTGAAGTAGATGATCAGCTGTGGCCATGTTGAATGGTGGAATAGGCTTGAGGAGCACACTCGCCCACTCCTGCCCTTATATATGTACTTCCCTAGCTTATGTGCCCACCTTGGCCTGCAAGGGGAAAGGAAGAATGCCACCATTTCCTCTCCAGTGGTCTGCCCTGAGCCATGCCTCAAGCTACATGTTTTACATTTTTCAGCACCATCTCAGTACTGTGGCTGTTTTACTCAAATGTTAGGTCCTGTCAGGCAGTTTGACTGAATTATATTTATCAACCTACACACAAAATTATCCCATGGTACACAAGGTAAAACCATCTGAATATTGCATCTTTTAGATTGTACTTACATTTACCAACTATTTCCTCTGCTCTCAGCATCAAACTTGTACCTGTTCTAAACCCCTGAAGGTGCTTGGTTAAGACATTGCTTCGCTATTTTCGAGTGCTCTCTAGATAATTTTCGAGTTATCTCTGGATAATTTCTTCCATGTCGCAATACCGCTAAACCACCAGCATCTCAAATACGTACTACTAGCTTCAAAGTGGTCATCTTTTACGCAAGGCAAAGTTTTCCTATTTTGCGCCTCTCCCTGAACTTCAGCAATATTATTGACTATCAGGAACATCTCCGCTGGTTTCATGTACAAAGTAAATCATGAGACATCTCTTACTTAAGGTCACCAAAATATACACAATGTTGACGTGCCATTGTTACTGCTTTACCTGGAGAATACTGATCAAACACTCCCTCATGCAGCAACATGCCAAAGTGGAGAGCAAGTTTGTTCTTCATTGGCTCCTGTTTTATTTTTACAAGCCTGACCATCTTGTGATGTCCTCTCACAGTGGGCTGCAGGTTGAGCTGAATATATTCAATCCATCCAGACCAGTTCTGGTAAATTCAGGCCTGGCAAATTCAAATAGTCCTAAACAGAAATTTGGCTCCCCAATTTCCTTTTGCACAGATCAATTTTATTTGGCACTGTATTTCACTTGAACCTTGTACATTTAATTTCCAGAGAGAACTTCTCTTCTGTCAGGCATGAACACTTAAGTCCTACATGACATTGCTGCACGATGACACATTGCATCATGGTATAGCTTGAAGTACCTGCTTGTGTGCTTGTTTCTTTTCTCCCCCTCTCCCCTTTCTCCATATGCTATCCCTACTTAAATGCATTCCACCTTTATTGTTTGTCACTTTTGAAGACGATGCCACAGAAGGAATGAAAGTTGACAAACTGCTGAAACTTTTGTAACGCTCTGTTTTGCTTCGGATTTTTAACACCTGCAGTCTGGTTGCTATTAAATAAGCCAAGGTGACATAAGCTGATATGAGAGTGCTAAGCACTGAAATGGTAATGTCTCAGAAGTTTTCATGATTATTCAGAAAATGCAGCATTTCAATCATGTTTGTTTCACTTGAGTAACAGCAAAAACCTTAATCTACTCAACTGGTTTCCCTCATGTTCTAGATAATGCAGTCTGTCTGTGTGAAAAGATGTAAGGAAATAATTTATATTTCTTGCCTATTTATTCTCCTCATGAAAGCAATGTTTTTTGTGGTTCCAGGGTTTCCTGTTTTTTTTTTTTCTCGAGTCCTTCAAAATCTTGTGGAGCCATTTTCCTTGGTTTCTTGCAGCTGACCTGGCTCGAACTTTTTTTTTAGAAATGTTTCATTAGTCATATGTGATTTGCCATCAGAATGGACATTTGCATAGATGAAAGTGGTTGAATTCCCCACAGGACCAGTTTTGTGTGCTGTCAGCAGGATGATTATGAACATGAATGTTATCTAATTTTTTTCAACTGGAATATCTCAACTGTTTTCTTTTCAAAGACTGGGAACTGAACCCGCAAATGTGCAGCTTATAGTGCAAATTTACAGCTAATATGTATTAATCCCAGTAAACCAATGTTTCACCAGTCTCTCTGGTGAAACACTATCCTCGGTGCATTCTCTTCTATTGATTAATTCAGTTAAATATAAAAGAAAGTATGCACTGATAATATGGATAGGAGCATAAATCACTGAGACAGAATGAAGCTTCCCTAGGCTACCAGTGTCTAGGAATTTGAAAGTTGTAAAGTGAAAATGTTATTATCAAAAATAATGATGAATATTATAGAAACATAGAAACATAGATGCAGGAGGAGGCCATTCGGCCCTTCGAGCCAGCACCGCCATTGATTGTGATCATGGCTGATCGTCCGCTATCAATAACCCGTGCCTGCCTTCTCCCCATACCCCTTGACTCCACTAGCCCCTAGAGCTCTATCCAACTCTCTCTTAAATCCATCCAGTTATTTGGCCTCCACTGCATTCTGTGGCAGGGAATTCCATAAATTCACAACACTCTGGGTGAAAAAGTTTTTTCTCACCTCAGTCTTAAATGACCTCCCCTTTATTCTAAGGTTGTGGCCCCTGGTTCTAGACTCGCCCAACATTGGGAACATTTTTCCTGCATCTAACTTGTCCAGTCCTTTTATAATTTTATAGATTTGTCTCATTTTTCTATTTTGATATTTATTTAACCAACTTTATTTACAAAATAAATTGGGAAAGTTCTGCTTTTGTCCATCTGCTGCTGTAATGCCCACGCAGGTCTTTCTTTCTTGCTACTGCTGCATTCCTAGTTAACCTTTGTGTTATTTTCCGTAAACTTCATCCAAAACTCTGTTACTTGTACACTAACTTCCACACATTCCTCTCCTTAGTCAGTTGTGTGTAATTTGGCATATATTGACTCTTGCTTGAATCATTCCTCGGGAGAAATAATCTCATCTTTTTTTACAATTTTCTACTTTGCTTTAACTTTCCCTACCTCGGTAATCTCCTCTAACCCTACAATCAACAAATGTATGTATTTCTGCAAACTTACCCTTTCCAGCGCCCTTTATTTTAGTCATTTTATATTTAGAAACATAGAAATTAGGTGCAGGAGAAGGGCCATTCGGCCCTTCGAGCCTGCACCGCCATTCAATATGATCATGGCTGATCATCCAACTCATTTAGTGCCTTCAACTGCCAAGACACAGTGTTCTGTAATTTTTTTCGTAAATTTCTGCCTCTGTCTCTAGCTCATATCCGTATTTAAGCAAGTATTTTTTTGCTGTTGAATAAAATGTTCTGGAACATTTTACTGGATGAAAGATGTCATCTAAATTGGAGCTATTATTAAACAATGGAAGTAATATCAGTTAATTTTAAGGTGTGCTCTGAGGGAAAAGGAGTTCCCCATTCGGGAGAATGCAAGACATAGATTGAGCTAATCATACATTCGAATATTTCTGCCCCGTGGTTCTTCAAATTGCATTGTGACCCAATTTGTTACACACTTTACAGCTTCAAAGCTTTTCCAAGCCACAGCTATTCACAGTTCCTTCTCTGCTCCAACCAGCCCCAACAGGAGGTTTACTTCTATCTTGTGATCTTTCTAAAGACAGAAGAGCAGCCCCGTACCTCTTCTACCATCAGACTGGAATAGGAGAAAGAAAGGCACTTAGGTTCACCAGGGGGCAGAGGATGGGGGAAAGATGTGAAGACAGAGCAGCTAATGCTGTTGATTATTTCAGTTATAATAAAAGAATGTACATTTTATTTTCTGCTCAATTATTCATTTAGTGTGTTGGGAATTATAGTGCCTAATAGACCAACTGGGATCCGTTGGGTCCCTGTCACATGGGAGGCCTGGTCCCCCAACGCAATATTCCAGCACTCACCCATAGCCCCCACCTGTGCAGGGGCTGCTCATTTCCCCTTATTCACCCTTTAAAAAAATACTTGCTGCCTGGAATATTAAAATAAAATGCACCCTCCCTCATTAAACTTTAAAAAAATCCTTGCTGCCAGGAATTTGTTTTTTAAAAAGGGTTTGCAACATTGTAGCTTGCAATTGCACTTGCGAGGGCTGGCAGGACTCGGTGTCCAGGGATTGTAACATTGTAACCTGGGATGGCTACAATCTCATCGTGAAGTCATAACTGCAGAGGGAAGAATTTTTTCTCAAATTGGGACTTTTTAAAGTAAAAAATATGAATAACATGTAAAATATAACATCAATCTGAACTAAACTTGATACACCGCACCACAGGACAATTGTGAGTAAGGTGGTTCAAAAATCGTAGCACCATCGTGTACCATTTTGGCGTAGTTCCGGGATCACAACACACACAGGCAGACACACTCACACACATATAGTCACAGACAAGATGAGAGTTTCAGTAATATATACTACACCAACTGGGACACGTTGGGTCCCTGTCACACAGGAGGCCTGGTCCCCCAACGCAATATTCCACCACTCACCTGTTCCCCCAACGCAAGCTGTTCCCCAATGCAATATTCCAGCAATCACCCATAGCCCCCAACTACACAAAGAAAATTTACTACAAAATCTCTCATGATGGTCCAATGTTCACAAACACCACCACGCTGTGCAGACATCTGCAGACAGGGGGAAAATATGTTCCTATCGGTTTTGGCTAGAATCCAGGTGACTGCTTACAAAAGCTAGAATTTCAGATTGTGTGTTTGCCCTATATTTTGATCCTGCCCTTCATATTAATTGTCAAGGTACATCAAAGACAAGATCAATAATAGGTTACACTATGTTGTAGCTGCACAAATCATACCAGAAAGATACAGAAATCAAAGATTTAGACATTTGGATTAAATCTTCCGACATTGAATGCCGGAAAGGTGTTGTAGCAATCTTAAACCTTTCCAGTAAAAAAGGTCACATTAATCAGCAGAAACTATGAAAAAATGAAGATAGGGAACTTTGAATAAATAGGCAAACTGCAATACTGATGTTTCACTCATAATTCCCTGCTGTAAAGATCCTACATTGTTAGTTGGCATCAAAAAGAGGTGGACTCATTCACTGAAATGAGGGGAGATATTCATGATATGTAAAGCAAGTTGATCTATGTGCAATTCACCAGACTTTGAAATTGAGCTTCAAATCGCTTCAGAGTCTAGATCTCCTGCAAAAATAGATAATGATGCAGCATTCATAGTATAGTGTTAATTAATATTAAATTACAATCTCATTCAAGGAAGTTAAATCACTCTCTTACCCACCTGACCATTTTGTCATTAATTTTACGAGCCTTAGTCCATCACAGCTCTCACGAGTAAAATGTTATTTTAAAAAAAACTTTCAAAAGTTCTATAAAATTCACTTGTTCATTCTCATACACTAATTAGATTATACTACTTCACCCCTATATTTAATTCCACTTCTAAATCTACAATAAATATCTGTGGTGCCAGCATGCTTTAAATATGCATAGATAAACCTTTGAAAATGGAGTTTATACCTATTCCAAGCATCCAAAAACTTCTGCAGAAATGAATAATGATGAAAGCTGTTGGGAGGCCAAGAAGCCTACTTGTTGTTGGTGACATTCTTCTGTCGGGTGATGCAACAGCACAGCAATAATTTAAATCATTTTTACACTTGCTGAAGTTTGTCATAAATTAATATCAGAAGCTTCCTTTTGGGCAAGTGCATATTTCTAGCCTATGCAGCACATATAAGTTAAAGGTGGAGCATGGGCTGCAAATGGCATCATTTAATGTTTTTAAACTGTTTTCTAGATAAAGGGAGCAGCAGCAATTAGGATAATATGTAAGCCTCTGCATATGCCAGATTTTCAAATGAATTAGATATGTCCTACTTCTCTTTTCTAAAAGCCCAAAACTTCCTTCCAAATCAAGTATAAATTCTCTTTTGAGCTATCATTGAATCTGCTATCAATGCCAATTGATGATGCTCTCCAGATTGTACATCAATTCCAAAAGGTGCCAACATGTTTTGGAAATGAAATTCTGTCTGTGTGATAGGTTTCTGTTTGAGAAGGTGAACAGCCGGCAGTAGTTGTGCATGAGGGTACAAACGTCATCGGGAAGAAGAGGAAGGAGGCTCTGCAACGCGAGTTCAGAGTTAGGAAGAACACTGAAAAGTAGGACTTCCAGGGTGGTTATCTCTGGATTGCTTCCAGTACCTCGTGCTAGTGAAGGAAGGAACAGGGAGATTGGGGATCTGAATGTGTGGCTGGGGAAATTGTGCAGGGAGCAAGGATTTAGCTTTATAGACCAATGGGATCTCTTCTGGGATAGGGGTGACCTGTACAAAAGGGACGGGTTACATCTTAACTGGAGGGGGACCAATGTTCTGGCAGGCAGGTTTGCTAGTGCTACACGAGTGCATTTAAACTAAATAGTGGGGGGGACGGATTGACATATTGGGTGTATAAAGATGGAGTTTAAGGGGAAGTGAGTATAGGAAAAGTTACAAAAAACTCCCAAATTAATGGGAAGGAAAATTCGAGAAGGGATAAGAGAGTAAGGTAGAGCCAATAGTGACCATTGTGAGAGGTGAATACCGAAGACAAAATGTTGTATATGAATGCGCGAAGTATAAAAAATAACTTGAGGCTCAGTTAGAAATTGGCAAGTATGTTGCGGGAATTAGCCATGATCATATTGAATGGCGGTGCAGGCTCGAACGGCCGAATGGCCTACTCCTGCACCTATTTTCTATGTTTCTATGAATTACAGAGACACGGCTGCAAGAGGACCAGGTCTGGGAACTGAATATTTAAGGTTATATGTCCTATCGAAAAGACAGATAGGTGGGCAGAGAGGGTGGGGTAGCGCTGTTGGCGAGGAATGAAATTCAGTCCCTTGGAAGGGGTGATATAGAATCAGGAGATGTAGCGTCAGTATGGATAGAAATAAGGAATTCTATGGGTAAGAAGACCCTAACGGGAATTATCTACAGACCCTCAAACAGTAGCCTGGATATAGGGTGCAAGTTGAATCAAGAGTTAAAATTGGCATGTCGCAAAGGTAATGATACAGTTGTTATGGGAGATTTCAACATGTAGGTAGACTGGGAAAATCAGGTTGGAACTGGACCCCAAGAAAGGGAGTTTGTGGACTGCCTCCGTGATGGATTCTTATAGCAGCTTGTACTGGAGCCTACCAGGGAGAAGGTAATTCCGGACTTAGTGTTATGCAATAAACTGGATTTGATAAGGGAACTCGAGGTAAAGGAGCCATTAGGAGGCAGTGACCATAATATGATACGTTTTAATCTACAATGTGAGAGGGAGAAGGGTAAGTTGGAGGTGGAGGTATTACAGTTGACTGGAAATATACCCTAGCAGGGATGACAGTGGAACAACAATGGCAGGTATTTTTTGGGTCGGTTCATGGCGGGATTGGTTCATTCCAAAGAGGAAGAAAGATTCCAAGGGGAGTAAGGGGCGACCATGGCTGACAAGGGAAGTCAGGGAAAGGATAAAAATAAAAGAGAAATATAACATAGCAAAGATGAGCGGGAAGCCAGAGTATTGGGTATCTTTTAAAGAGCTATAGAAGACAACTAAAAAGGCAATACGGGGAGAAAAGATGAGATACGAAGGTAAGCTAGCCAAGAATATAAAGTAAGATAGTAAAAGCTTCTTTACATATGTGAAGAGGAAAAGACTAGTTAAGGCCAAAGTTACAGAGACATGAGACTTGAAGACTGAGAAGGGTGAATTATTATGGGGAATAAGGAAATGGCAGATGAGTTGAACAGGTACTTTGGATCCATCATCACTAAGGAGGACACAAACAATCTTCATGATGTGCTAGCCAGAGGATCTGGGATGGTGGAGGAACTGAAGGCGATTCACATTAGGAAGGAAATGGTGTCGGGTAGACTGATGAGACTGAAAGCTGATAAATCCCTAGGGCCTGATGGTCTGCATCCCAGGGTACTTAAGGAAGTGGCTCTAGAAATTGTGGACGCATTGGTGATCATTTTGCAATTTTCTATAGATTCAGGATCAGTTCCTGTGGATTGGAGGGTAGCTAATGTTGTCCCACTCTGCGGCAGAGAGAAAATAGGGAATTATAGACCAGTTAGCCTGACATCGGTGGTGGGGAAGATGCTGGAGTCAATAATAAAAGATGAAATAGCGGCATATTTGGATAGCAGTAGCGGGATCAGTCCGAGTCAGCATGGATTTACGAAGGGGAAATCTTGCTTGAACAATCTTCTGGGATTTTTTGAGGATGTAACCAGGATAATGGATAAGGAAGAGCCAGTGGATGTAGTGTACCTGGACTTTCAGAAAGCATTTGATAAGGTCCCACATAGGAGATTAGTGGGCAAAATTAGAGCACATGGTATTGGGGGTAAGGTGCTGACATGGATAGCAGACAGCGAACAAAGGGTAGGAATTCATGGGTCCCTTTCAGAATGGCAGGCAGTGACTAGTGGGGTACCGCAAGGCCCGTTTGCTGGGACCGCAGCTATTTGCAATATACAGTATATTAATGATTTGGATGAAGGGATTAAAAGTAACATTAGCAAATTTGCAGATGACACAAAGCTGGGTGGCAGTGTGAACTGTGAGGAGGATGCTATGAGGATGCAGAGTGACTTGGACAGGTTAGGTGAGTGGGCAGATGCTTGGCAGATGCAGTTTAATGGATAAATGTGAGGTTATCCACTTTGGTGGCAAAAACAGGAAGGCAGATTATTTTCTAAATGGTGTCAAGTTGGGAAAAGGGGAAGTACAACGCAATCGGGGGTCCTTGTTCATCAGTCACTGAAAGTATGCATGCAGGTACAGCAGGCAGTGAAGAAAGTGAATGGCATGTTGGCCTTCATAACAAGAGGAGTTGAGTATAGGAGTAAAGAGGTCCTCCTGCAGTTGTACAGGACCCTAGTGAGATCACACTTGGAGTATTGTGTGCAGTTTTGGTCTCCAAACTTGAGGAAGGACATTCTTGCTATTGATGGAGTGCAGCGTAGTATCATGAGGTTAATTCCCGGGATGGCGGGACTGTCATATGTTGATAGATTGGAGAGGCTGGGCTTGTATACTCTGGAATTTAGAAGGATGTGAGGATCTTATTGAAACATGTAAGATTATAAAGGGTTTGAACACTCTAGAGGCAGGAAACATGTTGCCAATGTTGGGGAGTCCAGAACCAGAGCCATAGTTTAAGAATAAGTGTTAAGCCATTTAGAACGTAGATGAGGAAAAACATTTCACACAGAGAGTTGTGTGGAATTCTCTGCCTCAGAGGGTGGTGGAGGCTAGTTCTCTGGATGCTTTCAAGAGAGAGTTAGATAGAGCTCTTAGGGATAGCGGAGTTAAGGGATATGGAGAGAAGGCAAGAATGGGGTGCTGATTGTGGATGATCAGCCATGATCATTTTGAATGGCGGTGCTTGCTCAAAGGGCTGAATGGCCTACTCCTGCACCTATTGTCTATTGTCTATTGCCTATAAGTACATTTCCATTTTGTGAGATCAAAGAACATTTTCTTTGACAATGCAAAGACATGTTTCTCAGACAAGTGTAGCACCTTATTTTAAGAATAGTTATGTAGTTTTAACTGCTAATACTTTTCACATGGTGGTGTCTTTAAATTTGGCATTTGACAACCTATATTTGAGCTATTTATATTTCAATATCTTTATAGTTCTGTATATTTCAAGTATACACCTGTTCTGATGAGTGCATTGTCAGGACTTTGGATTGACACTCTTTAAACATGGTGCTAAGTTGCCATATATTTCAGATACCCAAGTAATCGGTAGGAAAAGCAAACATTGGCAGGATTCCACACAACATTCCTAAGCAGCTTTTCCATTGTAAATGTTCCACAACTGAAGAATAATTTAAGGATTTATTATAATATCAGTTGAACATTCTCATAATTTTGGAATGATTTAAATAAAAAACATTAACCAGGGTGTTTCTATTCCTTTTCTTTTGAGTATAATGGGCCTGTCCCACTTAGGCTATTTTTAGGCAACTACTGGCGACTAGGCTGTCACCACATGGTCGCCGAGGTGTCTCCTGTATGGTCATGTAGTCTCCACAGTCGCCCAAATCGTCGTTGCGACTTTTTGGCGCGGCTGGATTCTCAACATGTTCAAAACATTTTGGCGACAGTTGGCTTGACGCCAATGAGCATAGCTTGACTTCTCCTGTCGTAGGTGCTGTCGTAGGTTGTTGCCAGGATGACGTAGGTTGTTGCTAGGTGACGTAGGTTGTCGCCGATGCTGACTTTGGTGAATACCATTGGCGACAACTACGTCATCCGGCGACAGGTATCGGCGACTGATTTGTCTTCAGTTGTCTTCAGTTGTCGCTGACAGGGTCGTAGCTTGTCGTAGTTTGTCGCAGCTTGTCGCAGATGGATGTAGGTTGTCATAGGTGTGGTCATAGGTGGACGTCATAATGGGTCGTTGGTTGTCGGTAGCATGCCATACTTGACGTCGACTAGGTGGTAGGTTGTTGTAGCTTGTCGTAGACATTGTCATAGACATTGTCGCAGGTGAATCCAGTCGATGTTTTTTCGGCGACCTGCTACGACTCTGACAGTCGCCTAAAAAATTGCCTGTGGGACAGGCCCTTAGCATATTGCATTTCATTAGATCTTCTTATCGAGTCCACATCACAAGATTAGAAGTTGTTCAGCCAGAGCTGAAAACACTTCCCGGCATCTGCATACAATGGCTTCTTGTGTTTCTTGTGCTTCTTGTGCACAAGGTTGGTTGAAACAGGGCCACGACGTGAACGGTGTTTCCTTGATCCCATTTCATTAGATGTGCTTGATTTATTTTAAATGAAAAAGATGTTTCACTTTGTTTTTTGGTTGTTAATAACATATGTTTCATGGTATCCAATTTGGAGATTCAGCAACAAGATGACAATATCTAGATTTTGTTCTTAAGATTATTTTAATAAAAATTGGCATGCAGCCCAGAATTTACTCAACTTGTTTCTGCCACTTCATCACAGTGCGATTTGCTGCCGTAAATGACGTTTCTATCTAAGAAAAATCTGCAAAAAAGTACTTGATATTGACTGACCTTCTCAAACTTCTCTTTGCAGTTATCACTCAAAACTGAAGCATCATCCCTATGCTTCTTGAATCATCCTTATTTCTTGAACTATGGCCGTTAAATTGGTACTATCGTTCATATATTTTACTATTGAATTTTGCTTGAGTTTTGGAAGGAGGTTAAAATTCTGGGTGTGTAGTTCCATTGGAGATTTGAAGATAAATTCTGCATTTGAAGAACAAAAAGTAGAATTTATGCCATGTGTAATCCATGGAGGCAAAGGCTCAAATATCTTGTGCCTTAAGAGAATCATCTGCTATGTAACGTACTCTTTACTACCAAAATAGATAAAGAACAAGGTGTTGTTCCTTCTGGTTAACTATTTTCACCTCTGAGTTTCCACCTTGTTCTTAATTTTTCTGAATTCAACCTTCCCTAGTCCCTGTCTTTATCTTTGTTGTCTTGCAAAGGTTAGTGTAGACCTTCGGGTTAGCTTTAACTTCCTGATTTGACCATTATGGGTTCTGTCTCCTGCTTGATTGATTGAATTAAATTGAATTTATTATCCATTTATTTTGCATTTGATTTCTTAAATTGAATTTTTGTCATCTGTCTTTTTCTTCCTTTTCCTGTGTCATTCTATAATTCTGTTTCCTATGTAATTCATTTATCACAATTCTGACATGAATAGATTATCAAAATTAATGGGTGGAAATTTGTTTGAAGCTTGCTAACATTTGCATCTGATTGTTTTAATATTTGCTCTCTCTTTGCAAAGCATTATTCCGGGAATGCTCATTTGTACACCTAAATCTAATATAGCATTTGTTCAGTAGCCTGCTTTCTATGTCATGTTAAGAATCATTCACTAATTACTTCTATGAAATTATTTGTTCTTTTACCCTTTTTCTTTGCTCATCTCTGGTCTGATTGTAATCCATCTTGGATCTGATAATCACATTATAGTTTCCTACGGCTTCACTTACTTGCCTGAATAGTTTCCATTGTTCTATACATCTTTAGCTCATGGTCGAACTCAGTTCTAATTAATGTTTTGTTGCTATGACCATTAATTTCCACATCAATGCTAATGTAATCTTCCCCTTCGTTTTTAAAAAGATTACCAAATGCTTTCTTACATCCCAGTTTACCCACGAGCTACACAGATTTGGGCAGTGGGCAGATGCCACAGACCTGCACGGGAAGGTAGGCGCTCCCGCACCCACGAGCTCAGGCTGATGGGGCTCGTCAGCCTGGGAAGGCAGTCCATCTAGGAGAGGGAAAACTCTGATTTAAAACCTCCACTGCCTTGTGGCCTTTCCCATCCAACCCTTCCCATCCAACCCACCTTCTCCCCAGCTACTTTTCCCTGTAACTGCAGGAGATATAACACTTGTCCCCACACCTGCTCGCTTTCCTCCATCCAGGGACCCTAACAATTCTTCCAGGTGAGACAGAGACAGAGATTAACATGTACCTCTTCCAACCTCACCTCCGCCATTCGATACTCCCAATGTAGTCTCATTTTCATCGACGTAACCAAGTGTAAACAAGCCGATTGCTTTACCAAACACTTAAATTCTGTCCACCAAGGCCTGCTGGACCTCCCAGTTGCTAACAATTTTAACTACCCTTCCCTTACCAAGCTAACTGTCCTTAGCTTTCTACATTGCCAGAGTGAGGCAAATTTGGGGAGCAGCATCTCATATTTTGCTTGGGTATGAACATTGAATTCTTCAATTTCAAATAATAACCTTTTGTTCCTCTCTCTTCTCTGTGCCCTCCACACCGGTATGCACCAATTTCTCCCACTATCTCCTATCCTCCTAGTCACTCTCCTCCTTTAGACACTCATCTCACCTCACCGGAACCCTAATTTCCTTTTACCCCCCCCTCGTCTCTTACCACCTACATCCCTCCCATTGGTTTTAGATTTCAATCTCCCTATCTGACACCCTCTGTCTCCTTTATCACTTACTTCACCCATCAACCAATCAAAATTCACCTATCACTCATCTGGCTTTGTCCCCCCACACCCCCCTCCCGCCCTCACTAGTATCAGTCTGAAGAAGAGACCTGACCCAAAATGCCATCTCTCCATTCCCCACACAGATTTTGCCTGACACACTGAGTTCCTCCACCACTTTGTTCTTTGATCAATATTCTGACATTTGCACTTCCTTGTGTCTCTCATACTGTCTTTCCTGCCAAAGATGCATGGACAAATAATTGCAATGGATGTGTTAAAAACGTCTTATAAAAGAAATATAGGGTTAGCCAGGAACTCAAAACTAGTAGGCAAATTTCAAGCCATAATTGGCATCAAATTAACCGATCTTGATATCTTGCTAGACAAGTTCTACAACCATACAACTAGGTTTAGAAGAAGTACTTGGTTAAACAGCTTTGGACACCCAACAAGATTCTTGAATCATATGTTGAAAGACATGACTTAAAGAATACGAAGTATGAGAGCCATCAAAACACTATGAAGTATTATGAAGGTAACTATTACAAGTGATCATTATATGATGTTGGTGACCTTCACCATGAAACTGAAGTCTGATGTAATCTGTGAATCCGACAAATCTAAAGGAGAATGACGCAGGCAAGCCAGGAGACAATCAATGAGAAATGCCAGAAGATAGAACTGAAAGTGGCAGATGACAGTGAAGTAAGTTTCTGTAACATTAAAAATTCTATCGATGATCAAACAGCATAGATCTTTCATTAACAGAAGGCAGAGATGGAGACATTTAAACAGATGGTAAGAAGTATTGATTTGCTGGACAGAATATAACAGAAAAATGTTCACCTATTAATGTTCACCTATCAATGTATGCCAAGCATTTGCATCACAGAGACAGAAAATGACACAACTTCACTAGTGTTCAGACAGGCTATCATTACTATACTCACTGCAAAATCACCTGCAGTTGACCATATAGCTGCAGTGTTCAGAAAGCATGGTGATTAAAGCAATGATCACACTATGGCAAACATTTTCCAGTAGAGATGATCAAGTGATTAAATTAATTCAGTTATAATACCAAGATGAAAGAAAGTTAATCTTTATCGATGATAATATATTAATACAGTTTTATCTGTCACCTGTTACAGGTCAAATTAAAGGACAGGCTGCAACAAGCAGCATAATTTTATCAACTTTGTGAAAGGCTTTCGATAGTGTTCATGAGGTTAGGCTGTGGCGGATAATGAGGAACTATAACAATGAAGAAGGGATTGTGGAAATGATTCTGTCTTTGCCCGAGAACCGAAATAGGGTAGAATTTGTAAATGTAATAATCCAGTAGCTTCTTTTCAACTATTGTTCATACTCAGGAAGATCGGTATTTCTTCATTTTGTTAAACATCTTCATGGAAAACATAAAAGAAGAAACATGAGAAACAATATCCAAAGGAAATAGAATTATTACTGAATTCTATTGGTGCTATTGATCTAATTACTGGAACTGAACAGGAATTGCAGGATCAAACAAGATCGTACAGCAAAGCACCCACGGAATGGAGATCAGCTTTGAACAAAAGCTGTTATAATTAACCCAACTCAATTCTATCTGTAATACAAGTGTAACAATGAATGCCTAGAATCTTTAAATACTTGGATCTCACGATCACATCAAGTGGAATCTCAGCTGTTGAAATAACAAAAGAGCATCAAGAACATTAGCTTCTCATACCAAAAACAGATTTTACCAACCAAATGCATCCATTAATTTGTGAAATAGATTGTCAAAGTTAAGAACTCAATAACAAGTATAGCATTTGAAATAAAATGATATTGTAAAGCCCTGAGGATTTTGTATCTGAACAAACCAAAACATTAGTACATACAACTCAAAATTAGCTCAACAAGTTTGATACAGATCCTTTCTTAAAACAAAAGGGGATTGCAATGGTGAGGAGTTGAAGGCCCATTAAATAATACTCTGGGTTTAGTCAAAGGTAAGAAAGAAGACAAAGTAAGACACGGTGAGAGATCATTGCAGGACTAGTGAGCTACTTAAGTGCAAAATGTATATTGGGTGCCATCGACTGCAGAGGCAAAAAACAGTCAAATGGAGTGCATCCCAATGATTAAATCTATTAGTAGCACTAGTAGATGCAGATATACCATAGCCGTGTAAAATATCAGGCATTTCTTCATTTAAAAAATATAAGATGACTGTGAAGCCATTTAAGCTTTAGCTGTCCTCGTGTCATTGATTCATCCTTCCTGATAATTTTCGAAAACCTTTATCATAGTGACTTGTCTTTCCTCCGAGAGCCACCGAGCTAGAGTTATTAACCGCTAATGCTAAATCATTGATGGTATCCTTGGTTCCCAGATGGTGTCCATTCATCACTTCCACTGTTGATTTCATCATAATTTAATTTTGTGGTGATTAAGAATAAAACTGGAGACAAACTACACCCCCAAATGCTCTGGTGATCACCTTGAACCAGTTTGAATGTGCATGCAAGTAAACTCTGAGACAGCTTTTGTTGCCATGTGATTCTTTACAATGTGATTCGCTTTTAATAGAATTGCAAGAGCAGGGTCAAATCATCACCACAGTTGATTGCCATGAATATTTATTTGGATTTGACACAGAGCGGTTATTTCACCAGAGTTATGGACCCTGCCTGCATTGCTGATCCATCAGCTCCGTCATATCTATGTATCAGTGCTATTTAGGTGCTGAAAGTATTTTCTATGGATCACGATGCCTGAGGAATTCTTTGTTTAGCAACCATGATAACAAGATACACTTCCAATAACAGCCCATTACCTTATACATTTATGAACAAGCTCAGCTCATTTTCAACATGCTGATTAGAGATAAAAGATAATAAATAGGTTGTTATGCAAGACAAGTTGGCCTGAATTTAACAATTGATATGATTTTAATGACAAGTGTGTATGTTTATACAGCACTGGCTTCACATTGCAGATAACATGGTAGCTTATGGTTATATTTTTATAATAAGACGTGAACTTACAAACGAGACAGTTCTTGCAAACATGCCCATGAGTAAGATTAATATTATTCAGATAGATTTAAGTAATCCCTTGAACCTTTGATCCCTTTTTGTAACTAATGTATCTCATTTTCAATGACAGTCCAGAACCCTGCTCAGTTAGCCAACTTGGACCTTCCTATTTGTTGATTCTCTTTTCTTTGAACTTATTTGTTCCATTGTGTATTATTGGAAACAAAACTATTGTAACATATGCATATAAGTGTCAACCTCATGCTGCGTGAGTGGTGCAATAATGCGTTGGGGGAACAGGTTGCGTTGGGAGAACCTGTTGGGGGAATAGGTTGCGTTGGGTGAGTGGTGGAATCTTGCGTTGGGGAGCAGGGTCTGCACTTGGTCTAGTATGCATATAAATGTCAACCTCATGTTGATATATTGACCTGTGAACATTTTTCTAATTGATATTTGATATATAATTACTTATAAATTACAACACAGAAGCAAACTGTCTGTTAGATGTTATCCTCCATACAATCAGTAACTGATGTGGATCATGTACAGGCAGATGTACTTGGCATAATGTTCATTACAAACATTGTGGGCTGAAGGGCCCGTTTCTGTGCTGTACTGTTCTATGCCAATTCTTCCCCATAATTTATTACCCCCATTCCCTTCAACTAACCTATTTTTCGACATTGCTCCCATTGCCACATTAATCATCTAAAATAAAACGATTTCACTCTTGTGCAAGCAAGTTGAATGCTCCCTGTTCTAAATCTTTTCTTTCTTTTGTAGACACCTCAGTTCCTGGGGACAGTCAATAATCTACATTCTTGCATTTGTATTTCATGCAAGGCAACATTCGAGTGAAACAGCAATGTAATGTACACTGTCTGTTTTATTTATCACCAGTTTACATTTATTGGTCCAATATTTCCTGGCTTAGCGCATTTGCTGCCAAGTGCTATAATTCTTCTCTCCATTTCCCCCAATGAATTTATGCTAAAATTCCCTGGTGAACTTATTGGATCCCCTGCTGCTTGGATAGTGGAAAATTGCAAGTAAATTAACTAATTGAGATTTCTATCCCAAAGGGAAATCTGACTGCAGTTGTGATACAAGTTATCAATAACTCCTGTTTTTTGAGAAAGGTGGAGTAAAGATGCCTACAGTGGCTTGCAAAAGTTTTCATACCCCTTGAACTTTTCCACATTTTGTCACGTTACAACCACAAACGTAAATATATTTTATTGGGATTTTATGTGATAGACCAACACAAAGTGGTGCATAATTGTGAAGTGGAAGGAAAATGATGCATGGTTTCCAAATGTTATTACAAATAAAAAACTGAAAAGTGTGACGTGCAAAAGTATTCAGCCCCCCGAGTCAATACTTTGTAGAACCACCTTTCGCTGCAATTACAGCTGCAGGTCTTTAGGGGTATATCTCTACCAGCTTTACACATCTAGAGACTGAAATTTTTGCCCATTCTTCTTTGCAAAATAGCTCAAGCTCAGTCAGATTGGATGGAGTGTGTCTGTGAACAGCAATGTTTAAGTCTTGCCAGAGATTCTCAATTGGATTTAGGTCTGGACTTTGACTGGGCCATTCTAACACATGAATATGCTTTGATCTAAACCATTCCATTGTAGCTCTGGTTGTATGTTTAGGGTCGTTGTCCTGCTGGAAGGTGAACCTCCGTCCCAGTCTCAAGTCTTTTGCAGACTCTAACAGGTTTTCTTCCAAGATTGCCCTGTATTTGGCTCCATCCGTCTTCCTATCAACTCTGACCAGCTTCCCTGTCCCTGCTGAAGAAAAGCATCCTCACAGCATGATGCTGCCACCACCATGTTTCACAGTGGGGATGGTGTGTTCAGGGTGATGTGCAGTGTTAGTTTTCCGCCACACATAGCGTTTCGGCATTTAGGCCAAAAACTTCAATTTTGGTCTCATCAGACCAGAGCACCTTCCTCCACATGTTTGCTGTGTCCCCCACATGGCTTGTGGCAAACTGCAAACAGGACTTCTTATATTGAAACAAACAATGGCTTTCTTCTTGCCACTCTTCCATAAAGGCCCGATTTGTGGAGTGCACGACTAACAGTTGTCCTGTGGACAGATTCTCGCACCTGAGCCGTGGATCTCTGCAGCTCCTCCAGAGTTACCATGGGCCTCTTGGCTGCTTCTCTGATCAATGCTCTCCTTGCCCGGCCTGTCAGTTTAGGTGGATGACCATGTCTTGGTAGGTTTGCAGTTGTGCCATAGTCTTTCCATTTTCGGATGATGGATTGAACAGTGCTCCATGAGATGTTCAAAGCTTGGGATATTTTTTCATAAGCTAACCCTGCTTTAAACATCTCCACAACATTATCCCTGACCTGTCTGGTGTGTTCCTTGGGCTTCATGATGCTGTTTGTTCACTAATGTTCTGTAACAAACCTCTGAGGCCTTCACAGAACAGCTGTATTTATACTGAGATTAGATTACATAAGTGGACTCTATTTACTAATTAGGTGACATCTGAAGGCAATTGGTTGCACTGGATTTTATTTAGGGGTATCAGAGTAAAGGGGGCTGAATACTTTTGCACGCCACACTTTTCAGTTTTTTATTTGTAAAAATATTTGAAAACCTTGTATCATTTTCCTTCCACAATTATTCGTCAATTTGTGTTGGTCTATCACATAAAATCCCAATAAAATACATTTACGTTTGTGGTTGTAACCTGACAAAATGTGGAAAAGTTCAAGGGGTATGAAAACTTTTGCAAGCCACTGTATATATTGGGAGATTTAATTTTTGTAACATCTGAGAAGGCGGCACAGATGTATGTACACTCTTGTTTTAAGTTACTTTTTGTCATATACTTTCTGAAAAAAATGCACACGTTTAGACCAGCAACAAAAGGAACAAAATTTCCATGGAATCCATCCATTCTTTTGGGCACAATTAATAATTAAAATTATCAACTTTAAAATTATTGTTTTATAATAATAAACAATATTTATACAATTTAGCCGAGAATTAAAATAACATTCTCAGAAAATTCACATTTAATCTGCAGGTAAATACTGGCTGGAAAATTAATAACTGCACATAAATTTGCCAATTACATACCAGCAATGGTATTACTTGAGGAGGATGCACAAAATAAATTCAGTCAACATTTATTGTACAATAAGCAGGAACCAGGACATTTAATGTTCTCACATTTCTTGATACCACATATCAAAACCAGGGTAGCACTCTATCTATTAAAATTAAAAGCAATGGCAGAAGATTCAAAGTATACAGAGATACCACTGCTTTAGAAGATCAATATAACCAATTTTAATTTTGTGTTTTAGAATGGCAGAAGCTCAATCTCCCATTTCAATCCCTTGTCCTGCTCAGATTTGTTTGAATAGTACAAATGGATCTTCATTAAAGGTGCCTGTGATTAATTATAATCATGTTAAACCATCGTCCATACTTCTTGGAGATGGTCACTTTTTTACCATTAAGCAATCTTGAGTAGTGTGGCTAACCTTTATTGGCATGTCTGCTGCATTTATTAACACAAACCAACAAAACTAGCTATCACTGATGTTTAAAATAGAGGATATCCGAGCAAACATTTACCTTTCCATGTGAGGCACCAAAAATATCATAGAAGTGTGTGTAATGTATGTGCTGGCACAACATCACTTTGGATAAACATTCTGAAATGTCAATCCTATGATAATGACATAACCCAAGTCTTCCCTTTCTCAGGTAGTCATTGCTTCCAGCCAGCCACTAAACAACCTTCCTGTGTAATATCATGAATATATATGAAACTATACATTGTGGAACACTGAAAACACAGTGGTACTGCTTCACTAGTTATTGATTGTTTGAATATGACATACAGATTGTCCACACAATTTATTCAGATTTATCAGGCCCAACAGTTACGAAGCAATCAAAAATTGTCCCCAATATGAGTATAAACACTGTTGTGGGGAATTCATGTAGTGACAAAGGACAAAGACAAAGGACATTTATTGTCACATACACCAATTGATGTAGTGAAATTTGACTTGCCATGCAGCACACAGATAAAGATACGACACACACTAAAGAATTAACAATAAACTAAAAACATCCCCCCACAATGATTCCCACTGTGGGGGAAGGTACAAAGTCCAGTCTCATCCCCATGTCCACCCATAGTCGGGCCTATTAAGGCCTCCGCAGTCGGCGCTATGGAGGCCCAATGTTTTAGGCCTTCTCGCCAGGTGATGGTGCTCCGGCATCGGGATAATCCTCACAGCGGCTTGGGACACCTGGAACAGCTGCTTCCTTACCGAAGTCCATGGCTTCCGAAGCCAACAAGGCCACGCCAGATGGAGCTCCACTCCTGGCGATCTCGCCGAGAGATCCCAGGCTCCCGATGTAAAAGCTCAGCGCCGCCGCCCGCCCCACAGTCCCGCAGCTCCGTGATGTTCACCTGCGGTCTCAGCATTCCAGATCTCCAGCGCGGCGACCCAGGTAAGGCATCGCCCGCTCCACTCCACGATGGTGCTCCAGTGCTGCGCCGCCTCCGAAGCCGAGGTTCTGGGCGGTCCCCTCAGGAAATGCCGCTCCAAGCCCGCTGGTAGGCCGCGAGGACAGGTCAAAGTTACAGCCTGGAGAAAAGCTGCCGCACCGACCAGGTAGGGACCTGAAAAAACAGTTTCCCCCTTCCCCCCCCCCCCACACCCCACCCCCCACATAAAATAGAATAGACTCCAAAACAAAACACTAAAACTCACTAAAAATAAAAAAAAAAAGTTAAAAGACAGACAGCTACAGGTTGGGCAGCCATACCAACTGGACGGCGCCAAAGGCTGGGTTGGCTGACCACTACCATCTTCCTTCAGGCATGGTATAATTTCAGCTACTCAACATTTTTCTCCTTGGTGTCCGGTATGGACATCGGGGTGCTTTGATGTCACACTTGATTGGCCTTCTTTCCATCATCAGGTCAGAAGTGAGGATAACCACTGATGATTGTACAATGTTCAATTCCATTCCCAACACTCCAGCAAATGAAGTTCACACGTGGAAAGATGATGGCAAGTAACATTCCTACCACAAAACTGCCAAGCAATGACTACCTGCAGCAAGAGAGGGACCAGTCACCTACCCATGATCTTCAATAGCATTAGCAGTACTGGTATCTCCACCATTAACATACCAGGATGACCACTAACCAAAGGTGAGCTGGAGCATACACATCTATATCTATCTACTAGACTAGCCCCCCCCCCCCCCCAACTAGACTAGGGCTCGTCCCCAACGCAATATTCCATCTCTCTACCAATTCCAATATTGGTGGCCAGTGGGGGGGGGCTTTCCGGAGCGCTAGTATGGGTGTTGTGGGCCAAAGGGACTGGTTTCCAGAGGGCTTGTATGGACATTGTGGGCCGAATGGATTCTTGGGCTGCCGGCTCAGTCATTCAAGCCTGTTGTGCTGGCAACTCACTCACGGCTATTCCTTGAAATTCCATGTCAAGCAGGGTGCAAGGTCACCAAATTCATGTGTGGTTTCCTACCATTGCAAGCAGGGTGCAAGGCCACCAAATTCAAGTGCAGTTCCCTGCTATTTCAAGCAGGGTGCAAGGCCACCAAATTCAAGTGCAGTTTCCTACCACTTCAAGCAGGGTGCAAGGCCACCAAATTCAAGTACAGTTTCATGCCACTTCAAGCAGGGTGCAAGGCCATCAAATTCAAGTGCAGTTTCATGCCACTTCAAGCAGGGTGCAAGGCCACCAAATTCGTGCAGTTTCTTGCCACTTCAAGTAGGGTGCAAGGCCGTCAAATTCAAGTGTAGTTTCATGCCACTTCAAGCAGGATGCAAGCCCACCAAATTCAAGTGCAGTTTCATAACACTTCAAGCAGGGTGCAAGGCCACCAAATTCAAATGCAGTTTCATACCTTGTCAGGCAGGGTGCAAGGCCACCAAACTCAAGTGCGCAGATTGGTCTCCTCTCCTGTCAGTCACTGCCACGATAGGTCTCCTCTCCTGTCAGTCACCGCCATTGCCAGGACGGCATCGCCCCTTCCTGCACCATCGCTGCAATGATTGGCCACATCTGCTGTCAGTCACCCGGCGCTGAGCCTGGCTCTGATGCTGACTGCTGCAACCTCAAGATCCTGGGGAGGTGAGGAAGGAGACTGGGGGGGATTGAGGGAGACGAGGGGGTATGGAAGGAGAGGGGGTAAGTGGTGGAGGTGAGGAGGGTGAGTGGGGGAGTAAAGGGAAATAGAGGGAGAGGGGGGCAGTGGGGAGGAGAGGAGGGATAGTGGGGGGGGGGATAAGGGAGGTGTGGAATGGGGAGGTGCAGAATAGAGGGATAAGAGGGGGGTAGGGAGGGGAGAGAAGTTATGGAGGGAGGGAGTGACTGATGGTGGTGGAACGGAGAAGGAGGGAGAGGTGAGAGGAGGATGGGGGAAAGATCCTGAGGAGGTGAGGAGGGAGAATGGTGGGATTTACAGAGAGGAGCGGGTAGGGAGGGAGAGGGGAGAAAGTGGGGGGGGGGGGGTGAGGAGGGAGAGTGGGGGTGCAGGTGGAATAGAGGGAGAGGAGGGGTGAGTGGTGGAGGTAGGGAGTGGGGAATAGGCAAGGAGGGCAGTGGGGAGGTCAGGAGGGATAGTGGGGGAGATAGAGGGAGGTGAGGAGTGGGGGAGAGAGGGATAGGAGGGGGGTAGGGAGGGGAGATGAGTTATGGCAGAAGGGAGGGTGTGAGTGAGGGTAGGGAAAAGAAGAGGGAAGGAGTGAGGGAGGAATTGGGGGAGGGGAGGAGGAGAGGGGAAAGAAGGAGGATGAAGAGAAGGGGGAGGGAATGCGGGGGGATGAGTGGAAGTGAGCCGCACCTGCACAGTTATGGGGGAACGGGTGAGTGGTGGAATATTGCTTTGGGGGAACGGGTTGCATTGGGGGAACGGGTGAATGGTGGAATATTGCGTTGGGGAATGGGTTGCATTGGGGGACCAGGTCTCCTGTGTGACAGGGACCCAATGGGTCCCGCTTAGTCTAGTAATTATTATTACTCTTAAAGCTGGATATCCCGAAGGAGTGGCTAACTTGCCAACTCCCCAAAACCACAATTACGTGGTACATATTAGAATTGGGATAAAATATTCAACATTCAATAAATTTCACGTTCTGGCACAAAGTAGCTCATTTAATTGATTGATCCACCTCTGCATATAGTAAATGCAATGTACACAATCTACATAAGGCATCACAGCTATCTCCCTCAGCAATTACCAAGTACCAGGAACACGGGAGCGCTATGGAAACTATGAGATTCAAAGAGGAGGAAGTACTGACACTTTTGAAAAATATAAAAGTGGATAAGTCTCCAGGTCCTGACATGATATTCCCTAGGATATTGAGGGAGTGTAGAAATAGCAGGAGCTATGACAGAAGTATTTCAAAAGTTATTAGAAACGGGAATAGTGCCGGAGGATTGGCGTACTGCGCATGTTGTTCCATTGTTTAAAAAGGGTTCAAAGAATAAACCTAGCAATTATAGACCTATTAGTTTGACGTCAGTGGTGGGCAAATTAATGGAAAGGATACTTAGAGATAATATATATAAGCATCTGGATAAACAGGGTCTGATCAGGAACAGTCAACATGGATTTGTGCCTGGAAGGTCTTGTTTGACAAACCTTCTTGAATTTTTTGAAGCGGTAACTAGGAAAATTGATGAGGGTAAAGCAGTGGATGTTGTCTATATGGATTTCAGTAAGGCCTTTGACAAGGTTCCCCATGGAAGGTTGGTTAAGAAGGTTCAATCTTTGGGTGTTAATGGCAGAGTAGCAAGATGGATTCAACAGTGGCTGAATGGGAGATGTCAGAGAGTAATGGTGGATGGCTGTTTGTCAGGTTGGAAGCCGGTGACCAGTGGGGTGCCTCAGGGATCTGTGTTTGGTCCACTGTTGTTTGTCATGTACATCAATGATCTGGATGATGGGGTGGAAAATTGGATAAGTGAGTATGCAGATGATACTAAGATAGGTGGTGTTGTGGATAATTAAGTAGATTTTCAAAGTCTACAGAGAGATTTGGGCCATTTGGAAAAGTGGGCTGAAAGATGGCAGATGGAGTTAATGCTGTTAAGTGTGAAGTGCTACATCTTGGCAGGACAAATCAAAATAGGACGTACATGGTAAATGGTAGGGAATTGAGGAATGCTGTGGAACAGAGGGATCTAGGAATAACTGTGCATAGTTCCCTGAAGGTGGAATCGCATGTAGATAGGGTGGTAAAGAAAGCCTTTGGTGTGCTGGCCTTTATAAATCAGAGCATTGAATATAGGAGTTGGGAAGTAATGTTAAAATTGTACAAGGCATTGGTAAGACCAATTCTGGAGTATGGTGTACAATTTTGCTCACCTAATTATAGGAAGGATGTCAACAAAATAGAGAGAGTACAGAGGAGATTTACTAGAATGTTGCCAGGGTTCCAGCAACTATGTTACAGAGAAAGGTTGAACAAGTTAGGTCTTTATTCTTTGGAGCGCAGAAGGTTAAGGGGGGACTTGATTGAGGTCTTTAAAATGATGAAAGGGATAGACAGAGTTGACGTGGATACGTTTTTCCCATTGAGGGTAGGGAAGATTCAAACAAGAGGGCATGACATGAGAATTAAGGGACAGAAGTTTAGGGGTAACGTGAGGGGGAACTTCTTTACTCAGAGGGTGGTGGCTGTGTGGAATCAGCTTCCAGCAGAAGTGGTGGAGGCAGGATCGATTTTAACATTTAAAAGTAAAGTGGATAGGTATATGGACGTGAAGGGAATGGAGGGGTATGGTCTGAGTGCAGGTAGATGGGACTAGGGGAAAACAAATGGTCGCCACGGACTGGAAGGGCCGAGAGGGCCTGTTTCTGTGCTGTAATTGTTATATGGTTATATGGTTACCACCTGCAGTTTCCCTTCCAAACATAAACCAACCTGACTTGTAAATACATCATCTGTTTTTCACTTTTGCTGGATCAAAATCCTGAAACCCCCTCCTCAGCAACTCTGTGTCAATGCCTTTACCAGAAGGACTGCTGTGGTTCAAGAAGAGGTTTCACTACTGCATCTAGGGATGAACAACAGCAGCTACTACAACTGGAGATGAACAACAACAGTAAAACCAACATTCCCCCAAGCATTCCCCCCAAAAAATGTCTTATGATTGTAAAAAACAAATTTAAGGGGTTGGACAGGTAGATGCAGGAAGATTGTTCCCGATGGTTGGGGAAGTCCAGGACAAGGGGTCACAGCTTAAGGATAAGGGGGGAAATCCTTTAAGACCGAGATGAGAAAGACTTTCTTCACACAGAGAGTGGTTCTCTGGAACTCTCTGCCACAGAGGGTAGTTGAGGCCAGTTCATTGGCTATATTTAAGAGTGAGTTGGATGTGGCCCTTGTGGCTAAGGGATCAGAGGGTATGGAGAGAAGGCAGTACGGGATACTGAGTTGGATGATCAGCCATGATCATATTGAATGGCGGTGCAGGCTCGCTGAATGGCCTACTCCTGCACCTAATTTCTATGTTTCTATGTTTCTATGTTTCTATGTAAACACATGCCAGGATAACCCAACAATTAATCAAATACCTGGTTACATCTTTGCCTCATAACACCTGTAACACGCAGTTCCTGGGATTTCGGTAGTCACCTTATATCAGATCAAAAGAATCAAAGTATGATGCAGATTATTCCCATTATTGCTGTCAATAAACAATGATTGATTGTTCATTATACTTACCTCTTGAAATACGTCCATTGACTATACTGAAATTACTTCATGCTCCCATTACTTACCGCCAATAAAGTAATCTTGAGTCATCATTGTGCAGCAGGAAATATGGTTGCCAATTTATGCATAACATTCTCTTACAAATAGAGATGTGATAACAACCAGACAGCATATTTTCTTGAAATTAATTAAAAGATAAATAATAGCCAGGACTCTGAACATAACCTCTTTCTTCTTCTAAGTAGATCATCAGAGAACAGAATGGCTGCTAATTAAAGCCTGGAGCAATAGGAATAAATGTTGTAGAGTTCCAAATAAGCAGCCTGCATTAGGCTGGAACACTTGCCATAATCAAATTGAGGATTTTTGATAGACTTTCTACCAGTAAATTATGGAGCATTGCTACCACAAGTCTTACTTTGTACAACTGACCAGTCATGAAGTTTACTATCTGCACCCAATTCTTTCTACACTTCCCAATAACAAAGATCTTTTCCAGAACTACATCACTACATACTCATGACTGGAGCTTGTGACCAGTGGTGTGCAAGTTCACATTTATTGTCACATGCACCAATTAAGGTACAGTGATATTTGAGTTATCATACAGCCATACAAGTAAAAAAAAACGCAATACACAATAATTTTAGCATAAACATCCACCACAGTGGAATCAACATTCCTCACTGTGATGGAAGGCAATACATTTCAGTCATCTTGCTCCTTTCTTCATCCATGGTGGTTGGGGCCTTGAACCCTCAGCACTGCCTCTGCCGACTGCCCGATGCTAAAGCCCTCTGGCCTGGATGATGGAGACTCCGGCGTCAGGATGGAATGGAAACACCCTGCGGCATGGAGCTCCTGAGTCGGCCTTTTCTTACCAGAGACCGTGGCCTCACGGTGTTGAAGTCCACAATTCCCGCGGTCCGAGCACTTCCACAGCGATCCCCGGCAAAGGATCCCAAGCTCGGCGATGGTAAGTCCACGCCACATTTGTGGCTTGAAGCTCCAGGCCGATCTCCAGGAAAGGCCGCACCAATCCAGTTGTTAGGCCGTGGATATGAGACGGAGACGTGACACGGAGAAAGATCACATCTGCGTCGAGGTAAGTGACTGAAAACGGTTTCCCCCTATTTCCCCCCCCCCCCCCCCCCCCCCTCAACCCCCACATAAAAACATACCAAGAAACATTAAAACATACATTTTAGACACACTAAAAATAACAAAAAAGGCAAAATAGCACACAGGCTGCTGCGAGGCTGCCATCTCGGCACCACCCAATGACGTATTCGTGCTGGATCCACTCTTGTTTGTCATTAATGATTAGTATGAGATTAGAGTTGGCATTAGTTTAAGTGGGACCCGTTGGGTCCCAGTCACACGGGAGGCCTGGTCCCCCCAACGCAACCCATCCCCAACGCAATATTCCACCACTCACCTGTTCCACCAATGCAACCAGGGTGGTGGAGAGAGGATTCGGCAAGTTTGCCTTCGTAATTTCTTACTTCCTGTGCTCAATGCTCTGTCCGATGAGGGCATTTGCAAATTTGCCTTCTTCATTCAGAGCATCGAGCACAGGAGTTAGGAACAAAAATAGACACAAAAAGCTGGAGTAATTCGGCAAGTTTGCCTTCGTAATTTCTTACTTCCTGTGCTCAATGCTCTGTCCGATGAGGGCATTTGCTGGAGGGAAGTAACTGGAGAGAAGTAACTCAGCGGGATAGGCAGGATACTCTGGAGAGAAGGAATGGGTGACGTTTTGGGTAGAGACTCATCTTCAGACCGGTTAGCGATAAAGGAAACGAGAGATATACTGTAGACCAGGGTTCCCAACCTTTTTCGTCCCGTTTACCCTTGCCAACTTTAATAGCACATAACAATGTTATTTCACTGATTTATGAACAACTAATGATGAACAGATACCAGTATACCAGAACCAAACACAGTCAGTCAATGCGAAAAAAATAGGTACAAATCCAGAATCAACAAATTTATCTCGTGGGTAGGGGAAATTTACCGGGACGTAAATTTACCCCAGGTTGGGAACACTTGCTGTAGACGATGATGTAGGAGAGATAAAGAACAATGAATGAAAGATATGCAAAAAAGTAACGATGATAAAGGAAACAGGCCATTATTAGCTGATTGTTGGGTGAAAAAGAGAAGCTAGTGTGACTGGTTGGGGTCGGAGGGTGGGGGGGATTTAGAGAGAGAGGGAATGCAGGGGCTACCTGAAGTTAGAGAAATCTGAATTCATACCACTGGGCTGTAAGCTGCCCAAGCAAAATATTAGATGCTGTTCCTCCAATTTGGGTTCAGCCTTACTCTGACAATGGAGGAGACCTAGGACAGAAAGGTCTGTGTGGGAATGGGAAGGAGAATTAAAGTGTTTAGCAACCGGATTGCAGCATACAGCCCAGTGGCATGAATATTAATTTCTGTGACTTCAGGTAGCCTCGGCATTCCCTCGCCCTCTATTCCTCCCTCCCCCCCCCCCCCCCCCACCACACCCAAGTCGCACTAGCTTCTAGTTTTCACCCAACAAAGAGCTAACAATGTCCTTCATCAACATTATCTTTTTGCATGTTCTTTATATCTCTACATCATTATCTATATCTCTCGTTTCCCTTATCCCGAACCAGTCTGAAGAAGGGTCTCAACCCGAAACATCATCCATTCCTTCTCTCCAGAGATGTTGCCTGTCCCGCTGAGTTACTCCAGCTTTTTGTGTCTATCTTTGGTTTAAACAAGCATCTAAAGTTCCTTCCTACACAGGAGTTAGGACATTGTGTTACATCAGTATAAGTTGTTGGTGAGACAATGCTTTGAGTATTGTATGCATTTCTAGTCACCCCGTACTAAGGAGGAAGTCATTAAGCCAGAAAGGAACAGAAACTTTCCTAGGATTTTACCGAAACTGGAGGGATTGAGTTATAAGGAGGGGCGGGATATGCTGGGAATTTCTATTGCCCGGAGTGCAGGCTGAGAGTTAATTTTAAAGAGTGGCATGCATAAGATAAATGCTCATAGTTCTTTCTACTAGTGCACGGAAACTAGAGTGCATTGACTTGGTATGACAAGAAATATATATAAAAGGGACCCGAGGAGAAACCTTTTAAAATCGGATTTGATGGGTATATGGAAAGAGCTGCCAGAGAAAGCTGTAGGGGTGGTACAATTACAATGTTCAAAAATTATTTAGAAAAGTACGTGGATAGTTTAGGTGGAGGGGAATATGGGCCAAACGAGCCAAGTTGAATTGTATCTTGGTCGGTATGGACGAGTTAGGCTGAAGGGCCGGTTTAGTGCTGTATAACTCCATGACTGACTCAATGTTTTATCGAGCGCAGGTGCCTGTCATAAGCAAATATTGTATTCATCCACCTGGTGTTTACCAGAGGTGGTAATTCTACAAGTGATCTTGCTTGCTCTGGTAAATTTGTGAAGCACAATCAAAAATTGCTGCTAAGTTACTGAATGGTTGTTTGTCTGTTGTCTTCCAATACCCAAGACTTTCTGGGCCTTTGTACCTACCCCAGACCGCACCACCTCAGTCTGGGCTCGAGTAGTTTGGTCTACCTAGCTAAAGCCTGTATAGAAGTGAACAAAAATGTTCACTTTTGGAGAAACAGAGGCAATTCTTGCTTAATAATTCCTTTGCTACATCTTTCACAGAGCTGTTAACCATATTATTCATCTGCTGAAAGACTCATCCTAGATCCAATAAAAATCTATAACTCGGAATGGGGTCCATACATTTGTGCCAAGAAACTGCTGTACGGCTTAATTATGAGTTGTCTGGAACGAGGCGATCACCATCTCAGAATAAAGGGTCATCATTCAAGATAGAAATGAGAAGAAATGTGAAGAGAAATCCAGTGATAGGTAACTACAATTTATCGTGTAAGAGGCAGTAAAGGCTCATTTGCTGGGAATATTCAAGAAAGAGAACAAAAGATTTTTATATACTAATGGGCCTGTCCCACTTAGGCAACTGTTTAGGCGACTGTAGGAGACTACAGTCCCCACATGGTGGCCACACGTTTGGGGGTGGTTGCTGGGTAGTCGCCTTCATGGTTGTGAGGAGTTCCCGCATTCTGAAAACTAGTCACGGCCTCATTATGGTCGCCGCAAATTTTTCGACATGTTGAAAAATTAGCGGCGACCAGAATGAAGCCGCTATGGAGAATAGCGAGAATTCCCGTGCCATAGGTGGGTCGTCAAGAGGTCCTAGTGGGTTGCCAGGAGCTCAAAGCTTCTCACAGGTTCTCGTAGGTTGTAGCCGGTGCTGACCGATGAATTTCATTGGCTCATTGGGGAAAAAAACGTAAGCAGTAGTTTTCAGGACCAAGGATAACCGACCGAAATGTTAATGTCCGCCGAGCTTCACAGCTGTGTATCTCTGGCTTCTTAAAAGTTGTCTCCATTGCTTCCCCCACTTCCCCCCCTTCTCCCCTCTCTCCTCCCTCTCGCCCCCACTTTTAAAGGACTTACTGTGCTTTAGCTGTCTTAATTACAGTGTCAACCTTTCTGTTCGTCGCGGTGTGTGTCTGTATCATATTGGTTTTACACCATGTGAATTTCACTCAGACAGTGCTCCCCTCCGCTTGCCCTGTCCCCGCCTGCAGTGTGTGTGTGTGTGTGTGTGTGTGTATGTGTGTGTGGTTCTTAGCTTCCCCCCCCCCCCCCCCCCCAGTCTACTTTCAGTCAAAAATCACTGAGTCAAGCACTTGCGCAACTAATCTTTATTCTGACAAAACACAATTACAGCTACTACTATACTTAACCACCATGGGTTCGATCCTCGTATCTGCCTGACCAAGCCCTCTTAGCCTCGTTCAAGCAGAGACACTCCAGAAGGTCATGCGGTCCTACGCGTTCTCCCAGATGATCGACATAGGACCTCATGGGAGTGGCCTTTTATAGGTCCCCGAACCTTGAGGGGCCGAACCACATGGGGGTGGTCTCTATACAGTCCAATAACAGATATCGATTAACACAGTATATGATAGACATTTCCCTAACCCAATAATACAGTAACTAATACAATGTATTCATACAGAGCTTCTGAAAGGAAGCAAACATAGAAACATTTGCCCAGTTATTCAAGAAATCCAGACAAGGATCAACACTTAATCCAATCAACATCTAGCAAAGTAAAGCTTTTCAACATTATATACAATGTGTATGTCTGGTTTGCATTCATCCAATCCATTCCATGCAATTTGCACCTAATGGTCAGGATCTGCAAATGATTCATTCTCTTCCTGCAGCTCTTATTTCGGCTCTAGACAAACTCGGATCATTTTACAGCTCGTCCTATTTCTGCAGAAGACATATTTAAATTGTCCAAACGGCTTAGCAGTCCAGAAGCCTTCACTCAATTTTAGTGTCCTGGTCTCTCCAATTAGCTTAAATGAACGCCTGAAAAATCGCCTAAGTGGGACAGGCCCATAAGGGAATCAAAGAATATTGGACGAGTGTAGGAAACAATATCCTGCTGTAGGAGATCACCTACGAACTTACTAAATTACATAAGAGACACGACGAGCTAAATTATCTACTGATATTTTTAGTAGAAATACTTTATTAAAATTCTCGCATATGATAAATCTTAATCCTGTTTCTATTGGTTATTAAAACACAAATTGACTTAAACATGTAATTGTAAGAAATGTCAAATCCTGCCCTATAGACTGGCTAGATGGCAGGTTGATTACAAAGAAACAATGTGTGAAATCTCCAGCAACCACACAACAGATCTGTTATCAGCTTGAATCCCAGTCTGGCTTCCACTTGCACCAAAATTGCTTTGTATATATTGGGGATGTCATGCACTGTTATCCCTGTCCTTGTTGCGCCTGTTATTTCCTGGATAATTGCTAATTTAGAAAAGTCTACTAAATTATCTGCTTCATTCATTGCGCGTTTGATGTACTGCTACTGCTATTACTCATACAAGTAGCTGCTACTTCTCAGAGTCTCTGGTGGCAAAGAGGTCACAACAATCAGGAGTGCTTTTTAGTGCTTTGGTTGCATGTGGCAAAATAAAATGAGCAGGGGCAGAGATTGTTTCAGGTGATATTGATCATAAAACACTATAGAAGCTAGACACAAAATGCTGGAGTAATTATTCAACAGGACAAGCGGCATCTCTGGAGAAGGAATGGGTGCTTGTCCCATTGAGTTACTCCTGCATTTTGTGCCTACCTTTGATTTAAACCAGCATTGGCAGTTCTTTCCTACATAAGACAGTATAGCATGGGAATAGGCTTTTCAGCCCCATGGCTTTTGTGCCAATTATGATGCCAAATTAAACTAACCCCATCTACCTATATTGTGATCCATATCCCTTCATTCCCTGCATGTGGCCTCTTAAACATTATTATTGTATCTGCTTCCACCATCTCCACTGGCAGCAAATTCCAAACTTACCACTCTCTGTGTAAAAAACACCTGCCTCGCAAATCTCATTTAACCCCCCCCCCCCCATTATTACCTTAAGCTTGTCAATAGACAATAGACAATTATCCTCTAGATTTTAATATTTATATCCTGGGAAAAAATACATTATCTACCCTATCAATGTAGGAAGGAACTGCAGTTGCTGGTTTAAACCGAAGATAGACACAAAATGCTGGACTAACTCAGCGGGACAGGCAGCATCTCTGGAGAGAAGGAATGGGTGACATTTTGGGTCGAGACGCTGGGGAAGTGTTTAACTCTTTAACTCCTCCTCCCATTCCCACACTGATCTTTCTGACCTGGGCCTCCATTGTCAGAGTGAAGCCCAGCACCTCATATTTCGATTGGGCAGTTTACACCCCAGCATTATGAACATTGATTTCTCTAACTTCAAGTAACCCATGCATTCCCTCTCTCTCTATTCCTCCCCCTTCTCAGTTCTCTGACCAGTCTTACTGTCTCCGACTACATTTTATCTCTGTTTGCTTAGATGGTACCTTCTCCCAGTTAGTAATGATCTATTCTACATTTTCCTTGGTCTCCATTCCCTTTGTCCTGTTTTCTAAACTTACACTTCATTATCTATGTACGCACCTATTTTCTATGTTAATAAGGGGTAAGGCATTTAGTACGGAGATGATGAAACGCTTTTTCACACAGAGAGTTGTGAGTTTGTGGAATTCTCTGCCTCAGAGGGCGGTGGAGGCCGGCTCTCTGAATGCTTTCAAGAGAGCTAGACAGAGCTCTTAAAGATAACGGAGTCAGGGGATATGGGGAGAAACCAGGAACGGGATACTGATTGTGGATGATCAGCCATGATCACATTGAATGGCAGTGCTGGCTCGAGGGGCCGAATTGCCTAATGTCTATTGTCTATTGTCAATTTTCCCTGAGAGGTTGTATCCTAAACAGTATCCAGAATGATAGGGGATAGCCACAAGGGACTCCTGCACTACCTGCCTGCCCCTCTTGGTGTTCAGCCATCCTATCTGACTGTACCTTTAATGTGATTACCTCCCTCAAACTACTATCTTTGACTTTTTCTGTCTCCTGTATGCTCTTCAGCAGGCCCAACTGCTGTTCCAACCAATTCAAGCAATCTGAGATGAGCTGCAGCTGGACACTTCCTGCAGAAATAGTTCTCAGGGAAGCTTCTTACTGATCTCCCAATGGTAAAAATGATACCATACAAAGTTGTTCAGCCATTGTACCAATAGGTTTTAATGCTGTGATGATGCTTTAGCAAGGGCAGAGTGGAGATATGATCATCCCTCTGAAATCTTGATGTACACACGTTGATTTACTCCTGTAAATAAAAATGTGGCACCATACTGTGGTTACATTTTGCCAGCAGCCAGGATCAAATATAAGTTTGTACTTATTTGGATAAAAGAAACAGCACACATCTCTACTGTAACTGACAAGCTGCTAGTCCATTTAAATGCTCTCATTTCATTTCTGCCATCGGAAAAAAGTTACAAGGGTCTGAAAACTGTGACATCCAGGTTCAGGAACAGCTTCTTCCCATTGCAACACTACGAACTGCAACTAAACTCTGAGCTACAAACTGTCTTGATTGCACTAGGGACTTTGGGCTTTGTTTTGCACTGCATTTGTTTTTTTATATATTGAACATTTTTGGGTTTATTATGTTATCTGTTGAGTACTGTTTTTAAAAAAAACTTTTGTTGCAAGTAAGAATGTCATTGTTCTGTTTCAGTACAAATGACAATCAAACACTTTTGACGACTCTTGATTTTTAAGTAACCTCCTTTTTTTGGAGAAAATATACTGTTTTTACAATGTTTCAATTGTTTCTGTAGCCCAAGCTCTTTAAACAGACTGTTTTCTGAGTAAATTGACAATTTGCTTTGCTGCATGTCACATAACTACTCACCCCCCCCCCCCCCCCCCCACCCAAACCTCTTACCACCACCATCAGACTACATCTCATTGACTGAAGCAGTGCTGTCAATAACCCCTGTGTCGATACATCAACATGCAATACTTCCAGAGCCTTCATGGATGTGGTTAAAGACAGAAATATGCTACTGCACAGTCATGATCTATCAAATAAGCCATGGTCCTTAATGGTTATGCTTCATATATCCTTAATGCTGGCAGAAGGAGTATCAATAAAATCAGTCTTCAGGTATAAATAGAAAATTCATGCTTTATTCAGGAGGGCCAAATTTTCAATCTCCTTTCCCATTGACCACCATGACAAAGTTACTATATTTCACCAAACTGATGACTTTTCTAAATTTCAGAGGGAGCTGACAACTCACTTGCAGCTTTCCAATCCCACTGCTATGATGCATCAATGTACAACTGATCTCTTACCATATTACACAAAAACTGCAGAACAGAACTTGGCTGTTAGCCCACCAATCCATGTCAGTGTTTGGACTGCACACAAGTCTAGTCTAATTTCATTTATTCCTCCTACTCCGCTTCCGCTTCCCTGTCTGCACCAACCATCCCCTCGACAGCAGATTCTAGACTTTCGCCGCTCTGAAAATAAATTTCTCCTGGGTTCTTCACTTGATCTTGTATGGAATCTCTTTGTTCTGGTCTCACAAATGGAAGTGATTTTTCCACATCTTCTCACTAGAACTAACTCACAACTTAAAAACCTTCGGATAGCTACCTTGCTAGTATATTCCAGAGAAAAGTGTCCTTGCCGATTCAACTCTTCTTGTGGTTGTGTTCTCTTCATTTTTATATCACCCTCAAACTGCTTTCTCTTCTGTGCAGATGTTGCAATGTAATGCACATGTGCTCTTACTTTTAATTGTTTATATAACATTGTTTCCTGATCCTCCATTCCATTTAGTTTTTTTTAGTTTTCAAGTACTAGGTGACCTGCTTAATTTTCTTAGTACCATGAACTATTTATAAAGTGCCATACTGAACTTCATTTGCCATTTTCTGACCCCCTCCAAACTTCAATAACTCTCACTGCCTTCATACTTTGATGCAAATTTACGGTGTTATCTAGCAAGTCTTCACATTTAGAACTGGGAATTATATTGATTAGCCACTGAATTTGTGAGTGGAATATGTGATGCACAGTTAGCATGTGTCTATATGTGAAACGCAGCCAGCAAGCCTGTTCATCACAATGATCTCCGAATGCAACCACCATTCTTTGCTTGTCGCCTGCATATTGCTACCTTGCATTTCTTAAAGATTGTCTACAGCATGATCAGGAGATCCTCTGGACACATGGGAACTAACTTTAACATCCTGGGAAAATACTGCAAAGTGTGATTGACTTGTTCCTGTTGACCTGTATTGTTTCCCCAAAATGGTACAGCCAGCATCAACCACACTGTTCACGGTTTTCAAGCAACGCCGCTAAGCGGGTCTGATTTAATTGGTGGATAACACCAGTTGAAGTGAGTAAGATCAGAATCTCATAAAGGAAGGGTTCATTGCACTCAATCACCGGTGGAAATCTTTCTACAACTTAGCGAAACAAAGTCAAAATTATAACATAGAGCAGCGGAGATGTGCTCCCTAATTTTCCAGCAAGAATGCAGATGCCTTCTTAACAGAATGGAGAGAAAGGGAGAGTTCCTCTACTTACAAGGAATTAAGAATACCACCATCTGATGATTAAAAGCTAAAGCAACAATAGCAAGAGGTCAAGCTCAAAGTGCACGCCAAGAGTGAAGCAAAGACATGGATGCAGTGTTTTTAAAAAGTGTAATAAACTCACACATATTGTCAAAGATAGTGAGGAATCATCAGTTACTATGTCTCAGCAACTCCACCAAATGTCACACCTACTCATCCAATCGCAGTCTCTATTACTCAGAACTCCTACTTAATCTTCATATTCTGACAATATTTAGTTTGCAGGATTTCAACCTCCACATCCACATTTCATAGTTGGCCAGGGTGAAAGTAACTTAAATTATTTACCTCTACGCTTATATCATTAATACTGCTGATCTAACCCCCTGATACTGAGTACAGAAGCCATTTTCTTGCCTGCACATTTTCTCAGCCCATAATAATTCATTCCACCTTTATAGTTGGCACCAGCTGCTAGCAATTCAACTATAGTGGGCACAATCCCCAAACAAATTGCATGGCACTTTCACAACCACATACTTCAGTTTTTCACAGGGTAAGTTGACAGAGCACATGCACCTATGGGCTCAGCAGTCTGAACAAAAGAGAACTGATCAGTAATGCAGAGCTGCCAACTCTCATGCATTGAGCATGAGACTCACGCATTTCACCATCGCCCCATCACAGGGCAATTAGTGCCGTGAAGTCACTGTGACATGGCGTCTTCAGTTGTCGCCGACAGGGTCGTAGCTTGTCGTATATTGTCGCGGATGGACTTAAGTTGACTTCGGTTGTCGTAGGTTGTCGCCTAGGTTGTCATAGGTGCGGTCGTAGATGGACGTCCCAATTCGCGAGGAATTGTGTCGCCGGTCGACGAAGCTTGTCGTAGCTTGACGTCGACTAGGTGTTAGCTTGTCGTAGACATGGTCATAGGGTGGGTCCAGATTTCTCACTCTCAACCCTCACCCAATGTTGGCAGCCCTGAGTAATGCTGCATTTGCCACAGAGTCTGTGGCCAGCCACGATGCAAAGAACAGCGGAAATAATGATATCCCATGACCTAATCTCAATCAGGGGCTCCATAGGATCTCTGTTTATCTTTCAAAAAATATATAAAGTTGGTTCCAACAAGATCTTTCTTTCAGAATTCTATGCACGCCTTTATTATAATTCTCTGCCTCAAATACATTTCTTGATTTGTTTATTGAAACAAATTCCCTGGTAGCTTTCATGCCATTGATTTTTAAGATAATTGAATTGTTGTCCCCTGGATTACTTTCTTCATATTTACAATTTTCCCTGACATAGAAGGAGGCCATTTGGCTGATCGAGTCTGGCAGACTCTCAAAATATTCCCATCGGTCCCGTTAATACATTTATTTTCCCTGAAATGTATCCTCTCTCATATGCCCAAGAACTGCCCCATGGTACTCCTGCCACTGACAAGGGGGCAATTTACCGTGGCCAATTAACTAATTGAAGTGGGAGGAAACCAGGTTACTGGGGAGATACCCACGTGATCACCGTTAGAACATACATAATCCAAACAGTTGGCACCCAAGGTCAGGATCGGAAATGGGTCACTGGACCTGTGTGATTAATCACTCTGCCTCACCGCTGTGCCATTCATTATTTGTTGAAGAATTAGCTTTTCAGAACTCTTTCAGCACAATTACTTCTTTTAATGGATGCTTGGTTAATTAACAGAATTTAAATCCATGATTAGAATTAAACTCATGTTTCTGGGCCTTTGAGGAATGAACCAGTAACTAAGCTATGAGTAGTTGATGATCTGTCTAAATAGCACCAGTGAAGGATTCTTAATGCTATTGAATGTGTGATCAGTTGTGGGATTTTAAGTAGGTTGAAGTGGGAAGCTCCAAAGTGGCAGTGCTGAATTCAATTAAATCTTGCATGCAAGCTGGTTTAAAAAAAAAGGTAAAGATAGAATCGGACTTAAAGATGAAGCACGTAATTGGGCAATGATGGGTGGAATGATTGGAAGGTTGGCACAACACAAAAATATTAATGACTAAGAGATTAATAAAGAAGGAACAATTGCAGCATGAAATAAAACAGGGTAGAAATGTAGAAGCAGTGATTAGGATATTTTATAGTTATTTAGAAAGGGAAAGCATTAACATTGAGTGAGCATTGGTCCCATAAAAAGTGAGTCTGGGAAATTAATAATGCGAAGAAAAGGACATAGCAGATGGATTAAACAGGTAATGAAAAGTGAAGAACTACCGATGCTGCCAGACAGGTCAGAATGGGAGTAGGATGGAGAATTTAAGTGGCAGTGAATTAAAGAGATCTCACTGTGAACACCAAATGCAGTACACTAGATTGGAAAAATTGGTCTCCTCTACATTGGGGAATGCAAATACAGAGTAGTTGAAGACTATGATTATGTGACTCGGTTTTCTGTTACTTGCCATGTTAGCTCTCCATTCCAGTTTTCACTCTGACTTCTCTGTCTGTTAGTATTTTTAGGCAGATGTAGATAGAATGAAATGCAGAGCTGAGGTTACAATCCGATGAACCATGATCCTGCTGGATGGGCCAAGTGGCCAGCTGCTGCTCCTAATTCATGTAATTGTTCCTGTATTATGATTTGCAATCTGCAGCTAAAGTTAGTTGCATATTTTCAACTCCCTTTAGCAGTATGGTACCTCGGGCACTTCATGACAGATCTCTGCACTCTACACCAACGGATACCATTTTTGTTACCTTAAAGGTGCTCATAGGTCACAGACAGGGGCTACTGAGAATAATTAACACAATCAACAACCAAGCCCCCAAAACAGTTTATATTTTGAATTCCCAACTCTCGATAATGCTTCATGAACAGTGATGATCCTGAAGGGACTTTGCAAAACTCTTTTATCTCTTGACTGTAGTATTACAGCTGCCTTCCATTGCATTTTGTCCCCTTAGCATCGAATCCTGACCCTTGCCATGTATCTCCTCAAATATCCCAAAAAAATGCATCAATCCTCCAACTGTTCTTGCCTCGAAACATTCAATACATTTGGTTAAACTTTGTCTCTTTTAAATTCAATGTTGAATTTTTGAATATTGCAAAAGGAATAAAGCTTTATTTTTTATGCTTTACCTCCTTTCTACTGTCATTTATTTGCCCAAGCTCCACCTTTTGTTACCCACAAATGTTTTTACTGCCCCTTTTCACCTATTCCATCATCCCTTTCATACCTCTTCCCTTTAGTTCTCTCCTCGCACTTCCTCTGTATTTTGAAATGTCATAGAGCCAAACAGCACGGGAACAGACCCTTCGGTCCAATTCACCCGTGCCAACCAAGATTCCCCATCTAAGTTTGTCCTATTTGCCCACATTTGGCTCATATCCCTCTATCTGTCCAAACTTCTTTTAAATGCTATTATAGTACCTGCCTCAACTACCTCCTCCAGCAGTTTGTATCATATACTCACCAGCCTCTGAATTAAAAGGTTGCCCATCAGATTCCTATCAAATCTTTCCCCTCTCACTTTAAACTTATGTCCTCAGGTTCTTGATTCCCCTACCCTGGATAAAAGCCTCTGTGCATTTATCCTATCAATTCCCATCATGATTTTATAAACTTCTATAAGATCGCTCCTCAGCCTCCTGTGCATCAAGGAATAAAGTCCTCGTCTGTCTAAACTTTTCCTATAGCTCAGCCCCTTGAATTCTGGCAAAATCCTTGTAAATCTTCACTCTACACTCTTTCCAGCTTCGTGGTATCCTATCAATAGCAGGGCGACCAAAACTAAGCACAATGCTCCAAATATGGCCTCACTGATGTCTTGTACAGCTGTAACATTACATCCCAACTTCTATACTCAATAGCTTGACTAATGTAGGCCAATGTCGCAAAAGCTGCCTTTACCATGCTATTTACCTGTGGCACCACTTTCAGGGAACTATATTCCTGTATATATTGTGGCTAGTGAGTAGGTTTGTTTTCCCTTGCAGATTTCCTCTAGGGGTTGGATAATCAGTTCAAATTGCAAATTTCCTTCTACAAAATAAGGTGATGAATTTCATCACTAAATTTGTAATAAATTATACATTTTCACATGAAAGATTAGTGACCTCTTTCACTGTTCACAAATTACTGCCCTGACATACACTTCCTGTTTAATTTTAAGTTTCCTTACTTTATTTTTTGATCGTGATAAGGAGGAAAATACAAGGCCGTAATAGGCACAGTTATCACTGATATGGAGGCAACAATGGAAATTCCTTTGTTCCTTACATATCAGAACAATCAACAAACCCATGGGAGCTTCTGAAAGAAGATGCTGAATATCAGTGCTCACAAAAGCATATATCAAGTTTCAGCAAACACAAGGAAATGGTGTCATAATACAACACCAAAAACTGTCCTTTGATAGTTGGATGTGTCAGTTGAAGGCCTGGGATTAGCTCCAAAGCAAGTTGGCAAGCCATTAGCATTTGCAATTTCAGTACTCATGTGGCCAGAAGCAAGACATGCCAACACAGAAAGCGAACTATAGCAGTTGTGCATGGATGCGAGACATTCACCTCCTTACCTTGTAGGAGGAAATGTGCAATAGAAACTGATTACCCAACCCTCAGAGGAAATCTACAGGGGGAAAAAAATACGTACAACACAGGCAAGGCTATAAAGATTCATCTTATCTTAAGAGAAATGAAATATCAAAGAAAGTAATGTTTGCAGCAGATGCACCAACTCCACTTTCACCACATGCGAGATCTGTGTGAGAATGCAATAATCTGTCTCAATCACTTCCATCCAGTGGCATTTACATCCACCATAATGAAGTGCTTTGAGAGAAAGATTCTGGTGCAAATCAACTCCTACCTTAGAAATTAGCGGTATGAACATTTCAGGTAGTCCCCGCTTTCTCCCTCCTTCCCTTCCCCTTCCCAGCTCTCCCACAGCCTACTGTCTCCGCCTCTGCCTTTCTTTTTCCCGCCTCCCCCCCCCCCCCCCAATCAGTCTGAAGAAAGGTCTCGACCCGAAACGTCACCTATTCCTTCACTCCATAGATGCTGCCTCACTCAATGAGTTTCTTCAGCATTTTTGTCTACCTTAGAAATTATCTACTTCAGTTTGCCTAACACCACAACAGGTCAACAGCAGATGCTATCACTGGCCCTCCACTCTAGTTTGGACCATCTGGATAACAGGGACACGCACATCAGGCTGTTAGAAACAAGGAACTGCAGATGCTGGTATACAAAAAAATACACAAATTCTGGAGTAACAGCGAATCAGGCAGCATCTCTGGAGAACACATATAAGTGATGTTTTGGGTCAGGACCTTTCTTCAGACTGATTGTGGAAGATATACCATCTTCACTACACTGAAGACTGCATCGGGGTTGCCTCCTGCACCCGTGTGTCATTGATTTCATTAACTTAATCACTAGCTTCCACCCTGCCCTCCAATTCACTTGGACTATCTCTAACACCTCTCTCGCCTTTATTGATCTCTGTATCTCCATCACAGGAGACAGACTATGAACTGATGGCTATTAAAACAACCACCGATACCCCAGTTAGTATATAGAAACAAGGAACTGCAGATGCTGGTTTACAGAAAAAGACACAAAATGCTGGAGTAACTAGGCGGGTCAAGCAGCATCTTTGCATGCTTAGCCCCCTGCTCTAAACTCTTCATGACTGTCTGGTTAAGCACAGCTCTGTTGTAACTTATAAATTCACAAACGACAGCACTGTGGTTGGCCAAACACCAGTAGTGATGAGTCACCAGAAAGGTTGAGTGGAGAGACAGCACACCAGTTTTTATTGGTGGGGGGTAGTGTTGGAGAGAGTTAGCAACCTCAAATGCCTGGTGTTAACATCTTGGATGACCTGTCCTAGTCTCAGTACAAAGATGCAATGATGAAGAAAGGTCACCTGCACCTCCATTTTCTTTTAAGTTTAAAGTGATTTTACCAACAGCCAGGAGATATCGAAGAATGAATGTCTACACCACCAGGTTCAGGAACCGCTACTGCCCTACACCTATGAAGTTCTTGAACCAACCTACACAACCCTTAGGACCCATTTCCCAATTATGTTTTTGCATGAATGTCTAGATTTTTTTACACAGTCTATCTTATTGAATTTTGTATAATAAATTTAGGTTTAATTCATTTTCATGTGCTTACCCAAATCTATGTACCTGCGATACTGCAGCAACTACATTTTTTCATTGTACCTGTACCTCACTGTTCTTGTGCAAATGAAAATAAACTTGAACATGAAGGTACAACACCCAGTGAGCATAATACCTTACAGGAGTAACGTCCCATCGTTTGGAAAATCTTGCAGCCCAGCACTGGCAAAATCCTGAGAGTGCCAGATTATCAGACCTTTACAATACATCCTCCCCAGACCCAAGAAGAGGTAATGCAATTACCTGAATGATGCACAAATAAACAGAGACCAGATGTCATGTAATAAATATGGAATGGATCATTCAGCATACACATGGCATGACGCCTGAAGAATGAACACAGAACCTTGTTTGGAAATCTAATTAACAAGCAACCTTCTGGAAAACAAAGATGTAATATCCTGCTTTATGATTCCAAACCTATTGCATCCCAAAGCTCTGCACTTTCTGATTTCCTCTTTCCATAACATAACTTCCTTCAGTTTTATAAGCACCAATCTATTCCCTCCCATCCCATCAGTGGCCAGTCCCTCCACTACCTTCCCTTCCTCCAATTCTTTGCTCCCTCCCATGCCTATTCCCCTTGCCCTCGACTCTCCCCTACCCCACTTTATCCACCCCTTTCCCCCAGTTCTTTATTGACCATCTTTGCACTAAATGTAAGTGGAGATAGTGGGGGATGTGGCAAGGAATGGTTGTTTGTTGAAGAACTCAATGAGGTTACGAAGACATTGAAGGAATTTTGAAATTAAAAAAGGATGCCTTGGTATGTTGGTGGGTGGGGGGGATTTAGATCATTAATACAAATTAGGATCAGGAGCGATATCAGCACCAATTCCTATGCCGCTCAGTATGGACTCATACATGCATATCAGCCCCTTGCTCTAATATTCAACTGCCATCCTACTAATTTATTTATTTCAGTCAGTTTCCTATCCATTTCACCTTGAGTTCTCATTGCTTTGTGCTTATATAAGCTGTTTTTCACATGGAACTTTGCTAAAGGCTTTCTGGAAGTTCAAGTAACCGACCGCGACAAAAAATATTATGTTAGATCATCACCGTCCGAAACCATGAGAATTATGCTACATTTGTACACTTATCCTCCAGGGTTTCTAATAATTAATTTAATCATTTTGCCGGATACTTGAATAAAGCTAATAGATCTTGGGTTTCCAGGTTTTCATTGAATCCTGCCTGAGAAATACCTGCAACTTATGCCAATGATATTATAAATTCTGATGTAATATCACTTAGCTATCTGTAAACTCTGTTAATCCATAATGTGCAGAAAAGAATACGAAGCTAGGAACCGGAGTAGACCAGTCAGCCTCTTGAGCCTGATACACAATGCAATTAGATTGTGACTGATCTGTACCTCAACACTACTTATACAGTATGTTCCCTTGATATCCTCAGCTCACAAAAATCTATTGATCTCAGTTCTGAAAGCTGCGATAGCTTCCACTATACAATTTCCTTGTGAAATGATGCACCTAAATTTACAAAGGATTCTCATATCCCCAATAGACTATCCACAGGTTCTTTGATCACATCATGTAAATACCCCACTGTTTAAATGATGTTTTGGCGGTGGCTTTCTTCACTTATTTTTTTCTCTTTCTAGCTCGCATTTGTTATTTGCACCTCAGGTAACTAGATACACGCAGCCAAACAAGGATAATACAAAGTTATATTGACTATATATTTTTCTCCACTTGTCCAATCTCTTCCCACTTTTTTCTTGCTATTTCTGATTGCTCTGCCACTTTAAGTTACCACTTTCAAGTTTCCTGGCCACAACCATCTACTCCTTTATTACCCGAGTGAGGCCACGTGCAAACTGGAGACAGCACCTCTTATTCCACTTGTGTATCTTACAACACAATGGTTTGAACATTGAATTCACTAATTTTATGTCACTAAACCACCCCCACTTCTTCCCCACCACCCTTTCTTTCTTGCCTCCCTCCACTGCCCTGTGCCCCACCTGGACTTGTACCTATTTGTCCCCTCCCCCTCTCTTTCCACCTGCATTCTTTCCTCTAGATTCACAATTCACAGCCCGTCACACTTTTTTGTCACACACCTCCTGTCTTTTCCTCTGGCCTTTGTCCAAATACCCTATCAAAACCCCCTCTCACTTGTATATAATAATCAACTGCCATGCTTTGGCCTGCTCCTCCTCTCTTCCAGCTTTCCCACCTCCACAAAAAAATCAGGTTGAAGAAGGGTCACAACCTGAATCATCACCTATCCATGCCCTCCAGAGATGCTGCCCGAGTTACTCCAGCACTGTGTGTCTTTTCTGGAAATCAGCACCTGCAGTTCCTTGTTTATACATTTAATTTTTCCCTTGGATTCAATCCTTCTGCATCTCCACCCATCACTACTAATATCAACTGGGATAACAATTTATTCATCTGTATACAAAGCAGCAACACACATTTCCTCCAACAGTGGATTTCTAAGTGATCTCAATTGGTGCCTGCCTTTGTCATATTTAGGATCATTGAGTCATAAAAGAGATATAATATGAAAACTGAATCTTCAGTCCATAGGTCCGTGCCAAATAGCAACTACCCATTTATACGGATTTTCCGCTGACCGGTTAGCATGCAACAAAAGCTTTTCACTGCATCTCAGTACACGTGACAATAAATTAAATAAACTAAAACTAAAACTAGGCTGGCAACTAATATCTACTACAAACCCATGGATTCCTGGAGGTACCCTGATGACAACCATCCCTCTCTGTTTCTTGTGCATTCTATTCCATTGTCATCTTTGCTCGCTATCACATCTTCAATACCACTTCTATACCAATGCCTGTCTTCCTCTGCAATGAATTTCCTTCCAAAGTAGCCAGCAGAGCTCTTAACTGCTCTATTTCCCATCCTTCTAAACGCACCCATTTCACTCTGGCTTGGACTATCAATTTTATCATTTAAGCTCTCTCGCCTACATCACATGAAAATCCCTTTGGCCTCTCTCTACATTCCCCATCTCTGTATCTTAAAACTTGTTTCATGACTAACTGTTCCCATTTCTGATGCAATGGCATCAATCTGAAATATTAATTCTATTTCTTTCTCTCTCAAATTGTTGCTTACCTGATGAGCATTTTGAGCATCTTCTGTTTTTATTTTTAAGCAAGGATAAACTCCCTTTAATTACTGAGCAGGGAGTAGTAAAGAAGTTACATTTCATTACGTGACTTTGCTATTTTTTTCTTCATCCTCTGCACAATATGAAGTGCGGAGGCGGAAGGGGGAGAGACTTTCTAAATCTGCTCCTTCCACATAAAATGGTGATTTTGGCAAATGGTATGCATTGAGTTGAACATCAAAGCAAGGAAAGATTGCTGAGTTAGAAAACAAGGTTTACAGCCAACCTCTTTAGAATGCTATTGATCAGCCTCCTGACTAAACTTGATAGGGAGTGGTCAGCAAGTTACCGGCGGGCCACATCAACAATTTTTCTGGCTTTTTAATTGTGCAGTTACCCAAACCAATCAGTGAAAAATGTGGCTCTATAACGATTTCAAGATTTGACATGTTTTCTAAAAAAAATGTTAATTGGTGCTTTCATCGAACAGGATTTACAGTAAAACATCTACAATCCAATTGTTTGGAAATCCCAATGGTTTTGGCATCAGACTCACTGGGTGCTGCTTTCCACACCCACTTCAATCTTAACAGGGCCTCAGTTCCTATGTTGCTTTTATATTCATCAGAGCCAGTTTCTTGCGCACCCTTTAAACTTAGAGGGAACTGATTCAGCTGTTGCTGTTAATAAAGAGTATTTGCATTAAATTGAATAAAGTGCAGCAGGCGCTGAGCCTGAGGTTCCGAAAGACAATTGAACCAAGAAAGGGGGGTGGAGATGTCACATTTCTGAAAAGATTAAATACAGGAATGGTGAAATGGAGGTGCAGAAAGACTTGAAGGCGAGACTGAGTCAGGGAAGATGACAACAGGAAGAAGCTGGAAATGAAACTTCAGAATAACAACATGAGGGATGTGTGGAGTGGTATGAAGAGCATTACAGGCTACAAGAAGACCAGTGGCCTGGGGAGGGAAAGCAATCAGGACTGGGCCAATGAGTGAATCCTGTTTTGTAATAGATTTGATGGCGAAGCCTCTGCCCACCTTCCCCCCTGCTCCCCGACAGACTTTCCCCCTGAATCCCTCTGGTCCACTTCCTCTGCCCTTTCTATGTCATGCCTTACCATCAAAGCTGAGCAGGTGAGGAAGGAGCTGAGCAGACTCTGCCCAGGCAAAGCCATGGATCCCAATGGTGTCAGCCCTAAGGTACTCAAAGCGTGTGCCAACCAGTTGTGTGGAGTTCTCCAGCATATCATCAACCCAAGCCTGAGCTTAGAGAGGGTTCCTGTGATGTGGAAGACATCCTCCCTGGCTCCTGTATCAAAGAGGACGTGCCCCAGCTCCACCAAAGACAACAGACCGGTGATGCTGACTTCACACATCATGAAGTCCCTGGAGAGGCTGGTGCTCACTCACCTGCGACTGCTGGTTAAACCCTGCCTGGAGCCCCTGCAGTTCGCTTACCAAACAAAGATGGGGGTTGAGGACACCATCATCCACCAGCTCCATCATTCCAATGCTCACCTGGATAGGCCGGGAAGCATTGTGAGAGTCATGTTTTTTTTACTTCTCCAGTATATTTAATGCCATCTGGTTTGCACGGCTAGGGAGCAAACTGAAGAAGATGCAAGCGGATGCTCCATTGGTGTCCTGGATCAACAACTACCTAACTGGACGACCACAATATGTCAGGCTACAGAACTGTGTCTCGGACATGGTAGTGAGCAACACAGGGGCCCCACAGGAGACTGTCCTCTCTCCCTTCCTGTTCACCATCTACACCTCGGACTTCAGATATAACTCGGACTCCTGACACCTGCAGACGTTTTCAGATGACTGAAATTATGGGCTGCACCAGTGAGGGGTGGGAAACTGAATACAAAAGTGAAGTCAACGACTTTGTTAAGTGATATGGTCTGAATCACCTGCAGCTCAACACCGACAAGACTAAGAAGTTAATGGTGGACCTTAGGAGGAGGGGAACACCCTTGTCTCCATCAATGGTGTGGATGAGCAGTTTACCAGGGAGTACAAATACCTTGGAGTGTACCTGGACAGTAAACTGGACTAGTCCAGGAACACTGAGGTACTGCTGAAGAAGGGGCAGAGCCGGCTGGACTTCTTGAGAAGGCTCCACTCCTTCAATGTCTGCAGTAAGATGCTGCAGACGTTCTACCAATCGGTGGTAGCCAGTGCCATCCTCATCGCTGCCATGTGCTGGGGCAGCAGGGCGAAGGCCGTGGACACCAATAGATTTAACAAACTAATCAGGAAGGCTGGCTCCGTCCTGGGGGCGGAGCAGGATTCATGGGAGGTGGTCTTGGAGAGGAGGATGCTCCTCAAACTACGGAGCATCCTGAACAATGCAGCTCATCCCCTCTATGACGCACTGGTTAACCTGAGGAGTACCTTCAGCAACAGACTGCTTCCACCAAGATGCAGGTCAGAACGCCACAGGAGATCCTTCTTCTCTATGGCTATCAAACTGTACAACCCCTCCCCCTTCAGTCGTGAGGTAGACTGAGACTGACTCCCCCCATCCCCAATCTCTGCACATCCCCAATCCTTTCGACTCGTCGCTTTAATTTCATGTTTCATGTATTTTATGTTTTTGTATTTTTATGACATTTGGCAGATCAATTTCCCTCTTGGGATAAATAAAGTTCTATCGTATCATAGAATCTGCCATTAGAAATATTGCAAAGTAAATACAATACAGTTTAGTTCACGATAAATGAAAGTTCAAGATAATTGGCAATATTGGAAATCTGAAATGAAAACAAGAAAATCTGTAGATGTTTGACAGGCCAGGCCGCATTTGTGGGAGAGAAATAGTTAATGTTGCATGTCAATGATCTTCTATGATGACAGATTATCAATATGAAAAGTTAACTTGTTTCTCACCCTTCAGATGTTGTTGATCTGCTATGTCCAGAATTTTTACATATGTGGTATATTGATAAAATAAGAAATAAAATGATGGAATAATACATATATTTTGCACTCATAAATAGAACAGTTTATAAAGAAAAATACAAAATTTTTCAAAATAGTACAGTCTGATTTTGAATAACTACCTTCTCAATATGTAGGAAAAATATCAAAAAAGGAAGGCTCGGTAATTCAATGAGGGTAAGATTTAGTCTTAAAAGTTTATGTCAGAATAGATTTAATAAAATGCTGACTGTTTTCACTTAATCAAAAGCATGATTTTTTATTGAATTTATTGCTGGTGCTGGGAATTGATCAATACATTTCAGATCAAACAAAAATGTTCAAATTATCGCAATTATTTTTCTGATACTTTTAAAAGCAGAAATTTTAATTCTGATTACTTTTGAACATTGACATTAAATTGATTGTCATAATACTATTTTACAATCAATTCTAATGATTTTGCATACATGTTTTCATCCACATTGAAATGTTAATTCAAATTATACTATAAATGTTTCTTGGGGTTTGTTGAAATATTTAAATGACAGATCATTTTCTTAGAATCTAAAAATTACAATAGACAAATTACAATGCAGTTGCAAAATAAGCAATGTCCAATGAAATCTGTGAAGAGCTTTTTAAGGCTGGCTACCTTTCAAGAGTGTCCAAATTGCCTTGCAGATTTATTGGAATCTTAGCCACAGATTTTATTCAAAACCTTTTCATTAAAGCTCTAGGCGTTTGTTTCTGAGCCATATTTTGAGATAACTTCAGGTTGGCAGTGCCTTTGTAATTATTCAGTCATTTACCTATTTTATTTATAATTATATATTTTGTCAACTATTTCCAAAATTACCTTTGCAAGCTAGCTTATTTACAATCCTGTGTGTACAGATTTGATAGCACTTTAAGTAGGTAGATTTTGACATCATTGTCTTTTAAAATGCAAGATCTCAAACCCAACTCTTGTAAGGAAAAAAAACCACGTGCTTCTGTTGCCCTTACAACTGGACGGGAATTTGCCACTGTTAATGACCAGTTCTTGGCATTAAGGGAGGAGGCTCAGAGTTCACGGTCAGGATAAGTTAAAGATCCCCAGGGAGAGACACCAATGATTTCCTGGTGAGGCCAGGAGAGGTACCCGTGCTCCTTCGGGCCCATTAGAAAACGACACGACAATTTATGGACATAATAGGATGTTTCAAGCTGATGTTCACCCACTTCCATCCTTCAGTCCATCTTTGACTGCTGAGCAACATAGAAATCAGAAGCACATGAAAGTCAGGTATTGACTCTCTCCTCCTCTGCTGATGGGCTCACCACCAAATCCAGCTGCAGATCCAGGTCACAATGAGGTTTGGAGACAGATGCGCACTGCGAGTGACCCCTCAACTTAATGCCAGCAGTGGCTGTTGTTCAAACAAAAACCTATTCACTCAAATGGGATTGTTGACCTCATTGAAAGGGTAAGTTCAGTCCGTGTCTGTTGATTATTTTTCTGTGTTTTATCTTATATTTGTTTAAATTACATTTTATTTTATTTAAATCTATTTTAACTGTTCTTAATATTTCTGAATAACCTCTCTGAGGTATGTAAAAATTAACAATCTGATGTTTGGATGAGCTTGCCTTGCGGCACTGCTACAGCGGAGGTCTCCAGTACTGTGCTGGCTAGCTCGTACTATCAGACCCATTTTGTCTCAGATGCTAGATGTACCAATGTACCTCCCAGCAGCTTCAGCCGAGCAGGTATTAAGCTGGACTTTTCCACACATGTTTGAGATTAAGCTTGTGTTACGGGTCCCATGGTTGGGCACCGTAAAGCTGATATAACCTGTATAAAAGCAGGTGTGAGATAGCAAATGAGGACACAGTGCATCTTAATTCATCCCCAGAATGCTTCTGCCGAGATGGGGGGAAGTGCCTTGATGTTTCCAGTCCCCGCAGCAACTGGAGTGACACAGACATTCCCCCTCACTGCTGCACATTATAAACTGCCAATGCACCATCAAATAAATTAAATCAAGGTGGGCACACCGTCTTAGGTGCGCCACACGCTCCCCAACAACAAAAGTGACACCTGACACTTATTTCAAATCACAAGTGTTCATTGAAAATAATCAACAATCTTTCAAAGACTAAAAAATATTTACAATATTCAAAATCTTCAACTATAAAAGATATATGACTCTAGTTTGATTACATCACCACTGTTCATTCTCAATAACCCTGTACCGTACATGGCAAGTATGAATATTGGACCATGGGTGCACACTGGAATGATGGCCTGTACAGTGGGTGAGTAGAGGGCATGAGGTACGTGCCAATAGTGTTCACAGCAGGAAATGGTTGATAGGTCGGATGACCAAGAGATGAGTAGATGAGCCCTTGGACTGGCCGTCTTTCCCTTGTGGACCGTCTCAGTGTAACAGGGGATCCAGGTTCAGAGCGTGAGAGAGAGTGCTCCTCGAGGTCTGCAACAATCTTCTCATCTTGTTCAGTGTCATGGGAAATGTCCTGATCATCCGCCTGTTGTAGTTCGCCCTCATCTGTTAAATGTCTTTTCCATTGACCCTGTGGCTATATTTCAGCTTCTGGTGGCCTCAAGTCCATTTCAGGTGATATTTGGACCACCATCCGTTCTTGACTTCTTCCATGTTTTCTGACTGATATGAATAAATCTTCATGCCTGTGTCGGGTCACTCGAGTGGGTGTTCTTTGTGCTTGCTCATGTTGGATTCTGGCAGATTCACAAGGAGTCTGAGCCGGCATTCTTTCAGGCGTAGCTGCTGTCCTTGGCTCAGCCCGACTTAGGGGTATCCTCAACCAATAACCTCCTCCTGACTCATCATCCGAGTCAGATGTCTCTGCATTCTCGGTTCTGTCTCTTATGTCACTCCTTTTCAGCTGAGGTTTCATTTGCGTCTGTGGCTTTGAAGTTGGTTTGGTCTGCTGCGATGGGAATTCCACTGGTAAATCATTGACCAGTAAAAGCAGGTTTCTATGCAGCAGCATCCTCAGTCTCCCTTTGCCATCGTTTTCTGGATGAATAACATACACTGGGTTGTCTGAGACTTGTTCCTTCATTACATATATCCTCTTCTCCCAGTAGGAACGTAGTTTCCCAGGCCTGCCTCGCTCTCCCAGATTTCTTACCAACACTCTATCCCCAGGCTTCAGGACCACTCCTCTCACCTTCTGATCATAGTAGGACTTTCCTTTTGCACTTGAAGACAGACTGTTGTTGTTAGTACTGCGGTATGCTTCCGCCATCCTTTTTTGCCACTTCTCAGCATAACCTTCGTGCGTCACTGGATCTATTTCTTCAGCCAACCCAAACAAGAGATCCACAGGAAGGCGAGGGTGTCGACCATAGAGAAGATAGTGAGGGTAATAGCCAGTGGACATGGCGGGTTCAGTTATAAGCATGTACAACCTGTGGGAGATGTTCTTTCCATATCTCCTTTTCTATGTCTGTCAGAGTTCGCAGCATCTGCAGCAAGGTTTGATTGAATCGCTCTGCTGCATCACTTTGCGGGTGATATGGGGATGTTCAGGAATGTCCTACTCCAGAGAGCTGGCCAAGGGTTCGAAATAGTTCATTCTCGAATCACGTCCTTGGTCATGATGGAGCTTGTTTGGGAATCCGAAACGTGATACAAAGTCATTGTAAATCCATTCTGCTGCCGACCGGCCAGACTTGTTTTTTGTAGGGTAGGCCTGAGCAAACCTTGTAAAATGGTCAATTACTACTAGGAAGTACTCATAACCCCCTTTGCTCTTTTCCAGGTGTAAGAAGTCGATACAAACCATTTCCAGGGGTGAGTTTGACTTCAGACCGTTCATTGGTGCATGCACATGGACTGTAGGATTCTTCTGTTTGATGCAACTGCACTTCTTTGTTACATAGTCCTCGACACACCTTTTCATGTAGGGCCAGTAAAACCTCTCCCTGGCGAGGTGAAGAACTCTCTCCATGCCCACATGTCCCATGTTGTCGTGGAGGTGCTTTAATACCACGGGTTGGTATTTCAGAGGTCGTACTAATTGTTTCCTACTTGTTGTTCTTCGGTACAGCAATCCATCCTCGATGTGCAACCTGCTCCACTCACGCAGAAGCTTGCATGCGGTTCCTTTCACAGTCCTTCTGATGTCGTCTGTCAATTTGCTGTTCATCACTTTGAGCTTTAAGATCTCTCCTATCTCGGGATCCTCTCTTTGAGCTTGGACCAAGTCGTCATGACTAATGCTGTGTGGCGGGGCGCGGGGCTGTAGGACAACACCTTGAGAGGAGACAGCAAGATTGGCTATCCATGCCACATCTTTCCTCTGGGCTGCTTGACTTCCTTCCCAAGCTGCATTCACTACATCCTGCGACAACTCCTCTGTGCACGTTGACATGTACTGGTCAATATCAAGAGGGACTCGGGACAGAGTATCTGCGTCCGTGTTGACTCTTCCTGGTCTGTACCTGTCGTCAAAATGGAAGTCTGACATTTCTCCCACCCACCGGTGACCAACCGCATTGAGTTTGGCAGTGCTCATGATGTAAGTAAGTGGGCTGTTGTCAGTGAAGATGGTAAAGTGTGGAGCATAATAGAGGTAGTCCCTAAATTTCTCACACACTGCCCACTTAAGTGCAAGGAACTCCAACTTGCCACTATGCATATGGTAGTTCCTCTCTGCAGCTGTCAAAGCCCGTGACCCATACCCAATGACTCGCAGCTTCCTCTCCTGTTGCTGGTAGAGAACAGCTCCGAGACCTTGCTCTGATGCATCGGTATGCAAGACGAAAGGCCTGTCGAAGTTTGGGTATGCCAAAACCGGTGGATGTCAACATGTCAATCAGTCTCTTGAGTACACTTTGATGTTCAGCAGTCCACTGTATGGGTGCCCTGGATGACAGTTGGGGTCCCTTGGCTTTACCTTGTCGAGACTGGACTTGAATTGAGGATTTCCCTTGGAGCATCTCATACAATGGCTTTGCTATCTTTGAGAAGTTTTGAATGTATGTCCTGTAGTAACTGAGAAAGCCGAGAACCTTTCTCAAATCACCTACCGTCTGTGTTGTTTTGTCTTTTAAAGCCAGCACAGCATTCAGGTCCTTGGGATCAACTCGAATACCGTTAGCAGAGACAAGGCGGCCAACATAGCGAACTTCTTGCTTGAACAACTCACACTTTTCAGATCGGAGCTTTACCCCTTGATGTTGCAAAGCTTGGAGAACCTTGCGGACCACTTCCACGTGATCTTCAAATGACCGCGAGTAGCAGAGGATGTCATCGAGGTGGGGTATACAGCACTCATCTCTCAGAGAATTCAACATCTCCTCCATACTTCTCTGGAATGCTGCTGGCACATTTGATAGGCCAAACGGGATCCTTACGCACTCATAAAACCCCCAGGGTGTGATGAAAGCAGTGAGACGGCGTGAACTTTCAGCCACGAAACCCTGGTGGTAGGCCTTACCCTGGTCTAGGATGCTAAACCACGAGTAACCAACCAAGGTGTCCAGCAAGTCTCGTATTCGAGGCAGTGGGTGTCTATCCGGCACCGTTTTCTGACTCAATAGACGATAATCTATGCAGAGGCACAGTGTACCGTCTTTCTTCCGCACACACACAACTGGAGCGGCATAGGAGGACCTAGATTTCACAATCCATCCCTTGACAAGGAGGTCTTGAACATATTCCTTTACCTCTCTCAACAGCGGTTTTGGGATGGATGTGTACGCTCTCTGCACAGGAATGTCATCTTTCAGATTTATCACCATTTGCAGGCTTGGGTTGCATCCAATATCATTTTCATCTCTGGCAAAGACTCCTCAAATAATGTTTTCCTGACAACCTCTTGCTGATTTTCCACCAGGTGATCAAGGTTCACGAGCAGATGCCACAGTGATGGAGTTGGTTGAGGAAGTTGAGAGGTGACCTCGTTGACTGTTGTCATGGATGCCACTTTTCTTGGAGGGTCAGCTTCCACAACCCTTTCAATATGCTGTAAGGTGCCTAGGGCTGTCTTACGTGGCAAGATAATGTCATGGCTGGTGTTGTTGCCAACAGCAATAGTGACATATGGTTTTAAAGGATTCTGCATTTCAACCAAACCTGCTCCTAGATCTAGCTGATCCAAAGGCTGACTGCCTTCGTCTGATTCGAACAACACCAGACGGCCATAGGAGTTCATGGTTGGGGGAACCTGGAATCTCACCCAGCTGAATTGTCCAGCTGGAACAACCACGTCCTTTGCACCAGTTCTTAGGCGTCCTTGTGGCATGCTTGGCTCCACTGTTTGAATTAAACTTACCATTGCTTCTGCTTTCTCACTTGAAACGCCAATGGCATTCTGAAACAACTGTATCAGAGTAGGTACTAACCTTTCTGGCTGTCCTTCAACAAGCTGCTCAAGAACATTAAACCAATCAACGGTCTTTCCATGGTCAAGCTGCTGACTAAGAATGGGACACTGATGGCAAGACTTGGGTCCTCATTCCCAGGTAGGTTGGTCATTATAGGAACCCATCCTTCAAAAGGAATGAGCTCTCCATTGACTGCATAAACCTTTAGCTCATCCAGTTCCTCAATGATCTCAGACATTGGTCAAATATTTAGATCAGGCAGGTGTAGATCTTTCCAGGCACGGCTGATAATACTAACTTGTGCGCCTGAGTCGAGCAATGCAGTTACCGCCAAACCACTTAGATTACATTGTATCAGAGCCTTCTTTCCTATCATGTTGGCGACAGCTTTACGTTTGGTACATTGTGGTTCAAAAGAGAACTGAGAAGATGATTTGCTTTGTTTGTCATTGTACTGTGTGCTCGCTACTTCTGAAGTAGTGGACAAAGGAAGATCTGTATTGTCACCGCAATAAGTTTGAGTTTGGGGACGTTTCTCAGATCCGATCACTGGGCGCCCCCCTGCAGCGATCGGTTCAAGTTTCCCTGACTCTTCTGTTTCTTTAAGCAGCCAACAGCTCTGTGGCCTTCGTCCCCATATGAGAAACAATGGTTACAGTCTGATGGTTTTGTTCAACACATTTTGGACAACCGTATGATTGATCTCTCCTGGGTCTCATTTTATGAGAATATTGGTTCCTCACATCTGTTGGTTGTGGCTTAATTTGTCGTTTCATGGCCTCAATCATACTTGTGAGCTCATCTACTTTGGCTGTAAGCTCTTTAATTGGATCTGTCTTTACTTTTGGCGCCACACTCTCTTGCTTGCTGCACTGTTCTTTTGCTGTATTCGGCTCACTGTGCACCATGTGCATGAAATGCTGCCTGCCGACGAAAAGGACCTATCCTCTTTTGTCTCACACTTTCTTCACTGGTGATTCTCATTACCTGGCGCAGTATTGTCTCATCACATACTTCACCACTGGACAAGAGAGGTTTTATTTCTCTGCGTAGGTCACTGTGTTTGTAGCCTAATCCCTGGTAAACTGTATGTAGGAAGCCATCTTGAACAGTAGCTGCACTGTGTTTTATACCTGCGTCTGACAGTTTTGATGTGAATAGGACATGTTGCTTCAAACCTATGACACGATAGAAGAATTGTTGCGGTGTCTTGTTCTCCTCCTGCTTGGCACATATTAACTCTTGGAATAACTCTGTACTGTTTTTTTCTCTTAGGTGAGCCTGGAGAAATCCCTTGAGTTCCATCACAGTCAAGTCATCCTTGTTCATTAGCATCTCTTTAAAAATTCCAGGTTTTATTATCCGGAGCACACCACGAACTATCTCTGCATCATGGAAGGCTTATTTGATCCTTTCCTCTACTTGCCTACAGACATTGCTATAACCGATGTCTGACGAATGATCACCAACCTGCCCCCCTTGTACCTTAAACTCCCTTCTCTGGATATAGGCAAGATCACTTATGGAAATCATCCCTTCTCGAATGGGTCGGACAACTGTCGGGTTGTGGGATGATGAGTCACTTCGAGACTTATTAGCCTGTGCTGCTAATGGCGGAGAGTCTTCTGGTGACTGAGTTGTCGGTACCATAATGCTTTGTTTCAGCCTTTTACCAAGCTCCTCATAGCTAGTGAGCATTGCCAGAAACTCTGCGTTTGTGGAGTCAGATACAGCAGTAGGTAGCACTGGGTCAGTTGTGAAAGCATCACTGTTTGGCAAAGTAGAACTGACTTGGAACATTTGGTTAGTAGTATCTCCAAGAGCACCTATGGGTTGTATTTCTAGCTCTGGCAAACACAATACATTTTGGGTCTTTACAATATCATCAATAGCATCTTTCAAACCCAATAATTCAGACATTCCACTGCCTTCTGACAAATGCTTACTGTACATGAATGAACTGATTTTGTCGAAGCAGCCTTCATGGTCTCCTTCATGGAGTTCAGACAGGTCCCAATCTGACGTTGAACCCATCTCTTTGGCGATGTGAAAGAGCTCTGCAGCTGACAAGGTGAGCAGTGACTTCCGAATGTCCCACACTAGGCTCTTTCTCCCACTCTCTGACGTGGCAGCAGCTTTTCACCGTCTTTCATGATGGATCACAGTTCAGCAATAGCACAGTCTCTGCTCCGACTCACCACTCACGGCACTCAGCTTGAATCAGCCCTGTCTCGGTCTCAGGTGTCATTTGTTGATCAGCTCCAGCTCCAATCAGGAAGTGGCACCGATCCCGGACGATCTGTTACGGGTCTCATGGTTGGGCACAAGCAGATAGATAACCTGTATAAAAGCAGGTGTGAGATAGCAAATGAGGACACAGTGCATCTTAATTCATCCCCAAATTGCTTCTGCCGAGATGGGGTGAAGTGCCTTGCTGTTTCCAGTCCCCGCAGCAACTGGAGTGACACAGACGTTCCCCCTCACTGCTGCACATTATAAACTGCCAATGCACCATCAAATAAATTAAATCAAGGTGGGCACACCGTCTTAGGTGCGCCACACTTGCATTTGAAATCTAATAGAACCGTTCAACTCAGTCTTCACATATAAACAAGGACCATCTTCATGTCAGGTGGGTGGTCTTGGCCCCAATGATTAGGAACTGCCTTCTTAAACATGGATACCAGGGATTTATCTCCAAATTCTTTTTAGCTAACTCTGCCTAATATCTAGCAGAAGGAGGAAGGGACTAAAATACACTCAACATGATCCCTCCTGAGAATTAAGTGCAGTGATCTTTACAAGTTTCTGACAAATTTGCTGGACTGAATGATTTTAATAGGTCCACCTCCCTAATGTTCCAGTCTATTAATATTTATTTTATTGAAAAGCAGCTACTTTATGAAATGCTGATAAGACTTACATGATTGCTTTTCAAACAATTAATCCATAATTAAATTAGAAATTTGCAAAAGTTTGTGAGATGTCTCAACATCAGAAATCCCAAGTTATTCTTGATGTCCTTCATGTGCAAAATCATCTCAATCACTACCTTATCTCATTAATAATTATTTTAAATAATGCAATCTTGCTTCCACTCTTGTGTATATCATGAATATCAATTTAAAACAATATAAACTAATCTGAAATAACACTTTCATAATCTGGGTCAGATTTATTTTCCACAAAATACAAGATTGTTTAAATAAAATGGGTGAAAATCACATTTTTAAAACTAAATAATTGTTAAACCTACATGACTTCGGCAGTTTGCTAAATTATACTCAACAGCTCCATGCTCGTTACATCTTGCACACACTGGACATTCAGTGGGTTGAGTGTATAAGGATAATGGCAATATTCATGCCCTGTTTGTTACAAGTGTCCACTGTTTATATGATAACAAACATTGTGGGAATCTTGCACAGGCCCGGCTTTTCACAGCCTTCCATTTGTATCTAGGGCTCCATCTGGATGTGAAGTTTGCTCTAATTGTTTGACGGGGAATTTTACTTCGTGAAGAGAACCCCGCCATCACGTGAGTGACTTCGTGAAGAACCCCGCCAGCACGCCTGCGCAGCATATCGTCGCGCGCATCTGCAGCGGCAGCTGGGGGGGGGGGAGTGCGCTCTCCCCACCGGCTCCTTCACAAGACCGGCAGGTAAGTATTACCTTCCTTTACAGCATGGACAAGGGCCGCAGGACGACGCTGTCGAGGAGCGGAGCTGAGCTGCGGCCAGCCGACGGCCCTTGTCCCCGGAGCTGCACGGAACGCCGGCAGCTTCAACGCAACGGTGGGGGCAGGAATGCGGAAGTCGGGCGCGGAGCTGAGCTGCGGCCAGCCGACGGCCCTTGTCCCCGGAGCTGCACGGAACGCCGGCAGCTTTAACGCAACGGTGGGGGCAGGAATGCGGAAGTCGGGCGCTCCTGCTAATACAGGGGCTGACTCACCCGAATGGGTTACCGCTACGGAGCTGCAAGCAACGGGTCCAGACTCCGAGCCCCCCGTCCCCCAAGAGAATAAGGGGGGATACAGGTACGTGGCAAGGGGTCTTGTTTTCTTTACAGGCAACCTCTCCCCGAGCTCCAGTAGACCCAAGGGGGCTGGGCCGGGGGACAGCCGCACGACAGGGGAGCCCTGCAAAGTGCATTGCGTACCGCAGCCAGGGATATCTGCCATCGTGCAGCCCGGGCATAACACTGCTGCGTCGTGTAGGCCTGCTGGAGCAGATACCGCCGACAACACACCCGGTCAGGCTGCGGCCAATGGCGGAGGTGGCAGCAGGAAGCGGTCGGTCAGCTCAGCGCTGCGAGCGGCCGACCATGCGCCTCCACGCCAAGTAATGGTGTAAGTGTGGAGGTAAGCTTGCACGGACTCCAGGGAGCCAGGTTCCGGGGGCCGGCGCCGAGTCAACTCACCTGCCTTCTTATCAGCCAGGTGGGCCGCCACAGTCTGGGAGAGGACAGACTAGCGGAGAGTCCGTGCGGGAGTCGTATGACCCTACTTGGGCTGTAGGTCACGACGACCTGCCATTGAACCATAGACCCTAAGGGGGTGAGGTCCGATGGTGGAAGCCCCAGTGAATTCGCAGGGCCTGGGGAAGTCGGCTTGTCCGCTGCATCTCGCAGGGACGGTCGCATTTAGCGGTTGGAGCTCTTAAATGGTGCAACACCTCCAGCGGGACCGAGAACGAGAAGAACGGGACTCGGGGGGCATCCACTAGCCGTGCAAGGACTCCGCTCAGCTCCTCATCGTCTCCAGCCAGAAGCATTAATGATTGCCCAGCTGCTGAGTTTGACGACGACCAGGGACAGCCAGGGACCGCTGAACCAGAGCATGAGGAGGATGCTGGATGTGGTGAGTGAAGTTTGCCGTTTTTACCCAGACAGGTGAACCCTGCACCACGAATTGGCGGGCACCATTGGTTGCCTACGTATGCACCAACTCTGGAGTCAGATTCTCAAAAATACCTTGGAGAAAGGTTCTCCACGGGCATAACGGCGTTTGCAAAACCTTGATCGGGGATAATGTGTCCAGTAAATAGCATGATGCACTGGCACTCCTATGCAACGCCCAGTATGAGATAAATTGCCTGCGTAAGAGCTCCATATAGCCCACACTAGACCCCAAATTCGCGGGGTTGTGCCGACCATTACCGCTCCACCGCCGCATCAGTTGCTTGGAGACCTGTACAAACAGGTGAAGGGACTGGACAAAGGAGGCCAAAACAGTGGGCCTCATGAAACTCCATCGGCCAGAGTTCACCCATATCACCGGCAACAGCCTAATACAACCTGTGAACCAAAGCTGCCGGATTGGGCACAAAGATTCTACCTACCTCCATCTCAATAAATACAACGACCGTTTAGGGCAAGGCCAACAGCGGCCTGCATAGGAAATGCGGCCGCCGGGCCGTCAATCTCCATAACGTCCACCCGAAGCACCGTATGTATGGAACCGCCGTTCACTATGGAGGTAAGGGGGTCTGGCTCCTCTCACGCCGTACTATCCCTCCTGTACGAATAGGTGGGCGATTGCGGGCGGCCTTGGACATATGGGGAAAACTGTAACCACAGATGAGTTTATTTTACAAAGTGTTCAAGGGTATATAATTCGTGGGAGGTATAGATTCCCATACTCAGCATTCGCCTCGTAGGAATTTACTCTATCCCAAAAAGAGGTGGAGGCAGGGCATGCTGAAATTATATGGCGAGCAGGGAAAAGTGGTAATTGGCATAACCAAGCATGGACCTATTGAGTTGAGCCTAATATGTTCACCAGACAGTAAAAAAGAAGAGGAATGTCGGATTATAATCGATTTAGCTGAGTTGAACACTTTTGTACAATATACCCATGTCAAAATGGATACTTTTGGAACAGCTAGGTGGAAGCTTTACTCAGGGTACTTTATGGCATGTATCAATTTGAAAGAAGCATGCTATACGGTGCCCATCGCTGAGGCTCACAGGGAATTCTGAAGTTGTCTGGAAGGGTGCATTGCCTAATGGAACCATCACAGCTTAGGCTGTTTACCAAGTTGGTATTTACCTGTATTGGCTCTTCTCCGACAACAAGATTATAGTGATGGCATATTGGATGAAATCCTTACAGTGGGTCAGACCCTCCAATTGGCAATTCAAGGAGTGGCTGCAACCAAGGCTCTGCATGAGAAGCTGGGGTTGTAATCCATCCAGACAAATCAAAAACTGCACCCGGTACGGGTTATGGATTTGGTGTTCACCTTAGACACTAATTTAATGAAGTTTATCATCCCCACTAATAAAGCTACTGCTATATCAGAAGAGTGCCACAATCTTGCTTGCGCCAGGGTATCGACCATGTGGCGAACAACAAAAGTTATTGGTATTGGTAACTCTAAATTGGTAACTACATTCCCAGCTGCACGATTCGGACCGCTACACTACCGAAATTCACAAAGGTCACAAATCACAGCATTAAAAAACAAATGCTGGCTGTTTTGATCGGCCACTTCGGTTACCACCGGAAGCTAGAAACGAGCTATAATGGTGGGTAGATAATATTAAAGAGTGTCATTGACCTATTATAGGGAGCAACCCTGATGTTGTGCTACTAACTGACGCAAGTGCACCAGGCTGGGGAGCAACTGGTACGATGTCCAGTTGTGGTGGCAGATGGAACTCTCATGAGTCTACATTCCTGGAGTCACATGGGATAAACTATATAGAAATGCTGGGGGGGCATTTCATGGACTGCGGGCTTACTGTACTAATTCATGGAATTACATGTCCGCTTTCGAATAGATAATGCTACAATAATGGTTTACATCAATCATATGGGTAGTATCAGGTCGCTAGTTTGCAATGAATTGGCTAATACAATTTGGCACTGGTGCATTGAAAGAAATATTTGGATTACTGCGACCTATTTGCCTGGGAAGCTTAATTTAGTGGCGGACACCAGGTCACGTGTCTTCAATGACAACATTGAGTGGATGTTGAACCCCCAAGTTTTGGAGAATATTATAGCTCAAATTGGGGACACCAGATATTGACCTATTTGCGTCCAGGCTGAACCATCGAATACTAACGTATGTGTTGTGGAAACCAGACCCTGGGGTAATAGCATTGGATGCGTTTTTATCCATTGGGGGAAATGGGTTGCTACGCGTTTCCCCCATGCTGCCTCACCAGTCGGGTATTGCAGAAAATTAGACTAGACTCTGCAACTGACATATTGATCATTCCCGACTGGCCTACACAACCATTGTACCCGATGGTTGTAGAAATGTACAACAACCATGGATGGCGATTGGGAAACATCCCAAATTGATTACTCACTCCATTACAGGGGGGTCAGTCATCCTTGCCATGGTCATTAAACTTGTTGGCTTGCAGGTTCTGAAAAGACCGCTCAACCGGGCAGGCATCTCGTCAAGAGCCATGAACCTTATTGCAGCATCGTGTCGGGAATCAACCCGCAAACAATACCTCACTCAAATCAGAAAGTGCGAGGTTTTCTGTGCCCGGAACAACAAGTCCTCCAACTCGGCAACAATACCGGATGTGTTGGAGTTTCTAGCAGGCCTCCATTTTGATGCTGGCCTCAGCTACAGTGCCATCAACAGCGACAGGAGTGCGCTGTATTCATACCTGGATATAGGTATCAGCTCCCACCACCTGGTGTCTAAACTAATGAGGGGAGTATTCAATACCAATCCCTCCACGACCCAGATATACAGTAACGTGGGATGTGGGGATCGTGCTGACCCTACTGAGGAGCTGGGCTCCAATAGATGAGCTACCATTTGAAACAGCTCACCCTTAAGGTGGTGATGCTCATGGCACTGACGACAGCCCAACGAGTCCAGATGTTACAAAAACTGCGACTGGACAGCATGGTGGCCAACCCTGGTCAAATAAAATTCTTTGGTAAAGAGTTATTAAAACAGCACAGGCCCGGGGCGCATTGGCTGCAGCTGGAATTTCGGGCGTACCCTGTAGATGCCACACTCTGCATAGTCACCCATCTCCACCACTACATCCGAGTTACTGGAGTTATCAGGATGGAGGAACAGGGGCTCCTCATCAGTCATAAAACCTCCGCATCATCGGGGCTGCAGCGAGAGCCATGGAGGTGCCCATGGACCACATTCTCGCCACCGCGTGCTGGGCCAGTGGGGAGAAAACCTTTTCAACGGTTCTATAACAAGCCTCTGGCCGTTCCTGCGACATTCGCAGAAGCTATCCTGGGTACCGCTCAGTAAATGTCTGGCCCGGGTTAGGGGTTGTTGTTTATTTGATTAATAAATTGTGTTGATTTTTCAGCCACTGTCAACTGAACTCCATTAACAGTCTTACTCCATCAGAATGGCGGCAGTGTGATAAGCATGGACGTTGTTCAGGGCGTGAAATCACAGAGCTTTGAAATCTTCACGAAGTCACTCACGTGACTCCGAAGTAAAATAGTAAGATTAAACGAGAACTTACCAAGTTTGAAGTTTGATCTGTATTTTACGAGGAGTCGCGGTGAGGGATTTCGTGCCCACCGCTCCCACCCTCTATCATCAGGTCAAACAGGTAGTTCTACGGTTTTCATCTTACTATTTTTAGTCATGGTTGGTTCTGTGATTCCACACCGCTGCTTTGAAGGATGCTGCGCAGGCGTGCTGGCGGGGTTCTTCACGAAATCCCTCACCGCGACTCCTCGTAAAATACAGATCAAACTTCAAACTTGGTAAGTTCTCGTTTAATCTTACTATTTTACCTATTAAAGATACTTTTGGTGATCTTTTCAGCCATTTCTGGAATTGGTCTTGGTAATGGGTGTCTCTGATGATTCTGCTAGCTATACTGCATCAACAAAAGCAAGAGAAGCGGGGTCGAAAAATAGGGCCCAGGATTCCCAAAGGCGATGGGGAAGAGGAGCTCACGCTTGTAAAATTGATCACCCAAAGTGTAAAGAGAGTCTGCCTTTACCTCCAGCTCTCCGATGAGAACAAGTATTCAGAGGCCAAGGTTTCTAAAGACAGTGATGAAATATCTGCATATACGACACTAGCCATGTATCTGCGTCAGGGCCTCTCTCTGCTTGTAGAGATAGTGTTCCTAGTCATCCCGAATTTCACAACCTCCAAATCACTCCAGGTAGCAGAGGTTGACTTATGCCATGTTTTAATGCATCAGAGGATGGCGATACCTCTAGCATCTAGAGCTATCATTAGAGGGCTGGCAATTATTATTTACAATACAACTACATGACTCAGGTATTTCAAACAAGGATGTTTATTCTACTTTTACATCAAGATGTATTCAACAACATGGTTCACTGGTAAAGTTTTCATCAGTGCTTCATTGAGTAACCTAGATCTTGAGGAGAGATTGCAACCTTAATATTTCTAAAGTAGCAGTAGTCTGGCACTTCTTATCACGAGAAGCCAGAGCCAGCATATTCCATTAGCACTTATATTCTTTAGAACTTAGCCAATTGTCTGTCATTGACAAACTTTTGATAATGGCATTGAACTGCCCTAGCCAGAGTACATTACATGAGGAACTTCAATCTTATCACAAAGAGTGAATGTATCATCTTGCTACTCCCAGTATTTCTTCCAAATATCAACATGGATTACTATTACCGGAAGAATGGTAGATGGTGATTAAAAGAAGCTTTCCTTAACCCTATTTGACCTGGATCCCTGACATGATAATCAGTTTAGGAGCTTACGCCCTTTCCTGCCTTCTTGTGTACCCTCTGGGAAGTGAGTGTCCACAGCGGAACAGAACATAGCAAGGAATTGTGAGTCATGCAGGAAAATATGATCCTTTAATCATCAGTAAAGCAGTGCTGCTAAATTAGCCCCCCAAAAAATACGCATGGTCTCCATCCCCATCCCTCCAGATCCAGTAGCATTCAGGAGAATTTCCAAGATTGAGGGCAGTCAAGTTAGCCATATTCCTATGGGTCTGAAGTCATGTAGGGGCCACTAGGGGCGCCACATTGAAGGCAGCTTACAGTCCGTTTGTTTTTCAATCTTTTTTTTATTTTTAGTTAGTTTTAAAGTTTGGTTTGGGGGAATCTTTAACTTTTCTATGTGGGGGAAGGGGGCAGAGTAAGTGGGAATCTGTCTCCCAGTCGCTTCCTGGCGGGGACGCGACTATTTCTCCGAGTCGCGTCCTCGCCCCCCTCCTTGCGGCCTACCACCTGGATTGGCACGGCCTTTCCTGCCGGGGACTGGGAACCGGACCAGAGCTTCAACAGCAGCGGTGCAGCGCTGGATTCACCATGGAGCGGGCGATGCCTATCTTGGTCGCAGTTTGGAGCTCCGGAGCTCTCCCAAACCACGTTGGCGAACATCACTGTGGTTTGGGAGAGCTTCCAGAGCGGCCGGTAATGAACAACGTCGCAGTCCTGGGGCCCTTTGCCGAGGGCCGCCAGCATTGCATCTCCGCCCAGCGCGGCCTGCGGACTTTGGGAGCCACGGACTCCGGTCGGAGGTGCCCGACTCAGATGTCCAGATCCGACGTCGGACTTCCATCACCCCGACGAGCGGGCCTGAACATCGCCCAGAGTGGCGACAGCGGAGGGCTCGGGGAGGCCCTGACCATGGGTGAACATCAGGAACATTAGAGGAAGATGTTTTATGTTGAACTCTATCGTGTGTTGTGTTCTTTATTTTTATTATATGGCAGTATGGTGACCACATTTCACTGTGCCAACTGGCACATGTGACAAATAAATGTATCTTGTATCTTATATCTATGTAAGAGGGTAGCAGAATTATTTTGCCAGAGGCCAATATTAAACAAAATGGCAAACTCAAAGTCAAGTCAAGTCAAGGCAAAGTCAAAAGTCAAAAGAGTTTATTGTCATGTGTCCCTGACAGGACAATGAAATTCTTTCTTTGCATAGCACAACAGAACATAGTAGGCATTGACTACAATTATATACGTAAACACACACATGAATGAATAAATTGATAAAGTGCAAATAACAGATGGAGGGGTATTAATGTTCAGAGTTTTGTCCGAGCCAAGTTTAATAGCCTGATGGCTGTGGGGAAGTAGCTATTCCTGAACCTGGTCGTTGCAGTTCTCAGGCTCCTGTACCTTCTACCCGAAGGTAGCAGGGAGATGAGTGTGTGGCCAGGGTGGTGTGGGTCCTTGATGATGCTGCCAGCCTTTTTGAGGCTGCGACTGTGGTAGATCCCCTCGATGGAAGGAAGGTCAGAGCCGATGATGGACTGGGCAGTGTTTACTACTTTTTGTAGTCTTTTCCTCTCCAGGGCGCTCAAGTTGCCGAACCAAGCCACGATGCAACCGGTCAGCAAGCTCTCTACTGTGCACCTGTAGAAGTTAGAGAGAGTCCTCCTTGACAGACCGACTCTCCGTAATCTTCTCAGGAATTAGAGGCGCTGATGAGCTTTCTTAATAATTGCATCTGTGTTCTCGGACCAGGAAAGATCTTCACAGATGTGCACACCCAGGAATTTGAAGCTCTTGACCCTTTCAAACATCGACCCGTTGATATAAACAGGACTGTGGGTCCCCATCCTACTCTTTCCAAAGTCCACAATCAGTTCCTTGGTTTTGCTGGTGTTGAGGGCCAGGTTATTGTGCTGGCACCATATGGACAGTCGCTCGATCTCTATTTTATAGTCTGACTCATCTCCATCAGTGATACGTCCCACAACAGTGGTGTTGTCAGCGAACTAGGTGATGGAGTTCGCACTATGACCGGCTACGGAGTCATGAGTATAGAGTGAGTACAGCAGGGGGCTGAGCACGCAGCCTTGAGGTGCTCTCGTGCTGATTGTTATCAAGTCTGACACATTTCCACCAATACGAACAGACTGTGGTCTGTGAATGAGGAAGTCGAGGATCCAATTGCAGAGGGATGCGCAGAGACCCAGTTCTGTGAGTTTGGTAATCAGCTTGGAGGAGATGATTGTGTTAAATGCCTAGCTGTAATCGATGAATAACAGCCTGACATATGAGTTTTTGTTGTCCAAGTGGTCCAGAGCAGAGTAGAGGGCCAGCGAGATCACATCCACCGAAGATCTGTTGTGGCGGCAATCGAACGGCAGTGGGTCCGGGTTTTTGTCGAAGGTATGAGTTGATTTTCGCCATGATCAACCTCTCAAAGCACTTCATCACCACAGGCATTAGTGCCACTGGTCGATAGTCATTGAGGCATGTCACCTTGCTCTTCTTGGGCACCGGTATTATGGATGCCCTTTTGAATCAGGTGGGAACCTCAGACCTCAGAAGTGACTGGTTGAAAATGTCCGTAAAAACTCCAGCCAGTTGGTCCGCACAGGTCTTTAGAACACGACCAGGTATACCATCAGGTCCAGACGCTTTTTGAGGGTTCACCCCTCTGAAGGATTTCCTGACGTCGGCCTCTGTTACTGAGACTGAAATACCATCACAGCGAATGGGGGCTCGGGAAGGCACATCGGTGTTCTCCCTATCAAAGCGTGCGTAAAACGCATTGAGCTCATCAGGGAGTGATGTATCGCCGACATCCGAGCTGCCTCCTGGTTTTGCCTTGTAGGAGGTGATTGCATTCAGTCCCCGCCACAGCTGCCGAACATCTGTCTCATCCTCCAGCTTGGAGCAGAACTCCCTTTTGGCCTTTTTGATGGCCTTGACATGGTCGAATCTGGACTTCGTGTAGACCACTGTATCATCAGACATGAATGCCCGGTGTCTGGTCTTCAGAAGAGTGCGGATCTCACAGTTCATCCAAGGTTTCTGATTGGGAAATACTCGGAAGGTTTTGGTGGGGATGCAGTCCTCCACACATTTCTTAATGAAGTCTGTAACAACTGTGGCGTATTCATTCAAGTCCTTTGCCGAGTCCTTGAACATTGCCCAGTCTACAGACTCCAAACAGTCCTGTAGTTGTTCCTCTGCCCGCCCCTCGACCAGCTCTGTACTGTCCTCACCTCTGGGGGTGCGCTCTTTAATTGCTGCCTGTAGGCAGGAAGAAGCAGCACCACGGTATGGGCAGATTTACCGAAGTGAGGGCGAGGGATAGAGCGGTAGGCATTCTTGATGGTGGTGTAGCAGTGGTTGAGGGTGTTTGGTCCTCTGGTGCAGCAGGAGACATGTTGGTGGAAGTTGGGGAGTGATTTATTTAGGTTTGCCTTATTGAAGTCCCCAGCAATGGTGGTAAAAGCATCGGGGTAAGACGTCTGGTGTTTGATGACAAATGGCAAATTATTCCTGAAGATGGTTTCTTTTAAATTACAGATTACTTAAAGTAATGGCATCTTATTTTATTGAAGCCTTGGAGGAACTCGAAATGTTATTGATTGCTAGTTTCTGGATTATTAAGATACTGCACCATCATGCTCGGAGAAATGAACATCTCTAGAGGTACTGGTAAGTGGAGAGATAACTTCTAGCCGTGGGGTGGGACAGCAGGAAAGCCTTGAGGCTGCAAATTATGAACTGAGTGTGCAGTGTGACCTGTGAAAAACAGGGAGAATTCTACCAGATTTATCTGGTTTATTCAAAAATCTTCTTTAGCTGGGCATCTGCAAATACTAACACACATATGATCAAGTACATCACAAATTTTGTCGTACGTATTTACATATACTGCCGAGAACTCTGTAGTCGAGTGCTGATGAGTGAATGTCATAGGGGAAATGAAGGCCTAAAGTTGAAATCTTAGGGCCTGGCTGCTGAAGAAAACTTAATGATCTGACCCATGTGGTCAAGGTCAATCAATACATTCCCACTATTCTTGCCTCAAATGTGCTGCCCTCCTCACATATCGGTCAATTCAATATATCTATGTCAATTCAATATATCTATGGTGTATCTATGCTCCTACTGCAAGACACAAGCCCACCTCTCACAAATTCCATGCACTGTTGACTATTCAACGGTGAAAAGGTGACATATTTCCATAACAAAGGAACAGTGACCTATTTCCGAATCTAGATGGTGCGCGACTGAGAGAAAAACCTATAGGTTGTGATAACCAACGATTCCTGTGTGATACAGAAAGTTGCCCGTGCAAGAACAGAGAAAAAAGGAACAAGCCATCTTATGGTGGAATCTGATACCCAATTCAATTATCTGATACTCAATTCAATGAAGGCATAATGACATAAATGAGAGACAAATAAATTATTTTAAAACCCTTTTTTTTAAGTCTCTAAGAATGATTACAATCTGAAGGATTGGGTCTTTACAATTGTAGGCTAATTTTTCCGTGTTAGGTTAAATAATTAAGATATATATGACTTCATTAAAATGTAATGGATTTTATCGGACGGTGTTTCTCAATGCTGCTTATCTTTATTCTTTAGTTCACAGGCATCAGAGTGTTCAAAAGCAATGCTACATCAAACAAGCATCATCATCTAATGTTTCCGCAGCTTCACTCCATTCCCTGGCAACAAGTACAAATCACACTATTCTCATTTGTAAGTCAAGGACTGCGCAAAAGTGGGGAATGCAATTGGAAAGATTACTGGAGTCACACTCGAGAAAAATAAATAAAATGGGATGAGTGCAGGATGAGTGTAATTGAGTGGTTGATGTTGGCATGGATTCGGTGAGCCAGAGATCCTTTATTTATGCAGTATAACTCTATTCCAAAAGTCACACTTTTCCTAAAAGAAATGATAGTTTTCTACTAATTTCTTGAGTCTTCATTTTCATTGAAGGATGAAGAACAAAATCATCAGTTTCCCCAGAAATCAATACAGTCCAATGGCATGAAGCCCTGAATACTTTGTTCCGATTTTCATCTTTTCCATTGTTACTAATCCTCCGAGATTAAGATCGGATTTGTGCCATGCCAGTTAATGCAGCTGCATCACAGCATTCTGCCTCAAACCAAGAAAGTTTATATAAAGTGAAATTAATGCAGCAGTGAGGGAGGAAAGGGTAGATGTTGCAACAGATAAGACTGCAAAGACAGAAATTCAATTCAATGAACTTTATTTTTCTGTTAGGAACTTTGGTTTCTGCAGCCATACAACAAAAAGAAACAATTTTACAAGACACACAACCAACTCAATCTCCTCCTCACTGTGATAGAAGGCAAAGTCTTGTCTCTCCCCTGCTCTCCATCCTCTCCCTATGTTAAAGCCCCCGGCGGGCAATGGTAAGTCTCGCAAACTTGTCTCGCCGTCCTAGTCCTCTGATCTTTGACTCTGATATTGCTGAATGCTGCCGCCTTTTCGAACGCAACTATACGCACTACATTCGTATTGTTCATCGCAACGATCCTCCGGAGGTACGTGCTTCCGTGCTACTAAACCTGGCTGGCCCTGAGGCAATGAAATGTGCGGACTGTTTTGCTTTTGCGTCTGCAGTTTTAGATCTCAACGGTCTGGTCCAAGTGCCTGCAGAAACGATTGATGACCCTGCTGTCCTGCTTGCAAAGTTTAGACATTGTGTGACTTCCCTTTGAACTCTATAATCGAGCGCACCAAGTTTTTTTGCTATTATGCAACAAGTGGACGAGCCAATAGAGTGCTTTATCGGTGACTTGAAACACATGGCCGCAAGCTGTCATTTTGAAAATATATGCAATAATCTAATCCGCGAGAAACTCGTCGGGGGTATGCTCAGTGACAAGGTGAGAGGCGAATTGCTTCGTAACACTGAACTGACTAAATCTGTCGGATCGCTGAGATAACGGCTTCTCACACTAAGTCTGTAACCTCTGGGCATTGCTCCCAGTATAGTGTCAACCTTACAGATATCTCCTGTCGTAACAAGCATCCACAGCCTTCCCCTCCCTGGTAGCAGCGAAGGTCTGCTGCTCGATGTCCTAATTGTAACAATTCTCATGCTCTGGGTTGGGAATTCTGCTTTGTTTATTGTAAAATTTGCAACTTCTGTAAGAAATTCAACCACTTCACAAAATGTTGCCGTTCCCGTGCGACTCGAACCGTCCACAAGACGAATTTGCACCTGTTACAACATGAGTTTGCTGATAATGAATACCAAGAGCTGGAGGATTCATCCCTGCTCCCCTCTCTGAAAGGGAAGATAACAGTTCAGCCATTCACTCCATCCTCCCTTCCTCCAATGAGCAGCTTGATATTGAAGTAACAAATGATCGCTAACATTGATCGGGGAGCGAAGTGTAATGTAATTTCCTTATGTGAGTGTAAAAAATACGTAACGTTGAACATGTTGAAAAGGCTTCGGCCACGCTACGGGCCTACGGGGGTGATGTTCTACACCCGCTTGGAGAAACTGATTTAAACTGCATCATACACGCAGTCTCATACCCTTAAGTTTTATATCGTCAAGGGGGATTCTGAAACTCTGCTTGGTATCAATGCATGCCATGATCTGGGCCTAGTTTGGCCATGCTGTCCATCAACGGTGGTTGCAATGAAGAAAAACAAGGAAGAAATCCATATCAGCATCAACCCCAGGGACCTCAACAGAGCTCTTCAGAAACGTTGCTCAACGATGGGACTTTCGACAGCCCTGAGTTTCCACAGTCCAACAGACTCACCAAACGGGCTGACCGAAGCGCAAAACAACTAATGGAGCATTCTTACCTTGCAAAATCTGATGTCTACCTGGACCTGCTCAATTTAAGGAACATTGCCCTCGAAAAAAACCTGATAATTCTTGACGAATCTGAGTAACACCAATACTGGGGAAAAAGACACCAGCAATCATTGTCAAGGCAGATGTTTAGAAATCAGTTGCATCAAACATAATTGATTTGTTTTGTAAAGTAATATAAATGACTGATAAATATAAAACAGAAACTGTTCGAAATATTAACTTTTAAAAGGAATTCGATAAAGTAATGTATAACAGTGGTCTTTCAAAATAGGAACGTATACTGTAGTACTTGGAAGTATGTTGGAAACTTTGGCAATTAACTGTGGAAAAGCAAACTTTGACATTTTTCCAACTAGAAGCAACGGTGCAGTGGGATCCCACTGGGGGTCATTCATGTTTTTTCTGCTATTTATAGGCAAAGATAACAGGAGAAATAATTCTAAATTGGGATAAGATCAAGTTAACTTTGTTGAGAACACCTTTAGCAGAAGTGCATCTGAAGCAGCTACTTGGTAGTAAATCAGTCTCAGAACAATGACAGGCATACAAGAAGGATATTCAAGGACTTTAGGATAAATGTGCTTGCATAGAGAAAAGAAGTGTGGGACTACAAGTTTAGTGTCCCCTCGATGTCAAGGTCTGTAGAGGGTAGGATCAAACAAAAAAAAGAATCATAAATTTATACAGCATGAAAATAGGGCCTTGAATCTAGGTCAATTGTCAAACACCCAACTACATTAATCCGATTTTATTTGCTCCACAATCCCATCAATTACCCCCAGATTCTACCACTTACATGCATGCAAGGCACAATTTTATTTATCTACAGACATGTGTTTAGAATACAAGATTAAACTGGTGCATGCCAAGGACATCTACTCGGTCACAGAAATAATGTACAAACTCCACACATACAGTACCAAAGAGCAGGATGGAACATGGGTTTTTGGAGTTCCAAGCCAGCATCTCTACCAGTTGTGTCACTACACTGCACAAAGCTCATATCAGAAATCAAAATGTAAATTGAAACATAATACAATGTAAAAGTATAGGATTTGGTTGACAAAGTACCTAATGTGGTCAGTAAATTTGCAAATGACACTATTATTGGTAGTATAGTAGACAGTGAAGAAGGCTATCTAAGTTTACAAAAGGATATGGATCAATTAGAGAGGGGACCAACGAATGGCAGATGGACTTTAACTCTGACATCTGTGAGGTGATGCTTTTTGATGTCAAACCAAAATGTAGGGCAGAACCTATACAGTAATTGTTAGGTGCCTGGAACGTGTTTTAGAGCAGAGAGACTGAGGGCTACAGTTCCCTGAAATTGGCAACACAGGTAGAGCAGATGGTCAAGAGTTAAGAGTCAAGAGTGTTTTATTGTCATATGTCTGTAGAGCAAATAACACATACTCAAAGTAATGATCCAACAGGTTTATTTACATACAATAAAGTTACACAACATGTTGGCATCACTGTGTCTGGATCATGACTGGAAGCTTGTGCTGGGATCCGTTAATATGAGTGGGGCTGGTATAATGAAAACCTGGACTGGATTATAGATAGTAGTGGTGTGTAGCATTTGTGTGTTAGTATTGGTTAACATAAGAACAGCAGATAGAACAATGAAATTCTTGCTTGCTGCAGCACAACAGAATATGTGAACATAGTACACTGTAAACAATATGATAAATGAGAGAGAAAAAGATCAGTATGTATATATACACATACTCACAAATATATATATATACATACATACATACTCAAAAAACAAACAATAATAGTGCAATAATATTAATAATGATAGTCTGTTGTAGTTCTGAGCTTATTTGAGGTTGTAGTGTTTAATAGCCTGATGGCTGTATGGAAGAAGCTGTTCCTGAACCTGGACGTTACAGTTTTCAGGCTCCTGTACCTTCATCCCGATGGCAGTGGTGAAACGAGTGTGTACTCAGGATGGTGTGGGTCTCTGATGATGCTGGCTGTCTCTTTGAGGCAGTGACTATGATAAATCCCATCGATGGTAGGGAGGTCAGAGCCAGTGATGTACTGGGCAGTGGTCACAACATTTTGCAACCTTTTCCGCTCCTGGACATTCAAGTTGCCGAACCAGGCCATGATACAACCTGTCAATATGCTCTCTACTGTACACCTGTAGAAGCTCAAGATAATCCTCTTTGACGTATTGAATAAGGTGTTTGGCATGCTTGCTTTTTTCATGGTATATTGAGTGCAAGAGGTGGTATATCATGCTACTGTTGTACAAGGCAATGAAGAGACCATGCTAGAAGGACTGTGTGCTGTTCTGGTCACCCTGCTATAGAAAATATGTCATTAATCTGGAAAGGGTGCAAAAAAGATTCACGAGGATGTTACCAGGACTCAGTGGTTGAAGTTAGAAGGAGAAGCTGGTTAATCAAGGACCTTTGTCCCTGCAGGGTCAGGGGCTAAGGGATGACCTTCTAAAAGTATAGAAAATCATAAGAAGAATGGTGAAAGTCTTTTTCCCAGAATTAGAGGGCATAGGATCAAAAACTGGTGCAGTGATAGTATGTAGAAGGCAACAATTGACAGGTGCTTTATTGGAAGACTGTTACGAATGGATTTCCATAGGACCATTTAACCATTTAACTTTAAACAGAGTCATAGTAAAATAGAAAATATGAGATTGCAAGTGCTGGAATCTGCAGCAAAAACTTCCTCCAGCAATTGATGTAAGCAAAGGCTCTGGGATTGACAGCAAGGAGGAAACTTTTATACTTCAAGAAAAAATAGATGGACTCAAGTAAGAAGGGCAGAGAATTGACAAAGGAATTTGAACTAAATATGTGTGAGATAATGTAATGGGGGAGATGCAATAAACTAGTAAGATTAAACGAGAACTTACCAAGTTTGAAGGTTGATCTGTATTTTACGAGGAGTCGCAGTGAGGGATTTCGTGAAGACCCCGCCAGCACGCATGCGCGGCATCCTTCAAAGCAGCGGTGTGGAATCACAGAAAACAAATCATGACTAAAAATAGTAAGATGAAAAACGCAGAACTACCTGGTTGACCTTATGATAGAGGGTGGGAGCGGTGGGCACGAAATCCCTCACCGCGACTCCTCGTAAAATACAGATCAACCTTCAAACTTGGTAAGTTCTCGTTGAATCTTACTATTTTACTTCGGAGTCACGTGAGTGCCTTCGTAAAGATTTCAAAGCTCTGTGATTTCACGCCCTGGACAACGTCCATGCTTATCACACTGCCGCCAGTCTGATGGAGGAAGGCTGTTAATGGAGTTCAGTCGAAACTGGCTGAAAAATCAACACAATTTATTAATCAAATTTATCAAATTAATCAAATAAACAACAAAAAACCCCTAACCCCTAATAACAGACATTCACTGAGCGGTACCCAGGATAGCATCTGCGAATGTCGCAGGGGCGACCAGTAGCTTGTTGTAGAACCGTTGAAAGGTTTCTTCACTGGCCCAGCCCGCGGTGGCAAGAATGTGGTCCATGGGCACCTCCATGGCCCTCGCCGCTGATATGGATGCAGCCCTGGTGGAATGAGACTTAAAAATGTCAGTAGCAACTCCTGCTGCATCCAGCACCACCCTGAGCCACCTGGCGATAGTCTGTACAGTCACCCGATGATGCGGAGGTTTATGACTGATGAGGAGCCCCTGTTCCTTCATCCTGATAACTCCGGTAACTCGGATGTGGTGGAGATGGGTGACTATGCAGAGAGTGGCATCTACAGGGTACGCCCGAAATTCCAACTGCAGCCCATGTGCCCCTGGCCTGTGCTGCTTCAATAATTCTTTGACCAAGAATTGTATTTGACCAGGGGAGGCCACCATGCTGTCCAGTCGCAGTTTTTGTAACGTCTGGACTCGTTGGGCTGTAGTCAGTGCCATCAGCATCACCACCTTGAGGGTGAGCTGTTTCAGTGGTAGCTCATTCATTGGAGCCCAGCTCCTTAGTAGGGTCAGCATGATCCCCACATCCCACGTTACTGTATATCTGGGTCGCGGAGGGTTGGTGTTGAACACTCCCCTCATTAGTTTAGACACCAGGTGGTTGGAGCTGATACCTATATCCAGGTATGAGGACAGCGCACTCCTGGCGCTGTTAATGGCACTGTAACCGAGGCCAGCATCGAAATGGAGGCCCGCTAGAAACTCCAGGACATCAGGTATTGTTGCCGAGTTTGAAGACTTGTTGGTCCGGGCACAGAATGCCTCCCACTTTCTGATTTGGGTGAGGTATTGTTTCCGAGTTGATTCTCGGCATGATGCGGCGATGAGGTATATGGCTCGTGAAGAGATGCCTGCCCGGATGAGTGGTCTTTTCAAAACCTGCAGGCCAACAAGTTTAAATGACCATGGCAAGGATGACTAACCCCCGTAATGGGGTGAGTAATCAATTTGGGGTGTTTCCCAATCTCCATCCATGGTTGTTTTAACATTTTAACGACCATCGGGTACCATGGTTGTGTAGGCCAGTCGGGAATGATCAATATGCCAGTTGCAGAGTCTAATTTAATTTTCTGCAATACCCGACTGATGAGGCAGAATGGGGGAAAAGCGTAGCAAAACCATTTCCCCCAATGGATCGAAAACGCATCCATTGCTATTGCCCCAGTGTCTGGTTCCCATGACACATACGTTAGTATCTGATGGTTCAGCCTGGACACAAATAGGTCAATATCTGGTGTCCCAAAGTGAGCTATAATATCTCCAAAAATTTGGGGGTTCAACATCCACTCGATGTTGTCATTGAAGACTCGTGACCTGGTGTCCGCCACTATATTAAGCTTCACAGGCAAATAGGTCGCAGTAATCCAAATATTTCTTTCAACGCACCAGTGCCAAATTGTATTAGCCAATTCATCACAAGATAGCGACCTGATACCACCCATATGATTGATGTAAGCCACCACTGTAGTATTATCTATTTGAAGGCGGACATGTAAATCCCGTGAATTAGTACAGTAAGCCCGCAGTCCATGAAATGCCCCCAGCATTTCTATATAGTTTATCCCATGTGACTCCAGGAAGGTAGACTCATGAGAGTTCCATCTGCCACCACAACTGGACATCGTATCAGTTGCTCCCCAGCTCTTGTGCACTTGCGTCAGTTTGTAGCACAACATCAGGGTTGCTCACTATGATGGGTCTATGACACTCTCTAATATTGTCAACCCACCATTGTAGCTCGTTTCTAGCTTCCGGTGGTAACCGAATTGGCCGATCAAAGTGCCCAGCATTTGTTTTTTAATGCGGTGATTTTTGATCTTTGCAAATTTCGGTAGTGTAGCGGTCCGAATCGTGCAGCTGGGAATGTAGCTACCAATTTGCCTATAACTTTTGCTGTTTGCCGAATGGTCGGTACCCTGGCGCAAGCAAGATTGTGGCACTCTTCTATTATAGCAGTAGCTTTATTAGTTGGGATGGTAATCTTCATTAAATTGGTGTCTAGGGTGAACCCTAAATAATCCATAACCCGTGCCGGGTGCAGTTTTGATTTGTCTGGATGGATTACAAACCCCAGCTTCTCGAACAGAGCCTTCGTTGCAGCCACTCCTTGAATTGCCAATTGGAGGGTCTGACCCACTATCAGGATATCATCCAAATATGCCATTACTATATAATTTTGTTGTCGAAGAAGAGCCAATATAGGTTTTACCAATTTGGTAAACAGCCTAGGGGCTGTGGTGATTCCATTGGGCAATGCCTTGTACTCCCATAATTGACCCTTCCAGACAAACTTCAGAAATTTCCTGTGAGCCTCAGCGATGGGCACCGTATAGTATGCATCTTTCAAATCGATGCATGCCATAAAGTACCCTGGGTAAAGCATCTGCCTAGCTGTTTCAAAAGTATTCATTTTGAAATAGGTATATTGTACAAAAGTGTTCAACTCAGTTAAGTCTATTATAATCCGACATCCCCCATCTTTTTTAATTCTGGTGAAGATGTTAGACACAAACTCAACAGGTTCATGCTCGGTTTTGCCAATTACCCCTTTTGCTGCTAGCCGTATAATTTCAGCATGTCCTGCCTCCACCTCTTTTTGGGATAGAGAAAAATTCCTATGAGGCGAATGCTGAGTAGGGGGATTTATACCTCCAATAAATTCTATAACATACCCTTGAACACTTTGTAAAATAAACTCATCTGTGGTGACAGTTTTCCATATGTCCAAGAAAGCCCGCAATCGCCCACCTATTCGTGCAGGAGGGGATGCTACGGCGTGAGAGGAACCAGACCCCCTTACCTCCATGGCTAACAGCGGTTCTGTACGTACGGTGTTTTGGGTGGATGTTGTGGAGGTTGACGGGGCGGCGGCCGCATTTTCCATGCAGGCCGCTGTTGGCCTTGCCCTAAAAAAGGTCGTTGTGTTTGATGAGATGGAGGTAGGTAGGATCTTTGTGCCCTGTCCGGCAGCCGTGGTTTCCAAGTTGTATTAGGCTGTTGCCGGTGATATGGGTGAAGTCTGGCCGACGGAGGTTTCCTAAAGCCCGCTGTTTTGGCCTCCTCGTCCAGTTCCTTCACCTGTTTGGACAGGTCTCCGAATAACTGATGCGGCGGTGGAGCGGTTGATGGTCGGCACAACCCCGCGAATTTGGGGTTGAGTGTGGGCTTTATGGAGCTCTTACGCAGGCAGTTTATCTCATATTGGGTGTTGCATAGGAGTGCCAGTGCATCTTGCTGTTCACTGGACACATTATCCCTGTCCAGGGTCCTAGCAAACGCTGTTATGCCCGTGGAGAGAACCTTTAAGATACGCTGGAGGCGGACATCCTGCATCCTGGTGGCCGTACTCAAGTGTCCCCAGATCTGGGCGTTAACCAAGGGCACACTGAGGTTGATGCAGTTCTTGGGCGGTTTTATTTTCTCCAAGGTATCATTGAGAACCTGCCTCTGAAGTTGGTGCGTAGTCAGGTAATCAATGGTGCCTGCCAATTTGTGGTGCAGAGGTTCACCTGTCTGGGTGGTAGGGGCAAACTTACTCACCACTTCCAGCATATCCTCCTCATGCTCTGGCTCAGCGGTCACTGGCTGTCCCGGGTCGTCTTCAAACACAGCAGCTGGGCAATCACTCACGCTACTGGCTGGAGACGATGAGATGCTGAATGGGGTCCTCACACGGCTAGTGGATGACCGCGAGTCCCGCTCTTCTCGTTCCCGGTCCCGCTGGAGGAGTTGCTCCACTAAGAGCTCCAACCGCTCAATGCGACCGTCCCTGCTATCTGCAGCGGACAAGCCGACTTCCCCAGGCCCTGCGAACTCACTGGGGCTTCCACCATCGGACCACACCCCCTTAGGGTGCTGTCTAGGGTCCAATGGCAGGTTGTCGTGACCTACAGCCCAAGTAGAGTACTATTGTTTGACACAAAATGCTGGAGTAATTCAGCAGGACAGGCAGCATCTCTGGAGAGGCAATGGGTGATGAAGGGTCTTGACCCAAAACGTCACCCATTCTTCTCCTGAGATGCTGCCTGTCCCACTGAGTTACTCCAACATTTTGTGTCTATCTTCAGTTTATACCAGCATCTGCAGTTCCTTCCTACAGAGTACTGTTGTTACCTAGTTCAGTTTAAATTGGGCTGGGCATGTGCATCTTATCCAATTACGGTATCAGTGAACCCCAAATTCCCATCACGTCTTTTATCTTTTTTGTTGATTAAACTATGCGTGGCTACAATGTAAAATCAAAGCTGGCAAAATGTCATTGTTCTAGACCAAGTTTGTACAGCAAAAGATGTTAAATTGCATTATTATATTGAAATAATTCCCTGTGCTTTCCCTCTGTGTTCTGCTTGGCTTTACATGTCTACAAAGTGCTCCTCAAATGTCTGCATAATGGTTGGAGGAAGGCTGCAGGCCACAAAGTTTAGTCCACAAAGACAACAGTTGTGGATCATACGACTCCCGCACGGACTCTCCGCTAGTCTGTCTTCTCCCAGACTGTGGCGGCCCACCTGTCTGATATGAAGGCAGGTGAGTTGAATCGGCGCCGGCCCCCGGAACCTGGCTCCCCAGAGTCCGTACAGGCTTACCTCCACACATGCCCATCTTTTGGCGTGGAGGCGCATGGTCGGCCGCTCCCAGAGCTGAGCTGACCGACCGCCTCCTGCTGCCACCTCCGCCCTTGACCGCAGCCTGACGGGGTATGTTGTCGGCGGTATCTGCTCCAGCAGGCCTACTCGACGCAGGAGTGGTATTGCCAGACTGCACTACGGCAGATCTCCCTGGCAGCGGTACGTTTTGCACATTTGCAGGGCTCCCCTGTCGTGCAGCTGTCCCCCGGCCCAGCGCCCTCGGGTCTACTGGAGCTCGGTGAGGGGTTGCTTGTAGAAAGCGAGACCCCTTGCCACGTACCTGTTTTCCCCCTCTTTTCTTGGGAGAAGGGGGCTCGAAGTCTGGATCCGTATCCAGCTCCGGAGCGGTAAACCACTCGGGTGAGTCGGCCCCTAAATCAGCGGGAGCGCCCGACTTCCGCATTCCTGCCCCCACATGCCTCGAAGCTGCCGGTGGTGCTTGCAGCTCCAGGGACAAGGGCCTTTGGCTGGTCGAAGCTCGGCTCCTCGACAGCGTTGCCTTCCTCTTGCCCTTGTCCATCCTGTGGAGTAAAGATAAGTACTTACCTGCCGACCTTATGAAGGAGCCAGAGGAGAGAGCGCACTCCCCCCAGCCTGCCGAATGCACGCGACATATGCCGCGCATGCGTGCTGGCGGGGTCTTCACGAAGTCACTCACGTGACTCCGAAATAAAATTAATGACAAATGGAGCAATATTGAATGATGTGGACAGAGAGATCTTGGAGCTCTGTCCACAGATGCTTCAGGGTAGAAGAGCAGTGATATACTGAAGTTATTAAAGCATTCCAAGTGTTTCCAATATTGGCCAAGACAAAGAATATAAAATCAGAGAGATTATAGTACAATTGTATACATATTTGCTGGACAACAGCTTGCATTATATACAGTTCTGGTTAGTTTATTATACAAAATAAAGGAATTCACTAAAGTGGATGCAGAGGAGATTTATGTTTGTTTGTGGGACTGGAAAATTATATCCACAAATAAATATTGAATATTCATGGAGGTACAAGAAACTGCAGATGCAGAATCTGAGCAAAAAAAAACTAACTGCTGGATGAACTCAGATGTTCAAGCAGCATCTGGGGAGGCTGGGGCTAATAGAATATCTCAACCTGAAATATCAACTATCCCTCTGCCCCCACAGATGCTGCCTGACCTATTGATTCCTCCATTAGATTGTCTTTTACTTGGATAAATTAGGGTTATTTTTCTTCAGAATATAGGAGGCGAGGAAGAGACAAAATATATATCTGACTAAAGTATGAGAGTAAATGTTTCCATTAATTGAGGGGTTAAACACCAGTGGCATCACATTAAAGTAAATGGCAGATTAAATGGAAGTTGGGTAAAAAGATCTGGGAATCATTTTCTTGAAAGTGTGGTGGGGATAAAAATTCTCATCAATTGAAACAGTGTTTGGATCTGTGGGACAACATTGCCTCATGCCCAAAGGTGGGATTAGATTGGGTAGATCTTTTAAAACTGCTGAGATATGATGGGCAAAATGGCCTTTGTCATTTTATGATATAAACAATACTATTCTATTCCAATCTTCATTGTAGATGGTGGAAAAGAACCAAATTACAGATGTATGGTAAGATTATATGGTCTTGACATGTGATAGAGTGATTTCAAGAAGCCTCAATAATACTTGTCAATGAGAAGCAGCAGGCACATTTTGCTATGTACTATGCATAGGAAAAGTGTAGATAACTGGACTAGAGAACAGTTGTTACAGCTCACACATTTTCCAGGACAATATCTTTGGCCCAGTCATGTTCAGAACCTTCACCCATGAAATCCCTGAAATGAATATTTTTGCTGATGATGGCATATTGTTCAAAGAGATGAGTAAATGCCACAGCAATTGTGACTAACAGGTTTCTAAAATGATTGAACACCACTCGAGGGGAGCGGTGGTGGCTCCATTTCTCCCACAGTATGACAACGTTCTTGATCCTACTAAAACAATTCCAGCAGTGTCAATCTTCATCAAGGTGCCGACAACACACCCCGTCAGGCTGCGGTCAAGGGCGGAGGTGGCAGCAGGAGGCGGTCGGTCAGCTCAGCTCTGGGAGCGGCCGACCATGCGCCTCCACGCCAAAAGATGGGCATGTGTGGAGGTAAGCCTGCACGGACTCCGGGGAGCCAGGTTCCGGGGGCCGGCGCCGATTCAACTCACCTGCCTTCATATCAGACAGGTGGGCCGCCACAGTCTGGGAGAAGACAGACTAGCGGAGAGTCCGTGCGGGAGTCGTATGATCCACAACTGTTGTCTTTGTGGACTAAACTTTGTGGCCTGCAGCCTTCCTCCAACCATTATGCAGACATTTGAGGAGCACTTTGTAGACATGTAAAGCCAAGCAGAACACAGAGGGAAAGCACAGGGAATTATTTCAATATAATAATGCAATTTAACATCTTTTGCTGTACAAACTTGGTCTAGAACAATGACATTTTGCCAGCTTTGATTTTACATTGTAGCCACGCATAGTTTAATCAACAAAAAAGATAAAAGACGTGATGGGAATTTGGGGTTCACTGATACCGTAATTGGATAAGATGCACATGCCCAGCCCAATTTAAACTGAACTAGGTAACAACAGTACTCTGTAGGAAGGAACTGCAGATGCTGGTATAAACTGAAGATAGACACAAAATGTTGGAGTAACTCAGTGGGACAGGCAGCATCTCAGGAGAAGAATGGGTGACGTTTTGGGTCAAGACCCTTCATCACCCATTGCTTCTCTCCAGAGATGCTGCCTGTCCTGCTGAATTACTCCAGCATTTTGTGTCAAACAATAGTACTCTATACCCTCACCTTCATCCTCCTCCATTGTTTTCCCTTAGCCCACCTTCTCCCAACTTTGCTACCCTTGGTTCAGAAATGTTCCTTACAAAGTTGGTAGCTGGGGTTGAGCCTTCATGGTTGTCCATGTACAGCAGATTATGACATCCTCTAAGTAGTGCAGAACCCATTCAAACAGCATTGTTGTTTGTTTTCATGAAGGTCTGCTCTATCACATTATGTGTACACATTGCACACAATGTGTGCACATTTCTTTGTGTATGATTTATGCACTGGAGTCCTGAGCCATCTGCACAGCCTTTCTCATCCAGTATCATGTTTCATTTTGTCCTTGTGATTTGAATTCAGGTGGTGCAGTGAACTGCTACAGAATGAAGGGAATATAATTCTTGTCAAAAAATTGGGCGTTCATTAGTTTAAATACCAGCTGGCCATTTAGGGAAGGGAATGCTTATTCCTGTTACATGACATTGTTCACATATCAAGATCTTGAAATATCTATTGCACCAGACAATTGAATATACTCTTTCCACCTGTTCATTAATCATCCTTACTTTTTCTGCAAGATCAATCACAATCATATTGTGTATTTTTGATATTAATTTAACTAGTTGCACAAAATGCATGTTTAAAACTCAACCCTGAAGAAGCCAAGTAGAGGACAATATATTTTGATCAAATGAAAACTGCAGTTATGAAAATAGAGACATATAGTTCTTAACTATTGTAAATGTGAAATACAAGACTAGTGATTATTGATATTTCTCGTCCTACAAAGAATTAAGATCCTTGAATACGACTTGCATATTAAATATGAGATAACTTTTCTTGTTGATTCAACAGAAATACAAGTTGCTTTACCTACAAGGACACATATCAGATACAACCAAGACATAATAAGGCATAAAATAAAGTATTAGACTAGTTTAACTAAAGAAAGAAAATAGCAGGTATTGACAGAACACATCTATATATCTTAAAGGACGACATGAAAGAAATATCGTAAACCCTAGGAATTAAGAACTGGATTTTCATTTCTCTCATCTGAGAAAAATAGAAAATGCAATACAAAACTGGGGCACCGGACCTTTCTAAATCATTACTGTTATTACAGTGGCCAATGTTCTTCCTCTGTGGAATTCTAAGTATGTGGTCTGATTAGTCGTTTGAAGGGAATATTCAGCTGTTTCAGTACTTGACTAAGGATCTATTCATATCAGGAGGACCCCAATATCATTTTAGCAAAGAAGTACCATGTAATTATGCTTTGTGCATGCTTCAGCCAAGATCACGCGTTCAAGCTAAATACATTTGATAAATAATTCATCATTATATTGGTGCTGACAGGAGGAGCACAAATGTTTCTCCAAATTTCACATGCTCAGCCTGGGTCTCCATTGCTCTAGTATGTCTCAAGCACTTCACTTTCCCCCAACCCCATCGTTCACCTGCACATATCACTGTTCGTAAGAAACCACCTTCCTCCAGTTAATCCAATTGATAATATATTACAGTGTGTCCGAGCCATTGAGCTCACCCAGGGCACTCTCTACTAGTTCAGATTCCTGGTCCACTGCGCCGTAAAGGCATGGAGAGATGCAGAATAGAAACAGGCCCTTCAGCCTACCAGGTGCACACAAATCAACAACCACACATTTCAATAATCTTACATTTATCCTACTTTTTAATCCTCTCCACATTTTCATCAATTCGTCCTGCTTCAGATGCTACCACTCAGCTATACACTCGGGACAATTTACAGAAACAAACTAGTCGATCAATCCATATGTTTTTGTAATGAAAGAGGAAATTGCAATGACAATAGGTAAAACCACACAGTCAAAGGGAGAACATGCAAATTCCAAACAGGCAATGCAGAGACCACTGGAGATGTGAGGCAGCAGCTCCCCAAATAGTGCCACTGTGCTACCCGCTATAAGTCTGGTAATGCTTATGGCAGAGCAAAAACAAGACCACCTTCACAGTTGATGTATTTCACTGGTTCTCTTAGGGGTAAAACTACCCTACCACTGTCTTGTATTGATAGTGAACGTCAGCAGTTATTATCCATCCATCCCCAATTCCCTCAGGATGTGGTTTAGAGCCAAACACATTAATGAAAAAAACAACAAAGTATTGTAAATTCTCAGCAGCTCAGGCATCATCTTCGGAAAGGCAAAAAAAAGGCAATATATCAGGTCAATCATGTTGAGAATTTGAAAGGGTTTGGACTAGCCAGTGACCCTTCATCAGAAGTCAATGATCTGAACATTAATGCTGCTTTCTCACTCCATACGTGCTACTAAACTGCTGAGCGCTCCATGTTTTTTTTTACATTTCAGATTACCAGCATCTGCAGGCATTTTATTTTTCAACTACTTTTGTTGGCTCAGAGGTACATATAGGCCAGGCTGGGCAGATTTATTTCCCTAACGGACATTAATAGAGCTTGTGGGGGTTTTACAACAATCTAGTGAATTAATGATTATCGTTATTGAGGCCAGTTTCTTTTTAAATTCCAGAGTTATTTAGCAACTTGAGTCTAAATTTTCCATCATCCACAATGGGATTCAAAGCTAGCTTCAGACTTTATGTTCTTCATCATTTGGAGACAATTCAGATTCACAAAAATGTTATCTGGCATGAGAAAATACTATGCACAAAAATAACTTGGATTTGTTAATGGAAGCAATTTACCACCATAGTGATTAAATGAAAGGATTTTACTTCGGAGTCACGTGAGTGACTTCGTGAAGACCCCGCCAGCACGCCTGCGCAGCATATCGTCGCGCGCATCTGCAGCGGCAGCTGGGGGGGGGAGTGCGCTCTCTCCTCCGGCTCCTTCACAAGACCGGCAGGTGAGTATTACCTTTTCCTTCACAGCATGGACAAGGGCCGCAGGACGACGCTGTCGCGGAGCGGAGCTGAGCTGCGGCCAGCCGACGGCCTTGTCCCCGGAGCTGCACGGAACGCCGGCAGCTTTAACGCAACGGTGGGGGCAGGAATGCGGAAGTCGGGCGCTCCCGCTGATACAGGGGCCGACTCACCCGAATGGGTTACCGCTACGGAGCTGCAAGCAACAGATCCAGACTCCGAGCCCCCGTCCCCCAAGAGAAGAAGGGGGGATACAGGTACGTGGCAAGGGGTCTTGTTTCTTTACAGGCAACCTCTCCCCGAGCTCCAGAAGACCCGAGGGGGCTGGGCCGGGGGACAGCCGCACGACAGGGGAGCCCTGCAAAGTGCATTACGTACCGCAGCCAGGGATATCTGCCATCGTGCAGCCAGGGCATAACACTGCTGCGTCGTGTAGGCCTGCTGGAGCAGATACCGCCGACAACACACCCCGTCAGGCTGCGGTCAAGGGCGGAGGTGGCAGCAGGAAGCGGTCGGTCAGCTCAGCGCTGCGAGCGGCCGACCATGCGCATCCACGTCAAGTAATGGGCACGTGTGGAGGTAAGCCTGCACGGACTCCGGGGAGCCAGGTTCCGGGGGCCGGCGCCGAGTCAACTCACCTGCCTTCTTATCAGCCAGGTGGGCCGCCACAGTCTGGGAGAAGACAGACTAGCGGAGAGTCCGTGCGGGAGTCGTATGACCCTACTTGGGCTGTAGGTCACGACGACCTGCCATTGGACCATAGACCCTAAGGGGGTGAGGTCCGATGGTGGAAGCCCCAGTGAATTCGCAGGGCCTGGGGAAGTCGGCTTGTCCGCTGCATATAGCAGGGAGGGTCGCATTGAGCGGTTGGAGCTCTTAAATGGTGCAACACCTCCAGCGGGACCAAGAACGAGAAGAACGGGACTCGGGGGCATCCACTAGCCGTGCAAGGACTCCGCTCAGCTCCTCATCGTCTCCAGCCAGAAGCATTAATGATTGCCCAGCTGCTGAGTTTGACGACGACCGGGGACAGCCAGTGACCGCTGAACCAGAGCATGAGGAGGATATGCTGGATGTGGTGAGTGAAGTTTGCCGTTTCTACCCAGACAGGTGAACCCTGCACCATGAATTGGCGGGCACCATTGATTGCCTACGTATGCACCAACTCTGGAGTCAGATTCTCAATAATACCTTGGAGAAAGGTACTCCACGGGCATAACGGCGTTTGCTAAACCCTGGTCGGGGATAATGTGTCCAGTAAATAGCATGATGCACTGGCACTCCTATGCAACGCCCAGTATGAGATAAATTGCCTGCGTAAGAGCTCCATATAGCCCACACTAAACCCCAAATTCGCGGGGTTGTGCCGACCATTACCGCTCCACCACCGCATCAGTTGTTTGGAGACCTGTCCAAACAGGTGAAGGGACTGGACAAAGGAGGCCAAAACAGTGGGCCTCATGAAACTCCATCGGCCAGAGTTCACCCATATCACCGGCAACAGCCTAATACAACCTGTGAACCAAGGCTGCCGGATAGGGCACAAAGATTCTACCTACCTCCATCTCAACAAATACAACGACCGTTTAGGGCAAGGCCAACAGCGGCCTGCATGGGAAATGCGGCCGCCGGCCCGTCAACTTCCATAACGTCCACCCGAAGCACCGTATGTATGGAACCGCTGTTCACTATGGAGGTAAGGGGGTCTGGCTCCTCTCACGCCGTAGTATCCCTCCTGCACGAATAGGTGGGCGATTGCGGGCGGCCTTGGACATATGGGGAAAACCGTCACCACAGATGAGTTTATTTTACAAAGTGTTCAAGGGTATATAATTCGTGGGAGGAATCGATTCCCATACCCAGCATTCGCCTCGTAGGAATTTACTCTATCCCAAAAAGAGGTGGAGGCACTAATGTAGTTAACAATTTAGAGTTACTGGAAATTGGAAATAATTCTGAAGACCAAAGCAATATACAAGAAGTGTAACAGAATGAGGTGGGGTGTTATGGAAGCTGTAGGCTTTTAAAAACGTTCTCTGGGATTGAATGAAGTTGGTGTACAACATCAGAATTGACATCACAGACACTAGAAGGCATTTAAGTAAAAACATTTACACACATTGAAGGACTTAAGTAGTTTCAATTGAGTAGGGGAGGCTAGAAAAGTTGGTTAGTATTCTTTGTCCTATATTGGTCAGTGCTAAACTCGAAGACACAACGAATGTGGGTAGAAAGGCTTCACTTTCAAGATTTCAGTTTGTGTGTCTAATTGACCACTGGGATCTGGGCCAGCTTCAGCTTGTTCCGGTAAAGTGGTATATGACCTTCAATATCAGTAAATGCAAAGTTGTCCATCTGATTTAAAAAATAATAATTATACACATTTAATGAAGGATATCTGGGTGGATCGGTTGATAAAGGTCAAGCTCACAAGACATTAAAAGTACTACTCGTAGATAATGCTATAAAATAGCTATCTAATTGAGGGTTTTATTGCAAGGGATATAAAATATGAAAGGCAAGATATGATAATGAATCCATACCCAAGTAAGACCATGATTTTATGTACTGAGTGCAACTTTGAATCTCACAGTATAGAGATTCTGAGGCAATTTTGAGGCAATTCAAATTCACTAAGATGTTATCCTGAAACAACCTCTCCAAAGTGTGTTTTGCTACCAGTAGGGTGTTAGTCTACCAGTGAGCGGGACAGCAATTCTATTTAAAAGATTGACGAACATCAAAGAATCTGCACTCTCGTGATTTGCAAAGTCTGCATAGGATTTAAAAGGCTCAGGTGAAGTTCTGGAAGATCTTTCGTCACAGGCGAGATTCCAGACAAAAGAGTGGCTAATGTACTGTTATTTAAGAAGGGCAGCAAGGAAAAGCCAGGAAACTTTGGGACGGCGAGCCTGTCTACAGTGTTGGATACGCTACTGGAAGGGATTCTGAGGGACGTGATGTACCAGCATTTTGATAGACAAGAACAGATTTGGGATACTCAGCATGGGAAAATATGTGGGAGTTTTTTGAAGAGATAGCCAATGGGAGTACTGAAGGCAGGTCAATGGATTTGGAAGGTCTTTGGCAATGTCCTGCTAATTTGGAAGGGTAGATTTCAAGGGATCTAGGGAGAGCTACCTAGCTGGATACAGAATTGGCATGATGGTAGGATGCAGAGGGTGATGGTGGAAGTTTGTTTTTCACACCTATGAAGGGTGGTGTGCCCCAGGGATCGGTGCTGGGGCCATTGATTTTGTCATTTATATAAACAATTTGTATAAGAATGTACAAGATATTGATGGTAAGTTTGCTGATGCCATTGAATAGGTGGTATAGTGGGGAGTAATTATAAAAAAATGTGATCACCAATTACAGCGAGGTCTTGATCAGCTGGGTACGTGGACTGAGCGATGGCAATTGGCATTCAATTCAGATAAATGCAAGGTGTTATATTTTGAGAAGTAAAACCAGAGCAGGAGCTTCACAGTAAACATTAAGGTCTGCATGAGTGTTGTAAAACAGAGGGACTCAAGAGCCCCGCTCCCTGCCATGGATGCCCTCCACCGAAAACGGTGTCTGAGATGGACCGGGAAGATCATCAAAGACCGTTCCCACCCTAACCATGGACTGTTTGCCCTCCTACCATCAGAGAGGCGGTACAGGAGCCTCAAGTCCCGCACTAGTAGGATGAGGAAAAGCTTCTATAACAACACCATCACACTGCTGAACTCGGAGTCCCGCCGATAGATTTCTTCAGTCTCTCCGTCCACATTGTCTGCATTCTGTATCTATTTATATATTGCTATTACTACGAACTGACGCTAAACTGCATTTAGTTGTACCCATACTTGTATCTGTGCAATGACATTACAGTTGAATTGAATTGAATTGAAGTACACAGTTCCCTGAAAGTGGCATCACTGGTAGACAAGGTGCTAAAGAAGGTGTTTGGAATGCTGACCATTGGGGCATTATGTTTCAGATGTACAAGATATTGATGAGGCTACCCTTGGAGCACTCTGAAGAGTGATGGTTTCTCTGCTATAGAAAATAATCCAAAGAAGATTTACAAGGATGTTGCCAGGACTCAAGGGCTGGAATTGTAGCGAGAGGTTGAGCTGAATTTGACTTAATATCAATTGGTCCTTTGCAGAGTTAACATATTGATTGATTGATAAGTACTTGATGATTTTGTGTTCAATCAAGCCATTTGTTCCTGGGAATTACTCCTTACCCATTGACTTTGTTTAGTATCCATGATATCTTGATCGTTTCAATGAACAGTGTCCATAACATATAGCATTAGTGACATTGGGTTGATAATGTTAGTACTTCTTAACACATATCCTGAGATAGATGCGATCATATAGAGTAATGTTAACTGTCAGAACCAAAAGGTCAGAGGTAGCAAAGGACACATGGAATAATGTTAATATTCATCTTTTAAATCCATACTATGGTCATTATTTGCATCTAATTGTCAATGCTTACAGTAGATACCCCCATTGTGGAAATTGTCACTTGTTCCACCCAAAAGCTTGATTTCATCTTTGCATTGTTTGAAATTCTGCAAAGTGAGAATGATAACAGAGCCCTCAATCAACAGGGATGACCTCAGGACGTTTGCAACCGACTGCAATCACACATCTCGTGGGCTGGTGGAGGTGAAAAGATTCATTCAAATTGCTCTTCCAAATTGAAACGATGGAAGAACCACGTTTCCATAGACCACCGAGATCTCATCTGAGGCAGAGGTGACCTACTGTATATATGAGGGACGGGTTGCATCTCAACGGGAGCGGGACCGATATCTTGCAGGGAGGTTGGCTAGTGCTATTCAGGAAGGTTTAAACTTGAGAGAATGGGTGGTGGGAACCAGAGCATTAGGTCAAAAATTGGAAGGAGTTATGGGAAGATAGAGGTTAGGACCAGTAGGTGTCAAATGATGGATAGGCAGGGAAAAGTAAAGGATGTGGTGATGTTGATGGGCTGAATTGTGTTACTTTCAATGCAAGGAGTAATGTGGATGAAGCAGATCATCCGAGAGCCTGGATCAGTGCTTGGGACTATGATGTTGTGCCCATTGCAGAAATGTAGTTGCAAGGGGGACATGACAGGCAGCTCAATCTTCTGGGTTTCGATGTTTCAAATATGGGGGCAAAAGAAGTGGAGGAGTTGTGCTGCTAATCATGGAGACTGTCCTTTTATTTATTTATTGATTTTACTTTAGCGATACAGCACAGAAACAGGCCCTTCGGCCCACCGAGTCCGCACTGACCAGCGATCCCCGCACATTAACACTATCCTACACACATTAGGGACAATTTACACACACCATGGCAATTAACCTGTACACCTGTACGTCTTTGGAGTGTGGGAGGAAACCGAAGATCGTGGAGAAAACCCACGCAGTCAAGGGGAGAACGTACAAACTCCGTACAAACTGCACCCGTAAACAGGATCGAACTCGAGTCTCCGACGCTGCAAGTGCTGTAAAGGGCCTGTCCCACTAACGCGACTTTTCAGCGACTGTCTTGAACCTTCAAGCACAAGGGCACTCGCCTGAAAAACCTCGAGCTGGATCGACCTTCAGCGACCTTCAGTGATGAAACCACAAGCTGGATCGACCGTCAAAACACACATACACATTGCAAAGGCGGAGGCCAGGGAAAGCGGGGGAGCGCTGTCTGAAATTCACTCCCCCGATGAACAGGTAGGTAAAAGACGGCTGGCACAGTGTACGGTAAGTCCTTTAGAGAGTGCAGAGGGGAAGGGGTGAGAAGAGGAGAGAAGGGGGGGAGAAGGAGTGGAGGAGTGGAGAAGGAGTGGAGACACTTTTAAGAAGCCAGACAACTTTTAATAAAGTTTAGCGGGCTTTTAACATTACCGGTCGGTTTTCCATTGTTCTGAAAACTCCAACGAGCCAATTAAAATGCCCAGTCAGCAAAGGAGATTGCCTACGGCTACCTCGACTTCCTAGCGACCCCACTCCACTCTGTGGCCGCCGGTGGCGCAGCAGCAGTCAGAGAGGCATCTGATAAAGTCCCCCATGGTAGGCTGATCCAGAAGATTGAGATTCACAAGATTAACTTGTTTATGTAGATTCACAGCGGGTTGTGATAGAAGGACAATATTCAGTCTGGCGGTTGGTGACATGTGGAGTTCCGCAGAGATCTGTGCTGGGACCACGGCTATTTATGCTAAACTCCCCTTCCAATACTGACCTTTCGGTCCAGGGTCGCCTCCATTGTTGGAGTGAGTCTGCACGTAAAATCAAGGAACAGCATCACATATTTTGCTTGGGTAGCTCCAGAAATGCTGCCTGACCCATTAAGTTACTCCAGCATTTTGTGTCAAATGGGGAGGTTATGCAGACGGCTTGTTTTCTCTGGCACATCAAAGGTTGTGGGAGAGGCAGTCAGAACCTTTTACCCAGGATGGAAAAATCAAATACCACATGGCATAACTTTAAGATGAGAGAGGCAAGGTTAACAGAGATGTGAGAGACAACTTTGTTTTCCCCCACACAGAAGGTGGTGAATGCCTGGAACGCGCTGCTTGGCCTGATGGTTGAGACAGATGTGATAATGACATATGAGAGACTTAGATAGGCATATGGATATGCAGGAATGGAGAGGTATGGATTATGTGTAGGTAGATAATAGATGGTCTCGGCATCATATTCAGCACAGACATTTTGGGCCAAAGAGCCTGTTGTTAAAATATACCATTCTATGTTCTATGCTCCTTCTATTCAACTACAAAATGTTCTGCATTCAATATCAGCAATGCTCATGTTTGTGCAAACTATATGTACATATTTGCAAGATAGATAATCAATACCTATACAAGTGTAATCCAAGGAAAGCAGCGTGAAAGCAAATGAAGAGAAACACATGAAATTCACAACAGCACCGTAACAGTTTGGGGATAAATATTTTGTGATATGTAGCAATTAAAGGCAAGCAACCAGCTCCAATGAAGTGTAGTCATTTGTGGTGATCCATGAACAAAACATTGGATGGTTCACAAAAAAAAACTGTTGGTAAATCTAAAATGGATAACCCCAAGATCCTAGAAACAACTGAGCAATTACTGCTAACTATAGCAAATGTCCTTGCATCTGAAAATCAGCATCATCCATCAAGCAAACAGGACAATTTCTCATATCTGAAATTCCTTGTACTATTTCCTTTAAATAAGAAGGGGAGATGTGTAGTGTCATACTGCTCTCATTATGCAATATTGGTATATTTCTCTTCATAAACAATATAAATATTTGCTCTTTACAACTGCATAGCTCCGAGCATGCTCAGTTTTCTGTAGAAATAAAGATAGTAGCCGTGTTGTAAATTGTGCTCAGCAGTGAAGCCTTATAATTAATGGAAGGCACAATTGCCATACCTTTACAATAGTTAAGTAACAAACGTCTCAATTTAATCTTATGTTTTTCTCTTTTGATTCTTATATCTTCAATGTATTACTTAGATAGTTGCGAGACTGAGGATTGTACAAGTTACAGACTGAAGCAAAAAATGCCAGGTTGATTGAATAATCAGACTGGTTGAGACAGGTGCTTGTATTTCCATGTTGCATTTTCTAAGTAATTCAATACAGAGCAAGTACCACAACCTACACAGTCTGCCACTAGGAACAATGCGTAAGGAGGCTATGCTTCTACAGCTTTATGTCAGCTCCCAAAACCAGTCTTGGAGGCAGGTTGCAACAATTGGATAGTATTCCTCATGGAACAGTCACATCAAGTTTGGTGAATAATTGGAGTAGTTTTCAGGCTACACAATATTGTCACTGAAAATACATATGGACACACTGAAGTAGAGCAGCAGCCCTACTGGTCCCCAAGGTGTAGGGGAATATGAACACACTGTTGCGCACACTGCTGCAGAAATTAAACAGGAGTAATAAATAGTGATCAGGTTTATTTCCCACTTAACACCTATGGCTGACCTTCTCTGCAAATAGAAGTACTGAATTAAAGATTTGTAAATATTTTTCAACTAGAGTTGTCCTGTTAATTCTTTAAGATAAATGTAACACTTCACAGAGTCATACAACATCAAAACAGACTCTTCAACCCTCCATGTCCATGCCAGTCCACAGGTGCTGATCTACACTGATCTATTTCCCAGGCCTGTGGTCTACTTTTCAGGTGTTCATTTAAACAAACGTTGATAGAGTTCCTCACACCAGCACCCCCTCAACAGTACATTTCAGATTTCAACCCCCAACAAGTGAAACAAGTTCTTCCTTAACTCCCTTGTAAATATCTTTTCCCCCTATACTTTAAACCCATGCATTCTGGTTGTAGACATCTCTGCTCAATGGAAAGCGTTTCTCACTATCTACTCTATCCATGCTCCTCATAATTCTGCACACCTTAATCAGGTCTCCCTTAACTCTTCTTACAAAACAAACTCACCTTGTCTATGGGCTTTCACCTGGACACCCATTAAAATTTCAGCTGGCAATGGACGTTGGAGAAATAGCATTAGAACTATTGTTAATAAGCAGTAAGAAATCGTGAGAACAGTGAGAATTCTATGCTTGTGAATATTTGTTATTATTCTTTAATCTTGCCGTTAAAAAATATTGACTTTAATTTTCAGAAATTTAGATATTTACCTTTACTAACATAAGAATTAGTGTGTACATTGTGGATGTTCCATTCCCAATTCCTTGTCATGGAATCATGAGTCCTGGAGAGAAGTTGCATACAAACAAGCCCTTCAGCTCACTGAGACTGTGCCAACCATCAACCCCGTTTTTATACTAATCCTACACTAATCCCATTATTATTGGAAACATTGAAAATAAGTGCAGGAGGAGGCCATTCGGCCCTTCGAGCTAGCACCACCATTCATTGTGATCATGGCTGATCGTCCCCAATCAATATTCCCTGCCTGCCTTCTCCCCTGTCCACATGTTCTCGTCAGCCCGCCCCCACCAGATTTTACCACTCACCTCACCATTGGGCCATTTACAGTTGATCTATTAACCTGCACATCTTTGAGATGTGGGAGGAAAGTGAAGCACGATCAGTGAGGGGACATGCAAATTCCACACTTCCAACACTGAGATCAGGATTGAACCTGGGTCTCTGACATTGCAAGGTATTGGCTCTACTAGCTGCGTCACTGTGTGACAAATTATTTGCAAAGAATGCCTGGAGGAGAATACATCACATTTTTTCGAGGTTCAGCCTGCAACTCTGTATCGATAAAGTAGTCTGTTAATGGAACTATTTGAAGATGCAGAAGGCTTTGCCCATCACTAAGACTATCAGCACATAATTTCATTAGATGTCCACATTAACTCTAGCCACTGCAGATATTGTATAATTAAATGGCTAAACAGATGACCATTTCTGTGAGAGCAGCCTGAAAATCAAGAACCACTTAAAAGAATTATTGCCAATTAGATTGCAATGGAAATCACAATTGCTGATTCATCTATCATTGTAAGCACCCCTTAGACTCAGAACCAAAATCATTTGATTGACTTCTGAAAGGATCTGTATTGAAATCATATACTTATAATGAAATGGTGCTCTTTGTTTGCTTCTGAGTCTCAAAACCACAGGTGGATGAATGAAAGCTATTGTAGCCCATGGTTCAATCAGCATTTACAATGTTCAGACTTGCTCCCTGAAGCAATGAAATGTCACAAGGATTAAAAAAAGGGTGAATGCATCAACATCTTTTGTGTTCCCATTGCTCCAAAGGGAGTAATGCTTTCCCATGAATAAAAGCTGTCTACTGGTCATGTAAATCCATGTGTGTCCTGCTTAGACACTTCTCTGCAAATAGCCTATCTGTAGCTTCTACATGAGAAATACAATGGAGATCATAGGTATAGTGGTTTTGTTCCATTGACCTCTCGCCACAAGCCCTTGTCACATGATTATCCATAGCTGTTGTCTGTGACCGATTAGGTTCATATTGCAAATCTGCATGATTAGGTGCAGAACAGTAGCATGTCCAATTAGATAGTCTTTGACAGCACATCCAGAAAGCGCCATAATCTTCATCCTCTCACATCAACTGTGCTCAACCATCTCCTCATCATCAGTTGGAATGTTCACTTTGTAGTATTGCTATGGTACAAAGGAGCCAGTGCAGCCCACCGGTCCCTGTTGGCTGTCTGATGTGCAACCTAGTTAGCCCTATCTTCCCACTCTTCCTGAAAATTATTTTCTTTCAAACGTTTACGGCATTCCATGTAAAAAGACCAGATTGAGCGTGTCACTCACAGGCCATGAATTCCAGATCATTGCTGTTCTTTATAAGCGATCCCTTTACATCCTTTGTGTGTCTATTTTCCACTTTGAATCTACAACCCTTGCTCCTTAAGGGTAAGCCATTTAGAACGGAGACAAGGAAACACTTTTTCTCCCAGAGAGTTTGTGAGTCCGTGGAATTCTCTGCCTCAGAGGGTGGTGGAGGCAGGTTCTCTGGATGTTTTCAAGAGAGAGCTGGATAGGGCTCTTGAAGATAGCGGAGTCAGGGGATATGGGGAAAAGGCAGGAACGGGGTACCGATTGGGGATGATCAACCATGATCTCATTGAATGGTGGTGCTGGTTCAAGGGGCCAAATGGACTACTCCTGCACCTATTGTCTATTGTCTATTGTCTATTAAACAATCCACCTTTTCCGCATAGATTATCTCTACAGATACAAATGGGATCTATCATAATCTTGTTGGCCTGCATTAAATACTCTCTCAACCGCAATCAATCATAGCTTCTCCAGTCTAAATATGTCCATTGTCTGTCTCAGCTAGGGTGCAGCAGGAGAGGTGCTGCAGTGTTCTGATTCTGTGTAAATGAATCCCTGGGGAACATTTTTTTTAAACAATGCATCTCTCTCTATTGTGCTGGATCCTATAACACAATTTATGCCTATACGCTTGATTGCATTGCCAAAACAAGTCCTTCAACTATTAAATTTTTACAGTGTCTTAACAGTACCAAATGACAGTGATGCACACAGTTACTTTAGACTACAAACGACAAGAATTATGCCGCAATATATCGCAGCAAATGTAAAGGAAGGAGCGAGAGAAGAAATAGGAATTATAGACCAGTTATGGCAGGCAGTGGCTAATGGAGTGACGCAAGGCTCGATGCTGGCGCTGTAACTATTCACAATATATATTAATGAGTTAGATGATGGGATTAAAAGTAACACTAGCAAATTTGCAGATGACACAGAGCTGGGTGGCAGTGTGAACTGTGAAGAGGATGCTAGGAGGTCGCAGGGTGACTTGGACAGGTTGAGTGAGTGGGCAGATGCATTGCCAATGCAGTATAATGTAGGTACATGTGAGGTAATCCACTTTGGCGGCAAGGACAAGGAGGCAGATTATTATCTCAATGATGTCAGATTAGGAAAAAGTGAAGTGCAACGAGACCTGGGTGTCCTTGTACACCAGTCACCAAAAGTAAACATGCAGGTACAGCAGGCAGTGAAGAAAACAAATGGAATGTTGGCCTTCATAACATGGGATATGGGGAGAAGGCAGGCATGGGTTACTGATCGTGGATGATGAGCCATGATCACAATGAATGGTGGTGCAGGCTCGAAGGGCCAAATGGCCTTCCTCCTACACCTATTTTCTATGTATCTATGTACAGGTGTAAAATTGCTTCGGCAACAGGAATAATAGGGAATTACATATAACCACTCCACTCCAAATTACAGTATCCCCCTGATTTTGCCCATTAAATTTGGGGTTTCCTGCTCTTCAAAATTTGTCATCTTTGCATTTTGGGCTTGATCCCCACTTTATCCCCTTCATCTGATTCTAACCATTCTAATCACCTATCTAATTTCTGCTTAAGATGATAAACTTCAATAATTTCAACTACAAGTTGATTGGTTTCTTTGTTTAATGCCAGTACCTCAATATTCAGTTTGGTGCTTCCTACCGCGTAACGGTCTTAAGTGTATGGAGCCAACAGTCTGGAAACAGCAACTGATGATGATGTTGCTAAATCTGTCGCAGCACATATTACTGATTGGTTTATATGAAATTAAAAGCATTAAACCAACACTGACATGCTGAACAGAAGATAATTGCAGTATGTCATTAATTCTGTCATTCTTTTGAAAAAATATCACTGTCGCTATTTTGTTTTTTTCAAACTTTGCTTAACCATTTATAGATCTGTCATGATTCAATCAGTATAATTGGCATTAAAATAAACCTGTCTTTGTTTTTCCAAGCATTTTGCACGTTAAAAATGTCAAATCCAGATTAATTTAACCGATTGTTAAAGTAATCTGAAACAATTATGCACATTGCATGATCCCATGGCTCAGCAGTTCTCCCTCCCCTCCCTCTTCATTAATTCTCACTTGCCTCTTCTCCCTACACCCCCGTCCCATCACCCACCCTTTGACAACTCATTCCTGGTTATGTTGGAGCATTCGATTACAAACAAAACACGAAACATACTGGAATATTAGTGAGGATCTCAATGCACCTCAAGATACAATGTCACTGTTTAAGCTGCTGAGAGAAACATAGAAACATAGATACATAGAAAATAGGTGCAGGAGGAGGCCATTCGGCCCTTCGGGCCAGCACCGCCATTCATTGTGATCATGGCTGATCATCCGCTATCAATAACCCGGGCCTGCCTTCTCCCCATATCCTTTGACTCCACTAGTCCCTAGAGCTCTATCCAACTCTCTCTTAAATCCATTCAGTGATTTGGCCTCCACTGCCCTCTGTGGCAGGGAATTCCATAAATTCACAACTCTCTGGGTAAAAAAGTGTTTTCTCACCTCAGTCTTAAATGACCTCTCTTTATTATAAGACTGTGGCCCCTGGTTCTGGACTTACCCAACATTGGGAACATTTTTCCTGCATCTAGCTTGTCCAGTCCTTTTATAATTGTATATGTTTCTATAAGATCCCCCTCATCCTTCAAAAGAACACCCTGCAATGCTTTGTTTTACTATACAGCATCTTCCAAAATTGACTGTAATTAGGATTCAGCTCTTGCATGGCAAAAGGACCAGGAATGGAAATAAGATGAAAAGTGGGAAATAAAAGTAGCAGTTTATAACAAAGAAAAACCCTCTCTGACCTCGCACTGAAGCTTACACGAGGACTCCATTAGGTCAGCGGATAAACAGGGAGGCTATCTGAACTCAAATGAAATGCTTGCAACCATATATTCTGGACTTGATTTTGATTAGTGGAAAGTTATCAATGGTGGGCAATAATTCCAAGTGAAAGTTCAAACAATTTTTCACAACTTTTATCACCATTACAATTTGTTCATTCACCCCAAAACCTAGGATCACTATTAATCATTAAATTACCAAAACACTAACAGCTCCTGAACTCCTTACTTCATAAGGTATTGCATAATTTGCCAGAATCAAGTCAAGGTAGGAAAATAAGTTCTGCAACTCCCTAATTGCTTTCCAAAATGTAAATCCAAAAACACTAACTTACGGTCTACCTGCTTCTGCAGGTAGATCCAAAGAGGGACTAATTTTACTGGAATCTGAAAACACCAGCATTATCCAGTAACCAAACTGTGTCCTCACGGCAGTCCAACTTGAACACAATGATTGAAAGGCATGCTCGTTTTTGAAGGGAATGAAGGGAAATGTTTCTCTATGCAAATGCTACCAGATTCAACTTTAATAAGTCCTGAGCTCATGGGCCATTCTTCACCAGTAGGTTGCTGATCAGGCTCCAAAGTCAGACTCCTAATTGGGGCAGAGTAAACCTGCAGCAATCTTCCAGCATCAAATTAATCATATGAACATGCACTGGATTGAACTTGCAGCGGAAGAGTGAATCCTGTCCTTTCAACAGAGGAACAATTTTATTAATTGACTAGACCAAGTGCAGACCTATTGGGTCTGCTCCCCTAACACAACATTCCACCACTCATCCGTCCCCAAATGCAAGCCGTTCCCCCAACGTAATATTCCACCACTCATGCATAGACCCCGACTGCGCAGGAGCGACTCATTTATCCTCATTCCCCCAGCACTCCCTCCTCCTCTTCACCCTCCCTGTTCAATCCCTAGAGAGGGAGGAGGGTAGAGAGGGAGGGGGGTAGAGAGGGAGGGGGGGTAGAGAGGAAGGGGGCAGGCACGTGCCGTCAGGGTAGGCAAGATAGGCACTGCCTACCCTGACTAAAATTATAACATGGTAATAACTAAATATAAATAGTAGAGGCATGGGAGAATTATGCCTATGTAAGAGATCGATCTCTTAGGTAGGCATAATTCTCCATGCCTTTCATCCGCAGCGCTTGTAACACGGGAAGCTCTGTGCAGCCCACGTGCCGTCAGCGCTGCCTGAAGCCGTAATGATAATCGGGGCTGAAGGCAGCAGAATTTCTGCCTTTGCAGCACTGCACATGCGCATCGGTCTACTGCGCATGCGCAGAGCAAGTTTCTTGGCGGGGTTTTCATATATGGTTTGTCAATATTTTAAGTGTATGTTAGGTAACAAAGAGAGAAGAATGGAGCTTGTGTACCAATAATGTGGTAAGTACATTTTGTGTTTATGTTTTTAAATACTGTATTTCCCGGGGTGTGTTGGGGGGGAGAGCTCCTTTCACAGTGTTTGGGGAGTCTGGCCCGGGGTAAGATTGCGGGGAGGGCACGAATGTTATCAATGAGGGGATTGGGATAATGCCACTTGTGACGCTCCTTGCACGGAGGCGTGGAATGCCACCGCATTGAGGCTGGGGGGGGGGGGGGGGGGGGGGGGGGGGGAGGGAAGTAGCTCGGGTGGCTGAGCGGCCACCGGGCCGGACAACGGAACCGGCCGCCACCTTAGCTCCTTTTGCTGGTCCCCGCTCACCTCTGGCAGCTCTCTGTCTACAAACCACTCTCCTGCCGCTCGCTGGTCTCACTCATGTCCTTAAATTCCGACAGCGCGATTGAGGTTACTCGGCTGTGGGAATTTAAGGATTTGCAGGAAGCCGCTGACATGAGCGAAGTCAGCGAACGGCAGGTGACAGGTGTTCCGACGGAGAGCACTGCCAGAGGTGAGCGAGCCGGCAGAAGGAGCTTAAATGGCGGCCAGTTCTGCTGTCGGGTACTGGCGGCTGCTCGTAGCTCCCCGAGCTGCATCTATCCCCAGCTACAGTGCGGGGGCTTCGTGCCCGGAGAGCTGCGGCACGTGTGAGTGAGTAACTTTCTGCCATTATCCCCGACACCCTCCTTTTCAACACTCGTGCCCTCCCCACAACTTTACCCCTGACACAGACTCTCCACACTCTGTGAAAGGAACTGTTCCCCCAATTGGTCAAGGACGAGGAAACCTTGGGCAACTTGAAATGTCACTGTTTTTATTTATTTATTTATTTAACGGATCGAACAATCTGCGCATGCGCGGTTAATTTCTTTTTAGCGGACTGAGTGCCTACCCTGAGTAATTACTCACGGCACGTGCCTGGGAGGGGGGGTAGAGAGGGAGGGGGACAGAGAGGGTGGGAGTGAGGGCAGATAGGGGATGGGCACCCCTCCCCATCCCCCTCTACCATACACACCCCCCATCTGCCTCTACCACCGCACTCCCCAACCAATCTCCCTCATCCTCATTTCCCTCATTCTCCTCCCCTCACTCCCATTCCCTGCCCCAGGACCTACCCAGGTCATAGAGCAGCGCAGAGCCTGGAACTGGGCCTGGTTCTCATACTCAGCCCTGCCCTGGCTGTAGATTCCAGCCATCAGCTCAGCCGCCGCCTGGGCTCCACTGCAGGCCCCGGCTTCATCTCTGGGCTCATCTCTGATCCCGGACCCAGGCTCGTCCAAGGTTCCAGCGGCGGGTTCTTTCTTGGCCCCGGTCATGGCCCCATCCTCAGCCCTGGGCTCGGTTCTCACTCCAGCTCGAGTACCAGGCTTGGCTCCAGTCAGGGCCCGCGGCACCATCCTCGCCACCAGGAGTCGGGCGTTGGGCGCCGGCAGCCGCCGCACGAGCACTGGAGTGCCCCTTCCTCCCGGAGTGTCCTGTCCTGCCTTGCAAGTGCATTGTGACATCACAGGGTTTTTTTTTGGGGCTGTTTTTAAAACTTAAGGGATTAATATCATTGGAAATATAGGTGGGAGTGCAACGGGAAGATGTTTATCTCCACGAAGGGAAAAACGTGAGTAGGATATGTGAAAATGGGAAAGCTGTGGCCTAGCATTTGAAAGAAGATAGGAAAAGCAGATTAACATCGTCAGCACAAACACAAACAATAGGAAGAGTTTTATTATTATAGAGATATTCTATTGACTTGATTAGTGGAATGTCTTAACTTGTTTAAAAGCATTATTTATTAGTTTTGTGTTTTGTTTATTGTTTTATTTTCATATTTGATTATTTAAATTGTTCTTATTTTTGTTAATTGTGTTTCTGAATGACAGAAATATTCAAAGCTAGTTGCGCTCAATTGGTTGAGCAGTTGAGTCAGAGGGGATAACTTAGCTTGCCATTGAATTTATTTCCAACTATTTTGTAGGCTGGTCGACACAACTGCTGCTTGGACTTGAAAACGATACTGACACCTATTGAGAGTCACATCCAATGCTGGCCTGAATAATTTTCAAGTATAAGTCTAATTGATGAATGCCAGCCATTTGAATGTGGTGAACATCACACATTTAATCCCTTTCTCCACCGTCACCAATCCACAGGTTAACTGAACAGTAAAGGGAGTGATAGTCCTATTCACCTATAAATCGTCAGTACTACCATCATTTACTAGTGTGCTGTTTTTTCCACACCTGACATCAACTAACTTGATAGACACAAAAAGGTGGAGTAACTCAGCGGGACAGGCATCATCTCTGGAGAGAAGGAATGGGTGAAGTTTCAGATTGAGACCCTTCTTCAGACTTTGTAGGCTGGACTGTAATTATGCTCCTAAAGCTTACCCCGTTAGTCTGGTTCGGTTAAACACTGAGTCAAGCACTGGATCAACTAATCTCTTTATTCTCGCTCACAAACAAACTTCCTATATGATACCTAACCAACACCGCAAGTCCGATCCTTGTCTCTACTCGTCCAAGCCCTTCAGCCTTGTGCGAACAGACACCTCCAGACAGTCAACACAGTCCCAAGTGCACTTCCAGAAGATCGACTCCGATCCATGTGGTGTCCCCTCTTTTATACTATATCGGACCCGTGGCGCGAAAATACATGGGGGGGGGGGGGGGGGGGCAACCCCTACAAGCCAATCACAAATAAGGATAATATAATACATTTATTGACAGTTCCCTCACCCAATCACAAAATACCCCATTACATTGTTTCCACAGAAGGTTCTAGTTGGAAGACAGTTCACCATAGTAAAGAAACATTTCCCCAGGTAACATAAACAATAAACATCACCCTGTGCTTGACTTCCTCCCAGGGTTCAGACACCATGGAGCCATGAGCTTTTCAGCTTTTCACAGAAAATGACATGTACCAAGAAGGACATACCATTATCCTCAAACATTTCTGTTCATCTGTGAGACAGTCTGTGTGATCTCAAACACCTGCCAGATGGCTGAACATCTGGCATATCAGGTGTGTAATTTTGTGTAACCTTCTGCCAGAATCAGCAGTATTATCCAATGTGATGTAATGCTTATGTATGATATGCTGAGCATGACCAAATTGCTGTAAGTCAATGTTGTCATTTTGCTCAATTTGCCCTTAAAATATTACAGGCATCAGCTGGTGTGAGGGGCTTTAAAACTTAACCCAAATCCAGTCACACTCCCACCAGTACACCTTTGCTCTTTCTCCCTTTGTTAACCTTTTCCATCCCTCCTCATTGTTACCTTACCTTCCCCATGTGCTTCCATCATCCCTCCCTTATCTGTTTCAATCCATCAGACCCTAGTTCCCCCACTCAACACTTCCCCTCCCACATGTGGGTTCTATATGCCCATCATCTTCCCTCATCTGGTACCACCTATCACCCATTGGCCTCGGTCTCACTCCTCTCTTTCACTTCCATAGTCATAGAATCATTCAGCAGGGAATTAGGCCCTTTGGTCCAACACACATGCCAACCAAAATGCTTCACCTGGCGGCATTTGCCCATATCCCTCTAAACCTTTCAAGTACCTGTCCAAATACCTTTCAAGCATCCAAGTGCCTGTCCAAATGTCTTTTAAATGGTGTTATACCATACCTGTCACAACTACTTCCGCTGACAACTCTTTCTATATACCCACTTATCGCTGCAATGGGCCCAGCACCGATCCCTGAGGCACACCACTAGTCACAGCCTTCCAGTGCAAAAAACAACATTCCACCATCAACCTCTGCTTCCTGCCAGTAAGCAAATTCTCTATCCAGTCAGCTGGCTCTCCCTGAATCCCAAGTAAATTAACTTTTCCAAAGCAGTCGACCATGTGGAACCTAATCAAATGCTTTGCTCAAGTCCATATAGACAATATGTATGGCTTTGCCCTCCTCAACCGTTTTGGTTACTACTTCAAAAAACTCAGATCAAATTCGTAAGATACAATCTCCCACATACAAAACTATGCTGATTATATCCTATCCCTCAGAATTCTCTCCAGTATTCTGCCCACCAACAAATGTTAGGCTCACTGGTCCATAATTCCTAGGCTTTTCTTTCCGTCTCTTCTTAAATAGAGGCACAACATTAGCCACCGCCCAGTCTTCTGGCACCTCACCCATGTCTAATGGTGACCTCTTGTCATCACACTTTTAAAAGCATCTCACTTTCAGAAACATTTTGTTGCCTGCAAACAATCCACGCCAATCAACTTTAGTAAGTTTCTGTCTAATACCATCAAATTTGGCTTTGCCCCAATGCAGAATTTTATCTAGTGGGCCCGTCTTGTCTTTATCCATAACTATTTAAAAACTAATAGAATTGTGGTCGTTGCTTCCAAAAAACACACCCATGGACACTTCCGTCACTTGCCTTACCTGATTTCATAAGAGTCGATCAACCTTTGATCTCTCCCTTGTTGGGCACTGTAAATATTGCCTGAATACATTTTCCTGAAGACATTTGACAAATTCCACCCCGTCTAAGTCCTTGAATTTATGGCAGTCCCAGTGTTCATATTTAAGTATATAACTGTAGTCAATGCCTACTATGTTCTGTTGTGCTATACAAAGAAAGAATTTCATTGTCCTGTCAGGGACACATGACAATAAACTCTTTTGACTTGACTTTGACTTGAAAGTTAAAATCCCCTACAATGACAACCCTATTTATCTTGAAGCTGCCTGCAATCTCTTGGCACATTTGTTTTTCTAATCCCTGTTGACTATTTGAGGGCCTATCACTCCTAACAAGGTGATCATCCCTATTTTACTCCCCAACACCGCCCATATAACTGCACTGGATGAACCATCAGTAAGGTCATCTCACACTACTGCCAATGAAAGCAGTATTGTCATCTCACACTACTGCCAATGGCATTGTCATTAATCAATAAAGCAACAATTCCTCCTCTGAAGAAGGGTTTCGACTTTAAACGTTGCCTATTTCCTTCGCTCCATAGGTACTGCCTCACCTGCTGAGTTCCTCCAGAATTTTTGTCTACCTGCTCTTTAATCCCCACCTCTATCTTGCCTGTAGCATTTGTACCCTGGAACATTAAGCTGCCCCTCTCTTAGCCATGTTTCCGTATTTGGCGACAATGTCGCAGTCACACATAACTGTCCACGCCCTGAGTTCATCTACTTACCCATCAGGCCTCTCACAATAGTTCAGTTTAGTTTATTGTCATGTGTACTGAAGTACAGTGAAAATCTTTTGTTGTGTGCTATCCAATCAGCAGAACGACAATACATAGTTACTATCGAGCTATTTACAGTGTATAGATACATGATAAGGGACTAACGTTTACTGCAAGGTCCGATCAAGGATAGTCTGAGGTTCACCAATGAGGTAAATAGTAGTTCAGGACTGCTCTCTGTTTGTGGGAAGATGATTCAGTTGCCTTATAACAGCTGGGAAGAAACTGTCTCTGAATCTGGAGGTGTGCGTTTTTACACTTCCATACTTTTTGCCTGATGGGAGAGGGGAGAAGGGTGCAACTCGTCCTTGATTATGTTGCTGGCAGTGCTGAGGCAGCATGAGGTATAAATGGAGTTAATGGAAGGGAGGTTGGTTTGTGGGATGGTCTGGGCTGCGTCCACAATTCTTTGCAATTTCTTGCTGTCTTGGATGGAGCTGTTCCCAAACCAAGTTGTGATGCATCCTGATGAAATGCTTTCTATGGTGCATCTGTAGAAGTCGGTGAGAGTTGTAGGGGACATGCCAATTTTTCTAAAGGGGCTGTCCCACTTGGGTGACCTAATCCGCGAGTTCTGGCGAGTTTGCCCTCGACTCATACTCGCAGCATGGTCGACATGAGGTCGTAGGAGGTCTTTGTAAAGGGGCTGTCCCACTTGGGCGACCTAATTGGCGAGTTTAGAAGAGTTTAGGATAGTTTGAAAAAATGTCATGTTGAAGACCTCCTTCGACTATGTAGAAGACCTCCTTCGAACTCCTTCGACTGTGTTGAAGAGTAGCTTCAACTTGCTACGACTAGCTATGATTAACTTCGGAAAAATTGGACACCGAATAGTGGAGATTGAAGACGACCTCCTTCGATTTACTTCGATCTCCCTTCGACTATGATGAAGATTATCTACAACTACCTTCGACTACCCTCAATTATATACGAGTATAGGGCCTGTCCCACTTTCACGACCTAATTCACGACCTTTTTTACTCCTGGACATTTTTCATCATGCTAGAAAAACACCCCGACCTACTTGATGCCACAAGTACCTACGACTAGCATCACAGTATGCTACGACCTACCTACGACCTCCTACAACCTCGTGACGACCATGCTGTGAGTATGAGTCAAGGGCAAACTCGGCAGAGGTCGTGTATTAGGTCATGAAAGTGGGACAGGCCCTTAACATGCAGACCTACTACGACCTACTACGACTAAACCTACGACTAAAAAAAGTATCGATTTTTTCCTTGGCGACATTTTTTTAACTCGTGGGCATTTTTCAACATGTTGAAAAATATGCCGCGAGTTAGCTGAGGCCTCGAGTACACGGGGACTACTCTCGAGCATGAAGGAGAGTTACAAAGGCCTCCTACGACCTCGTGTCGACCTTGCTGCGAGTATGAGTCGAGGGGAAACTCGCCAGAACTCGCGAATTAGGTCGCCCAAGTGGGACAGCCCCTTAACACTCCTTCATGCTTTGGACACCTTAATTTTCCTATACACAACAGGAGCTGCGAACATAAATCCATAACTTTGACTTAATGGTTCTAGTTCATAGGTTTAAGAGTTTTTTCCAGGCTTGCTGCAATTTATATTTTAATCTTATTGATTATTTTTATTCCAAGGACTGCTCAAAAATATTTGCACATGATTTTCCATCAGAGAAAGGTTTATCCCTGGAGTATTGTGGATGATCATACAAGCCACTTCACAGACTTCAAAGTTAAAGACGGCATGAAGATGAGGATAACAAAAGGTATGAAAGGAATTGTAGTTTGTAGTACAATGCTCAGAAACTTAGCATTGTTGCCTGAAATGTTACTTTAGTGGGGCAATAATTAAAAAATGGAAGATGCAATGAAAATGCAAACTGGTTCCATCTATTACAGGACAATATAACTGTCATGAATAGGCCCTGCCAGCAGCTCTTCTTTAATACTACAGTATGTTCTCTTTCAGTCGAATTGTTTGACTAGAATATCTGGAGAGAGAAGCATAATATATTGCAGCAAAATACATTCTGGAATTATGAAGTATAGTCAACCTGCACCTACGTAATAAGGCATGATAAGCAGAAAGTTGGGGCTGTGACCTCAGTGACCATCAGTTATCTAGCTCCTTGTTTACTGTTTTAGTACAAAACCATAGCATACAGTTATGGTGTGGAAAGCGCTACCTCAAGTTTATAAAAAGTCATCAGCCTGAAATTTTAACTGTTTCTTTCTACATAGATGGTGACCAATCTGCTATATTTTTTTCCAGGATTAATCCAGCAATTGTCTTTTTTTTTAACTTTCTGATTATCTCATGCTAAATTGCTGGCATTCATTAAGACCAAGTTTGCATCTTTCAGCAGAGAGGTTCATTTTGGTTCAAATCTTTGCTGGAAGACATTGTGGAGGCTTGACAGTTCAATGAAAGAACTAGGCAGGAGAGAGTCTGGAAGCCATGGTGAGGATGTGGCAAAGGAAGCTCCATTTTCACCATTCTCCAGTATCTTACATGGTTCAATGTATATTGTTTGGTTTACTCTTTAATTCACTTTCACAACTTCCAGGGCCATAAAGAAGCTCTAATTGTCTCTCAAAGAGAAGAGAGAGGAAGATTTGTCTCTTTCACTTGTCCACCTGATTCCTGGTGCTCTTCCCATTTTCGATATGGCATCTACCAAAACTTTCTTTCCTTACACAGTCTTTCCTGCTCTAATTAATTCCAAGTAAATTACGACATTTATAATTCACTCATGAGCACTGATATTTTCAAGGTATTCATCATTTGCCAAATCACTGCTCAGGTTGCATCCTGAGATCCTATGTGTGACACTCTGAGATTGATAGATTTTTCGAAGTTAAGGGAATCAAGGGATATGGGATTAGTGCAGGAAAGTAGTTCTGAAGTAAAAAAATTAGCCATGATCTTATTGAATGATAGGTTCCCGATCAACTATTCCAGCGTATCATTCATTGCATTTGGTACCTAAAAAAAAAACTTTAATTCTGCAGATCACAAATTTTAATAACTCTAAAATTCTAGCACTCCTCTAGACGCCTCAATCCCATCACTGACTCCACCTATGTTATTCCTTATAGCCTTCCCCCACTCTGATCTTGAACACTAAGACCACAACAGAAATCTCAGCTTTTTTTAAATGTTGCTTAGTGAATTCAGAGCCAAATATCATTTTGAGATCTTCCGTTACCTGCATCTTTGTACTATTTCTTTGACAGAGTTGATACCACACCCTGTCTCCTATCTTCAGAATTCCATATCCACCCATACTCCCTCTGCTGATCTTCCCTTCACAACCTCCGGCCTCAAAGATCTAAAAGATGCATACCCTATTTTATTGCCTCCCTGAACTGTATAAACATCAATGTCCAGCAAAATTCATCCTTTTCAATACTTCTTGCCCCCAGGGAATATATCTTCCTTCTTTGACTACTCTCACTTCCCACGTAAATCCTCAAGAACTCTGACAAGGTTTCTAATTTCTTGACCTAAATGGGCTCATTCCCTCCATGGACTCCAATCCCTCTATACCTACATCCAATATCAACTTGGCCTGCTACTTCCTTAAATAAAGACTCATATAGATCCCATCACCACCTTTTTACGCCTGGTTCTCTCATTGAATAAGGGCTTTCTGTAGATTGACGAGACCAAGTGTAGATTCGGTCACCATTTCGCTGAAAGCTTGCGCTCAGTCTGCCAAGGCTTACCAGATCTCCCAGTTACTAACTATTTTAACTCCCTTTCCCATTCCCACACCAACCTTTCTGCGCCGGGCCTCCTCCATTGCCAGAGTGAGGCCATGTAAAACAGGAAGAACAACATCTCATAGTCTGCTTGGAACCTAATGGTATCAACATTGATTTCTTCACTTTTATGTAACTATGTTACAAACTCCCACTCTTCTCCACTCCCATCCTGTCACCTTCTTTTCCCTGTGCCCCACATGATGACGCATCCATATCTCCCCTCCTGTTTCCCCGCCTCTATTCCTTCCCCTGGCTTCACAATTAGCTTCTATTAGCTTCACAAAAAGGCTTCTATCCTTGCCTCATATCTTTTGTATTTTCATCTCTGGCCTTTGTCCAACCATCTGCCTATCAATGTCTCCATCACCTATATCTGCCTATCACTCACCAGGCTTTGTCTTGCCCCTCCTTTTCCAGCATTTGCCTTGCCTACCACAATCAGTCTGAAGAAAGGTCCAGAGATGCTGCCTGACCTGCTGAGTTACTCCAGCACTTTGTCTTGTTTGGTAAACCAGCATCTGCAGTTCCTTGTTTCCTCTTCCTCTTCTTTAACTTCACTCACTTTCTCGACATCAACAGCATAGCTATGCAGATCTATAAGGGGTTCTAAGTTATGCTTGTCTCTTTGTGAGATATGTAAAAACTTTCTCTGTTTCATTCCTATTCATGCCCCTCCATTATCTATTTTTCTAGCACTCCCTCAATATTCCATTATCTTTGCTGCCAATTTCTCATTTCATCTGCTCTCATTTTGATCTGGTCCATCTCCAATATTTCCATATAAATCATAAATTTCTCTACTTCCATTTCATAGAATATAGAACGTAACATTGCAGCACATGAATGGGCCCTTGAGTCTACAATGTTTCTGCCGAACAAGATGTGATGCCAAGTTAAACTGATCTCATCTGCATGTACATAATCCATTTCCCTCTAATCCTTGCAATTCCATGTGTCTATCTAAAAGCCTCTCAGACAAATTTTAATCCTCTTTTTCAGAGGATAAATTGCGACTAGTATTCCCTCCATCCCTTGTACTCCCATGGATACTCTGACAATGCATCATTCCAGACTGCTTTCTGTAAGGATCAATTCTATCACTGCAATATTTCCCTTTCTTTTGCATCTGTTGTACCAATGCTACCCTCCATTTCACTGCTTCTAAAATCCCTCGATGGTCATCGGCAAGAGTAAGCATAGACTCGGCCACCGTTTCACCGCACACAGGTGCTCAGTCTGCCAAGGCCTAATCAATTTCTCTACCTGTGATCTCCCAATTGTGAATGGTCCATTTCTGACCCTACTGTTATCACCTCCTTCCCTCACCTAAAGCAAGGATAGTGTCCCCTATGTCTTCACCTTTCACATCACTTTCACCTATTAATAACAAAGAAAATTCCATAATTTATAACATTTTCAATTAATGCCACATCTTCCCACCATCAATTTTAAGTATTCAAAACAATTAATTATTCAATCCAATAATAGCCATTACCCTTCTGAAGGTGCCCCCCCCCCCCCCCCCCCCCCCCCCCCATGCAATGGCTGGAGATTCCAAATCTGTCTTTTGACATTCATCTTCCCCATTGTGCAGAAACTCAAACATTCCTTCCAGGTGATGTCACGATTCACTTCTACATCTTCCATTTTACTACAATGCATGTGATGGAATGCATTACGTTTGTGGAAACAAAATACAAATTGTGTGACAGCATTCAGAAAACCTACATTCATTTCAAAAGCGTGATCCTGACTTTTGATACCGAATGGTCTGTCCTCAGCAGAGGCCTCACCTTTGTTCCTCCCCCCTCCCCCACCTCAATGAGTTCCATGTCCACCACGATGTGGAGCTCTTCCGTTTTTTGTCATACCATGAGTTTAGAAAGGGGAATTCCTGATTTTCAAGGATGCTGATTTTATATATTAAACTTGGAGCCATTCAAATCTATGCTGCCAATGTCCTATTATGTACAAAGCCACGATCAACCATCACCTCTAAGTTTGCTGACCTAAATTGGCTCTCATTTAAGCAATGGCTTGCATTTAATTTTTCATCAGAATTTTCAAGTCTTTCCAAGATTCTGTCTCCCTTTTAACCTTACAGCATTCCAATGTGTCTGTGTCCCTCTGCTGCTTGATCATCCCTAATTTTAATTGTTTTTCCATTGGCAGTTGTGGTTTTGTTTGCCAAGGCCCAGAATTTTCATTAAACCTCTCTGCCTCTCTAACTTACTGTAAACTTTCCTCTTAAATTTGACCTCCCAGTGTGAAACACCTCATGTTTGTCCAGATTCATCTCCATCTGTAATTTCTTTGCCTATATTTCCAACTGATCTAAATTTTGCTGAATCCTTTCACAACCTTCCTCAAGCAGCTTAGCCAGTTTTTGTATCCATGCCAATTTTGAATTCTGTCCTCCATATCTCCATGGATCCCCTGTACCTGAATCTTCCGGTTCAGCCTACCATGATGAACCTTGTCAAACGTCTTACTTAAGTCTATACATACAACATCCACTGCTCTCCCCTCATCAATCACCCTCTTCACCTCCTCAATAACTCAATCAGATTTGTAAGATATGACTTGCCTCATCAAAAATCACCTTGTTGTCTCTATTAAGTCATTGCTTTTTCCAGATGCAAGTAAATCTTATTCCTAAGAATCTTCTTCTGTAATTTCCCTGCCACTGAGACAAGGCTATAATATCCTGGTTCGTCCCTGGTTCGCCCTTTCTTAAACAGGAGCAACATGGCTATTCTCCAGTTTGTTGGGACCTATTGTCACAAAATACCAGTGAAGGAAGTAGTGGGTATTGAGTTCAATGTCAATCAAGTGGATTGCTCTGTCAATGATACCCCTAAGGTTTGTGACTATTTGGCAGCACACTGGAGCAGTTAGTGGAGGTGCTTCTTGCAAGGCCTTTGACCTGGGTTTGACCTTGTGCTTGGGTGCTGATCGAGTGGAGTTTGCACATTGTCCCTGTGACTGCATAGATTTCCTCCAAGTTTCCTCCCACATCCTAAAAACATGCATTTTGGTACATTAACTGCCTACTGCAAATAGTCATATTGTGTAGGTGAGTTGTAGAATTTGGGAGTACTTGATAGTAACATGGGAAAAATAAAACGAGTTTAGTGTTCATTATCAGTACAGACTCAATTGTCCAAAAGCTCTGTTTCTGTGCATTATGACTTCATGACAGTCCAACCAATAATTGAAGTTGATGGAACCGTTTCAACAGACGAGATATCATGACCTAATCTCCTATTCTGCTTGTATAGTATTGATATTGATGAAGAAGTCAAGTTTTGCTGCTAGTCTCTATTTTCACCAGGATATTGATTGCCCAGTTGTGCAATGGATCATTGTTTAAAATGGAAATGTAAGCATAGTTAGGTTTATATTTTATCTTTTGGTTCCCTGCCTGCTCTCCAAAACAACTAAATAATTGATCATATAAATTACATCATACTCCAAACGTGTTCATACTGTGGTTATATTTTAATTCCTGGCAAGACTTTACCACACAAAACTCTGAGCCATTTCAACCAGCCTTTTGATACTTGTTTTGAACATCTATCTTGAACACAAAGAAGCACATCTTCTTTGAGCAGACAATCTTTCCAATGACTATCATACTCTTTTCCAAAGCAGCATAGCTGGGTAATGGATTCGCTGCTTTTGGGATGAAGACCACTACAATGAAATGGGTGAATTCTGTGTTTCTCATATTTCTATTTGCAGAGCTAAAGTGAGTTTATGTGTTTACCACTGAAATTTGTTTCATGTTTGGCTTTGCAGGATTGTCTTATGTTGCACTCATTTAGTGCACAGTTTGCAATACTAGATAAAATCCATTGCAACTTCACCCCATAAAAAATGTGCTGATTGGTTCAGCTGTCTTGAAAGCTGTGACATTCAGAATCTATTTTCCTTTACTGGAAATCTTGGCCAGCTAAGATTTTACAAGATAATTAAAGAAAACAGAAGTGGAGAACCTATGGTTTAGTGATGTGGTATGCTGCAAGATTTAGTACTGCATGGTAAATAGTTCTAATCAATAATTTCCACTTTGAAACAGATTTTTACATTATGATTTAGTATTAGTAACACTTGAAGTTTGCCTTCAAAAGCAATGGTTTCATTGTATTTGATTTTAAATTCATGATTTAATCAAAAATATGAAAGCAATGTAAGTTTCAGATTTCCTCTAGCAGAACACAAGGGTTTTGAACATTTTTAGTATTTTCCATGGGCATTGTCAGAGCAATATCATATATTCACCCAATTTTGGCTTTCTACATTGGGACAGCATGTGTCTGGTAGAAGATAGTGTAATATTTAAATTGGAGTTTTATGAATTCAAAACTACATGATTCTAATTTAAATAGACAAACAACAAGAATTCCTCATTTGTACTGAGTGACATAATGTGTTCCTTTCATGTTTTAGTTATGCCAAGCTCACAAAAGCATTCCAATACTTTGCCATCGACTGAACCCATGCACTGGCCATTTCCCATGCATGCACTAAACCCAGCTTCTGATTATTTGCCAGTTCTGAACCAGTCAACTTTTCTGAGGCATTGCTTTTACATCGACTGATTTATGGTTGCCTAAAAATGTGTCACATGCTTCATAACAGCCCAGACCCAAAGGTAATAACAGCAAACAAATGTCAGGCAAGTTCCATTTGGCAACTAAACTTCTGAGGTGGGTTACCAATTTCAATATATCAATCAGACAATTAGAGATTTATATATCTGGGAAGATTAATTCTAGCAACACAGTTTTCTTAAACTTCCTGGAATTCTAATAAAGGGAATACAAATGATTAGTAGAAATAAAGAACATAGGGTCTTGAGGCAGAGCAGAGACAGAGCATTAACTACTACTAGACTAAGTGGGCCCGTTGGGTCCCTGTCACAAGGGAGGCCTGGTCCCCCATCGCAACCCATTTCCCAATGCAATATTCCACCACTAACCCGTTCCCTCAATGCAATCCATTCCCCCAACACAATATTGCAACTGCTCAGGCACGGCTCATTTCCCATCATCCCCAGCACTCCCTCCCCCACCTCTTTACCCTCCCTCTTCTTTCCCCTCTCTTCCTCCCCTCCCCAATCCCTCCCTCACCTCTACCTCCATCTCCTTTCCCCTATCCTCAGTCACTCCCTCCCTTCCTCCATAACCACTCTCCCCCCTATCCCCCTCCTATCCCTCTATCCCCCACTCCTCACCTTCCCCAACCCCCCCCCCACTATCCCCTCACTGACCTCCTCTTCCTCTATTCCCCACTCCATACCTCCCCCACTCCCCCTCCTCTCCCTCTATTCCCCCTCCTCCCCAACTCTCCTCTCTTCCCCACTTTCCCCTCTCCCTCCCTACCCTTCCTCTCCCTCAATGTCCCCACCCTCCCTCCTCACATCCCCAGGATCTTTCCCCTCTCCTCCTCCCCTCCCCCAATCCCTCCCTCTCCTTCCCCCTACCCTCAGTCACTCCCTCCCTCCATCCATAAAAAGCAGTATCTGCAGTTTCTTCCTCTACGGGTCATTCATTGTTAGCTGTTGTTTAAATCCCGTTGACGTGACGATTGGATAGTTTGACAATAGACAATAGGTGCAGGAGTAGGCCATTCGGTCCTTCGAGCCAGCACCGCCATTCAATATGATCATGGCTGATCACCCCCAATCAGTGCCCTGTTCCTGCCTTCTCCCCATATCCCCTGACTCAGCTATCTTTAAGAGCCCTATCTAGCTCTCTCTTGAAAGTATCCAGAGAACCGGCCGCCACCACCCTCTGAGGCAGAGAATTCCACAGACTCACAACTCTCTGTGAGAAAAAGTATTTCCTCGTCTCCGTTCCAAATGGCTTACCCCTTATTCTTAAACTGTGGCCCCTGGTTCTGGACTCCCACAACATCGGGAACATGTTTCCTGCCTCTAGCGTGTCCAATCCCGTAACAATCTTATATGTTTCAATAAGATATCCTCTCATCCTTTTAAACTCCAGAGTGTACAAGCCCAGCCGCTCCATTCTCTCAGCATATGACAGTTCCGCCATCCCGGGAATTAACCTTGTAAACCTACGCTGCACTCCCTCAATAGCAAGAATGTCCTTCCTTCAAATTAGGGGACCAAAACTGCACACAATACTCCAGGTGTGGTCTCACTAGGGCCCTGTACAACTGCAGAAGCACCTCTTTGCTCCTATACTCGATTCCTCTTGTTATAAAGGCCAACATGCCCTTTGCTTTCTTCACTGCCTGCTGTACCTCCATGCTTTCTTTCATAGACTGATGAACAAGGACCCCCGGATCTCGTTGTCCTTCCCCTTTTCCCAACTTGACGCCATTTAGATAGTAATCTGCCTTCCTGTTTTTGATACCAAAGTGGATAACCTCACATTTATCCACATTAAACTTAATCTGCCATGCATCTGCCCACTCCCCCAACCTGTCCAAGTCACCCTGCAATCTCATAGCATCCTCCTCACAGTTCACCCTGTCACCCAGCTTTGTGTCATCTGCAAATTTGCTAATGTTACTTTGAATCCCTTCATCCAAATACATCGTGTGTGTGCGTGTGTGTGTGTTTTACTCAAACTCCGCCCAAACTGCTCGGCCACCCTGTAACCCGACTCTCCCTCCTTCCCTCCCTCCTTCTGCCCCATCCTGTCCAGCTGCTGCTGCCCAGTTACCGCAATGGCGGCAGGCTGAGCTACCGCAACGTTGGCTGAGTTACCGCAACGGCGGCAGCGGAGAAGACGGACCCGGGGGAACGCGTAGACGGGACCGCCATTGCCGCAGAGGGTGGGCGGGGGAGAGGGGTGAGTGATGAGGGAGAGAGAGACGGAACCAGGGCCTCCACTGAACCCCCCTCCCCTCCCCCATCCCCCACGCCCCCGCAACCACCACCGTGGTGGGGAGACGATAGGCAAGTTACTGTGAGGAGGGGAGAGAGGAGTTGAGTGAGGCGGAACAGGCTGCTACCAGTGCGGCAGGAAGGGGCGTCGCCATCCCGGCCGTGGCATTGACTGACAGAAGAGACCGATCTGCGTGCCACTGACTGAAGAAATCTGCGCACACATGATTATTAAGATTTTAAAATCTTGATAACGTTTACAATATACCACCGATCGGAATGAAACGTTGCACTCACAGCACAGGAGAATGGTAACCTGAAAAATCGTAGCGCTATTGCGTACTTTTGTTGCCGCAAATAGAAAAACCCCGCAAACCAGAACAGCACAAGATCAGAGTTTTAGATAAATGATTGCCAAAGCACAGTGTTGCGGGCAGCCTAGCATGCTACATCAGGTGATGGGATGCATTTGCAGCCTTCGGAAGAAAGACCTGATCCCATATAGGCCTGGTTTATGACTCTTGTTGTTTTCAAAGTTTACCTCCAGCTTATATTTTTTGTCCCTCGGTTGTGCTGAAGGCACTCTCATGAGCTCACGGTCAGTGGGATATAAATGTAAAACAGGTAACTTATTGGTTCTCTGCCATTGATAGTAAATATGTGCATTTGTCTCATTTGATGGTAATCAGAATGAAATAGTCCTTTGGTTGCTATTCAGGTTGGTTTCTCACAGGTACATAATTGGCAGGGTACATATGGCAATTAATGCAACAGAATCACCCATAAGCTACAGGGGTTTCCATTCCATCTGTGTACAGTTTAGACTTTAGACTTTGGAGATGCAGCATGGAAACAGGCCCTTCGGCTCACCGAGTCTGTGCTGACCAGTGATCACCCCATACACTAGCACTATCCTACACATGAGGGACAATTTACAATTTTACCAAAGCCAATTAACCTACAAACCTATACGTCTTTAGCATGTAGGAGGAAACCAGAACATCCGGAGAAAACCCATGCAGTCACAGGGAGAACGCACCCATAGTCAGGATCGAACCGAGGTCTCTGGCACTGTAAGGCTGCAACTCTACCACTACATGGTAGTAGTCCCATTTCTATTTTGTTTCTCTTTAAAACTGTTAGCGATATGTACTTTCCTTATGCAATTGGAAAATTACTGTTCTTCTGAAAGCAACGTTTCATTTAGTGAAACAGATCATCAGGATTAACAATTGGAATTTCGACAAGACGTCAGCGATGCCGGCAAGTTACGGATGGGAGATAATTGTGTCTCTTAACAAAGCAAGAGAAAAGCCAAATGGCAAATGTTGTTATTCATATAATAGTGGTGTTATCTAGGATTGCAATTCAAGTGGAATAGGTGACTGCTGCCAAAAGCCATGTCAACAATGCCCCAAAGGTTATCATTCACATTCCAAAAAAAGGATGGAAATCAATTTAACCACATTGTCATGAATGCTAGATTGTATTCAGGAACATTGCTCACCAATGTAATCAGGACTTTAATCTATCCAATGGACTCTAATGCTTGTAATTTGCCAATTTATGGTGATTTATTGGTCACCTGGCTTTTGAAATTAATAATTGGTGCACTGATCTCCTTTATAATCACATTGTCTGTGCCCTTGTTACTGTTTAATTACAATGTTGCTGCATAATTACCTTTACAATCCCTGCTCTTTACTTTAAGTAACTTCATCCATTAATATGTTATTCAAACTACTGGATTGTTCTGATTGCATTTATCTATGTTGATTTATTGCTCACCTACTCAATATATTTAAACATAAATTGTGATCTTGCTATAGTTTTTGGATTGCTTCTTTGGTGATTCAGAAAGTGTTAATCCATTTATACTATAATCTGTCAGTGTCCTTGTAAAGAATTTAACTACATTCCATAATGACTGGCAAGAGATGTATCCACAAGTCAAATCATGGTTTCTTCCCCATTTCTTTCAGAACCAGATACATGCAGGTTTGCAGATTAATTGGTTTCTGCAAATTGTCCCTAGCATATGACATGCGAAAATGGGATAGCATAGAACTAGTGTAGCGATGGCTAGCATGAACTCGGTGGGCCAAAGAGCCTGTTTCCACGCCATATCTCTAAAACTAAAACAATATGAAAACACTGATTGGTTTCAATGTGAAAAGTTAAGTGACTATGTTAAGATTTTATCCAACTCATCTTACATTTGTTCACGTACAGGCCTTTCCCATCTTACAAAAGCCTGACATATACAACCCATACAAACAGCTTAGTCTTGGCAGCTAATTCCAGATATGGACTAACCTCTGAGAGAAAAAGTTGCTCCTGAGGTCACTCTTAAATCCCTCCCCTCTCACTTGAAGCCTATGCCCTCTTGTCTTTGAATCCTCTACCTTGTGAGCTTTAACCTTATCCATGCCCATTGTGATCTCGCGCACTTTAATAAAGTCATCTCTCAGCCGCTTAAGCTCCAAAACAAAAGTCCCAGCCTATCCACCCTCTCCCTATAATTCAATTCTGTAAGCACAGGTAACAACCTGATGAATCTCTTTTGCACTCTTTAAAGCTTAATATATCCTTCCGATACCTGGGTCATCAGGGCTGAACACAGTACTCCAAGTGTGGGGTCGCCAACGACATGTACAACTGCATCATGATGCACCTTTGTGATCCATATCCTTTCCAATGAAGACAAACATGCAAAGTGCATTCTTCATCACACTGCCTTCCAGCTTTTAGTGAACCATGCACATGTTTCTGCTCTGCAACACTCCCCAGGGCTCTACAATTTACTGTATGACTCCTGTTCTGGTTTGATATACCAGAAATTTCACTGTGGTATCTTCTGCCATGTTCACAGCCACATTCCTGACGTGAACTGTTTGGGAGATCACTTGTTTTCAGTAGAGGTGAACTTGGAGTGGACCTATAGAAAACAAGTGTTCTTTTATTGTGAGCTCATTCAATTGTAGAATCATTCATGATTTGTTTTGAATAATATTAGATTAGGATTAATTTGATGCTTTTGAGATACACATATTTATTGCTGCAAAATTGCATCATTTATATGATTACAAAATCAAAAGCCATTCAAGATTAATACAGGCAGAAGTTTGCAAGCTGTTCATGATGGGCAGAGCTGTGTACAAAAGAAACAACTAAATATATCACTGCCATTTATGACTATGATTAAAAAGACAGTCAATTAAATAATAATTGCACTGGTATACAATACAAATGTAAATTTCAATGCTGAATTAGCATTAATCAGACATAATCATGCATCTGAGGAATTAATACAAATTATAAGTTTAAACCAATGGAGGTGAAATTTAAATATCAGGCAGTTTAGGAACATCAGATTCAAAAGATGTTTCATTGTTAGGAATCGAGAGACATACATATCAGGAAACTATTTTTGATTTTATTTATGAACAGGACTAAGTAGCAGCTCACAAAGAATAAGCCATAGCAGAGCCAGATCGAAGTTCAGTTTCAACGACATTAACATTGGAAGTTTTATTTTTGGAAACTTTCTTACTGAAGCTGAACATCATTTTCAATTTCTAAGAGAGTGTGACAGGACTCATTTGATTTCAGTGATACATTGTGACATATTTTTCTGATCAGGAAGAGAGGTGGACAGCAATAACGTAGACATTGACTGAGTATTTAATTATAACCAACCGAATGACTTGAATAGCTTCCCGAACACAGTTGGGGCTTTTCCTCATGCAATTACGAAAAGGAATGAAACTCTTGGATAATCATCTCTGAAAAACACCATTACCTTGTGAGGACGTTCCACATCAAGGGTCACTTTCTGATTCTAGGCTACTGGTGAGTGGTGATCATGCTCATCACTTCTTGTGGTGTTGGTATAATCATCTAATATAGCGTCATGGCAATGTAAGAGTTGTCAGAGGAGTAACCCTGAGCCACTGAAGAATATGGTGCTCAAATTCATTCAAACAAAATGCATAATTTGGCACTAATTTTGAAAGTTACTGAAAATGTTGTCATCACATTAGGGAGGCACAGTGGTGCAACCCTGGTAGAGCTGCTGCCTCACAGCGCCAGAGACCAGGGTACGATCCTGACCACGCGTGCTGCCTGTGTGGAGTTTGCATGTTCTTCCTGTGACTGTATGGGTTTCCTCTGGGTGCTCCGATTTTCTCCCACATCCCAAAGACGTGTGGGTTTGGATATTAATTGGTCTCTGTAAAATTGCCTAGGGAGTGGATGAGAAAGTGAGACAACATAGAACGAGCGTGAATGGATAATCGACAGTCAACATGGCGTCATAGAGTCATACAACGTGGAAACATGCCCTTTGGTCTAATTTGCCCAAGCTGAACAAGATGCCCCATCTACACATCCACCCTACCTATTCCCTTCATTATATTATACATCTCCATAAGATCACCCCTCATGCTCCTGCACTCCAAGGAATAAAGTCCTAACCTGCCCAACCTCTCCCTATTGCACAGGCCCTCAAACCCTGGCAACATATCTTCTCTGCACTCTTTCTAGCTTAACAACATGTTTCCTATAGCAAAACTGAATATAATACTCCAAATGTAGCCTCACCAGCATCTTGTGCAACTACACCACAACATTGTGTAGGAAAGAATGGCAGATGCTGGTTTAAATCAAAGGTAGACACAAAATGCTGGAGTAACTCAGCGGAGCAGGCAGCATCTCTGGAGAGAAGGAATGGGTGACGTTTTGGGTCAAGATCTTTTTTCTGACTTATTCGTCAATCCCAACTTCTATACTAAGTACAAGGACTAATGAAGGCCAATGTGCTGAAAGCGTTCTTGCCCGCCCTATCTACCTGTGATGCCACTTTCAAGGTACTATGTACTTGCACACTTAGATCCCTCTGCTCTACAACAGTCCCCAGAGCCCCGCCATTCACTGTGAAGATGCTACCCTGGTTTGACTTCCCAAACGTAACACCTCACACTTATCTGAATTAAACTCCATTAATCATTCCTCAGCCCACTTGCCCAACTGATCAAGATCTTGCTGTAAGTTTTGATAACATTCTATGATACCACCAACTTTAGTGTCATCTGCAAACTTACTAATCCTGCTGTCTACATTCTCATCCAAATCGTTGATATAAACCACAAACAGCAACAATCATCAAACCCTGAGGTACACCACCAGCCTCAGGCCTCCAGTCCAAAAAGCAACCTACCACCATCACCCTCCGCTTCCTTCAATGAGGCAAATTATCTGTCCAGTCGGCTAGCTGTATCCCATGCGAACTGTATGAATGAATGAATGAATGAATATTTCATTGTCATGTGTGACAAGTCACAGTGAAACTCTTTGCTTACATACCCAAGGTATGTAAATAGTTGCCCATAAAGAGCGTTTACAAAGTTACAAAGTAACTGCGCCAGGTCCCCTTTTGTTCTCCCCCCCCCTTCCTCATGGCGGTCCCCTCTGGCGGTCCTGCATTATCCATTGTTCTTTGCCTTCCCTCGGCGATTCCCCCACACAAGGTCCCATTGTTCTTCCCCCTCCCTCATGGTGGTCCTCCCCCCCTCCTTTGTCCTTCTTCTGGCAAAGGCATCCTCACTTCCACATAGTCTGTCCTCGTCCGTCGGTCGGTGCCATAATTGACAGCCGCAGCGACCTCTCCAATATCGCCGCTGGATCCTCTGCGGACGCTTCCATGGTGCCGACCCAAGCCCCAGCCACAGGATCCGTTGGTTGTGGGCTTCGGCGACTTGAGAGGCTCCACCTCTGACTTGCAATGGTCCGACGTGCAATGCCCGTGATCCGGCCTATGATGCTCCCACCCACGAGGCCCGGGCTCTGGCCCGCAAGGCTCGGCCCGCAAGGATCTAACCCGCGAGGCTCCGACCCGGGAGACTCCGATCCAAGGGGCTTCGGCCCACGAGGCTTTGACTCAAGGGGCTCCGGCCCGCGAGACTCCGACCCAAAGGGCTCCGGACTGTGAGGCCTGGACTCTGCCCTGCGATGCTCTGGCCTTGGCTTCTTAATGGCCCTCCAGAAGTTAGCCTACCCGAGCAGCCTACTATGGGAACCTTATCCAATGCCTTGCTGAAGTCTATATAGACAACATCTACAGCTTTGTACAAAATCATGCTGACTATCCCAAATCAGCTCCTTTCTATGCAAATGCATATATATCTTATTCCTCAGAATAATCTTAAGTATCCTGCCTATACAGATGTTAGGCACACTGGTCTACAGTTCCAATGCTTTTCCTTGCTTCCCAGACTTTTCCTTGCAGTCAGTGAACTGAAGGGTCTGCTTCCATGCTGTACGTTTAAACTAAAATTAAAACACCTTAATCTGGAATGGAATAGATTGACAAATCTGCGCACTAATATTTTTTGTAGTGTGCAGTTGTGTCAGTGTACCATCAACAGCAAATGCAACTGTATATTTACTGATGTATTCACTTTCCGTTGGAGATAACTCAGAAAAGAAGAATATGTTCATCAGACATAAACCTGTAAACTGGAGTTTTGTTTGGCATTCATATGGGATTGTATTATGAAATACATTTCCTCAGAAAAAAAATGGAAAAACCCTATCAGAACTCCTCAGTGAAACATGGCTGATGGATTTTACAATTCCAGTGGCATCAAAGAACACTTTGATATTCTTGGGAAACATAGAAACATAGAAAATTGGTGCAGGAGTAGGTCATTTGGCCCTTTGAGCCAGCACCGCCATTCAATATGATCATGGCTGATCATCCAAAATCAGTACCTTGTTCCTGCTTTTTCCACATATCCCTTGTTTCCATTGGTCCTAAGAGCTAAATCTAACTCTCTCTTGGAAACGTCCAGTGAATTGGCCTCCACTGCCTTCTGTGGCAGAGAATTCCACAGATTCACAACTCTCTGGGTGAAAAAGTTTTTCCTCATCTCAGTCCTAAATGGCTTACCCCTTATTCTTAAACTGTGACTGCTGGTTCTGTACCCCCCAACATTGAGAACATTTTTCCTGCATCTAACCTGTCTAATCCCTTAAGAGTTGTCTATGTTTCTATAAGATCCTCTCTCATTCTTCTAACACCAGTGAATACAAGCCCAGTCGACCCATTCTTTCATCATATGTCAGTCACTCCATCCCGGAAATTAACCTGGTGAACCTACGCTGCACTCCCTCAATAGCAAGAATATGCTTCCTCAAATTAGGAGACCAAAACTGCATACAATACTCCAGGTGCGGTCTTACCAGGGCCCTGTACAACTGCAGTAAGACCTCCTTGCTCCTAAACACAAATCCCCTCGCCAATATGCCATTAGCTTTCTTCATTGCCTGCTGTACCTGCATGCTGAGGTGACTAATGCACAAGGACACTATGGCCTCGCTGCACCTCCCCTTTTACTAATCTAACACCATTCAGATCTTCTTCTTGTCAAGTACACATACAATATTAGTTGTTCAGCCAGAGCTGAACTAACTTCTCAGCACCCGCATACAATGGCGTCTGTCTTGCGCTCCTTGTGCGTGGTGGTGGAAAGATTGGTTGAAACAGGGCCGCGACGTGAATGCTCTTTCCTTGACCCTACCAATGAGATAATAATCTGCCTTCTTTTTCTTGCCCTCACATTGGATAACCTCACATTTATCCATAATTATACTGCATCTGCCATGCATCTGCCTGCTCACCTAACTTATCCCAGTCACACTGCTGCCACATAACAACCTCCTCGCAGCTCACACTGCCACCCAGCTTTGTGTCATTCGTAAAGTTGGAGATGTTACATTTAATTCTCTTGTCTATCTATATTACCAAAAGTAAGATCTTGACCATTTCCTGTTTTTTTGTTTCATGATTTTTGAAAAAACGCTGCCACTTACAGCTGTGATTTTTGGCCATCAGAGTCCCCCCTCTGCTGCGCAGGACAGGAGTATTTTTCCCATTGATGAAAAATAAAAGAGTTATTAATGTTTAAAAAATGTTGACATTCTCGCTGCTGTCCTTGCTGGTGGGAGGGACTATAAAACCCGGAAGTGTTGTGCCTCACTCAGTCTCTGCAAGATGAAGGAAACAAGAGGGTCACGTCTCTCTGAGCTGTGAATAACACTGAACACACTGAATGTCTACTGAACTGTGAGTGTGGTGTTTATGTGGTGTTTTGTGTGGTTTTATGGTGGTTTCACCCTGCTTGAAATGGCATGAAACTGCATTTGAATGTGGTGGCCTTGCACCCTGCATGAAATTGTATGAATCTGCATTTGAATTTGGTGGCCTTGCACCCTGCTTGAAATGGTATGAAACTGCACTTTAATTTGGTTGTCTTGCACCCTGCTTGAAGTGGTATGAACCTGCACTTGAATTTGGTGGCCTTGCACCCTGCTTGAAATGGCATTAAACAGCACTAGCATTTGGTGGCCTTGCGCCCTGCTTGAAGTGGCATGAAACTGCACTTGAGTTTGGTGGCCCTGCATCCTGCTTGAAGTGGTAGGAAACTGCACGAGTTTGATGACCCTGCACCCTGCTTGATGTGGTATGAAACTGCACTTGAATGCGGTGGCTTTGCACCCTGCTTGAAATGGTTGGAAACGGCACGAATTCTGTGGCCTTGCACCCTGCTTGAAGTGGTAGGAAACTGCCATTTAATTTGGTGGCCTTGCACCCTGCTTTAAGTGGTAAGAAACTGCACTTGAATTTGGTGGCCTTGCACCCTGCTTGAAATGGAATTTCAAGGAATAGCTGTGAGTTAACTGCTCTCCCAACAGCCATGAGTGAGCTGCCAGCACAATAGGCTTGAGTGACTGAGCTGTCACCCCAAGAATCCATTTGGCCCACAATGTCCATACTAGCCCGCTGGAAACCTGTCCCTTCAGCCCACAATACCTATACTACCGCTCCAGAACCCCCCCCCCCCCCCCCCCCCCCCACTGGTCACCAATATTGGAATTGATGGATTCCCAACGGGTCCCACTTAGTCTAGTATCATTAATATATTTTGTAAATAATTGGGGTCCCAGCACTGAGCCTTGCAGCACCCCACGATTCACTGTCTGCCATTCTGAAAAAGGAACCGTTAATTCCTACTCTTTGTTTCCTGTCTGCGAACCAGTTCTCTATCCATGTCAATACATTAGTGACGCTGTGGTGCTATTTTCTGACGGAAATGGTGACAGACGCACCACACATCTCTGCCCTCCAGTTCCAGTGGACTTCCGCCGCTGGAAGTATAGGATTTTGGCATGTGTGCTTTATCATCATTCCTTACAATGCTATGTATGACAGTTATCGCAACCTCTACTGGTGTGGATGGCCGCTGGCTCGCTACAAACTCATCTGCCCTTGACAAGGTCTTGTTTTTGGTCCTGCTGGAGATCTACAGGATCATGGAGCACGTAGCACAGGATTACATGGTACCCGTGGCGAGGGGAACTCCCCCCGACCTGACCTGATACCCTATCCCAATACTATATGCTCTAATTTTGCACACTAATCTCTTGTGCGGGACCTTGTCAACGGCTTTTGGAAAGTCCTGATACACCACATTCACTGGCTCTCCCTTATCCATTCTACTTGTTTCATCCTCAAAAAATTCCAGAAAATTAGTCAAGCATGATTTCCCCTTCATAAATCCTTGCTGACTTTGACCGATCCTGTCACAGCTTTCCAAATGCGCTGCTATTACATCTTTAATAATGGACTCAAGCATCTTTCCCACTACCGATGTAAGGCTAAAGCCCCTGTCCCACGATACAAATTTATCCAAGAGCTCTCCAGAGTTAAAAAAAAAAATCAAACTCGTGGTACTTCATCACAAGTATTTTTGTACACTTGGACATTTTTCGCAGTGTTGAAAGAACTTCACGAGTTACCGCGTTTCCCGAGTACCTGCCGTTAGCATTACGAGCCGCTATGAGACATCCACGAGCTCCGATGTACCCACTACGTACATTCTACGTACTTACCATGAGTTTGATTTTTTTTTAAACTCGGGAGAGCTCTTGCGTAAACTCGCATAGTGGGACTGGTTGATCATTTCCGTTTTCTCTCTCCCTCCTTTCCATATAACATATAACCATATAACAATTACAGCACGGAGACAGGCCCTCTCGGCCCTTCCAGTCCGTGCCGACCATTTGTTTTCCCCTAGTCCCATCTACCTGCACTCAGACCATACCCCTCCATTCCCTTCACGTCCATATACCTATCCACTTTACTTTTAAATGTTAAAATCGATCCTGCCTCCACCACCTCTGCTGGAAGCACATTCCACACAGCCACCACCCTCTGAGTAAAGAAGTTCCCCCTCACGTTACCCCTAAACTTCTGTCCCTTAATTCTCATGTCATGCCCTCTTGTTTGAATCTTCCCTACCCTCAATGGGAAAAGCTTATCCACGTCAACTCTGTCTATCCCTTTCATCATTTTAAAGACCTCAATCAAGTCCCCCCTTAACCTTCTGCGCTCCAAAGAATAAAGACCTAGAAAGACAGAAACAATCTCCCAGAAATACTGGCAGACCGAGGATCTAGTGGGAGGGAATCCACATTAGTCAGGAAATGGTGTAACCCCACTTTCATTAAAAGTGGGGTTACATTGACTACCTTCCAGTCCACAGGAACTGACCCAGAGTCTATAGAACACTGGAAAATGATAATCAATGCATCCATAATTTCTAGGGCCACCTCCTCGTCTCTGTGATGAAGACCATCAGGCCCTGCGGATTTATCTGCCTTCAGACCGTTTATCGAACACCATTTCCTGACTAATGTGGATTCCCTCCCACTAGATCCTCGGTCTGCCAGTATTTCTGGGAGATTGTTTCTGTCTTTCTTAGTGAAGACAGAACCAAAATATTTATTAACTGGTCTGCCATTTCCGTGTTCCCCATTATAAATTCACTGGTTTCTGACTGTAAGGGATCGACATTTGTCTTAACTAATCTTTTCCTCTTCACATATCTAAAGAATCTTTTACAGTCTTACAAGCTGTTTATATTCCCTGCAAGCTTTCTTGGAAGGAGGGGGGGGGAGGAATGGAAGACTTCATTAGTGAATTCAGCCACATGCACTTATTTGAGAAGTTAACTGAAAGTTCTCAGCTTTTGTACTTCACACATGTTCATACATTGCCAGTCAAAAAGAGATAACAGTCCAATGTCCAAATGTCCAAGACATTTTGAAAAATGACAATAGAAACTACAAATGTTTTGTGGATGCACTGGAGTTGCATTTGAGTTTAAATGTTGAAGACCTAATGACAGCCAGCATTTTATTATTATCTAACAAATGTTGAATTTTTTAGCAGACAAAAATTGTGCAAATACTTTTGCTTATTTTATTTTACAAATACTTTTTCTGTCCTTCACTCATAAGTCACTGGTAAACATTCACAGGATGTCATTTGGTTGTTTATGATAACGATGGCACTGCGAATAAAACGCCTGGTGAAGCAGAAGAATGTTTTTAAAATTGAGATATTGAGCAACATCATATGAGGTAAATGATTGTCCAGTAAATGAAATGATACAGCCCAGATTCTATTAACAAACTTACACTGTGAGAATGTGTCTAAATGTTGGCTCAATATAAGGTTCAAATATTTAATTAGAAAGGCAATTATTGTGATGGATTATCTATCTATATACTATTAAAACTCTGTGTGTGTGTGTCTGCCGACCGGGTGTGTGTCAAGTTTGCCCTTTGATTTCATGGTTCGCCAAAACCACACTTTCAAACCCCGAGATATTTTCCATTTTGCTACACATTACACTTTTACATTCACCCATTCACTCCTCATTACATTTAGACATTTTTATGTACACTTTTTAAAATACAATCCTTCACCCCACCCCTCCCCCCCACTACACACACACATACACATTCACTCATTTTGTGGCCTCCTGCTGGCCAGACACCATAACGGCAGCTGCTGCAGCCTGCTCTCCTCCAAAAACGGCGCCATTTGTTTTCCCCGCGGCCGATTTTCGCGACTGAAGCACGTTCGGGGATCAGACCCAATGGGTCTGCACTTGGTCTAGTACATAACTAAAACTGAATTTGTTATCTTCTAGTTAGGAGGTCTTTCTATTTGCGCAAAAACGGTTTGGGATAGCACTACGATTTTTCGCCAGTTGACTCACCGTTCTCCTGTACTGCGAGTGCCAAATAAAGAGCCAGGAGCTCACGGTCGAACGCACCGTAGTTCCGCTAAGGTAGTTGCATATGCCGGCTGAAAAAGGCAAGTGGCTGCCAGTGACCATCAATAAACTGCTCGAGGACCCCCCCCCCCGGCCAGCAGTATCCCAAGCGTCGAAAGTGAGGGCGGTGGGGGACAGCAGCCCGCGGGTGCAGGGGTATGGTAGCATTGGCCAGCGCCTCCTTGGCACCGTCGAAAGCGGCCGCATTCTCGGCGTCCCACACTAGGTCTCGCGGCTTGCCGGCCAGGCACTGGAACAATAGCCACCTGATCCAGGCCGCCGCTAGCACAAAATGATGGTAAAAGTTTATCGTCCCCACGAACTCCTGTAGCCCTTTAACGGTGAGCAGCCGAGGAAACTGCCGAATCGCCTCCACCTTGCCGGGGTGAGGCATAGTGCGCAGCGGGGTAATGTGATGTCCAAGGAAAGAAATGGAGCTGAGACCAAACTGGCACATGACGGCGTTAATAACAAGCCCGTGGTCCCGGAGCCGCTGGAACAGCACCTGGAGATGCGCACAGTGTTCATGGCGGGAGGGGCTGCCAACCAGAATGTCGTCCAGGTAAACAAAAACAAAGTCCAACCCCTGGCCAACCATGTCCATAAGCCGCTGAAAAGCCTGCGCAGCATTCTTAAGGCAGAATAACATCCGCAGCCACTCAAACAGGCCAAACAGGATGATGATGGCAGTCTTGGACACATCATCGGGGTGGATGGAAATCTGGTGGTATCCACGCACCAGATCCACCTTGGAAAAATGGTAGCCCCATCCAAATGGGCCGTGAAATCCTGGATGTGTGGGACTGGGTAGCAGTTAGCGGTCATGACGGTGTTAAGGGGCGGTAGTCCCCACAAGGCCTCCACCCGCCGGATGACATGGGAACCATATGGAGTGGGGAAGCCCATGGGCTGTCAGAGCACTGCAAAATCCCCATGTCCTCCATCCGTTGAAACTCATCCTTAGCCAAACGCAGCTTGTCGGGCGGGAGCCGGCACGCCCATGCATGAAGTGGAGAGCCGGTAGTGAGGATGTGGTTGACAATCCCATGCTTAGGGGCGGCCGAGTAAAACTGAGGCATCAGGATCTCCGTGAACTCGGCCAGGAGCGGGGCGTATGCCCCACCTGCATCTGACACCGATCCGAGATGTGAGCCGGAGGAAACCGCGGGCAGCGGTGACGCAGGCTGGAGAGACTGAAGGAACGAGGAGCTGGCCCTGGATGTCAACCAGGAGGGAAAAGGCCCATAAAAAATCCGTGCCCAGCAGAGGCTGAGAAACGCCCGCAATCATGAACAGCCACGAGTAACAGCGAGAGTCCAAAATGAGTGAAACGGTGTGAGTACCGTACGTGCGAATGGGGCTGCCATTGACAGTGGTCAGGGTGGGTCACACTTACCAGTACGAGTATCAACCCCGGTCGGAGGTAAGAAGCTGAGCTCAGCCCCAACATCCACAAGAAATTGGAACCCGGAATGGCAGTCCCGGATGTAGAGGCATTGCTTCTGGCCGACCGCGATAGCCTCTACTGCTGATCGGCCGAGGATACGAGCAGGGGCACGGCATTGGCGCTGTCGGTCATGGTGCTTACTGCGATCCACGGTGGTCTGCTGTGGCGCAGAGCTGTCGGCCGAGGGCGGAACGGGTCGTTGAGGCTGCTGTGGAGGGGCGGACACCCGGCTGGCTGAACCACCGTCCTGCTGCTTGGCGAGCCACAGCTCGTCCGCCGGTTTAGGGAGCTGCAGCAGATCCGCGAAGTCGAACTCGGCGAGGAGCAGACGGATGTCGTCGTGCTTCTGTTCCAGAAAAGCCTGCTCGAACAACAGGCAAGGCTGGTGGTCGTCTATGAGCGTCAGCATCTCGCACATCAATACCGGTGGCTTACGATCGCCAAGGCCATCCATATGCAAGTGCCGAGCCACACGATCGAGGTGGCCGACCCCGAAGGTGCGTAGCAACAGCGCCTTGAGAACCTCATATTTATGAAAGGCGGGCAGATTCTGTAGGTTAGGCAGCAAACGGTTGGAAGTCTCCTGGCCGAGCGCTCCCATCATGTAGAAATAGCAGATATTATCCGCGACAATCTGGCGGAGTACGATCTAGGCCTCGATGTGCGCAAACCACACCTGAGGCTGAACAGCCCAGAAAACAGGCAGTTTGAGGGAAACTGTGTTCTGCTGGGTGGGGTTGGCGTAGATGTTTTCGGCGTTGTCCATGGTGAAATCTGAAAAACATTGAGATCGTCGGGGTCACCACTGAAGCGAGAACAGGCAGGTTGAGTAAAGTAATTTTTATTCACAGAAAAACGGAACTAATAATCACTTGCCTGACTTAGCTAACAAACACAGTTCCTGTCGCAGGGAGGAGCACTGAACAACTGGCTAAAAACCAGCGAACGAACCCCCGCGGTGACGTGACCGTGCCGACCAATGACAAGGGTTCTGACTTCCCCACCCCACCACTAGATGCTGCTATAGTATCTCTCACGTCCTGGCAACATCCATATGTCTTCTCTGCACTCTTTCCAGCTTAACAACATGTTTCCTTTAACAGGATAACCAAAACTGAACACAATACGATAAATGCAGCCTCACTAATGTCTTATACAATTACAACATAACTTCCCAACTTCTGTACTCAATAATCTGACTGATGAAGACCAGTGTACTGAAAGCCTTCTTGACCACCTTACCTGTGACACCACTTTCAAGGAAAGTGCACTCCTAGATCCCTCTGCTGTACAACACTCACCAGTGCCCTGCCATTCACTTTGGTGTTGTTTGCAAAATTACTAATGCCTTGTATATTCTCATCCAAATCATTGATTATAGATGGCAAACACCAATGTGCCCTGCACCAAACCCTGCAGTACAGCACTAGTCACCTGTGACTACTGGTAAAGTATTTCAGCAAAGTTTCAATTTATTTCTAAATATTATCGAAACATTTGTATACATTTATTGTTTTGGAGGAATTTATGCATTGTTGTTATTTTGAGATTAAAATTATCTCTTTAATATTTTGGTTATTGTATGTTAATAATCTTGAAAAGGCTAACTATTAAATAATTCTGACAATCATCTGGAGTTCAAGACCAAAGATAACATTAACAAATATTATTTATATATTGGCCCATTCTTTAGGTTTATGGGGCTGTGAACTTGTGACTGGAACTGATGCTTTTGTGTTGGGTGAAGAAAAAAATATTGTAGCACACCTGATTCATAACAGTCACCTACTGCTTTCTAATGCTAACCAGCATTCATACCAATTAGTTGCTCTGCTGTTAGCTCCACAAGCAGTCATTTTTCTTATGTTTATTCATGAGGAACCATAGAATTCACTAGTTCTGTGTCAGCATATTGTTTGCTGGATTGCCCTTATCAAAACACTTACTTACCTCTTTAAGGAATTCTGGTAGATTGTGTGCATAATCAGTTATTCATAAAAACAGACTATATAGTCCTAGAGACGTTGCAGTCTTCAGATACACATTGGTTTTATCTCCAGAAATGCAAATGAACATTTTCTCTGTTACTAACATTAAAATTATTTCTATTTTGTTAGTACAAAGTTAGAAACAACTTCATAGTAATCTCAGAAATGTTTAAATATTGTTATAAAAATATAACTGCAAATATTACTTGGAGAAATATTTTACAAGAAGTTTGCTCAGAGTTTTCGTTTAAGCATACAAGACAGGAAATTAATGTAATTTCATAACACTTTAAGTAGATTAATGAAGAGAATAAATTTATAGGAAATAATTACACATTCACTTAGTAACATTAGGAAAAGGATTTTCTAGTTTTAATGTGCAACATGTAACAGCTTGCTTTTGCCAACAATCTAATTTACAACGATAGGCCTAATTCCATTCCGATTTCTCACGATTGTCCAACACTAGGGCCCTTAATGGGCCATTTGTTGGGCCACTCACAACCTGGTATGTATGAGCATGATGTACGTGGTGTATTCATTTGCACTCACATTTGTAATGAAGCACCTATGTACCATGTAGAATTTTAATTTGCATGTTTCATGATTTTCCACCTAAATTCGGGGAGGTTCTAATGAACCATGACAAGATCAAAGAACCAGTAACCGGACCTCCTTTAGAAAAAGAACAGGACATGATTTAATGACATTTTAATAGTGGTTTTATGGGAACTCACAATTCACCCTAATTGTTTGTGAAAAAAATATGTATATACCCGACTAAGTGGTATATGTATATACCAGCTCAGAATAAAATATGTATATACCAGCTCAGAAACTGCCAGAAATTCTGCCCAAAAACTGGTGAGAGACACTGTGAGAGAGAAGGGGGAGACGGTGGAGAATCAATTTTAGACATTTTTCATATTTTTCTGCAGATCACAGCAATGAAGGAGGAAAGTCTATCCTGGCCTGGATCTCACAGGGAGCCAATGAAGGGAGGGAGAAAAATAATGGGGTGTGGTTTAATACTTCCAGGGGGAATACTTACTGATGGACCGAAGGGACATCTCCTGGGCTAATGCAGGCCTGATGGGCCGAAGGAACTCTTTAAACAAAAGTACAGGCTTGTGGGCCGAAATTAGTGGTTTCGGGCAGGCAAAACAACTCATTTCATTTCATTTCCATTTCCATTTCAAGCACAGGGCAGGCGAAACAACTCACGGCATTGTCATTCAATTTCCATTTTGCATTGCAGTCTCAAGCACTGGGCAGGACAAACAACTCATGGCATTGTCATTTCATTTCAATTTTGCCTTGCAGTATCAAGCACAGGGCAGGCCAAACAACCCATGGCATTGTCATTTAATTTCCATTTTGCATTGCAGTCTCAAGCACAGGGCAGGACAAACAGCTCATGGCTTGTCATTTCATTTCCATTTTGCATTGCAGTCTCAAACACAGGGCAGGCGAAACAACTCATGGCATTGTCATTTCATTTCCATTTTGCATTGCAGTCTCATGCACAGGGCAGGCCAAACAACTCATTGCATTGTTATTAAGCGCTAACAAATAATTTATTGCAAGTACATTGCAGACTCACAGTTCAGTTGATTCAGTTTAGAATCACAGTTGTGGCCTCCCCCTCACGATCTTGCAGTGACTGACTCATGTCCAGGCATCCGGGGATTTATAGTCCTGCCCCCCCCCCCCCCCCGGAAGGGGCGTTACCTTCATCACGGTGATTGACAGGCGAGAGGACCAATCAGCTGATCTCAAGATTTTTTAAACAATCATAATTTTTTTATTTTTCATCGATCGGAAAAATCCTCAGGGCTGCCTCAGCGGAGGAGGACAGTGAGTAAGATGGCCAAAAATCATAACGATATAGGGTAGCGTTTTTTCTCAAATCAATATACCGCGCAGACAGGAAGTGGTCAAGATGAGACTTGTAGTTATATAGATTACACTTTGTTTTGAATATTTTAATACCTATTCATTTTCCTCAAAATATCACAGCATGCTATAAATATTTTAAAATATAGACCCTGACATTTGCAGGGATGTAAGGTGCAGTGGGGGTGATACTAGAAACAGCCAATAAACCTAGTAAGGTTAGAGAAACAGAGATCCAATAAATTTGACTAGAGAATGTGTTTTTTTGGGATCCATTTTTCATCTGGCAGGTGGACAAACCATCTGTCTTGCTGGCAAACAGGAATGATGTCAAAAAACAATTTACCAAAACATTGATCCCTTTGAATTGGCAATCACGCGGAGGCGATCACAAATTGCAAGAAGGGGATGTTTATGATAAGCATTACCACAGAAGAAAGAAGACATAGAGTTGGACGAGTTGAAGGATTGTTGTCTTACCCCCAAGCAACTATGTTGAAAATTGATTAGTAATTTACTTCTTGACAGTTGTGCAAAAGTCCTGGCCAAGGATTGAATAAATTACTAGACCTAGTGCGGGCCCGTTGCGCCCATCCCCCAAGGCAATATTCCACCACTGACCCACAGCTCCCAACTGCACGGGCGTGGCTGAAGGAGTTCCTCTTGTGTAGACTGAGGTCAACGTTGTGACGCAAATCACGGAAACCCTCCCCAAACTGCGCCTCGCCATCCCTTCTCCTACCCTTATTCTCCTCCATTCCCCCTCATCCCCCAGCACTCCCTCCCCTCTTCACCCTTCCTCTTCTTTTCCCCTCTCCTCCTGCCCTCCCCCACTCCCTCCCTCACCTCTCCTCAGTCATTCCTCCCTCCCATCAACCCCTCTCCCTACCCCCCTCCTCTCCCTCTATTCCCCACTCCTCTCCCTTTATCCCCTCCTCCCCACTCTCCCTCCTTACCTCCCCCACTTTCCCCTCCCTCTCCCCTCCCAATACCCCCTACCCCCCTCCTCTCCATCTATCCCCCTGCTCCCCCACTCCTTAACTCCCCCCTAGCCCACAATGAAAATTACAATGTTTTTTAAAAAATGAAACCTTCCCCCTATCCCACCACCGCCACAATGGAAATCGAAAAATTTGATTACATTTTTTTTTCAAAATTACGATTTTTTAATGTAAATGAGATTCGGGATCTCATTGTGACGTCGAATGCGGCTGACGGACAGGGAAAGTGGAAAAGTTGTATGAAAATTTATTTTTGTAACATTTTAAATGTAAATATAACATCAATCCGAATGAAACTTGGTACTGCACATCACAGAACAATGGTGCGTAAGGTGGGCCAAAAATTGTAGTGCTAGCGTACCCGTTTTGCCGTGGTTTCGGGATCTCATGCACGCATGCTTACAAACAGACAAGATGAGAGTTTTAGTAATATATAAGACCAGGGTTTGGCTCGTCCCCCAAGGCAATATTCCACCACTGACCCATAGCACCCAACTGCGCAGGGGTTCCCTAAAATAACCTAAACCCAATGTTAGCTGTTAATGAAAACGGAAGAAGTTGATTAAAGCTGAGTTTTTTTGTAAATCGTGATTTTTAAAATGTAAATAAGGTTCGGGATCCCTTTGTGATGTCATTGTGAATGAAAACGGAAGAATTTGATTACAACTTTTTTTTTTAATCGTTATTTTTTAAAGTAAATGAGATTTGGGATCCCATTGTGACATCATTGTGACATCGAACGCGGTTGATGGGCAGGGCAAGTGGAAAAGTCGTTTGGGAAGTGATTTTTGTAAAGTTTAAAATTTTAATAACTTGTAAAATTTACCATCAATCTGAACAAAACTTGTTTCATCACGGGACAATGGTGAGTAAGGTGGGTCAAAAATTGTAGCGCTTTCGTGTATCATTTTGGTGGGGTTTCTGGATCTCACGCACGCTTACATACAAACAAACAAACAAGATGAGAGTTTTAGTAATACATAGATAAGACAATAATTCCTTATGCTATTGATGTATACCTTTGTTTGAAATTTGGAGGTTACAGTAGATTTAGTTTAACACGATATTGTCCCTCATTCTCTGGATGCTACACAATGAGTCCTGTGTGTTCAAGACTATTTCTGGGTCAGACCCAATGAAGTAGGTTCCTTGTGGCAGATTAGTTTATTCATATCTCAATTACAATTTCAATAGTTACAAGTGAGTTAAACTTACTACTACTACAACGGGGAAGGTGGCTCGTGGCCCCGGTCTCGAGTGTTACAGCTCCCCAGCAGGAGCCTTGACGTTTTCCTGAGGGGCCGAGGGAAATAACATCCTCCGTTCTCCTGTTAGTGTGTGCGACTCTATTAGAACTGGGGAATGTTAGTAATTAAAGAATAAATTCAGGTTGCAAAAAAGAGGGAGGGGTTGAGAGAGAAAAAAAAATAGAGAATGGGGTTGATGAGGCTGATTTGCTGGGAGCAGATGCCCATGGACAATGCTGTAAAAGTAAATCTTTGAACAATGGGAAGGGAAGAGGTAAAAATGCAGATGTTACATCTCCTTATTTTAAATGGGAATGTACCATGAGAAGGGGAGAGATATTGGTGAAGATGTAAGGCTGAACCAGGACATCTCAGAGGTAATGATCCTTTTGAAATGGTGAAAGTGAATAAAATTGGAGAGAAAGATATACATTAGTGGTATCGCATTGATTGTGTGAGAAATTAAATCATTTGTTCAATATTGAGTGGGTGGTAGAGTGGAAGGTGAGGACACGGGGAACTCTTTCTTTGTTTCCGGAGATGGGAGGAGGGACAGTGAGAGCTTGGGTGAGGGGATAGATATGCGGCTGGTTAAACCACTGCACATTATCCCTACAATGGCTTGGGTTTCCTCCGGGTGCTCCAGTTTCCTCCTACATCCCAAAGACATGCGGTATCTTAGTTAATTGGCTTCTGTACAATGTCCTTAGTGTGTCGGGTGTGGATATGAAAGTGTAACCATTCCTGCATCTGCTGCTTGGCAGATAAGACATTCCAGTACATTGACTCAATACTCAATTTACAAAATAAAGCGGGGTTCACAATACTCTATTGCTCGCACTACCATTGTCTGATTAAACATGAATTTATAAATCTTGCTCTCTCTTTTACAGGTAGTTCCTGAAGATGGAGGGTGACTTAATCTTTGTCCTTTGACATCATGTATAAGAAATAACATGTGTCTTACTCTGAGTATTTCCTTTTGACAGCCAGTTCAATATGTTTTGCTACTCGTCTTGACTCCATATGCTCTAAGTCATTAATTTACTAGGCAGTACTTATTCAAACCTTTGTAAAATTTTAGATCCACATAGTGCTACATAGCTGAGTAACCTTGTCACTTATTATTACCTTTCCTATTTTGATATTGTTCTCATGTTGTGTGTTACCTACTCTTCATGAGTTGTGCCATGTGGTTAATGGACACTCATCGGTCCCTAATTGTCATCCTTTCATTTTTCATGGAAGCTTAAATATGATGGCACAGTGGATTGTTGAAGAATAAAAACACCAGGACACAGATAGTTACTGATCATCAATATCCGCAGGACATTGAAGGAAGAATCACTTTTTGGCAGAGTGCATCTTCAAAAGCACAAGGTGCCCATAAGGTGAATTGAGTGAAGTCGAGGATACTGTACATCGTGAGGATGCCATGATCTTTGTTGAAGCATTATTCTTGCTTAACCTATTGCTCTAGCAAAACCAGTTATTTGGAACAGGGAATGTCTGTGACCTTGTTATGCAGCAGTGTGTCGCAAACCATAACGTATTTCCACCTCCTGGAATGAGCCATTATGAAGGTGTTGGTGGTCACGGCGATTAAAGCCCAGTGCCATGGCTGTTCTCAGCCTCCTTGCTGCTGCTGTGTAACTAGACCAGTCAGTGAAGGTAATCGCACAGAATTACATGGTCTCTGTCTATGGTGCACCCGAGAATGTGCTCCCTGGAGATCCCTGGTGGATATGAACTCTTGCGGGCAGCCTTATGAGGTTATCTTGCCTTGTATATTCTGCTCAATTTCCAGTTACACTACACTACTCTTGCACTACAAGACAAATAGCTACTGAAACGCTAAATTCGGGATTTCAGCACTAAATAAGTATTTTTATTGAAGAAGCCTTGAAGCCAAACACCATCAACTAACACACTCTTCCCTATCAATTTGCAATATCTTCATTAATACATTTCAGCTCGATTTACATACATATATCAAAGAGGTTGTGGATTACTTTCAAGATAGTGCACTATCTTGCACTGATTACGCAGGCTCTTGCTACAGAATGAGTGCTTTATTCTATGTCACATGGTTAAAAAACAGACACATCACGACTATTCTATCCAACAGGTTCCTAGGATGTATGTTCACATAAGTACACTGACCACACCACATAATGTTCATGCATACAGATGCATTGCAGAGTCTAAAGAAATGCCAAAGCATTGGGCGTTCGCTGCCTCAATCAAACTCAGTGATCAATAAACAACCATAGACCATCTGGCTGCTGTTGAATGCTTGATTCGCCCACCGTTCTATATGTCTTCAACACAGGCTACATCGAAGTTATATGCAGTGGTGTTAAATCAATGTAACTTGCTGAGGTACGTTATGATCTGCTCTGCATATTTCTAGTGGTGATGTCACAGATAGTAATGCTCTGCCCAATTTAACAACCGCCACAACTTGCAATGTAACGTGCGAAGGTAGACAAAAATGCTGAAGAAACTCAGCGGGGTGAGGCAGCATCTTCTTCGGGTCTGAAGAAGGGTTTCGACCCGAAACGTTGCCTATTTCCTTCGCTCCATAGATGCTGCCTCGCCCGATGAGTTTCCCCAGCACTTTTGTCTACCTTCGATTTTCTAGCATCTGCAGTTCCTTCTTGAACAATATAACGTGCGAATCTTGTATTTCACGTTTTTAGTAGTGAGTACGTTGTATAAGTGCTATCCGAAAGATTCAAACTTTGTTCAATAATCCTCAAACCCATCAGAAGTGAATATAGTGGATGAAACTATCCCCATCATGTGGATGCAGAACTCCCAATCAGATTCTGGTATATATTAATGAACACTGCCCCCAGAGGAAGCCTGCAAGCAGCATACAGGTGTCAACCCGGCAATACCGAGTTGCACACCAGATTTGATTTGTTTTGTTACAGCCTACAACCATAAGGAAGTAAGGAAAAGCTGTCCCTGACAATTAAGTTGAAACTTGCTGGAACTCTACACTGCAAAGTCTGAAACAGTAGCAGCGTTACGAATTACATTTAGCAATGTCGAACCTTCGATGGTGACAATGACAAATCGGATATTTTCTTCTTGCGTTTCAGGAATCAACCGACAGGATATTGGCAACAACGAAGGACATTATTTTTTACAATGAGGGGGTTATCATTGCCCAACAATTGTGATGAGATGTGATTAGATCAATGTATTTTTTTTAGAAATCTTAGAGCGCGGGTATACTCCCATCCCTCGCTCCATGTGATACACCCACGGCTTCAGGGAGCTGCAGCCCACGTGATGCAGTTGGAGTTTCATTCAGTTGGATCTGCAAGCGGCTGCTGCCGAGTTGTAATAGCGGGACATGTATCGGAGTGAAGTTCGAACGAGTCGGTGGCGCTGTTTTAACATGGAACTCTATGCACAGGCACAGTTACACCGGCTGCGGTGGAATCCCGGCACTGCCCCTTGCTGCTAAGCACGAGGAGATCGGAGACGGCTGCAGCAACTCGGGGGAAGGGGTTCGGGTGGGCGACCTTGTCCCTATCACGAAGATAGACACCACAAAGCTGGGGTAACTCAACGGGTCAGGTAGCATCTCTGGAGAAAAGGAATAGGGTGACGTCTCGGGTCGAGACCCTTCTCCAGACCGTTGATCGTGACTGAGAAACTCGGCAGCTTCCCATTGTGGAAAGAAAACTTCCGCGGGTCTCCCGCGCCCTTCCGAGCCGCTGGGACTGCGGTGTGTGGACTTGAGAGGACGGTTTGAGGGGGGGGGGGGGGTGGTGGCCGCCGCGGGGCGGCAGTTTTGGTCAGAGGTCCCGTGGAACTTGCCTCGCTTGCCGCTGCTGGTGTTGAACCCGGACGACGCGCGGCCGTTGCTGTGGTTTCCCCCCTCAACAACGAAGAAACACGGCGCTCTCTTGTTTGGGGGGGGGGGGGGGGGGGCGACGCGAGTCCGGCTGCCGTCGAGTCCAGCAGCCGCTGTGGAATCCGCCTGCGGGGGTTGCTCGCGCCGCTGCTGTGGGACCTCTGTGGGAATCTCGAGCTGGTCGAGGAGCCGTTGGGCGCGAGGCGGCCGCGGTCGTATCGAGCCCAGTTCACGCGCTGCAAACCCCCCCCCCCCCCCCTCCCCAGGGCCTGGGATCCTTGCGCTTGAAAAGCGCTCGCGCCCGCAACGGACACTTCGCCCCCTCTGCAAGGAAAACAAAATCCGGATTAGGAATTAACAAAACATTCGCCACCATCTACCCACCCACGGTGGTTTAAACGTGAAGAAATGACAGCGGTGAAATAAAACTTCCAACACGTGTGCATTTGCAAAGAAGAAAGGCGAACGTAATTGTTGTGTATGGTAGCCGGTTACCAGAGAGGAGAGGTGCTTTAAAATAAAGTCAACATGTGCATTACAGTTTTCAGCGGGACCGTGGCTTTCTTCGTCCTCGCGGTCGCAAACGGTGAGTGAAAAGAGTAAATATCAGTACTGCACTTGTTTTTTGTCGGACAAACGGTTGCGTTTAAAAAAAAAATACATTTGATATAAAAGAGGCTTCTTTCGCTGTTGGCGTGTGTCATCAGCGGGCGATGGCAGGTGGCTGCGCTCTCCCCGGGCGGCACTGCGCTCCGCTCCGCTCCGCTCTCACCCTGGCCCCGAACTCGGCTGCTTGTTGGATGTGCAGCCCCGCGATCGGGGCAGAGCTTTTTTAGTTTATTATTTCTCTTTGGCGTTCCACGTGAACACGGATTCTCGGTTTGTGTTGTGATTTTTTTCCCCCCTGGGCCTCTGAGGGTCTGTCCATCATGTTGGAATAATGCAGGATTTATCAGTGTTTGGACTACGATGTTTATTATTGTAAAGGCTCATTAAATAATGCCTACTCACTGACTCCTATTTGCTTGCGTAGTTTTATTTTGTTGCGATGGCATAACACCCCGTTCCCAATTTTTCCTTTGCTTGAATTCTTCCCCGTTTTTCAGTCTTTTTCGCGTTTCGCGCAGTTTTAATAACAATTTAATTGCTCCCAATCAGATAATTTTAATAATTTCACTTTTTTCAAAAATTGATTTGTTTTGACCAGTCGTTCTTTTTAAAAAAATCAAAATGCAGTGATTTTTTCTCCCTCTGCTGCTGATTGTAGAATGATTAATGACAATATTTGTGTTGGATGGCAGAAATTCCTCGGCTTTGGCTGATTAGATTTTCGTTTGTTTTGTTTTAACTCTATCTGACATATCCGGGCTCACATTCATATGGATGGCACATCCTCGCTGTTCTGACGGCAACATTTTTCATTTTCCACAATGTGTCTATCTCCTGTCTCTCCTAGATCCTTCTCTTCCCATTTTCTCGCCCAAGAATGGGTCTATATCGTTTCCTGTTACAACACATCAAACACACTTCCATCTGATGTTCTGTTTTTTTGTTCTGTTTCATCTGGATGGATGTTTTTGACTGAATTAAAAAATAGGATACTTGGGTTGTTTTATTGTATGGCTTCTGCGTTTGACGGCTTTAAAAGTTTTTAGTTTTTTTTCAATATTTCCAATCAATAAGCCATCACTGATCTGTTGCAAAAGTCGGTAAAATCTGTGTGCTCTTGGACATCCGACCTGGTTTCTTGTTTATGCTATTCCCCAGAGTGTATCAAATGTTGGGCTTTTGTTTTTGAGGCGTGGGTAATCTTGTGGGCATTATTAGGTCGCTCCAAAATGAGAAATATCTCTAGATTATTCTTTCATTTAAAGTTGACCAGATACCACACAAGTTGGGCTTCGCTGTCAGGCAGCTAGCTGGTGGTAGAACTGTTGAAGATCGATGTTTAAGGATTATGTAAATGATACATCGAGACATAAAGACAGTTCATTCCGTACCCAGGCGGGGCGTTGCATCCAATCTCATATAAACTGCGCCACATAGCAAGTACAAGAAGTAAGCACTTGTGCATTCTGGGCAGGCTGGGATATGTTACCTTAGCGCAAGGATATACGATTATTAATTATCAGGTTTGTTTGATTGCGATACTATTCATAAATGGAATTTTTTACAAAGCAAGTATAGTTGTTTGTATGTTTAGAATCACTTTAAACCATTCTGTAAGATGTAAATGCAATAGACACTAACTGATTAGTTTGTAAGATGTTTTATTTCTCTTTAAGAATGGAGACTGGAGCCTGCTGCCTCTGGCACTTCCTCCCTCCAACTCCACTATTTTAAATTTCCAGAGTGACTACCCCCAACCCAGTCCTGGTGCCAGACTCGAATCTCTCATTAGTTCTTGTCCTATTTTCCCCTATGAAAACTAATTTTGTCAATGAGACCCACTACTGATTCATCAAATCTTTTGCTGCAAGCACCTTTTGCAGCTGTATATTTATTGATATCATTAACAGTTGTCCTCCGATTATTATTTCCACCTTTTTGTGAAATTGCCTCACTCCAGTCTTGTCTCAGTTTATCTGCTACTGAAACCATAATCTAAGTCGGCAATACCACCAAACCTAGATATTGCAGTGCATTGCTGCTTAGTCTTCACTCAACAGATGTTATCTAAACCTATGGTAGATAAAAATGCTGGAGAAACTCAGCGGGTGAGGCAGCATCTATGGAGCGAAGGAATAGGTGAAGTTTCGGGTCGAGACCCTTCTTCAGACTGATGTGGGGGTGGGGGGGCAGGAAGATGAAAGGAAGAGGCGGAGGCAGTGGGCTGTGGGAACTGGGAAGGGGAGGGGAAAGAGGGAGAAAGCAAGGACTACCTGAAATTTGGGAAGTCAATGTTCATATCGCTGGGGTGTAGACTACACATGCAAAATATGAGGTGCTGCTCCTCCAATTTACGGTGGGATTCACTCTGGCCATGGATGAGGCCCAGGACAGAAAGGTCGGATTCGGAATGGGAGGGGGAGTTGAAGCGCTGAGTCACCGGGAGATCAGGTTGGTTATTGCGAACTGAGCGGAGGTGTTGGGCGAAGCGATCACCAAGCCTATGCTTGGTCTCACCGATGTAGAGCAGCTGACAGCTAGAGCAGCGGATGCAATAGATGAGGTTGGAGGAGGTGCAGGTGGACCTCTGACGCACCTGGAAAGGCTGTTTAGGTTCTTGGATGGAGTCACGGGGGGAAGTAAAGCGACAAGTGTAGTATTTCTAGCGGTTGCAAGGGAAAGTACCAGGGGAGGGGGTGATTGGGTGGGAAGGAACGCATTGACCAGGGAGTTATCTAAACCTATGGTTCCCATGTCCTAACTAGCATCATATTCTTGTCAGTATTCTACCTTGGGCTTGCTAAACTAGTTTAGTTTAGTTCATTTTCACGTCGAGGTCCAGTGAAAAGCTTTTGTTGCAAGCTAACCAGTCAGCGGAAAAAAAACCATGATTACAATTGAGTAATTCACAGTGTACAGATACATGATAAAGGGAATAACGTTTAGTGCAAGATATAGCCAGTAAAGTCTGGTCAAAGATAGTCTGATGGTCTCCAATAAGGTAGATAGTAATTCAGGACTGCTGTCGAGTTGTGTTAGGATAGTTCATTTGCTTGATAACTGCTGGGAGGAAACTGTCCCTGAATCTGGAGGTGTGCATTTTCACACTTCTTTACCTTTTGCCTGATGGGAGAGGGGAGAAGAGGGAGTGGCCAGGCTGCACCCTGTCCTTGATTATGCCGGTGGCTTTGCCGAGACAGCATGAGGTATAAATGGAGTCAATGGAAGGGAGGTAAGATAGTCTGGGCTGTGTCCACAATTCTCTGCAATTTCTTCCGATCCTGCATGGAGCTGTTCTCAAACCATGCTGTGATGTATCCCAATAAAGTGCTTTCTATGGCGCATCTGTAGAAGTTGGTGAGAGTTGTTGGAGATATGCCAAACTTCCTAAGCCTTCTAAGGAAGTAGAGCCATTGGTGTGCTTTCTTGGCTATTGCTTCAGTATGGGTGGTCTAGGAGACGTTGGTGATATTTACTCCTCGGAATTTGAAACTAGAATTACTTTAAGTTGAAACACCCAATTGTTTAATTCTTAACCTATTTTTTGCAGTGCTCCATGGTTTTACTCCTCCCATGTTATCTGCTTCAACACTGTTTGCAATTTGTTAAATTTTGTCCTACTGATTGGCAAATTTAATCACTTCACCACTGGATAGTCATGTGCCTCCAATTATCAAGGCCATATGCATTTGAAATGTCATCTCTATTATTACTTGCTTCATATCTAATATGCTCTTTGAAACCTAATGATATGATATTACTTATAATGCTAGATATAAAATATGTGTTGCAGAAAGTCTTGTCTGAGTATCATTTTAATCATGCAGTTAATGTGAAGTATTGTCAAGCAACCTTTCCGGTATTTAAAAAAAATACAGCAGTGCAATGTTATTGGAGTCAGTTTGTATTGTTGGAGATTTAAAAGCTACATAACTCAATACAATCTCTTCTCCCCTCTGTACTTGATTTGCTTTGACTTCAACTACTAATTGTTTCTTCAGTCCTCTGATCTGATTTACTGAAGATTATTATATACAGTTGTTTACCCTAGTTACTGGGGTTGCAGAAGGTGTTCATCTTACTATGATAATATAGTGATCAGATAACTGCAGTGTTAAAAAAAATACTTGTGAATTTAATACCAGTTAGCCTGACCAGTGGATGGTGAGAATTTAGAGTCCATTATAAAGAATGAGGTTACAGAGTTATCAGAAGTTCATGATGAAATAGGCGGAAGTCAGCATGGTTTTGTGATGGGGAGATCTTGCCTGATGAATCTGCTGGAATTCTTTGAAGAAGTAAATAGCAGGACAGACAAAGGAGGGTAAGTGGATGCTGTTTACTTAGATTTTCAAAAAGCCTTTGATAAGGTGTCACGTGAGGCTGCTAAGGAAGATGCGGTATCAAAGGGGAGATACTAGCATGGATAGCAGGTTGGCTGGATGGCAGAAGGCAAAGAGTGGCAATAAAGGAGGCATTTTCTGGTTGGTTGCCAGTGACTAGTGGAGTCCCGCAGGGGTCGGTACTGGGGCCGCTACTCTTCACGTTGTATATTAATGATTTGGATTGAAGGCTTTGTGGTCAAGTTTGCAGATTATATGAAAATAGGCAGAGGGGCAGGGACTCTGCAGAAGGACGTACAGGTTGGGAGAGTGGGCAGAGGTGTAACAGATGGAATACAGTGTAGCAAAGTGTGGAGTCGTGTACTTTGGCAGCAGGAATAAAGGCGCAGACTATTTTCTAAATGGGGGGTGTCTTCGGAAATCGGAGGTGCAAAGGGACTTGGGTGCTTAATGCAGGATTCCCAAAAAGTTAATTTGCAAGTTAAATCAGTAGTAAGGTAGGCTAATGCAATGCTAGCATTTATTTCAAGAGGACTAGAACACAAAAACAGAGATGTAATGCTGAGGCTCTATAAGGCGCTGGTCAGGCCGCATTTGGAATATAATGAGCAATTTGCGGCCCCATATCTGAGGAAGGAAGTGCCTGCCTTGGAGTGGGTCCAGAGCAGGTTTACAAGAATGATCCCAGGAATGAGTGGGTTAACATATCATGAGTGTTTGATGGCACTGAGCCTGTACTCACTAGAGCAGGGGTCGGCAACTTACGGCCCATGGGCCGGATTCGGCTCGTAACCTAAAATCACCCGGCCCACAGGCGTGTTTGTTTTCTGAGGACTTCCGTCATCTCCGGTACCTGGAAGGTGATTTTCGGACTGAGGGTCAGGTGAAACTCGCTGAAAAAGACGCATTCAATTCTGCTGCCCATCGCCCTGTGTGAGGCTGGGCTCTTCCTCCCGAAAGAAAAAGTAGAATATGAGAGGTCAAAGCGAAACTTAAAAACCGAGCTCAAAACCTTCAACAGATATGGAAAATGATTATCCAAGGTTAATGCAGCTCCCATTCAGATTGAGATTGGGGGAGGGGGGAGTAGCACAATAGAAAAAAAAAATGACACTCATCGGTAGAACATTTTGGAAAAAAAATTGATTTATTGTGAATAGGAAATGCAAAGAAATTAACATTGGTAAAACAATATTATTGGTGAAATTAATGGGACAAAGATAAATCCTCAGAACGTGTTGACTTCCATCCTAGTGTGCAAAAAACAGTTCTCACACACAGCCACAGTGCCACAATGAGGGTATTGCCAACGGTAACTGCAGCATGAGGTTGTTGTCATTGTACCAATATCTGATGGGGCTGCTCCTCAAGTTCTGATTACATTTTAGTCCCATGATCCTGGTGTTTGGACACAAGGCAGGGAGAGGGGAGGGCCGATTGGGTGTGGTGATCACCCTGTCTGTTTGCTCCTGGGCCTGGCTGAGATGCCCATTCGTGGGTCCAGACAGCGGGCAGTCGATCGTCACACCAGAGTCGGCTGCCTAGCTCTCTTCCCGGCCTACGTCCGTGCTCGCATGTACCTGTAGAGGGAACACACGGTGTCCATGGGGACGCTGGAGGCCTTCCATCAACGCTAGTCATTGTGGGTGGAGGAGAAGGCTGTGAGCTGCCATTGAGGGAGGGAGAGAGTGCCCGCAATCCCCCCACACGTCGAGTCCATGTTGCCCGCCCCCGCCCTCCCCCTCAACCCCCCCACCCTCGTCCTGCCGCACCCCGCACCCCCAATGTGGGGACCATTGATTGCCTCCATAAATTCCATAACTTTCCTTGTAGGGGGTGATGGGGTGATTGGCTCCGGGGGGCGCCTGTCTCCGGGGTGAGCGCCGACGCCACCCCCCGCACTTTGGGGGTCGGGGCCCAACGGGTCCCAATTGGTCTAGTTATCTTTTAAAATTCCATAAATTGTAGAATGATTCTCCCAGATCGGAAGATGGAAAATGGTACCCTACTATTAAATAAATAAAGAGAGAAATGGGAACTACAGACCATCTGAAGCAGTTTGTGCTATCTTTTTAGTTGCTTCCTTCATTAGCTGCTCCTTGCTAAGATCGGGTAGAATAGTTGTGGTTTTTTTAACAGCAAGTTGGATTCCGTAATGGTCACATGAGTCCAATATAGTCCATTCACTGCAACGGGTTTAATGGAAAGCACTAAAAACTTAATGCAAATAGCCAAAAAAATACAGTTGTCACTGGTAGAGGGTCTTCATGTTGTTTAACAACACGAAGTTAAGATACATGGAATTCACAGTGACTTACTCATGGAGTCAGAACTGACTTATTCGTAGAAGACAGAGCGTTGTGGTGGAAGGAGGATATTCTGCTTGGCAGTCTTGGACTAGTGAAATTCCGCAGGGATCTGTGCTGGATCCTCTGCAGTTTGTGATGTATAAATATACGTGCTGGAAGTAAATGTAGATGGATTGGTGAGTTAGTTTGCAGATGATACAGAGGCACAGCGATAGAGTTGTTGCCTTACAACGCCAGAGACCTGGGTTCGATCCTGACTACGGGTGATGTTTGTACAGAGTTTATGCGTTCTCCCTGTGATTGCGTGTGTTTTCTCCGGGTGCTCCAGTTTCTTCCCATAATCGAAAGATGTACAGCTTTTTGGGTTAATTGGCTTCGGTAAAATTGTAAATTGTCCCTAGTGTGTAGGATTGTGCTAAATGGTGATCGCTGGTTAGCGTGGACCAAAGCAACTGTTTCCGCACTGTGTCTTTGAAGTCGAAAGACACCCAAATTGGAGGAGTGGAGGAAGTGAGGGAGGCTAACAGAAGTACAGTCGGATATAGATCAGCTGCAGAAATGGGCAGAGAAATGGCAGATGGAGTTTAATCTGAGCAAGTTTGAGGTGTTGCACTTTGGGCGATTGAATGTAAGGGGTGAGTATACAGTTAATGATAGGACCCTTAATAGTGTTGATTAGCAGAGGGATCTTGCACTCCAAGTTCATAACAAACTAAAGGTGGCAGCACAAGTAGGTAGGGTGGTAAAGAAGGTGTATGGTAGGCTTGCTATGGTAGGCATTGCTAGGGGCATTTAGTATAAGTCAGGGAGTCATGATGCAGCTCTATAATACTTTTGTTAGGCTGCATTAGGAGTAACGCTTACCGTTCTAGTCGCCCCATTACAGAAAGGATGTTGAGGCTTTGGTGAGGGTACCGAGGAGGTTTACCAGAATGCTGCCTGGATTAGAGAGTTTCAGCTGCAAGGAGAAGTTGGATAAACATGGATTGTTTTCTCTGGAATGTTGGAGGTTGAGGTGAGTCTTGATAAGTATATAAAGTTATGAGAGGCATAGATAGGGTAGAGAGTCGGAACCTTTTTCAGGGTGGAAATGTCAAACGCTAGAAGGCATAGCTAGAAGGTGAGAGGGTGAAGGTTTAATGGAGATATGTGGGGCAAGATTTTTACTCAGAGTGGTGGAGGCCTGGAACACTTTGCCAAGGGCAGTGGTGGAGAGAGATATGATGATACGAGGCTTTTAAATAGGTAAATGGAAGTGCAAGGAATATAAGGGTATGGATCATGTGCAGGCAGATGAGATCAGTTTAACTTGGCATTGTGTTTGGCACAAACATTGTGGACCGAAGGGCGCGTTCCTGTGCTGTACTGTTCTATGTTATGTTAAAAGAAGATACAAAATTGTGAGCAATTTTGGGCACCATATCTGAAGAAAGATGTGATAGCTCTGGAGAGAGTCCAGAGGCGGTTTACAAGAATGATCCCAGGAATGAGTAGGTTAACCGTTTGGCGGCACTGGGCCTGTACTCGCTGGAGTTTAAAAGAATGAGGGGATGACCTCATTGAAACATACAGAATAGTGAAAGGCTTGGATAGAGTGGAAGTGAGAGGATGTTTCCACTAGTGGGAGAATCTAGGACTAGAGGTCATAGCCTCTGAATTAAAGGACGTTCTTTTAGGAAGGAGATGAGGAGAAATTTCTTGGGTCAGAGGTAGATGAATCCATGGAATTCTTCGACACAGAAGACTGTGGAAGCCAAGTCAGTGGATATTTTTAATGCTGAGATAGATTTTTGATTAGTACAGGTGGCCGAGGTTATGGGGAGATGGCATGAGAATGGGTTTAGGAGAGAGAGTTGGATCAGCCACGATTGAATGGTGAAGTAGACTAGATGGGCTGAATGGCCTAATTCTATTCCTATCATCTACGACCATATGACCTTGAAATGAATTATTGAGGTCCATAATGGCTGGTATGACATTGTTAATAGTGATTTACTCGCTCATCACAGGTGTTATTGGTGCATGCAATTGAGCCTTCACTGTCTGAGCATTCATTGCAATTCATGATGCGTAGATATGTGCATGCATATTTTGGCACATGATGTACACAAATAGCATACTGCATGAAATGCCATTTTTTGCAGTTAGTGTTTAAATTGTGTTTAGTCTTCAGTAACTTTAATTGGGTAATGGAGGATGAACAGGGAATGTTGTTTTTATCTGGCTTTCATGAAACAGTAAATATAGAACAGGTTAGAACACAGTTTAAAAAAAGTATTCAAGCCAAATTAGGTTCTTTGATTTCGTAGATTCCAGTAATTTTGCAACCTGCCTTTTCTTCAGATTTCAAAATGTGTTCTTCAGTTTTCGGACGATGGGTATTATGGATTGTAAAGATACTTTTGCTATCACATTTTAAACTGTGTAGTAACTTAATACATCCATGTGTATGCAAATGACTAGATTTTAGGCATACTTAACAAATAATGTCCATTTATGATTTGCAAAATCAGTTTGAATCTAAATTATACGAGTTTATGGGAACAAAAATAGATGTAACTAAATAGTAGAACAGATTTGCTAGATTTAAAAAAGAAATGCTTCCCAGAGATTAAGATTCAGTGCTTCTGAGTAAAGACTTTTGGATGAAAACAAAATTCATAGGTATAGAAGGATGTCTCAATGTGTATAAACTGGCTTAAATCTTTTGTCTTGACACATCAATGTAGAAACAAAGACTCCTAATTTTTCTATTAAACATCATGAAATATGGGCCTACTTACAAATGTCCCAGATCATTGCAATTTTTCAAGTTGAGAATATTTTAATGTAGAATCATTTGGAAAAGAGTAATAAAATTAGACAAGATTGGTTCCAGCACAAAAATATTTGGCAAGGAGGGATAATATCAATGAATTACAATGAGCTTTAAACCAGATGGCTCATTCCAGAGGAGTCATGCAGAAATATTGGTGATAGATAAAATATATTATAATATGTGGTATGTTGCTGCAGCAGTTAGGGCTGGTATCTCTCACCCAGTTTGACCGTAATCCAAGGGTCTTGGATGTGTGGAGCTTGCATATTCTCCACTGTAACTGCATGGGTTTTCCATTTGGTGCTCTGGTCAAACACGTCCATGTCGACCAAGATGCCACATTACTGAAACCTGGTTAAGAAAGGGGCAGGATTGACAGCTCAATTTTCCGGGGTAGAGCCTCAGGAGAAACAGGGGTGAGGGAAAACGAGGAGGGGGAAGTTGCATTGTCACAGCAGTGGTCAGAGGTGAACATTACGGACGGTTTGTCTAATGAAGCTATATGGGTGGAGCTGAGGTACAAGAAAGGGATGTTTAAGAAAGAACTGCAGATGCTACAAAAATTGAAGGTAGACAAAAAGCTGGAGAAACTCAGGGTGAGGCACATCTATGGAGCGAAGGAATGGGTGACGTTTTGGGTCGAGACCCTACTGCAGACTGATGTGAGGGTAGGGTGGGAAGAAAGGAAGAGGCAGAGACTGTAGTCTGTGGGAGTGCTTGGAAGGGGAGGGGAAGGAGGGAGAAAGCAAGGACTACCTGAAATTGGACTACCCAAGCAAAATATGAGGTGCTGCTCCTCCAATTTACGGTGGGACTCACTCTGGCCATGGAGGTGGCCTAGGACAGAAAGGTCGGATTTGGAATGAGAGGGGGTGGTGAAGTGCTGAGCCACCGGGAGATCAGGTTGGTTAATGCGAACTGAACGGAGGTTTTGGGCGAAGCGATCGCCACGCCAGCGCTTGGTCTCACCGTTGTAGAGCCATTGACACCCAGAACAGTGGATGTAATAGATGAGGTTGGAGGAGGTGCAGGTGAAGCACTGCCTGGAAAGACTGCTTGGGTCCTTCGATGGAGTCGAGGGGGGAGGTAAAGCGACAAGTGTAGCATTTGCTGCGGTTGCAAGGGAAAGTACCAGGGGAGGGGGCTGTTTGGGTGGGAAGGGACGAATTGACCAAGGAGTTATGGAGGGAGCGGTCTCTGCGGAAAGCAGAAAAGGGAGGAGATGGGAAGATGTGGCCAGTGGTGGGATCCCATTGGAGGTGGCGAAAATGTTGGAGGATTATCTGTTGTATGTGACGGGTGGAAAGTGAGGACAAGGGGGACTGTGTACTTGTTATGAGTGGGGGGGGGATGGGGAGTGAGAGCGTAGCTACGGGATATAGAGGAGACCCTGGTGAGAGCCTCATCTATAGTTAAAGAGGGGTACCCCCATTCCCTAAAGAATAAGGACACCCCCGATGTCCTGGTTTGGAACACCTCATCCTGTGTGCAGATGCGGCATAGACAGAGGTATTGGGAGTAGGGGATAGAGTCCTTACAAGAAGCAGGGTGGGAAAAAGGGAAGAAGTGTGGTCCAGATAGCCATGGGAGTCTGTGGATTTGTAGTAGATGTCGGTCAGTAGTCTGTTATTTCGATGGCGATAGTGAGGTCTAGAAATGGTAGGGAGATGTCGAAAATGGTCCAGGTGAATTTGAGTGCCGGATGGAAGTTAGTGGTGAGGGCAACACTGGATCTAGTATTGGGAAATTGGGAAGGGCAAGTTAATGAAGTGTTTGTGGAGGAGCCATTTTGGACCAATAACCACAATTTGATTAGTTTTAAGATATTTATGGATAGGAACAGAGAGGGCCCATGTGTTAAAATGCTTAACTAGGGGAAGGCCAACTTTGAGGGTATGAGAGAAGGTCTTGCTCAAATTGATGGGAGCCGGTTATATGAGGGGAAAGGAATATCAGCCAAGTGGGATGTTTTTATAAGTGTGCTGACAAAAGTTCAGGACATGTACGTCCCTGTTAGAGTGAAGGGCAAAGCGGGCAAACATAAGGAAGCTTGGCTGACGAGGGAAATTGAGGCATTGGTCAAAAACAAGAAGGGTGCATGGGACAGTTATAGCTAGCTGAGATTAGTGGTGCGCCTCAGGGTTCGATGCTGGGCCCGTTACTGTTTGACATCTACATCAATGATTTGGATGAGAAAATACAGGGCAAGATTAGCAAGTTTGCTGACGTTACAGTTGGCGGGTTTGCAGATAGTGAAGATGGTTGTGAAAAATTGCAGCAGGATCTTGATCGATTGGCTAGGTGGGCTGAGGAATGGATGATGGCATTTAATACAGAGAAATGTGAGGTGTTGCATTTTGGGATGTCTAACAGGCAGGATCTAAACAGTGAATGGTAGGCCTCTGGAGAGTGTTGTATTGCAGAGGGATCTTGGAGTGCAGGTGCATGGTTCCTTGAAGGTTGAGTCGCAGGTGTATACTGTAAGGCGGTCAAAAAGACTTTTGGCACATTGGCCTCCATCAGTCTGTGTATTGAGTATAGAAGTTGGGAGTCATGTTACAGTTGTATAAGATGTTGGTGAGACCGCATTTAGAGTATTGTATTCAGTTCTGGGCACTGTGTTATAGGAAAGATATTGTCAAGCTTGAAAGGGTTCAGATAAGATTTACAAGGATATTGCCAGGACTAGCGGGTCTGAGCTATAGGTAGAGGTTGAGTAGGCTGGGCCTCTATTCCTTGGAATGCAGGAGGATGAAGGGTGATCTTATAGAGGTGTACAAGATCATGAGAGGAATAGATCAGGTAAATGTTCAGAATATCTTGCCTAGTGTGGGGTAATCGAGAGGGCATAGGTTCAAGGTGAAGGGGAAAAAACAATAGGAATCTGAGGGGTAACTTTTTCACACAAAGGATGGTCGGTGTATGGAACAAGCTGCCAGACGATGGTGTTGAGGCTGGGACTATCCCAACGTTTAAGAAACAGACAGGTACATGGATAAGCTAAATTTGGAGGGATATGGACCAAACGCAGGCAGGTGGGACTCTTGTAGCTGGGACATGTTGGATGGTGTGGGCAAGTTTGACCAACGGGACTATTTCCATACTTTACCACTCTATGACTCTATCTAAGCTAGTCCCATTTGCCCGGTGCTTCGTCCAGTTTTAGCTTTGAAAACTTCTTTGATGCTTTAGCAGTATGTTTGTGATCATTGTCTTGCTATAGAATGAACCGTCGGCCATTTGCGGCATTTGTTTGAACTTGAGCAGATAGGATGTGTCGATACACTTCAGAATTCATCAGCAGTGGTATCATCAATGAAGATAAGTGAGCCAGTACCTTCAGCTGCCATACATGCCCAGGCCATAACACCCCCACCACCGTGGTATGCTTTGGATCTTGGGCAGTTTGTTCTCTCCCCCATACTTTGCTCTTGCCATCACTCTGATATAAGTTAATCTCTGTCTCATCTGTCCACAAGACTTTTTTCCATAACTGTGGTTGCTCTTTTAAGTACTTCTTGGCAAACTGTAACCTGGCCATCCTATTTTTGCGGCTAACCAGTGGTTTGCATTTTGCTGTATAGGCTCTGTATTTCTGTTCATGGGGTCTTCTGCGGACAGTGATTGACAAATCCACACCTGACTCCTGAAGAGTGTTTCTGATCTGTCGGACAGGTGTTTGGGGGATTTTTCTTTATTATAGAGAGAATCCTTCTGTCATCAGCTGTGGAGGTCTTCCTTGGCCTGCCAGTCCCTATGCAATTAGTAAGCTCACCAGTACTCTCTTTCTTCTCATTGATGTTCCAAACAGTTGATTTTGCTAAGCCTAAGGTTTGGTTGATGTCTCTATAACAGTGTTCTTCTTGTTTCTCAGTCTCATAATGGCTTGTTTGACTATCATTGGCACAACTTTGATCCTCATGTTGATAATCAGCAATAAAAGTTTCCAAAGGTGATGGAAAGACTAGGTGCTGAGATCTCTCTGAGACCTGCATTAAAACGCAATTAAACACACCTGACAAACACCTATTAAGCCACGTGTCCCAAACATTATGGTGCCCTGAAATGGTGGGGACTATGTATAAACACAGCTGTAATTTCTACATCAGGGGTCGGCAACCTACAGCCCACTGGCCGGATCCGGCCCATAACCTGAACTCATCCGGCCCGCAGACGTTTTTATTTCCAATTAGTATTCGCAACCTGAGAACTGCAGCCAGTCCCGGGGCACGCAGGCGACCTGGGAGCTGCAGGCGACCTGGGCGCTACAGCCAGTCCCGGGGCAGGCGACCTGGGCGCTACAGCCAGTTCCGGGGCTCGCAGGCGACCTGGGAACTGCAGCTAGACCCGGGGCTCGCACGTGGCCTGGCCGCTACAGCCAGTCCCGGAGCAGGCGACCTGGGCTCTACAGCAAGTCCCGGGGCTCGCAGGCGACCTGGGAACTGCTGCCAGTCTCGGGGCTCGCAGGCGACCTGGGAACTGCAGCCAGACCCGGGGACGCGAGGGATCTGGGAACTGCTGAAAACTAATTGAAAAACACGTGAAAATGATTGCGAAAAACAACACCAAGCGTCACACTAGTTAGTATGTATTATTAGTAAGTATTATTACTAATTTATGTATTATTACTGATTACTAATTTAGTTAGTATGTACATTTTGTCTACCCAGGGGGTAAATTTGTTGATTCTGGATTTGTATATATTTTTTCTCATTGACTGACTGTGGTTGGTTCTGGTTCATCATTAGTTGATGATGCACAGATGTATGATGGTATTGACCACTGCAGTTTTGTACTGACAGAAATCCTGTTATGACATCCTCGTTGCTGTTGTGTTACCACAACACTAAATAGAATAGTCGAAACAGATCTGGCAGCTCGAAATTGGGTAACATGAACCACCGTGGGATACTGGTATTGGTGTAGTATATATAGTCAAGTGTACTGAGAAGGAGTGAAAAACATTTGTGTGCTCATGAGACAAATCATATCATGCATGAATAGATCAGGCAGTGCAAAAGAGAAAATTAAGAGTACAAAATATTGTTAAAGCTACAGAGAGAGTGCAGATTTTTTTTTAAGTGCTGAAGGTACAATGAGGTAGTTAGGAAGATTGTATATCAAACCTTGTATATGAGAGATTGTTTCTAGAATCTGGTAACGGTGGGGAAGGAGATGTTAAAGAATCTGGTGATGTGTGCTTTCAAGCGTTTGCATCATATATTAGCAGTAGCTCAATTGTAATACCTCATGGCTTGGCATATCCATCACTCTACTGTTATCAACAAGGCAGATGCAAGTCCTTCTCCATTTCCTAATATGAAAGGTAGTAACTGTCACCTAGATTATATGATGTTAGGGCCGAAGCTACAAGATAATTTGGAACTGTGAGGTCTTGACAAACAACAAGTTGAATATAAGGAGATAAATGAGGACTAATTTGAGTCAAATACTTTTCATCAGAAAGAGAGAAATAGAAAGGAATCGTCTTGAATTATGATGATGTTGGGAGATTGGGATCTAAACTAACAGAAGTTTACTTTGAAGTTATAGAGTTTAAATGATAAAATGAGTAAAAGTGTAAAGGGATTTGTGAATGATGAAAAATATATATATATCTGACATGAAAATAAGTGGAAAAATGAAATACAAGAGCTGGATTGCTGTTTATCTTAGTATTTTTTCCATGTGATTGTAGTGTGCCATGTTCGTAAGTGAGACCTTTACATTTGAACTTTTATTTGCGTATCATTGAAATCTCCATGTCATAGATTAAAGACTGAGATGACAATAGGAGTGATATGGAGAATTAGAGCAACAAACATCTGAAAACCTGAGGTTTGAATGGAGATGTGGCACAATACCATTAGCCAATCTATGGTGTGTTTACTTGAGAAGGCTACTTCTCAATAAATAGAGCAATAAATGCACTACATTCAATTGGAAGAAATATAAATATGGTACATGCTTGGATATTCTGGAAAGGAGGCATTTATGCCACTTTTTTTTGTTCCTAGAAAAGATAGATATTTGACAGAATCCACCACCTTTTTCCAGAGAGATGCAAGGACATTTTGTGCAGCCGACTTCCAGTTGTGGTCAGAAGCGGTGGTTCTTCTTAAACTTCTCTACAATGAATATGCGAATTGATATGCATCAAGTGAATGGAATGTTACAAGGTAACAGGCCGCACCAATCATTTGCAACTACAGGGAAAGAGAAACTTAAATACAAAAAAAGTTTCTTGGTACTTGTGTGTACAGGGTCTGTGCACAAATTGATGGAGCCACACACAAGGTAGTGATCATGGTAAGGACCAGATTGGGCACAATCTTCCACATTTTCTCTGCAAATTTATATATCTAGTATTAAATTCTCACTCCCAATATCCAATAGAAACAGCACATTTTGCAACCAATGTCAGGTACAAAAGGAAATTATTTCTCATGTTCTAAAAAAAATAACATAAGTGTTAAAAGCACATGTAACATCAGTAAGGTTTTGCTCACCACTTGAGATATTGATAACTTCATTTTCTCTTTGGCTCTCTTAGGGTATGCCATTAAAACTTCAGTCCATTAGATTGAAATATATCCAGATTTATGAACTAATAATCAGCAGTATAATGTACTGTGCATCCAGTTGCATGCAATTTAATTGCAGGGTAAATAAACATACAGTTCTTAGTTCAATTCAGATAAGTTAATATGTTATCAGGGAAAACACTTCTGAATTACTTTTTGGTCCGCTCAATTTGTTTTGGAAACTAACCCCTTATCCATCTCTTATCTGAAAAATATAGACATGTCCTAAATAAAATGGAGAGCACAATTCATAATTACATATATGAAATAGTTATTTGAGGATGCTCTATAAAATTTGAATTATGTTATTAATGCAATTCAGATGCTAATTTTAATTATTTGGCATGGGCTAGACTCGCAAGGGACTGCAGATGCTGGATTCTTGAGCAAAAAGCAAATTGCTGGAGTAACTCAGCAGGTCTGCAGCATCTATGGAGCGAAATAGACACCATTTCTGGCTGGGACCCTTTAGACTAATGTTTGAGCTAGAATTGTTAATTGAGTCCAAAACATCTTAATACAATTTCAGGATGATATTTCAATTTTTGTTTCTGAAGAAAATTATTTTGCTCAATATAATTAAATGTACAGTATAAACTGCAAAAACATGGATACGGGTTCTCAGGTGTTAATTTGAAATGGAAAATGTACACTTTTTAAAAAAGTTAATGAATTAGCATATGCACTTGTGTTTCCATATTTCAGCATTAACTGTGTTTACCTGCTGCAAAAATAGAAATGAAACCAAGCCTACTTTTCTTTGTTCAATAATAGGTGTTAATGCAGAAATGTTGACTTTTGCGTAAGCTCAGTACAGACAGGATATATTGAAATAACTGTATACATCAGAAATATGAAATAAAACACAATTTGGGGAGCACTGAGCAAATCAGGCAGCATCTGTGGAAAGAAAGTTAATGTTTAGGATGGAAGATTAAATATAGATCTTTAAAGGTTGAAATTAAAAAATCCTGGATGATAACAAAAGTACAGCAGTTTAACAACATTGTTTTGTCCAGGCAAATTAGGTACTATGCACCACAGCTATTATCCAAGTTCAGTTTTTGTGGAAAAATATGGTCAGTTTTTTGTGAGCGGCTACATTTTTTGGTAAACACCAAAAAATGATTGAACTTAAACTCACAAAAGACGATGCCTATCTTGATGTTGCAAAAAAAATCTTGATGTTGCAAAAAAAAACTACTTATTTTTTTCAACCAATGCAGTTGTCCAAAAATGTAGGAATTTCAGAAAATAGTTCTCAAGAATTGTTTTCAGAAATTAGTATAATAAACTCTAATTTTGTCATTAACCCAGAATTTCCCATCAAATGATATTATTGCTAAAAGCTCACTGCATTATTTATGAGCAGTGAATACTGTCATATAATGATGATGTGAGGTTAAATTTGTAAAGTTGCTGTCCTCTGTGTAATAGCCACAGCTAGGTAAATAAATATATAAACAATACATAGAAACATAGAAACATAGAAATTAGGTGCAGGAGTAGGCCATTCAGCCCTTCGAGCCTGCACCGCCATTCAATATGATCATGGCTGATCATCCAACTCAGTATCCCGTACCTGCCTTCTCTCCATACCCTCTGATCCCCTTAGCCACAAGGGCCACATCCAACTCACTCTTAAATATAGCCAATGAACTGGCCTCAACTACCCTCTGTGGCAGAGAGTTCCAGAGACTCACCACTCTCTGTGTGAAAAAAGTCTTTCTCATCTCGGTCTTAAAGGATTTCCCCCTTATCCTTAAGCTGTGACCCCTTGTCCTGGACTTCCCCAACATCGGGAACAATCTTCCTGCATCTAGCCTGTCCAACCCCTTAAGAATTTTGTAAGTTTCTATAAGATCCCCTCTCAATCTCCTAAATTCCAGAGAGTATAAACCGAGTCTATCCAGTCTTTCTTCATAAGACAGTCCTGACATCCCAGGAATCAGTCTGGTGAACCTTCTCTGCACTCCCTCTATGGCAATAACGTCCTTCCTCAGATTTGGAGACCAAAACTGTACGCAATACTCCAGGTGTGGTCTCACCAAGACCCTGTACAACTGAAGTAGAACCTCCCTGCTCCTGTACTCAAATCCTTTTGCTATGAAAGCTAACATACCATTCGCAAATGAACAATATTGATGTATGTCTACATAGTAAGTAAGAATCCTGACAGAATGAGGCAGTACTTTTGAATTTTGCTACAGGCATCCTTCATCATGATGTAATAACTGTTAATTCTTGACACTGCCTTTCTCTGGCTGCAGAAATTAACACATAGAATCATGGAATCTCATTTTCAGCTTTTACTTGTTGATTTAAAAATATATAATATTTGTTATAAGATTTATTTTTTCTTTTCACCCACAATTGAATATTTTTTAAATTACTTGTTTTCTCTATCTGATTTGACCACAAATTAACTTAATTAACTTAAGCTACTTAGTTCAGACTTTGTGGTTAAAGGGATACACAAATCTCTGGTGCCATGCAGAAAAGACTGTGCTATTACATTTATCTCACATTAATACTACTAATATTTACTGAAAAGCTCTGAAAATAACCCTCACAGTGCCACCTGGCGGTGTAACAATTATGTTGTTGCTTGGTTTCAATGCAATATGCCCATTCAAATACATATGCACTGGGATATTAATATTATTAAGAAAACATAAACATTGATTTTTGCAAAGCATAACTGGAATTTGGTAGGTTGAAAGGCACAACTAAAAGATAGAATCTAAGGAAAGGGAGGGACATTTAGATACAAATTCAGAGTGTGAGAACACATCAAAAATTGTATGATTTGTCATCAAAAATGTATTATGTATCTGTCTACATAACCTTAGCAGTATTTTGTTTTTCAAAATAGGTCAGTATTTTTGTACATGTGCAATTTTGATGATAGTATTTACCCGTTAAAAATTATATTGACAATTGTGACCTGGCAGCCATATAATTATTAATCCCATGTTAAATTTAAGTAATAGTAGCCAATTATGAACATTTTCTAATTCACGTATGCAGTAAGTATACAAATATATTGTATTTTTAATTGAATCACGGTTGATTATCAAGAAGGTAAAAAACAAATAACATTTAACTAATGGAATAATGATATTTTGTGAACAGGCCAAATTATAAGAAGTCTAAAAAAACAAATGATGCAGCTTTGATATCCTGATAAAATAATTTAAAAATAGACGGTATATTTAAGTCAAACAAGATTGATGATTTTGTATATCTAGTACATCAGGTGAGAGGTTATTTTGAATCAAACCATTTTGTTCCTTTTTTCCATTTTACCATATTTGTGATATGCTGAGAAAGTCTTGAGAAATAGAATTATTCAACTACTTAACAATAGAATAAAGTATTTTACACATTTCCCACAGCACAGGTTTTTATTTTCTGTCTAATGCAATATTACCATTAAAATGCAATATTTATACAATCTTGTGCATGTTTCCATACACTGTTAAATAGTCCCATATTCTCATTTCCCCTTGTTCTGGATTTTCTCAGTATTTGAACTTTCTATGTGGACCATTGTATTTTGGGATATAATTTGTGCATGTCCGATGAACCTTTTTCACAATCATTAGCCCACTCTTCATGGTTCGTATCTCATCAGCTCTATTAAATTCCTTCTTCGGAAAATGTGCCCTTAACCTTTAAAGAATCGAACAGATAACAATCTTGGTTTGGTATTTATTTCTTCCTTGGTCCCAAGTTCGAAGTTTCGGATTTTGCGAGGATTATTTTGGAAATTTTTATTTATATAACTAATAATTTATTTTATCTATTGGTTTATCTCATCAAAAATCTAAATCAAATAAAATAGCTGGCACCTATGCAAATACCAGATATTTGGAAATACAGAAATAAGTAGGTGTTAGCAAAGTTAATTACACATACCACAAATTGTAAAGCTGTAAGGGGTTTAAGATATTTTCATGATACGGTAACATTATAAAAGTCTCCTTTCATTATTTTGGTGTTGCTAGATTTAACTGTTCCAACAAACTAACAATCAGCCCCTCACTTGTTTTGCTGTCTGAACTTGAGGGTCATTCACATTTTCTGCTATCCCAGTACTAAATCACACCAATTTCCTATTCATGAATCATCTCTATGGGTTAAAACTAAAAACATGTTGCTGACTTGTATTGTTTCGACATTGATGACTTTCATCTTAATTGCAAAGTTTTACGACAACAGTATGTAAAAATCTACAGTTTCTTGTATAATTTTGCAACACTCATTGGTACATTATTGTTAATGTACCAATAAGTGTTAACAGTTATTGGTACATATGTTTGTTTGGCCTAAATGATGTGTGACAGCAAATATTTAAGCTGCGACATTGGTTGAAACGTAAAGTATGTTGCAATAATATTCACAACGATCGGAAGATTTAATCTTTTTATTTCTAACCACATCGGGATCCTGCCAGCAAATATAACTGTACATGAACTATTGCACAGAGAAATAATAAAGGGTGTATCAGCTGTGAACTACGCTCTATAGGGCTGTTTTGAGATCACAGACTGGGCTGCACTCATGGATGTCGTTCTCAATGAGAGGACATTGATGGAATTACGGACAGTTGCCAACTACATAAAGTTCTGTGTGG